>CM074761.1:5982845-6579687 GCA_037355855.1 Pseudo-nitzschia pungens | reverse complement strand
CGTAGGCAAGCATGAATCACGATTAAATAATTAACCGAATCCCACATACGAGCTGACCGGTGTTTGAATACATATACGAAGTACGAAGTATTCAAACTGTGCGCCAGACGCTCCAGCAATGCATGTGTGCCGTTATTTAAATAGTAGCAAGGCGCGCTCGTGTATATTCAAACGTTCATTCAAACGTTCACATGAAAACTGAAACGCTCGCTTAAGAGTTAACGATTAGTCACAATTTAATACCACTCCAATTTTTCTACCTTAGAGTGTAACAATGTGGACCTAAGGAGGTTGCTTGCTGTTGCTTGCTGTTGCTTGCTGTTGCTTGCTGTTGCTTGCTGTTGCTTGCTGTTGCTTGCTGTTGCTTGCTGTTGCTTGCTGTTGCTTGCTGTTGCTTGCTGTTGCTTGCTGTTGCTTGCTGTTGCTTGCTGTTGCTTGCTGTTGCTTGCTGTTGCTTGCTGTTGCTTGCTGTTGCTTGCTGTTGCTTGCTGTTGCTTGCTGTTGCTTGCTGTTGCTTGCTGTTGCTTGCTGTTGCTTGCTGTTGCTTGCTGTTGCTTGCTGTTGCTTGCTGTTGCTTGCTGTTGCTTGCTGTTGCTTGCTGTTGCTTGCTGTTGCTTGCTGTTGCTTGCTGTTGCTTGCTGTTGCTTGCTGTTGCTTGCTGTTGCTTGCTGTTGCTTGCTGTTGCTTGCTGTTGCTTGCTGTTGCTTGCTGTTGCTTGCTGTTGCTTGCTGTTGCTTGCTGTTGCTTGCTGTTGCTTGCTGTTGCTTGCTGTTGCTTGCTGTTGCTTGCTGTTGCTTGCTGTTGCTTGCTGTTGCTTGCTGTTGCTTGCTGTTGCTTGCTGTTGCTTGCTGTTGCTTGCTGTTGCTTGCTGTTGCTTGCTGTTGCTTGCTGTTGCTTGCTGTTGCTTGCTGTTGCTTGCTGTTGCTTGCTGTTGCTTGCTGTTGCTTGCTGTTGCTTGCTGTTGCTTGCTGTTGCTTGCTGTTGCTTGCTGTTGCTTGCTGTTGCTTGCTGTTGCTTGCTGTTGCTTGCTGTTGCTTGCTGTTGCTTGCTGTTGCTTGCTGTTGCTTGCTGTTGCTTGCTGTTGCTTGCTGTTGCTTGCTGTTGCTTGCTGTTGCTTGCTGTTGCTTGCTGTTGCTTGCTGTTGCTTGCTGTTGCTTGCTGTTGCTTGCTGTTGCTTGCTGTTGCTTGCTGTTGCTTGCTGTTGCTTGCTGTTGCTTGCTGTTGCTTGCTGTTGCTTGCTGTTGCTTGCTGTTGCTTGCTGTTGCTTGCTGTTGCTTGCTGTTGCTTGCTGTTGCTTGCTGTTGCTTGCTGTTGCTTGCTGTTGCTTGCTGTTGCTTGCTGTTGCTTGCTGGGAGTGACATGGGAGTGACATGGGAGTGACATGGGAGTGACACGGGAGTGATCGACTGCCAGCGCTACTATTGAGGTAAAATCAAAAACCAATTTCGAAGCAACTAGAGCAAACTGGAGCAACACTAATTCATTATTTCTATTTTTGCAACTCTGCAAAAGCAAAATCTAAACCACCTCTAAGAAATACAACCAAAATCGAAATCGACAATGGTGGAGACTCGACAATCGACTGGTGGAGACGCGACAATCAACAATGGCGCTCAGCGCTCTATTACAACGCCGGGGTAGGTACCATCCTCGCTGTATCCACAGTGAGCAAACGTCCCATCGTATGGACCGATTGCTCCTGCAGCTCTGTAGATCTGTTGCTCTAGATCTACCAAATCTAGCTCCCCTCTCGTATTGATCTTCAAGTAGTTGACTAACTGACAGATGATATACTCTGTCGGTCCATACTTCAGCTGATAGGGAGGCCGGGGGACAACGTTGTATCATGTCAGTCCTTCCCTGTTGAAAATAGTATTGTAGACAATGGGAGCAGCATGGCTGCTCAAGTTGTCTCACATAAAGACTCTCCAGTCATCTGTCTGTGGCACTTGCTGCTCTCCTTCAAAAGAAGAGCAGATACTGCCCACAAAGGATATCAATGATGCACTTTCTGGGGATACCAGCAATACCAGATGGCACAACCATTCCTTCCTCTTGTTTGTGGGAGTGTAAGCCCGGTAAGATTCAATAATAGCCTTTTTCTGTGTCACATTGAGCTCTCATAACCGGTGAGAGAGGAGCTGCCGGCTGTAGATTCCTCCCCCCTTGTTGTAAATAAACATTGCCATCTTATTGAGTGTGGTCTGTGGCCAAATAACAACAAGACAGAGCATAAGGAGTGTCAAATCTGTGCCTACCAGCTCTGTCTTGTCTTTGTTGCCGGTCATTCGATGGGGATGAAGTTGTTCCTTCCAGTGGAAGAGTGTTGCTCTTGCCACAGGTACAGGTAAGCCTGCTTTGTGATCCTCCAGTATCTCTCGACGATGCCATACTGGATATCCCTGAGCTCCTCCTCTTTTGGGATGAGGCCTCTCCTGCCTCTGTTGCCCTAACTCCCTGCTAAGTTGCAGTTTGCTACGCGCTTTGGCTCTGGTATCTGCTGAATCCATCATGGTGAAAGTGTTTGGTATGTGTTCTCGTTATCTGATGCAAAGAACTGTGGTGTCAAAAAAAGTGATTTTAGGAAGAGATTGGAAAGGCGCTCAAAGATGGAAGGTTTCCACCAACAAAAGAGCATACTATTAAGGGTTATAGGAATTTGTCTATTACAGAATATTTTTTTGACATTGGTATGTTCTGTAACATGCTAGCGTACACTAGTATGTTACGACTGAATAATTAACCGAATCCCGCATTGGACAATCGAATATAATCTTCGATACCGGATACATTTAATATGTGTCCTAATTATTATAGTTGAGTCCCAGATTAAGGTATATGCCTAATCGTGGGAACCGACAGTGAACCAACATTTATGGCAGAGCATGCCAGAATTTGGCTATGCTCGCAACCTCGAAATTTTATATGTCTCCATTCTCAAATCGCATAACAATATCTCGTAAAGTATCTAAACATTCACAATTATTCATACTACTCCGAAATTTCTACCTTAGAGTGTTACACAGTAATTACTGTCCGCTTTCACGTAGAAAGACAGTAGTATTCAGTACTGAATTCAAACCATCAACAAACTCAACAATAGGACCACCTTGTGTCCCCGACAAGGAAAATACCTACCAAGCAAATCACCATGACCGGTATCTACAGAGATCCCCCCATCAACTACAAGAGCTCGTTCGATCGAACCAAGCCGAAGCTCTTCACCCTGTACAACGTCGATGAAGACAGAACCGACAGCATGAAGGTTCCCCTGTTCACGGAAACAGGAGGTCTTGAAGAACTGCTCTTTATGGAGGAGTCCTTCAGGAACACTGCCAGCTACCTTCGCCTGCCAATCAGCATCTATCTAACCCACTTTGGACGCTGCCTCACCACAGACGCCCAGAGCAAGTGGAATGACATGATCAAAGATCCACTGGATCCCGAAGAATTCCAATACTCCCAAGAAGAGATTGGGGGATACGAGCAAGCCTTCATTGACTTCACTCAGCTCTATTGCAATGCCACGGATGCAAGGGACATCATGCACACCTACCTTCGAAGCCACGACTGTCGAAAGACACCATCCGTCACCTGCAAGGAACATGCTGATCGCATCCTTATCCTCATGAAATATACCCAGAAACTAGAAGGAAGCAGTGCGCCTCTTTCTAGAGTGGAGAAACTCACTATCCTCCTCCACTCCTTTCCCTCTGCATGGATCAAAAGCTATGGCATGATGCATAGTGGAATCCAAGAAGACACAACAGTCCGACACATTGTGGACTACATGAGCTGTCATGAGCGCCAAGCTAACAAGAAAGGCAACAAGAACAACAACCGGCAACAACAGAAGCGCTCGAACAACAACCACAACCATAACAACCACTCTCGCAAACGCAATTCCCCTAACCACAAGGGCAACAACAACAAAAAGAAATCCAACCCCTGCAGGATTCCGGGCCATAGTCATGATTGGTCTGAGTGTCCAAAGAACCGGTTCTCTAAGAACTACAACAAAGGCTCCGGAAACAACCAACAAACTGAGTCCTTCCATGCCCACACTCAAGCGCTCATGATCCCAGGAAGCAACGAGACTTTCCAAGCTCATATCAACGCAGCTCGGGACGCAGCGATTGAGGAATACCATGCCAATCATGGTGGAAGAACTGAACGCAGTATCGATGGGGACCTAATTTGGCTCCCTTGAATCCCCGGAGGCTCCAAGCCTCCAAAACAGAAGCCCCCGGCTTCACCTAAACCAGCAATCACCTTGCCTCCAGCTCCCCAGGACCTGGATGCCAGTACAGCCCTGCTGTCTGGGATGACGCATGGAGGAGATCTCCCAGAAAAAGAGGGGAAGGAACCTACAGGATGGAGTATTCCTGTTGAAAGCTCAGCAAAGCCTGCAACAGCAGCAACAACAACAACAAAAACAGTTCGATTCTCGGCTACCGAGAAACAATCGAACATGGATCCGAATCGAAACCAACCGAATCGATCCAAGGGTACAGACGCAAAAGATAGTACAGCAGCAATAAATAGACCACTCTTGTCCCTGGCAAGAAATTGGTCTACCGGTACAGCAAAAAATCTCTATTGCAATCCCGGAAACTCCAAAGACTACACCAAAGGAGGTGCGCTGGAGCAAAATTATTTAAAGCTGCTGTCGACTGCTGGAAATACAGCAGAACAGGCATCGAATAAGAGCAACGTGGCTCCTATTCTTTTAACTACAGTACAGTACATACAAGGCATACCAACTAAATCAAGAACACTACTCGCACTACTTGATAGTGGATCTTCCGGAACCCTAATCAACAAGCGAGCACTACCAATGGGCACCATGCCGATTCGAAGCAAGCATCAAGTCCTAACAACAACAGCCAGCAATGGAAGCTTCGACACTACAGAATATATCATCATGAAGAATACCAAGCTGCAAGAGTTTGGCAACTACACCATTGACCGACAAGAGGCAAGGCTCTTCCATTCACCCAACTGCAAATATGATCTGATACTTGGCAGAGACTTCCTCCACCTAGCACAGATCAATCTCCTATTCAAAGAAGGCGCAGTCGAATGGATGAATCGAACCATCCCTATGAAGGACACCTCACTATACCATGATGACTACAATATGTTCATGGAAGAACTAGAAGACGCCGAACTCTTTGCTGAAGATCTCTCCTTTGCCAATCCATACAAGTCCAAGGTGATCTTGGATTGAGCCTACCAAGAAACAAATCCATCTACAGTTGCCAAGCAACAGTCCCACATGTCTAATAAAGAGCAGCAGCAGTTCCAAGCAATACTAAGCAAATACCCTAACGTCTTCAATGGAGAATTAGGCAAGTATCCACACAAGAAGATCTCTCTAAGACTGAAGCCCGGATCCAAGCCCATACACAAAAAGCCTTACCCTGTTGCATACAAAAGAGAAGACCTATTCAAAAGGGAACTCCAGAATCTTTGTAATGATGGAGTCCTCAAGCGTTGCACTGGACCAGCCGAATGGGCGTTCCCTACCTTTATTGTTCCAAAGAAAGACAACAGAGTTAGATGGGTATCAGACTTTAGGGAACTCAATGAACTACTTGAAAGACGTCCTTATCCAATCCCTAGGATACAGGATATCATGAACAAGAGGGGCAAGTACACTCACTTCACCAAGATTGACTTGTCCATGCAATACTACTGCTTTGAACTGGATGACGCAAGCAAGAAACTCTGTACCATAGTCACTCCTTATGGTTGCTATGAGTATCAAAGACTCCCCATGGGTGTCAAAGTTTCCCCAGACGTTGCCCAGCAACTTATGGAAGACATCCTACAAGACACGGACTGCACTGTTTACATCGATGATATCGGTATCTGGACCGATGGCTCCTTTGATCTACACATGAAAACTATCGACAAGATCTTAGACCGGCTCAACCAGAATGGACTTAAATGCAACCCACTCAAGTGTGACTGGGCTGTACAAGAAACTGACTTCCTAGGCTATTGGATGACTCCCACAGCAGTTAAGCTATGGCGCAAAAAGATTGAAGCCATCCTACACATGGACCGGCCGCGCACTGTCACTCAAGTCAAGTCCTTCCTAGGAGCAGTAGGATACTACAGAGATATGTGGCCTCGCAGATCCCATGTCCTAGCTCCTCTATTTGATATAACTGGAGCCCCCAAGAAGCCTCAAGCAGCTGCCATCAAAGGCAAGCAAAGAAAAGCTCCTTCAGCTTTCACTTGGGGACCTCCTCAAGATAAAGCCTTTCAAGAGATGAAAGCAATGGTGGCAGCGGATGCGCTGAACACCTATCCAGACCTTAACAAGCCCTTTGAACTGTACACTGATGCCTCAGACCTGCAACTTGGTGCTGCTATACTACAGGATGGCAAGCCCATTGCATACTGGTCCAAGAAACTATCTGATGCCCAGAAGAACTATACAACTATGGAGAAAGAACTCCTCGCAATCGTACTCTGCTGCAAAGAGTACAGAAAAATGCTACTTGGTGGTGTTATCAATGTATACACCGACCATAAGAACCTTACCTTCAGAACCTTATCTGTCCAACGCGTCCTCCGGTGGAGACTATTCCTTGAAGAATTTGGTGTCAACCTCACCTATGTTGAAGGCAAGAAGAATGTTCTTGCTGACGCCTTCTCCAGGCTCCCCCGGATGGATCCACCCACTGTGGGGAAGAAAGAAGCCCTTGGTAAAGGCACTCTTATTGATTTTTTGAAACTTGAAGTCCCTAAACAAGATGAAGAACTATTTCTAACAGAGTTCCCCAATTTGTTTCAACACTTATGCCATGACGCAGACAAAGAACTACAGGCTTGCCTGCTGAACAATGAGTGTCTAGTTAACCTACCAAACCAACAGGACTTGGAATGCCCGGTGAACTACTCAACGATATATCTTCATCAACAACAAGATGCGACTATCAAATTCAAGATTCAATCCAAATCCTTCTTCTACCAAGAATTAGAAGGCAATCGAATGTTATGTTATGCGAATCAGTCCAACCCTGATAATTGGAAGATCTATATTCCACCAACACTGATTAATGATACAGTCAAATGGTATCACCTCCTGTTGGGTCATTGTGGATCCACCAGGCTATACCAAACTATTTCATCGCGGTTCTATGCTGATAACCTATCCAACCTGTGCAAATCCTACATATGCTCTGACAACTGCATCAAATACAAGAACCAGCACTCCAAATATGGTAAACTTCCACCGAAAGAAGCCCCACTAGCTCCATTCAACGAGATACATGTGGATCTGATAGGCCCGTGGAAGATCACAGCTCAGGGCAAGAACTACAACTTTAAGGCCCTAACCTGTATCGATCCAGTTACCAACCTCCTGGAGATCATCAGAATCAGAGACAAGTCCTCCCAACACGTATCAGACCAATTTAAGAACTGTTGACTCTCAAGGTACCCCAGACCTATCAGATGCATCCATGACAACGGCGGTGAATTCCTAGGAGCTGAATTTCAAACCGCACTCAAGCAGTATGGGATTCAGTCCATTCCCACCACAGTGAAGAATCCCCAGTCTAATGCTATCTGTGAAAGAGTCCATCATACAGTTGCTGATATTCTCAGAGTCTTAGTTCATGTGAATCCCCCTCAAGTCAACACCCGAGCCAGTCAACTCATGGACAATGCTCTGGCAACCTGCATGCACGCCTCCAGATGTGCTGTCAACGCTGCTCTACAAGCATCCCCAGGCTCACTGGTACTTAACCGGGACATGCTGATTGATCTACCATTAACATCAAACCTTGTAGCTCTTCAGCAGCTCCGACAGCAAGGAATTAACAAGAATCTACTCAGAGACAACGCCAAAAGAATCGATCACACCTTCCAAGTGAATGACAAGGTATGGATACAGGAACCAGACCCGGACAAGCTTCAACCCAGAAAGACCGGACCCTTTCCAATTACACAAGTCAATACCAATGGAACTGTGAAGTTGCAAAGAGCCCCTTCAGTAGTAGAAACAGTGAACGTCCGAAAACTCACTCCATACCGAGAACCGAATCAGTCGGAGTCTACGATAAATGAAGTCCCAGATATTCGAATGAGCCAATCAGAAGACTCGGAGTCTTCTTCAAACCATTGGATGGCTTAATCCTGGATTCGTTCAATCATGGGGCACTATGTAACATGCTAGTGTACACTAGTATGTTACGACTGAATAATTAACCGAATCCCGCATTGGACAATCGAATATAATCTTCGATACCGGATACATTTAATATGTGTCCTAATTATTATAGTTGAGTCCCAGATTAAGGTATATGCCTAATCGTGGGAACCGACAGTGAACCAACATTTATGGCAGAGCATGCCAGAATTTGGCTATGCTCGCAACCTCGAAATTTTATATGTCTCCATTCTCAAATCGCATAACAATATCTCGTAAAGTATCTAAACATTCACAATTATTCATACTACTCCGAACTTTTTACCTTAGAGTGTTACATGTTCTCCTTCCCAGTGTTTGGTTTTGGTTTGGGAATATTCAGTTCATTTTGGGCGTGCAGTGGACCAGTCTCAATTTTTATGGGACTCGTAGTAAGTTCAACCTAATTAGTTAAAAATTCAACCTGAGGGTCATGGGATTCCCCTCGGCCCCAAAATGTTTAGGGTTTTGCTAAATTAGCTATTGAAAAGTCATTAAGATTACTGAGGCTTGCGGGCTGCGCAGAAAGTGTATTTTCTTCCGCTCCAGGTATGGGTGATGGTAACTAGTAACTACACAGTATGCAACTAAAAAGAATGAGTACCAGAAAACATGTAGAATTTCTACGTGGGCTCATTTGGCGCGCGCAAAACTCATTTGGTTACAAAAAGAATGAGTACCAGGGAAGCACGTACAATCCTACATGAGAGGATCCACAGACCAACAAGGGTAACAAAAATAAACTTGAACTTTGAAAACATGCCTTAGCAGCAACAACAGGGGTACTTCCCCTAGCCAACAAAACAAACACCAACACTAGTAGTACTAGTAGTGAAACACCAGGGTGTTGTTGGTGCAAGGCTGCAAGGATACTACTACTGGTACTACCTAGAGTACTGTCCTGATAGACAGCATGTATCTCCAGATGTGATTGTTTGTTTGACATACCAGAGCTCACACTTGTTTAGATGTTCTCATGGAGCTATTAGTAGTATAATACAAATACATGAAATGCTGCTAGTAATACTAGTACTACTACTACTACTAGTACTAAGATGCATACCACCATTGGCATCATGCCCAAGCTACAGTGCTATACTACAAGGCAACAAGATACATATAGAGCTGAACTGAGCTGAGCTGAGCTCAGCTCCCACTTATTTTGTTCTGATCTCCTTTAAATTAGTAGTAAGCACCATATTGGGGATGTAATACTAGTAATGTACTACCTCTAGGGGAGTGTCTTGTAGTATCTGAGTGTGTACAATACTATCGCTTGAACTGTATCCCCCTGTAGACTCATTGTTTGCCAGCACTCCGTGGGCTGCTGTTGTTGCTGTTTCTGTTGTCTTATTCATATCTCTTGCTGATGATCAAATATCAAAGTAGTACTAGTAGTACTAGTAATAGTAATAGACTACTACCACTACTACCACTACTACCACTACCACCACCACCACTACTACTAATAGAAGTGGTACTACTAATAGTAGCAGTAGCTTTGGCATAGTGTTTTGGTGTTTGTGTTTTTTTTCTGTGAAATAGTGAGCAAACAGTGGATTACTGACAGAAATTTCGATAGACATGAGTCCTGTTTTTATTTTAATAATGCAACGAAGGTTGCGCACCTCCGTGTTAATATGGAGAAAAAAACTACTGTTTCAGCAACGTTAAGGGGGTCTACAGAGCAACCGGTAAGGTTACTGTACTCTCAGCCATTAAAAACGGTCCCGTACGTCAAAAAATGAGGCGTACTTAGGAACGTACTTATGTATACGTACTATGTGGTAGGAGTTGCACGAGCGCGTAGCGCGCGCAACTACAGTTGCATTTTACCGATACGGTACACGTACAGACATTTCCACGGGTTAATCGGATTTTGAATTTTTTTTGGTTTCCGAAAAAAATAGTAAACGTATGACTAGTATGAACTACTCGTATGACAGTCATCTTCAGCGTATCGAGTCCGAAGCCATACCAATCTACTGTGAATCATGAAGAATTTAGACACCGGACTTCGTGAACTTGACGCGTGCGCGAAGTTTTTGTCTAAGATTCCGGCAGATATTCCTATCTTTCCATCTCAAGATTATTTATGTTAGCGTCTGTTATTCGTAAGTGAAATTTGTGTCGAAGCTTAAACGTCTCGTTCCTCGTAAACCTTACGTGTACGTACCGTATGCCCTTTAGATTCACATACTGTAATCGTAAGGCTATTACCGTAATCTTACCGTGGAAGAAAAAATAATATGAGATCATCATGCGAAGTTTGATCACTGCCTCCGAAAAACAAATCGTACCCGTACAAGTACGTACCAGTACGAAGTAGAAATAATAATGATAGAAGTCGAATAATGGATCACACATGATAACCTGACGATGACAGACTGCGTTCCGATGAAATCGTCAAGATGAAGAACAGGATTGATTGGATCTGGGGATCTGTGTTGACACAAACAACTTGTCAAAACGGAAGATCCTTGGCCCCTTTGGCCCTGTCATCGGTTTGTTCAATGCTAATGTACCACCACTGTACTTAAGGTGAACTAAAGGACATCAATTTCCCCCCTCTGTTGTTAGGTCATAACATTCTTTTTGGAAAGAAACGATAAGCAATTGAAGCACTACAAAGTTATTATCATGACCGCCTTGAAGCCTTTGTTCCTCGTTGCACTCTTGGCTGGCACCAGCTCCGCTTTTGCGGTGATCCAACCCGGATCTCCCATCACGAAAAAGGCCTTGGCGTCGACCATCCTAAAGATGAATGGAGGTGCTGCAGGAGCAGCAACTCCACCCGAGCTCAAGGTATGTGACAAACGGTCGAGAAGCTCTTGCAACAGATGAAGACTGAAAAGAATGTTTCTGTGCGCTCTTCCGGCAGGGACAATCGTTCACTCATGGAATTTTGTTTTTCTGTGTGTTTTGCCATCGGTACCTCTAACAAATCGGTGCTCTCTACATAATGGAATCGTAGCCTCCTCCGTCTCTGTACCAGGGCGCTGTGGCGGCAGGTGTAGGTAAAGCCTCGAAGTCGTGGGCAGATATCTTCAAACTTGGTATTGTTAGTGGTTGCCATATTGCCTTCGGGGCTTACCTTGCCATCACCGTCGGAGGCGCATGCTCGGGAATCGCAGCCGAGAACCCTGGCCTTCAGAAGGTAAGTGTCGTTGTTATTGGAGTGATGTGATTGTTGTAGCCGACACCGCTGCACTACGTATAGAGTGAAACTTCGAAGTCGATAACTTTCTCTCATTTTCCTTCTCAAAAACCTACACGTACCGATCAAAACCGTTGCAGATCATTTTTGGCTCCTTCGGGTTGCCGTTTGGCCTTATCATGACCTTGGTGACTGGAGGTGAACTTTTTACTGGAAACACCGCTCTTGTGACTGCCGCCTACAAGGAAGGAAAGATCGAAGGAAAAGACTTGGTAAAAAATTGGGTTTCTTCCTACGCTGGAAACTTTGTGGGATCCATCTTTTTGGCGTACCTTGCGTACAAGAGTGGAACCCTAGCCGCCAGCCCAGCCTCGGCTGCCATTGCCACCGCCAAGTGCTCACTTCCATGGGATGTTGCCTTCGTTCGTGGTGTCCTCTGTAACTGGTTGGTCTGCATGGCCGTTTACATGGCATCTGGCTGTGCCTCCATGGCAGGAAAGATGACCGCTGTTTACTTCCCCATTTCCGCATTCGTTGCTCTTGGCTTGGACCACAGTGTTGCAAATATGTTCATCATTCCTCTCGGTATGCTCCGTGGTGCTGACATTACAATCAAGGCGTTTTTGACGAAGAACTTGATTCCGGTGACACTCGGTAACATCGTTGGTGGAGCGCTCTGTGTGATGGCTCCGTTCGGCTCGGTCTTCGGTAACTGGGGGAAGAAGTCAGACTAATGCCCCGTCTGCTACGAATTTTAAGGGATGAATGGAAACTTGGTCGTTCCGGTGACAATATTAATGAATTTCTTATGATTACTAGCATTTTTGGCAAGATTTCCATAGATTGGATGGATTGTTCGTTTTTCTTCATTCTGATATTATAAAATGTCATAATCTATCTCATTCGTGTGTACGGTGTATTGCGATGTGATCATTTCCCGGGATCATTCGTTCTTGAGTTCTTTTTCTGTTTCTTTTCTTCCCATTCATGGATTGACAGTGTGATCGGAACAAACGCCCGATCTACTGGACGAGCACCCAACCAAGTCCAGAATGCCTTCGTCGTTGCCCATCCCAGAATCAATGGTTTGACTATGAATTTCGAAAAAAGAACAAGATCAAGAATAGGTTAGAAGTGCCAGGAGGATACGAAAAAAAGGAGAAAAACCCCAATGAACTCGTAATATGGCAAGGCAAAGTCCGAACTAGACCATATCACTCACCCCACTAAAGTTGACAAAAAATAATGAAAAAGCAACGAAAACAACGAACGGGAAAAAAGCTTGAGCGGGTGCAATGATTGGAAATTCACGCGAGACAACATAATAACATGACAACAAGGACAATAACGATTCGACATCGATAATGCACCGTGGATCACTCACCCTCGAACCCGCCAGGAATGCAAAAAAGTGGATTCCGGCTCCAACGCCAACGGATGGATCTAGGACGTGTCGGAGGGGGGTGCAAAGCGACACGGCTCTGAGCAAAGCGCCGATGGAGTAAAGCAATCGAGGGCGCATTCGCGCAAAATAAAAGAGCTTCGAATACACTTCGTGGACCATGCCCTGATGCCCGTATTGGGGCGCGACCAAGGCCCCGCAGAGCGAAACGTCGGAATATTCGTTCAGGATCACACTGAGCACAGCGTCCGCAGCCGTGATCCAATATAGAGTGTGCTGAATGTACCGGGGACTGGGTTTCCGAACAACACCGGTCACCAATCCAGTGATCGTCTCTCGGAATGATTGACAGTGTTTTTGTCGTTGCTTGTAGGTTAGTGGTATTTCTGTCTTGCTTTTGCTATACTTCTTTTCGCCGAGTTCCGACTGCTTGGTTATCAGAACCGATGATAATGTATGACGTTGTACTTGTACCCAATTGGGACCGATCACAGCGAGGCAGACACATGAATTCAAGCACACAACGCAGATAACGACGCAAATCAATGGAATGGAACGAATCCGAGTTGTAGGAGTCTTCCTCCTGTATCGTTCGGTACAGTCAAATACGAATATGGAAGGCATCGAACGGTTGGGTATTTCTTCGTGGATTTTCGTTTCTGTTTCAATGGGACTATTATTTGAATACATTGCATTGGTGGATTGTATTGTATTCATTGAACAACACGCTACTCGTTCTGCAAGAGACTGTGGAGTAAGGCTACCTGATGCTTTTCCTTGCAATCGAATTTGTTTCTCGAGAAAAATTGCCAGTGGTGCATCGACAAAGAATTTCGTTGTTTCCGCCACAGGCATTGGTATCTTCTGGGCTCCGGGCAGAGAGGGCCCAGTTCGGGCGAGACAACCACTCTACGAGTAGAAGTACCGTATTACCAGGTAACTTTAAAATTACTAGTAGTATTTCATATTGTAGGGTAACGGAAACCCATGTTGAATTGGAAGTAACAAAACGAGAATTTGTTGAAGAGAAGATCAGGTGGGATACGGTCAGACGGGGGCAAACGGGCCAAACCTCGTTGATCAGACATGCTGTAAGTTAATCTTACCGCAGAGAGTCAACGATGACACAGACTTCAATTATTATTTATTTACAGTATTAATTTTTTTTAAAATTCATGCGTTTCTTAAACGCCGAGAGTCAACAAAGCTCTTTTCATTATCATCTGTTGTTTACGTACTAAGGTATTGAATAGAAGTACTTCGTAATTACTTCATAGTAGAGCTAACCTTACGAACTACTCGTACCATTATTATTATTATTTGAACAATGGTACGTCTGATAACTGATTTTAGACGTGGGTCAAAAATTTTCGTGCCGGGTCCTTTTGGGGTCAAATATTTGACCAAAGGATTGTCCCCCGGCTTCATTTTTTCAGTCCCGTACCATATATATTTTACAGCCTATGCCAATTATTTTTAGAGGCTACGCCCATAAATTTTCGAGGCAACGCCCATAAATTTTCGAGGCATCGCTCATAAATTTTCGAGCCAACCCCCATAAATTTTCGAGGCAATACCCATTACTTTTCGAGGCAAGCCCCATTACTTTTTGAGGCAACGCCCATGAATTTTCGAGGCAACGCCCATGAATTTTCCAGGAAATGCCCATAAATTTTCCAGGCAATGCCCATAATTTTTCCAGGCAATGCCCATTAATTTTCCAGGCAATGCCCATTAATTTTCTAGGCAATGCCCATTAATTTTCTAGGCAATGCCCATAAATTTTCGAGGCAAGCCCCATCAATTTATGAGGCAACGCCCATTAATTTTCCAGGCAACGCCCATGAATTTTCGAGGCAATGCCCATTAATTTTCCAGGCAATGCCCATTAATTTTCGAGGCAACGCCCATCAATTGTCGAGGCAACGCCCATTAATTTTCTAGGCAATGCCCATTAATTTTCGAGGCAACGCCCATCAATTTGTGAGGCAACGCCCATTAATTTTCGAGACGGAACGATCGTTTTGTCTACCCTATGGTATTATGGAGCGACGCCGTTTCCAACCACAAATTGCTTTTAATTTAAACTATCACTAATCAACCTCAATATTACCATCCATTTACAATTCCGCCAACCACTTCCTTCTCTCACTACTCATTATTGGATCAATATGCTTTCTCCTCTTCTTTCGCTTCGTCTTGCTACTAGCAGAATCTGATTGTAATGCCACACCTCCACCTTTTCGTTTCGAAGCCATGTTGATTCGTCTCATCAAGGCGATTTCAAAATCTTCCACTTTTTCTTTTTGTTTTTTCGCTTTTTCCTTTGCCCTCTTTTTTTCCTCGTCTTCTTCCTCGTCTTTTCCTCCCCCTAGGTTGTAGTCAGGGAAGCGGATATCCATCAGTTCTTCACACACTCTTTCATACATTTCTATTCCATCTTCCGACCAACCGTCCTCGTTTCCACTTCTCGGGTCACAATATTTTTTGCTAACCTCAGGAATACTTTTGTCATTAACTCTTTCCAAGTAATTCACCCATCTTTTATATTCGTTATGAATTATGACCAATGCAAATGCCTCATCACTCACCGAATATAATTTACCAATCAATTGTGTTTTTTGCCATGTTGGGGAAAAAACTGACGGCATGAATGCAGCCAAGATGCGGGTCGCAAAATAATAGAAGTCATCCTCCCCTTCCTTTTTCCTATAGCTCGGATGCAGAACGGGAGCATCATCATCCTCCGTCTCGAGAAGCTTTAGTGTGCCTGGAAATCCTTCAGGCAGCACCCATTCATTTCTCCTCGTTTTGGCCTTCTTGAAGTCATCTGTAACAGGAACGGTAACAGTGTGCTTGTTAGTATTGGCATCCATTTCCTCATCACAACAATCATTCCCACATCATTTCACATTAGTAGCATTAGCACTCACCAATCCAATGCTTCCTAACTAAAGACTGCACCGCAGTTCTCAAGTCATTTACCGCCCTTCTGATTATCACCCAGTTGTATTCATAGAATTTGTTTTTGGGAACGCCTTCCGGTAGTTGAAGTTGTTCCTCCTTCATCATTGTTTTCAGAATTTGGATCGACTCTTTCTTATCCACAAATTTATGACTCTGAAAAATGTGTAGCTTTACATACTGATTCACCTTTTGGCTCAACACCGTCGCTTGATGGACTCTAAGTTTCCGCTCGATTTCTTCCTTCTCGACGTTGCCTTTTTCCGTTTCGGAACGTTGTAGTTCCTTCTCTTTTTCAATCAGTTTTCTCTCTTTTTCTTCTAGTTTTCTCTCTTTTTCTTCTAGTCGTTTCTCCTTTTCTTCGAGTCGTTTCTCCATTTCAGCTAATCGTCTCTCTGTTTCTGCGACTCTGTCCTCCCATTCACTGTTCCTCACTGTCCTCGGGTCTGTCATATTTGCATTCTCTGCGACAATAACGTTCCCGTTTGCGTTGAAGTTCACATTCCCTCTTGTGCTGAAGGTCACATTGTCTATCGGAGTTTTGGTGGGTTGGGGTTTGTTTGTGTGTTTACGATGCTGCTGCTTCTTCGACGGCTGCTGCTTCTTCGACGGCTGATGCTGCTTCTTCGTCGACGGCTGCTGCAGCTTCCGCGCCGATGCCACAGTTGGTGTTATCACATTGGGATCGGGTAGGGATAATCCACTGCGATTCTTTCTTGGACTGTTCACATCAGCTGAGACTGGACTAATTTCTGCAATAGCTTTAGTCAGTTGCAATGCTTCTCTATTCATGGTGATTAATGTTGTAATTTAGTGGAATTTCTGAAAAGTTGTTTTCAATCAGTTGTGTTACTCAATTATGAAGACTTTCCGCAAAAATCAAGATCACAACAAAAATCACGTCCACACGTCCACACGTCCACACGTCCACATGTCCACATGTCCACATCCAATAATTACTGGACGGCTTCCTCTATCAATGCAAGCCATCATGCCGCGCCATTTTATTGTTTTCAAAAAATGTACTTATCCTCTACATGATATTCTCTGTTAGCTTTGCATCCTCTCAAGGTGGAAGCGTACTCGCCCGCGCCAATTTTGCTCTCTTATAATTTCTGTACCTGACATAGTAACGTTTTTTTGGGGCGGTCGCGTCGCGATGAATTTGCGAATTAGGGACTATCTTAGCTATTACCAAAAAAAAAATTGCGAAGTAGGGACTATCTTAGTTTTTACATTAAAAAAAAAAATAACTACTATTTCTTACTCACTCTTCCTCTGTTTCGTCCATGTCTTTTGCCAATTGACATTGACTGTAAAGTGTTGCATATGATGTAGAAGCCAGGCTCTCATTCCTTTCTTCAAAACTGTCCAACCAAGCACCACGATTGGCCACTACTAGCCACCTGTTTGCAGCCGAGATACTTCCATCTTTATTCAACTCTGGCACAACAGCAATATCTGATAAAATTGCGTCTGTGTTGAATACAAAGAAACCTTCTTCCAAAGTACCCTTGGAAACAAATCTTGACTTCGACCTTGTGGGCTCTTTCTTGAATTTTCTAACGACGGCATAAAGACCTTCATTTTCAACCGGGTAATTATTCACTCTACCCGTTGGACGTTTCAGGTTATCTAGTTCAAGAAAACATAGAATCTGACACGGGATTGCTTCCGAATCAACACTGACCACTACCCAATCCATCCAAACGGCATTCACTTGCCCAGATGTCGATCTGTAGGAGGGATGGCATCGAAACAAATATCCGACCTTGTTTGTTGAATCCCATCGATTGTGTTCTGTGAATGCTTCTACCGATGTGCCATCGACTAGTAACGGCAACACCGAATCGCAGACAAAATCCAGAATTACCGATGGCAAAAACGGTTTGTCCTTATTTGAAGTTCTATGCCATGTCATGCTTCCCTTACTTTGTTTGGCGTCACGGTGTATTTTGAATAGTGAGCCTGCTTTCTTCGGTCTGGGTTTCGCTGTCGGGTCTTCATGCTTTTCCTCCAACCCGTAACACATATTGGCAGTACGCAACAGCAACTTTTCCGTTTGTCGTTTTGTTGTTTGGCTAATCAATGTAGCTGCGTTTTGTTGTGTGTTCTTTGCTGGAGCCTTCACCTCTGTCTTGTGATGACTCTCACTGAAGCTACTATCCCACCCCAGTGGATGTCCCCACAACTTTATGTACTCTGGGATGTGAAAATATAGATGGTTCTTGATGAGTCTCGTCCCCATTCCTTTCCGAATACATGCAGTATTGATTGTGTTAATAAAATGAATTATTGTTTTTGGTAGATTTCGGAGACCTTTTGGAGTAATTCTTCCATGTTTGAGAAACTCTTCCATTGATATGATTTGTTCAATGACGTCAATTTGTGTAGTTGCAAATCTCAGATCACCCACTATCTCTTGGCCAGCTTCCGACGCCAGTGCTACAAGGATGCACAATAGCATACCGCTATAATCTTTTCCTTCTTTTTTCGCAATGGACATAATGCTTGTTCCAAATTTGGTTCTAGGAAAATCCCTGTCGGATTGTCTTGATAATAGCGCACCATATCTTTGAGCAATATATCCAAGTGCTTCCACCGTCGCCCTCCCTTTCTTTAGGTTCGCGGCGTATTTACACTCAACACTAGTGTTTACCAACTGTTGTTCTATTGCTTCCACACATCGCCTGGCTACCCCTAATTGATGCATATGTAGTGTTTCACCTGGTGTTGCGAGGTGTATATTATTGAGATTGGACCCGAAATTTAAACTGTGGAATGCGTTCTCGATACGGTGGTGTGATTGTTGTTTGAAATAATCCGTTGCATCTTCTCCGTCTGGTATTTCGAAGTCGTCTGGTTTCCACAGTTTTACATGTTGTTGTGCTGCTGGCCTATTGATTTCAGTTGTTGCACAATCACAGTGTCTGCATAGTTTTTTAACCCTGGCCGATCGGGATCCATATTTTCCACAAAGCTTGTCATGGAGTTCGGTATCTCCTACAACATATGCAATCGCAAATTTCATTCTAACGCTCCACACTTTCCCTGCATAGGGAAGGTAATCCCACAGAATTCCATCCCCTCCGGCATCAATTTCCCTCAACGATTCTAGTGCAACGGCAATCGCATTATGAATGTTCTGTACCCCTTCTGTCGGCGTAGCTTTCCTTGAATGATGGGTGTTTTCCCATTCGCTGTCTGGATGGAAGTAAATAGTAGTCCAAGCCTCTGGGCGTTTTCTTGTCTCTACACTGAAAATACCCAGAGTCATATTGAGAGGAGTAAGAGACAATCTGCCATGCGCATCCAGGCTGATCCCGTCCATGTAAAAAATCAGTGGTACCAAAATTTCAGGAGGATCTGCGTTTTGCTGGCACATTAACCTCCATGAGTCCTTCCACCAAGTTCCATGATGAAGCTCTGAAATGTATGTGTCTTCCGTTATGGCAGGATCATTGTCTGGCTGCAGCGGAGTTGTTATACTTGGAAAGGAGAGATTTTGGTCACACATCAGCTCACTATTGGATAGAAGAGAATACAGT
Organism: Pseudo-nitzschia pungens; assembly: GCA_037355855.1. Classification (NCBI taxonomy): domain Eukaryota; phylum Bacillariophyta; class Bacillariophyceae; order Bacillariales; family Bacillariaceae; genus Pseudo-nitzschia; species Pseudo-nitzschia pungens. The sequence continues at coordinate 6,560,410 of CM074761.1, read as the reverse complement.
GCTTCTTTAAAATTGCGAACGTAAATCTGAGCAGGTTTCTTGTCTGGTAGCCAAGTAACTAGCTTTGGTTCAAATCTTGTGTTGGGTATTTTGACATGCTTCTGTATTTCTTGGAAAACAACTTCACGTTTTCTGATTTTCGCCGTACGAAAATCAAAACCAGGGAGGTTTTGACATTCCTTTGCCCAATTCATTATGGTTTGAAATGTACCTAATTGTAAGCGATGCCTTGACATTAGATTCATAAGCTTGATTTCAGCGTGTAGCTGCTGAGTTGTATCAGGTATTGGGTGGGAACGGAACATCTGTTCCATGTTATTGAGCGCATCCGGTTCTGTACTTTTTTGTTCATTTGCATCATCCATCAGTGTACCTCCGTCGTTGTCTTCCTCTTCATTATCTTCCTCTTGATCTACCTCCGGAGCTGCTAAATAGGACTGTATAACATTGCGCTGTATAGGTGGTACCAGAACGTCTGGTACCACTTGCCTATTTAAATCCTGATTCTGGTCCCCGGTCGAAATTCTATCAGATGCCGCTTCTCCCTGTGGACCATTTGCTGTCATCGTCAAGGAAAAACTGGATGGGTTGTGTCGGCCCGCACCTCCACCCGTGTGGTGGATTTCGAATACGGACGCACCTGTTTTATCTACTACATTATGATAGTAGTATCTGCCGCATTCGCCTGATCTGGTCAAGTGGCTTGTAAGCCCGCTGCAAACGTATTTGAAAGATGACTGATCCTTTTTAGACACTCTTTTGTACCCACGAAATTTTTTCAGTGTGTTCGTGTTCTTAAAACATGCCAGACAGTAGAAGTCTGCCAAGATTTTAACACCATCGGAATACTTTCTTTTCTTTGGCATCACGTCAACAAGAAGATAATGATTTCTGGGTCTCAAAGGACAGCAATATTCATTATCTTGTTATCATTAATTTCACCCATACCTTGTCGTTTCAAGAAAGGAAGCAAGAACCAAAATCGTCGTCACGGAAAGATGATCCTTTAGCGTTAGTACAGCACTTGCATTCAAAATGAATTAAAGAACGAAAAAACTCTTCATTTTCTTAAGCTAATCGTGAATTAGTGGTGACACAGGCGCATGTGCTATCTTGTGCTGCTGTCAGTTCAAGCCACTCCCATGTCTCTCATCTTTTGTCTTATTTAGTGCTTGCTTTATCTGTGTATTATTTTGCATCTTCATGAATACTTTTTGGAATATTTCCAGCATTCAAGTAACCATACTCCTCACCATATGTATGCTTCTGACTATGAAAAGAATTAAACTCAAAAGATCCTATTGTGTGGGCGTCCCATATGTTCTTTTGTCTTATTTAGTGCTTGCTTTATCTGTGTATTATTTTGCATCTTCATGAATACTTTTTGGAATATTTCCAGCATTCAAGTAACCATATTCCTCACCATATGTATGCTTCTGACTATGAAAAGAATTAAACTCAAAAGATCCTATGTTTCATGGATATTTCCTCCAGTAGTGTCAATACTTTCTAGTAGAAAATATACAACAGTCCAATGAATGGGATATCTATGATACCACATTTATTTAATGTACTTTTGGATGTTACTTCCTCGTTGGGCCCCCTAGTAACAGAATAGAAAATCTGTATCAAATCCAAGTTCATAAGATACAAAAACAGTGCTGTTAGAAGATCTGGAAGAAAAATGGCTATTAAATTTAGTTTTGTCTGTTGGTAGTTTAAGTTGTGTCTGTTGGCTGATAAACATTTGTGTGAATAAATTTTAATGGTTAAGTGTTGTCTGTTGTGAGCAAACTAATGTTAAGGCGATTAAATTTGTTGTATGTTGGTAAATTAACACGATCAAGATTAAATTTAGTTTTGTCTGTTGGTAGTTTAAGTGGTGTCTGTTGGATGATAAACATTTCTGTGAATAAATTTTAATGGTTTCAAATGTAGTTTGTATCTCTAATGAAGTGTACATGTAGAAGTAACCAGTTAAAACCTAAACTTTTGTGAGTGAATTTTGGTTTTTTTATATTTCCTGTAAATTGTACTCTGTGATAGCGTGAATCAATTTTGGATTTTTCATATTTCCTGTAAATTGTACTCTGTGATTCTAGTGAAGTGTACATATAGAAGTATCCAAATTAAACCTGAGTTGTTTCAAAATCAACACGCTACTAGATCAGTAATGAAAGTAACACTCAGAATAGTGGAAGTATCACCACCAGCAGTTGCAATAGTGGAATTAGAATTTTCATTTCTCCATTTTCCAACAACAGTATAAGATCACAATTCTAGTTTTGCATCCTGGCAAAACTGAATTCATACTTCGGATTCACACAACAACGTCGGATCGAAGGTCACCATGGGATTCTCTTCAGGGCTAACTCAATGTACAGGGCTAGCCTAGTGGTGGGGTAGCTCCCTGAGATCATACCACTAGCTGTACGAGCGCACTGTTGAGATACCATGGAGAGGGACAACAACCTAATACCTCCACTATGACTCTGGATCAAGGTATGCCTGGTTGCTAAATGTCTCTCTAGACTGGAGATGGTGGTTTCCTCATGTCAGAGTCTTCGTTGGTTTCCTCAAGTCAGAGTCTTCATTGGGTTCCTCAAGTCGGAGTCATCGTTGGGTGTAACCACAAGGGAAGGATCTTTTACATAGCAAAATGCAGTGGCCCTGGTGGGACAGGGTGGTGAACCTTGCATAATTTTGCTGTGATTGAGGTCTTTTCAACGAGGCTGCTGGTGTCTTTAAAGGAGTGATTCTGATTGAACTTGCGGTGGCCCCGCGGTGGTTTCGACTGCTTTCAGTTGTTACTACCTTTGTTCATTGGATAACCTCCGTACACAGCGACGGTTTGGATAACTGACCGTATCAGTCCAGGTGTCATCGGTGCCTCATCTCCATATACAAAGTGCCTCTGGCAGCCCGTTTGGAGAAGAAACTGATAGGTTCGGGCTTGCCTTAAAAGTCAAGTGGGGAGTATTGCTTCGCGCAATCTCCTCGCGATAGGTTCGGGCTTGCCTTAAAAGTCAAGTGGGGAGTATTGCAAAGCGCAATCTCCTCGCGCCCCCACTTCAACAATCAACCATATCTATCGGAATCGCAATCGAAGAAGTATTGAAATCTATCGGAATCGCAATCGAAGAAGTATCGGAATCGCAATCGAAGAAGTATCGGAATCGCAATCGAAGAAGTATCGGAATCGCAATCGAAGAAGTATCGGAATCGTAATCGAAGAAGTATCGGAATCTAATGAAATCGCAATCACAAAGAGTTTTTCGAAATTCTTGTTTCTGAACAAGATATTTCTGCAGTCACGATATTTCTACTGTCAACCAAAACAAACACCAAACATGAAGCTGTTTACAACGGAAGCGATTCCCACAAACAACAACGGCGGCGTTGCGTTTCAAATAACAAAGGCGGCGTTTCGAACAACAACGGCGGCGTTTTGAAAACGCTACTATCTAAATCAAAATGGCAGTCGAACGAACTACTTTAAATTGTAAATCAATATTATTATATTGGATCGGCCCTGAGTACAGTTCTACATGGGACGAATGTGCTCATAATATAACAACCGTCGTATTTGGGATTCGAACAGCTGTGCAAGATGGTAGAGTTAAACAACAGTGCTTCCCCAGAACGTAGTGGAATTTTGATTCCGTACGTAGGGAATATAAAATAATATATAACTTCATCGTCCTTTACCCCCTGAGGACCTACCACAGTCAAAAGACTGTAGTAATAGTCACGATCGGTATGGCATTTGGAGTGGTAATTCTTACCCGTTGAAAAGGCGAGATAGTGACTATCGCCAACCGTTTCAAGTGTTGTTTGCCTCACCACCTGACGTATCACCGAAATTTCATGACCAAACAAATTCCGAAGGGGACGTATAGTATCCTCCAATTCGTTGACAATATGAGATGCAACCATGTTCAAATCTGCCTGTTTCCGTTCCCCCACATTCTTTTTGAACGCATACTGACCTATGCCACGACTTGCACGGTTGGGTCGAATACCAACAATGGCATACCCATCATCGACGCTACCACACTCACATCCTCTTTCAACTGTTGGTTTCACTGCAACAACATCTTCTGCAAACATTCTTGTATATCGGATATTGTTGGTTGCAGCCAGATGTTTTCTCGCTTCTGTTCTAGATGCTTTGGCAAATATTCGCAGTGATGGTTGCGATCGATCCACTGCAATTAGGTGGTTATCCTCTGTACTATCCATGGTCTCGAAAGGTTTCATCTTCAGTTGCGGATCAATAGACACAACGTCATTCCATTCGTATTTGTTGGATTCAACTTTCTCTAGATCCCATTTCGTTACAAAAAATTTACCTTTGTAAAATAGATCGTTGTTGCTTACCCTCTTCAGCTGTGTTTTGACAATGTTATTGGATGTTGGTGAATGAGTAGGTTCATCGATTCTTGGTCTTATCCTAGCCACGTGTTTATAGGTGTTGTGGGTTTTCGACTTGGGTGGTGCATTTTTGATAAAATTCGATGTCATTCTTCTTCTCGCTTCCTTAGCAGCTTTCCTTTTGGCTTTTTTGTAGAGGCCTCTTTTGGACATTTCGTTGGCTGTCATTGTTGTCGTGAGTTTCCGTTGCGGCGTCACCTTCCGTTGCGGCGTCACCTTCCGTTGCGTCGTCACCTTCCGTTGCGTCGTCACCTTCCGTTGCGCCATCACCTTCCGTTGAGTCCTCATCTTTCGATTGAGTCGTCGTCCTTCGATTGAGTCGTCGTCTTTCGATTGAGTCGTCGTCTTTCGATTGAGTCGTCGTCTTTCGTCTTTCTTTGGGTTGCGTTGTTGTCTTTCGTTGAGGCGTCGTCTTTCTCGTCGTACCGCACCTTCGTACCTTCGTAGTCTTCGTGACAGGTTAAATAGTCTTCGTGACAGGTTAAATAGTGTTCATGACAGGTTAAATAGGGGATTAGTAATATTTCTAAAAAATCTTCCTGGGTAAAATCTACTTGGGTGAAATTATCGTCGTGTTACCGTACCTTTGTCCGTCTTTGTCGTCTTCCGTCGTCGTATCCACTGCCGATGTGTTCTTTTCTTCCTCCTATGTCACAAAAACAAGAACTTGCGCCTGTTGAAGTCCAACCGGCAATGGATGCAGATTGATTGATTTCAAGACGTTTGGGGGCCAAGTCAAACGATGTCTTTCAAGCGAACAATCTCTCGTCCATGCCATAGAGGTGCTTCTCCGTTTTTCAGACAAGGATATTTAAGGACTAAAGTACAATGAGCCAAGAGCCTACCGTAGGGGTTCTCTTCGTTCACAAGACGGAGTGCAATGAAGCAACTCTGCTCAAAATAAGTCGGATTCTGAATGGAAAAATCGGAGCGGTGATTTGTGTAAAAAATGAGTTGTGATGCGAAAGAGTGATGCAAAAGAGTGATGCGAGGAAACACAGCAAAAATATGGTGAACCACGTAATCGAAATCGAAATCGAACTCGAACTCGAACTCGAAATCGAAATCGAAATCGAAATCGAAATCGAAATCGAAATCGAAATCGAAATCGAAAATGAATTGGAATTCGTTGGAGGTAGGAAGTAATTTGTGTTTCTACCGGCCATTACTAGTTTTCCTGTACAGTTTGTATTGGGAAATAAAATTTTTTTATTGGCTTAGTAACGTATTTATTCATTGGCTTGGGAAGGTATTTTTTCATTGGCTTAGGAAGGTATTTTTTCATTGGCTTAGGAAGGTAATTTTTCATTGGCTGAGGAACGTATTTTTTCATTGGCTTAGGAACGTAGGATCGTAGGATCGTAGAATCATGGAATCTATTAGTAACCTTAGCCAATCAAAGATTCGGGTACAGTTTGTACAGGGATATGTAGGAAAAGATATTTGTAAACATACAACATGTCTAAAAGGGTGTTCCAGAAGACAAGACGACGTGATTATTCAAAAAGGGTGTTCCAGAAGACAAGACGACGTGATTATTCAAAAAGGGTGTTCCAGAAGACAAGACGACGTGATTATTCAAAAAGGGTGTTCCAGAAGACAAGACGACGTGATTATTCAAAAAGGGTGTTCCAGAAGACAAGACGACGTGATTATTCAAAAAGGGTGTTCCAGACGGACAACGTGATTATTCAAAAAGGGTGTTCCAGAAGACAAGACGACGTGATTATTCAAAAAGGGTACCCCAACACGAAGAGAATACAACCTGATTGACCATTATGTGCGACGCGGACGCGGCGGACGCGACGGACGCGACGGACGAGAAAACGGGAACTGCAGGCCAAGATGAGATGAAGGTAACATTCATAAATAGACCTCATAGGTACAGCGCACAAACCACCCGCACCACCCCATTCAGCTTCCATTTCGGAGAGGGAGTTTTCGGTACTTTGGATATTCATTTTGATCACAAAAATTATTGCGAGATCGAAGGTATTGACAGGGATCTGGAGACAGGTATGATTATTCGCAATTTAGAGTACAGGGATGATGGGTTCGAGGTTGTTGTCAAATACCCCAAAAGGGATGATATAGGATATTTTGTACCGACGTACAGGATTACCTTCACGTTTGAGTTGAAGAAGGATGTTACTAATCCTATGGATCACCGGGATGCAAATTACATTGTCAGGTGCTACATGGGAAGAGAAATCGTCCGTGAGATCCGTATCGAGAATTACCTGCCTGAGGAGGTGAGATTGATTATTGAACGTGGAGCCGTTATTCATTCGTTTCAAATGGAGCATTTTAAGTCGAAGATTTGGGTGGAATGCCAATGTGTCCGAGGAGAAAATACCGGGTAACCTTACGGGAAGGCCCCGAAAAAGGTGCAGATAAGGGGACATATTGTCGTAATGACGTAGCGTCTACAACCCTTAACTTTAATGGTGCTAGCATGATCGCTTGGGCTAACTCGCTTTATTGTACGGTAAGGTAGGTGGTAGCATAGTATCTTAGCATGGTAGCAACGTTAATATATCTAATATTTCGTACTATCATTAGTAACCCTAACCTTGTAGCAATCATACGCCACAACCCTAGTATCTAACCCTAAAACGCGCTTGAGCTAAGGCTAGCTCGTATTAGCGCTAGCTCACTTAATAACTGTTTGGGTAAGGTATCCAACCATAGTACAGATTGTACTATGATGACCCGACCCCGGCGGTAGCATAGTATCTTAGCAATGGTATCATGGTAGGTTAGCATCTCCAGTATTTCGTAGCATTAGCAACCCTAACCTTGTAGCACTCAGCTACACTGTTACCAAATATCTCGTAAACAGTTTCGTAGCGCTACAGCGCTACGATACAGAAATACGATACACGCGTTGCTGCTGCTTGCTGCTTGCTGTCCCCCCCCCTGTATTATCGATGCGTTGCTGCTGCTTGCTGCTTGCTGTCCCCCCCCTGTATTATCGACGCGTTGCTGCTGCTTGCTGCTTGCAGTCCCCCCCCCCCTGTATTATCGACGCGTTGCTGCTGCTTGCTGCTTGCTGTCCCCCCCCCTGTATTATCGACGCGTTGCTGCTGCTTGCTGCTTGCTGCTTCCTGTCCCCCCCCCTGTATTATCGACGCGTTGCTGCTACAGCGCTACAGGGGAAACAGCGCTACAGGGGATACACCGCTAAAGGGGATACAGCGCTACAGCGCTACAGCGATACAGGGATACAGCGCTACGATACAGCGCTACAGGGATACAGGGATACAGCGCTGCAATGCTACAGCGCTACAGGGGAAACAGCGATACAGCGCTACAGGGATACAGGGATACAGCGGTGCAGCGCTACAGCGCTACAGGGGATGAGCGCAGCTCAGCTCAGCTCTGTATCGTATCGTGACAGCGCTCCGCTAACTCGTAAAATAACAGAGCTCTGTAGCTCCAGTACTGTATTCTACGGGTAGCGTAGTGTGTGCGGAGTAGCGTAGCGTAGCTCCGTGGATGAGCGTAGCTCCGTGGATGAGCGCAGCTCAGCTCAGCTCTGTATCGTATCGTGACAGCGCTCCGCTAACTCGTAAAATAACAGAGCTCTGTAGCTCCAGTACTGTATTCTACGGGTAGCGTAGTGTGTGCGGAGTAGCGTAGCGTAGCTCCGTGGATGAGCGCAGCTCAGCTCAGCTCTGTATCGTATCGTGACAGCGCTCCGCTAACTCGTAAAATAACAGAGCTCTGTAGCTCCAGTACTGTATTCTACGGGTAGCGTAGTGTGTGCGGAGTAGCGTAGCGTAGCTCCGCTTAATTAGATTCAAAGGTGTGCTAGCGCGTTGGGTAACTGTCTGGGTCAGGTATGCGGTCATAGTACATATTATACACCAATGACCCGACCCCGGCGGTAGCATAGTATCTTAGCATGGTAGCATCGTAGGTTAACATATCTAATACAGTATTTCGTAGCATTAGCAACCCTAACCTTGTAGCACTCAGCTACACTGTATTAGTGCGGATGCTATACCCGGGGTATGTACAACTGGTACAAATCGTACGTGACAACCCTAGTATCTTTGGAGTTAGCACTGCGCTACAGCGCTACAGCGATAAAGGGGATACAGCGCTACAGCGTTACAGCGCTACAGGGATACAGCGCTACAGGGATACAGGGATACAGCGCTACAGCGTTACAACCCTTAACCCTAATGGTGGTTCAATAACGAATTTCGACCCCGGCTCTTAATTTTTCGACCCAAATATTCGAGTTTGCAGCGAAAAATTAATTTTTGGAGCCAAAAAATATTAATTCGAGCTTAAGAAAGACCCTTTCGCTCCAAATAATAAAAATATTGGAGCTAAAACAAAAAATAAACATCTAAAAAATTAGAGGGGGGTGGTCGAAACGGGTCAAAATGGTCGAAAATCAGTTATTAGACGTACCATTTTTTGGAAATTACTTCTACTACTTCTTCTGTATTGTAATTCACTTTTTTCAGAACACACATCTAGGCCATGAAAGGTAGTAGTCAGTCTTGTGTCAGTTCTGTTTTGTGCGATGAAAGACAATCTTACTATTATTTGTAAAGTAATGGTGTATCACCATCTGCTGGTGCTGCTGACAGGACGAGCAACAACAAGAAGCTTGTTCAACAAGAGTGAACATGATCGTCGACGAAGAAGCCTGTCTAGCAGGTTTGCCCTGCTGGTAGTACTAGTACTAGTACTAGCTACTAGTAGTACTACTAGTAGTCTGAATTGGTTTTGTTTGGGTGGAAAATCTTTTTTAAGTAGTAGCAAGGTAGTCGAAAGATTCTATTCTATGATTCATTTTTGAATCAGCCCAGTGTCCCCTTTCTTGTGCTTGATCCGATAAACTGCTAGTACTACTAGTAGTACTAATGCAGGTCAATGATGGTCTATGCAGCAGGTGCGCTCTTGGGGTTCAACGCCAGATCGTAAAAACGCAGCCCGTTGAGCTTTACGTCAGTTTCGTCGCGCCCCGCAAGGATCGCAATACGTGTAGCTTCTGACATGTAATCCATCACGCTGGAAATAGATCCATTTTCCATGTGGATTTCAGCAATGTTGCTCAGAGTTTGCGCGACGGAGACGTTGTTGTCAGACATTTTTAATCGCTGAATTCTCAAGACCTCGGTCAAACAGTTTACAGCTTCATCAAACTCTCCTTTTTGTTGGTATACTTGAGCTATGTGTTGAAGCGTCAAGATAAGATCGGTGTGGTCGGATCCAAGAAACGTTCTTTCTATACGCAGCGTTTCCTCGTAACTTCTCAAGGCTTCATCATCTTCGCCCCGTTCCATGTGTATGGTAGCAATGTTGTACAAAATGATCGCTATATCACGATGTTCGTTACCTAGAATCGAACGACGAGTCTTGAGGCTTTCCGAGAAGCTTTGAAGCGACATGTCGTGCAGCCCTAACTTGAACAGGACGAGTCCAATGGAATTCAAAGAGGATGCTACGTCGAGGTTGCAATCCCCAAAATGATCTCTTCTGATTCGAAGAGCCTCCTGATAAACATCAAGGCTTTTCCCATACGACTTGTTTTGGTAGTGTATCAGCGCTATGTTCGAAAGGGTGACGGCGATTTCTGGATGGTTCTTGCCGAATGATTTCGCTTGAATATCTAGAGCTTCCTTGTAGAATTTCAAAGCTGCGTGATATTCTCCCGTCTGCTTTGCAATCTGGCCAATGTTCGTTAGCGTTACCGTGATATTTGGATGAAGGTGATGCAGAACGACGCGTTCCACATTCAAACCCTCCTTGTACTTGTCCAAAGCCCTATCGAAATCACCCCGTTCGTAGTATAGATTTCCCATCTTGTTTAAGATGGATGCGACTTCGGGATGAACACCCAAAGCAGACCGTCCTGCAGTCAAAGCGTCTTCATAAAAAGAAAGCGCTCTCTCGTAGTCCCTTTGTTCGTGATAGATTTGTGCCATGCACTTGAGCATCGTAGCAATATCGCGATGGCATCGTCCTAGTATAGGTAGAGCAATCCGCATGAATTCTTGATAGTACTGGAGGGCCTTTTGCAATTCACCTCTCTGATGGTAGGTTTGACCAGCGTTGTATACTGTTGCAGCAACATCCAAGTGATCGTTTCCAAGCACTTTTCGTCGCATACTAAGTGCATCCAAATACTTTTCCAAGGCACATGGGTAGTCTTCTTTGAGGTAATACACACGTCCGATGTTGTTCAGTACCGTAGCTGTGTCCTTGTGATTCGAAACCAGTCTATGTTTGCGTATCTTCAATGCTTCTTGGTAATAGTGCAGTGCCTTGATAGTGTTTGGTTTGGGTAAGTGGAAGTATACGACACCAATGGAGTTTAGGATAGAGGCGATTTCCAATTCATCAGCGAGCATGTCCCGATATTGCAGAGCTTCTCTGAAAAGTTCTAATGCCTTGACGTGTTCCCGGTTACGATATCGAATGCATCCCATGTTACGTAAAATCGAAACGATGCTTACTGGACTGGATAGACCAGCAGCACGCGCTATCAACAGCGCTTTCGCAAAACATTCGTCAGCTTCCCGGTCTACATCAAGCAATAAGCAAAGAATCCCCATGTTGAACAGTACAATTGAAGCTGCTTTGTCCAGAGAGTCAATGAGGTCCAAGACAATCCCCTCCATCCTGACAGGATTCAGGCAATTCGACATGCCCTCGTCGTATTGGGTAGAAGATGAATCAAGTTGCCGTTCACTCGGCGAGAATGGATGTGTTTTTGATGACATTGTTGTTGACTTTGCTGCTGCTACGAGGACTGTTGGGGAGTAGTCTTGTCCAAAGATGTCACGCATGCTACTGAGGCATCGCCGAAAGTAATCCAATGCAAGATCATAATCGTACGATTCCATCATTACCACGCCAGCATTGTTCAAGTTCGGAATCGTCTCAAGAGGATCGCTTTCGAATTGGTGCATCGGCTTGTGACTTTCGCTTTTCTCGTTGTCATATAACGAGGAATCGCACTCAATCATGATACAGTCGTGGTAACCCGTGTAACTTTTATCGTGTGCATTCCTATCTTCTGGTAGGTGACATTGGGGTATCTGTATATCGACCCCTTCTCCCGTTTGAGATTTTACCATGCACCCATTGCGTTGGTATAATCCATCAGGTCCAGCAACCATAATATTGCTTTGCAATAACGCTTGTACGCTCATGAAAAAGTAAATGATTTATACGATGAACATGTGATTCGTGAAGATGGAGCCTTTCGGCCGTTTAGAAAATGGGAGTGGCTTGATGAGAGAGTTACTCATCCTGGTGTTGTCGTTTCTGTTTGAAAGCCTGAGATCAGCTACAATTAAAGCAAACTATACTCCAGTAATCCCAAAAGTAAATATAAATCTTTGCCGACTTCGACGAGATGATGGCTTTTGGGGAAAAGCGTCGTCCTACCGAAGTGCGAAACACCATAATTCTACGAAAAGGAATGGAAGGCTTTTTATCGACCAACCCCAGTTGGATAAAAATAACAAGAACACGATGAGTCATTTTCGTCATCATAGTAAACTGTCTTAACAGGTTAGCTCGCGCTTTTCGTCCACCATTCATCACGATCAAACACTACGAATTTCTTCCAGTCTTTCGTGGGCAACAAAATTAGTCCCATCGCCACAAATCTCACAATAAGCCTAACAAAAAAGCATCGACAAAATTTAAGGTATCTTTGGCGTCAAGGTAGAACATATTGATACTGTAGGGTTCTTCTTTCCTCTTAGAAACCCAGTTTCTTGGTTGTATGAAGATTCAAATAATAAAGCCCAGTCTTTACAATGAAAGATGAAAATATCTCTCTTAATATCATCCAAAACAAGTATCAAGACAAGGAGGTGTTCTCTAAGAATCGTGATCAATGAATAGCCTTACAGGGTATGATAGTTGCAGTACCTTGCTTAATTAATAGAAACGGTCATTATGCGTACTGTCCTTGTGTTGTACGAAGTACTACGGTACGTACCTGGTAATCGAACAATAATACGAAGTGATAAATGTACCGGTAATTAAGGATTTTACTGTACGGTAAACCTTACCTGGTAATCGAACAGCAGTTAAAAGAAAAAAATTCCTTTTTTTTTAACTACAGTAGTACTGTACTTCGTAGCCTTAATCCGGTAAGGTTACGTACGGTACCGGTAGTAGTACGGTAATTACTACAAAATCTGACTCTGTACTAGGTAAGGTTACCGTAGTTACGGTACAGCTGTACCGACCGTACTGTCACATCAAATTGACTCATTCGATTAAGTTTGACTTGCTCGCACATGCTGAATTTTAAAAAAATTAGAACGGTAATCTTACCGGTAATTACGGTACGGTACTATTGTTGAATGTTGAATGATGTGATCGTAAGGTGTCTCCGAGAGTAAGATTACCGGTACGAGTACAGTAAGTTACTCGTATCTTATTTTACATTGTACGCTCCGTATTTTTTTTAAAAATAATCAGTCCTGCATTAGAGTAATTACCAGTTAGTTAGCGTATGTGCCAGTAGATGTGTACACGTAAATTTACCGTGCTCGGTCCGAGAAAAAACCTCAGATGTATCGTAAGGTTACTCGTACCGATTCGCACCGGCAAACCTTACTCGTACGTGTTTGTACGTACAATCAAAAAAGTATTTTTTTTGGTTTTGAGAGAGATGAGTTTTGATTTTGATGAGAGAATGAGACTTTGAACACCCAACATCCGCATGCATCATTCATGATGCGTTCGGTGTTCGGTGTACGGTGTACGAACAACGGACGTTGCAGGAGACAGGCATAGAATACAGTAGCAATACCGGTCACCTCGACATAGACAGAAAGAAAAAAGTACGCTGCACCTGAAGACAGCCGGTCCTCATTTTTCGCCTCTAAACAATGGAGAAATACGCGAGAAAGTCAGGGAAGACTCGGATTCGCATCATCGAATCAGACTCTGAATCGGGCTTCGAAGATGGTGATGATCTTGAAAACGAATCGATATCGGATGAAAGCAACGTTGGAAAGTTATCAACTTCGATGAAACGAGTACAATTGGTTGATACGGATGGAGAAGAGTCCGTGCACGAAAAATCGTACCGGTATGACCTATTCGATGATAATACACGAACAACACCATTGGGACGAAGCCCCCGTCGACTCGAAGACTTCTCGTTGTCTTCTTCTGACGAAAGCGACTCTTCGACTTTATCTTCACCAGAAAAAGCAACAAAGAAGAAACAACTACGAGAAACAGGTTCCCTCATTTCGGGTAAAAAGACAGAAAGCTGTCAATCTCCTCCATCACTTGTCGATTCACCAATGATCTCATTGTGCGATAACAAAACACGGGAACCAAATAAATCACCTCTACTGACGAGAACAATCACTCAAGCACAAAAAATATTTGCCACGAATTCAATCAGCTCTGCCGATCCGTCGTTATCTGATTCCTTGTCATCATCATCGTCATCGCTATCCACATCATCAAGCTCAGATGACGGAGATCCTTTCGAACCCGAAGAAGTACTGGAGAAAAAATCGAAATCGAAAACGAAAAACAATTCTTGGTCGTTCAACCAGGGCCGACAAGAGTACACGATTGGCGGAAACGACAAGATGCCTCCTTTTTCCATACCTTCTGTTCTCTACGAAAAATTATATGACTTTCAGAAGGACGGAGTGGCCTGGATGGCTGGATTGCATTTATCGAAGGTTGGTGGTATTTTGGGAGACGACATGGGAATGGTAAGTTTCAGCGAAATACCACGCATGAAACTTTTTTAAAATACTTTGATCGTCGTTTGGACTTTTGAATATTTACTTTGCTTTTTCTTTTTCTTCTCTCTCAGGGCAAAACTTTCACGACGCTGTCCTTGCTCGGAGGATTGATGAAGGCAAAGACAATCAAGAAGGCAATTGTTGTTGCTCCGGTCAGCGTGTTGCGGAATTGGGAGAAGGAAGCGAGACAAATCCTACGCCTTTGCTGCGACGTCAAGATCCAAGTCCTTTCGAGCGATATTGCAGTGTATACTAGAAAGAAGAGATTGCATCAGGCACTGGAAGCGCAATCACCCCAAATAGTAATTACATCGTTTGGTTTGGTGGCAAACAACCCTGACCACTTCACCCAGCGCGTCGCTGGAAGACAAGTCTGGGACTACGTCATTTTGGATGAAGCGGTAAGAAAGAAGATCGCAATTGAAGTAATGCGACGCATGATTTGTTGAAACTAACGCATTCTTGGACCTTGTTGTTATTTTAATAAATAGCACAAGATCAAAGATCCCAACACGAAAAATAGCATATCTATGGAGTTAATTGCAAAATCAGAGAAAACTCGTAGATTGATTTTGACCGGTACGCCAATCATGAACAATCTCAAAGAGCTCCATGCCCTTTTCACTTTTGCAACTTCTGGTAAGGTTCTTGGAACGCACAAAGAGTTCCAAAACGATTTTGGCAAACCCATCGAGGCCGCGAGAAGTGCAGATGCTGACGACCTCGAAGTGAAACGGGGAGAGGAAGCGATGCAAGAGTTACAGAAGTTGATCCAACCATATTTTCTCCAGCGGACAAAGGCAGAATATCTTGCCGAGGCCCTTCCCCCCAAACACGAATACGTCCTCTGGACGAACCTATCTCCTATGCAGAGAGACATGTACACGGAATATATTCAATCCGAAACCGTTTCCAGTCTCTTGGAAGGCGAGGCCAAATCTCCACTATTCGCTATCACATGGCTCCAGAAGCTGTGTGGCCACCCGCTTCTAGTAGGACAAGACTCTGTCGAAACAATCGGTAACTTCGAGAAATATGATCCGATTGAATTGATGGCCGCATCAACAAAACTCGACGTCATGTACAATGTTGTTACTGCCTTGATTCGAAAAGGGCATAGAACCTTAATATTCTCTCAGTCCACAAAAGTTCTCGACATCATTCAACAAGTCCTGAAAGATGAATTCAAACTTTCCAGAATCGATGGAGGAACGAAGGAAAAAGATAGGCAAAAATATGTTGATGAATTCAACGAACCGGGTTCGGGCGTGGATATCATGTTGATCTCGACAAAAGCAGGCGGTCAGGGGCTGACATTGACGGGAGCCGACTCGTGTATAGTTTATGATCCCTCGTGGAATCCTGCAGAGGATGCCCAGGCTGTGGGTGAGTTTCGAGACGCCGCGAAGAGTGTGAGAAACGAGTTGTTGTCTCAAAATTCCATGTTATATCTTTTGTCGTTGTTAGACCGTTGTTACAGACTTGGCCAGAAAAAGAAGGTGCAGGTCTTTCGTCTCATTACTGCTGGTACTGTAGAAGAGAAGCGTTACGAAAAGCAAATCCACAAAGATGGTATACGCCGCGCAATTCTAACAAATTCTGGAAATCACACAGCCAAGTACTTCACAAAAGAGGAACTAAAAAAGAAAGTCTTTATTCTCGGTGATGAGGGGGAGTGCGAGTTCCTGGACAAATTAGAGATGAGAGGATTTGCGTATGATGCACGAAAGAATCCAGATCATTCCTATTTTTCTCAGAAAGGAGTAGTGGGGCAGAGCTCACACGATATTGTGTATTCGTTGCCGGAAAATTTTTATTTTGATGATTTTATTCAGTCTCCTTCGCACCAACCTTTTAGCAGTCTTCCCACAGCATCGGCGTGGTTTGCGAAGAAAAGTGAACCGAAAGTTATGGGCCGATCCCACAGAATCCGTTCCAAGAAAACGGAAGATTTTACAGGCAAGGAGAACAGAGAAAACAATAGAGGCAGCAGTAGCAGTAGCAGCAACGGCAGTGCGGGAAAGATGCAGCATGTCAGAGAGAAAGCAAATAGATGTTCGCGCAATTTTCATTTCGAAAGTTCCTCCGACCCAATGCAGAAAACTCTTTTTCGGGTTGAGTGCCTGTGTCGTTTCGGGAAAAGTGAGCAAGCATTAGATTTGCTGATGGATGTTCTCGAAAATGACGTAGGGACATTGAACAAAGCCGATTCTTTGACAGTTCACTGTCTAGTGTCCTCCATTACTAGTCAATTGGGGTGGCTAGATTAGAAGTTAGGGTATCCTCTAGAAAATAATAGCAAGCGCTGGTAGAGAGGGTGGGAACCTCAAAGTCCAATTACGGTGGCACATAACGAATAGAAATAATTAGATTAATCATAAAATACGCAATTCAACCCGTTCTACTGATGCGAAAGGAGTTGGTTCCCCACTCGCAAACGGACCCGACGAAAAGAGAGACCAATAGCGTAAAGAAACACACCAAAGTCCGCAAAACATTGACAATGTTGATTGTCTTTTCGTTTAATGTATTTTGTTATCTATCCCTAAAAGAATTGGCCATGAGTGGATCAGCAAGCCTTAATCCAATCTATGACGTTCTTTTCATGGCGTTAGGAAAACTTTCTAGACCAGTATCATCTTGGTCCAAGTCTCTCCTCCTACCACGACCTGTATCCAGAAAGGATTTTTTTTGTAGTTTGTTGTTTCACTCGGACCCAAAGTGCCCCCCCTTTCCGAGAGCGAAGTCAGACAACACCTTGATGGCTTCCTCTTTTTCTTTGATGGTCGTTTTGACGAGATCTTTGATCGAGACCATTCCCTTCAACTCCCCATCCTCGACGAGGGGCAAGTGACGAATATCGGAAGCCAGCATTTTCTCCATGCAGATCTGGACCGATTCGTCGGGCTTGATTGGTATATTTTTTTGTGGTTGTGATACAGCGATGCGTGCCACAAGCCAGTCGAGTTTTGATATTGTGCGACAAGGACAAGGACAACGGCAACGACGACAAAAGCAATTCGGAGTTAGAGGACGACAGAAGCAAGGGAAAACGAAACAACGCCACACCCCAACTGCTCCGGAACCAAAGACTGTCCTCCTCTCGCTCGACCAGTGACACTTAGTATTGAATGATTCAGATGGATCAGGTCTCACCGACGATGAAGCAACCAACTCACCTTGACCGTGACGAGCTTGCTGCTCATAGTGGCAATTTCCTTCACCTTCGTTTCCTTTGAAGTTCGACCGAGCAGGGCAATCTTGGAAATATAGTCACGTTCACTGATGATTCCAGTCAATTCACCTGGTGCCGCACAGCGGAAAATGCAAAACATTTACACAACATTTGTAATATGAGAGCATGGAATCGACACTGAATCCTACCCAAACCCGATTCGAAATCCGGACGACAAAATCCAGGGTGGTTCGGTAGGTCGGCAACCAATCAACAATCAAACAAGGAATCTCAAAGCCTCAGCGGTGCTCTCATTCCGAATCGGCAGCGCCCTTTCGATCCAACTTTGTCGTTCCAGACGACACGACCGGAACCGACAAAACAGGAGGGCGAAACCGATTACACCATTGTATTGAATCGTAGTTTGTACCTACCATCATCGTCCACCACTACCAAACAGCCAATGTTGTTTGCCGCAAATTGCTGGACGGCGTCGATGACCATGGAATCCTGATTGATCGTGTACGGGATGTTGCGGTACCCACTCAGCTCGGCGGCATCTGCGGCCGTTGTCACCTCTCCCACGGTGGCGAATCCTCGGACAGCAGCGGGAGCTGCGAATCGGCTGAAATGGTTAGAAGCGGTCCTTGCGGCGATGGGAGCAATTTTGGATAGCATTGTTGTGTTGTGTTGTGTTGTGTTGTGAAAAATGGATGAAAGATCTCAATTATCCAACTGGTTTTTCTTCTGTCTTGTGCATTCAATCCGAAAGGAATTTATGACACGGGATGAGACGGAATGATCCGACGGTGCGGTGAGAACTTATTTTTGACAACGAAAGATACGGCACGTAAGCCTTACATCTGCACTGAGTCCAAAATTCATGTCCGTAGTAAAAATGTTACAGGCTACGACGACACGTACGGCAGGTATGTACTGGTACCGGTACCGTTAGGGAATGCAAACGAACGAACGAACTTGTCTTCACTCAGCCCAAAAGACACCGAACCAACAAGAAAAAAATAACAAAAATCAATTTCATCCAATCATTTCGAAACCTGCGTCGACGTTCTCTGCGTCATCGATTTTCATTGGACGATCCTCAACCGGTAGAATGGATTCCAATTCATTTCACATGTCGTCAAAGTTGTCCGAATTGCGCGCGCCCGACCGACAGGGAACAAGGCGGAACTGCAAGAACGTGTTCCTGTTCCTCTCCTCCGCTGTCCCAGTTTCACATCCCCCATTCCGTAGAAAACGGTCATCACTCTAGCGTACGTACGTTGTGGATTACTACCATACGTCCAAGTGATTCTATCCAAACTGATTCCCCCCCTTTTAAATTTTGAAAATGAACTTCCTTTGTTCTTAAAAGGTTCATGTAACTTACAGGCACTATCCTGATCCCCTTTTTTAATTTAAAAAAAAAATGGAGTAAAAAAAGTGCGGGAATCAGTTTGGATTCCACAGAAACTTGGAAAATTCTCTAGTAATCTTACTCAATTTTCAACCTCATTCTACGTAAACCTTACCGTAGAATCTCTGTCACCTTTTTTTTTGACACCAACACACATCTAATGCTCATTTCGACCCGGACCATGGTGGTTGCCAAAGTCCTGTTGCAACTGGTCCTTTGAACCCATTCTTCTCGTCCGGAGAAATCCTTGCATCGAGATCGCGTTTGCGCCGTTTCCTTGTAAAAATTGACCTCGTAGAACCAATTGTTCGAACTGCTTCGGTTTTTGGTGACGAGAACGACGAGAGTTCGACAATCCGAAAATCCGACAATTTCACCATGGTGCAAGGCAATGCCCTTAAGAGCAACAGTGTTCAGTCTTCTCGCCAAATGCCTAGGTATGCTGGTGAAGATGACATGGGGAATGGCAATTCTGAGGACATGAGGAGACACACTATCTTACCGGTGCACAGCAAGAAAAATGCATCGGCTCTATTAAAGTTGTTTTGACCATCCCCATTTTCGATACATGTTCTGATAATAGAAAGCATCAATTCAGGTTCATTAATTTAAGTCTTTTCTCGGTAAGTTGCTGTGTCTTTGCATGATTCGTTGGAGCTTGACCAAAGGCGTAGAACTTTGGCAAACGACGAGTTAGTCACATCACGTCCCCGATGTTCAAAAATCAGTCCCGTACAGGATTTATTTTACCAACTTGTTCCAAAGGTAAGTAGAAAAATCTTATTTTATCTGTGTTATCTAAGTTACTAGTATTAGGAGTATTGTTGGTTCTTTATCACTTGAGTGATCTGAATCAATCGGCCTTTCATCATCTTGATTGAACAAAAGGAACTGTTCTAGGATTGCAAGAAAGTCCGGTTTTTCAATGACAAAATAATTACTTCGTGTACCCGTAATTCGCACTGGTACCAGGTAGTAGTACAAGAGGAATTCAATCGGAATCCAATACTAGACTACCAGGCACCATTGCGTTTGAAATTTTCGACAATCCAATCAACAAGCTACGTGTACTAGAGAGCGTGTCCCAAGGGATCTGTTCTCTTTCGGAATTCGTGTTCCGGATTTTAGCCGTGAACGGCCACGCGAAAAAAGTCAACCAGCTCCTGACCCTGAGCTCGTGCAAGTACGAGGTACTGTTTGGGTTCGAGATGGCAAGTGAGAAGATCTCGTCGATGTTCCACAATCTTTCCCTTTGGACCGAGTGCAAATCGAAAGATTTCTTTACTTCTGTTAGTTCAGAATTTGACTACTAGGAGTGTAAAGTATACCAAGTAACAGTATCAATTGAGTGGCATCGAAAGGAAAATGCAAGGCGCTGGTGATAATGATCACCAATGGTTGGAAGGTCTCGGAGGCCCGGGTGCTACGGAGAAGGCCGGTGGTCTGGTTTTGGCTGAAGCTGTACAGAACAGAAAGTGTGACGATGGATCTGTGGACGATTTTAGTTTGGAAGATGGTGTGGACTTTGTGAGCGAGGGGGTTGAAGGTTTGGTTGCGGATAAGGAGTCGCGCTACGATTCGTTCGTTGAAGATGGCGTGGAAAAGATTAGCGAAGAAGCCGAAGTTGAAGTTCCGATGAATTTCGAGGCGGCGGAGGACTGTCGACCATTTGGTAGTGGAGCGAAGCCAATTGACGAGAAGGAAGATGATGGATCCGAAAAATGGCATGTTGTTGCCAGCTCGAAGAGAACCCCTGACTCTGGATGCGATGATTTGTTGTCTTACAAATCTATGCAAGAAAGCGATGATGGCTTTGACTTTGATTCGGACGAAGAAGAAAAAGAAGAAAAGAAGGATTTGAAGCATGATGCGGGGCCCACGATTGTCAAGGCATTTGATATGGAACTTTTGCGCCGCTGCATTGGAAAGGGAGAGGAAAGCTTGGAGAGTATAGAGGGAAGGGACGTGATTCTTATCGTAGGCAAAACTGGTACCGGAAAGTCGACTCTCATTCAAGGCATCGCAGGAAAAACTTTCAAGAAGTTATCCTTTTCCTGTGGCGGTGAAGCACCAAAGGATATTTACGACACTCAAGATCCTGTATCCGGATTCGAGATTGGTCACGCAAAGGAATCGATGACAAAGTATATTAAGTGTTTTTTTCGTCATGGCGGTGTCGAAGACGAGGTCATCTATCTCGACACACCAGGATTTGAGGACACTGATGGCGAGGAAGTCGATATTGCCACTTCTGTCATGCTATCACAAGTAGCAAGCAAGAGTCGCACTATGCGTTTTGTGCTGATGATTAACTACGTCTCGCTTCTTGAAGATCGCGGTGGATCTATGCGTTCAATCTTGAAATTCATGCGCAATTTCATTCTAGATTTCAAGAAGGAACGAAAGAGCTTCATGGTTTTGTTTACTCACGCGGATGAAATAAAAGACGTACCAGATTCACTCGACGGGGCAAAGAAAAGTCTTTTGGCTGAAATCATTCGTACGAGTAGTGGAACAAAGGACGATGGTGTGAACGACTTCTTATCATTTATTCGGAAGTCGTTGCAAAAAGGATTTCCTTTTGTCGATGTTGTACATCCACTTAAAACCGATTATAATTCGCTGGCTAACTTCATGGAGCAGAAATTGAAGCCAACCGATAGGATTCTTAGTGGCAGTGGTAGATGTGGGTTAACGATTGCGTCCCAGATGAGATTGAGTGGATCGGCACAAAAGTTACTCCGACAACTGGGGATTCTTTTGAATCGTGGTACCGTTGATATCGATGCAGTCTGCGAGATCAAAAAACACTTCGAGTACTTCGAAAAGTATATTGATTTTGAGGAGATGCGAGTAGCCGTCAAAGACTCCAAAGAACTGTTGGCTGACCATGTGGGATATCTTTATGATGTTGTGAAACAAGAATGTGACGCCGGGACGAATTCTGAAAGCTATTTTACTGAGGTCAATGTTGCTCATCTTATGGACGCAATATCGCAACTTGATGCCATTGATTCATCTTTCGATAAGGAGTTTCAATTGAATTCGATTTTTCAAGGTGTTGTCAAGTTTCAAAAAAAAATATTTGACGATGTTGGAAGATGCAACTTCAGAAGTATCAACCAAGATTTACGAAAGTTGAAAGAATGGGGCGCGTGCCATGCAGACTGTCGAATACTTTTCGATCCATTGATTGAGTTTACCACTGAAACCATAGTGTCAGCCAAAAATGATGTATCTCACTTCGATGCAAGCAATATTCTCTTATCATCTGAAAAAACATTGCAAAATATTTTCTCCGCTTTGAGTGTCTTGGAATCTGTTCATCGCAATCAGCAAGCTTTACTGATTCACATTGAATGTGTCCCCGAAGCTTTGGAATCCCTAAGAGCTTTTTATACCGAGTTGAACTCGCAGTTTGAAACATGGAATGAAGAATTGGCAGGCGAGAAACGAATTGACTTTACAGATGAGCAATGCATGAAAGCCATCGCCACGCAGATAGCCAATCTCGAAAGGATTTCTAACTTCTCAAAAACTACCAGCTTGCGTAATGACATTTTCCTCTCGGCTGAACTCATTCGAAAGACAATATGCTCCCGACTGATGAAAAACTTCTCCACCATTTGCTCTGATCTGAAAGAGATCGAGTTTCGACGTGGAAAAAAATGGTTGAAAAAGTTGTCGATTCTTCGTGATGTAACCTCGTTCTTTTCGGCGTTCGAGGGTGCTACTTTTGACAAGATCAGATCGTCGTATGCCTCTGCCATAGATGATATGAAGTCTTGTCTACAAAATGCATCTGCCGAATTGGATGAAATGTCAAAGAACGCTCTGGCTCACAGGCTTACCGATGGAACGCAGGACGGTGAACGTGTCCGTACCTTTTCAAGATATCAATGGTTTGACGACTTTCTTTCTCCTGAAGACTGTTTTGTGCAGAATTGTTTAACAAAAATCATGTGTGACTATTCCCGAATGCTCTCAGCCAACGCTGAAGCTATTGAAGGCATTGTTTTTTGGCTTGAAAACTTCGAAGGAGATTATGTCGAACAAACTCGAGAGTTGAAAAAATTATCGTCAGTGATGGTTGAGTTTGAAAAATTCGGCCGCATAGTTGAAGATGAGGGAATGGTGCATAGCGCAACTCGTAGTAGTGATGCGGTGGGCGTCTATATCACCGGGAGAGCAAGAGACTGGCAGAAATTTCCAAGGAGGTGGACTGATACCATATCAGATGAGACATTTGATTGGGAGCGAGTGACAGTGGTGACGGAGTGCATGGATTTTGCTCTCGGCGAGATCATAGAGGTTATCGAAATCCCTTGTCAGAAAGATATCAGCGAACTTGTGCAATCAGTTTACGGTGCAATTATCGGATCCATGGAAAATTTCAAGGAGACTTTGGAATCGTCTTTCCATTCAGAGGTTGGCTACGATACAATAGCATTGTCACTTGCCCGAGTACAAGCCATGGGGGATTTCCCCCTGACCTCGCTACATCTTCCGAGATTCGATACCATCAAGAAGCATGCGCGCGACCGAATCTTTAATGACGTCAAGAAAATCGAGGACATGTTGATTGCGGCACCGGACTTCGATGAGATCGATAATCTTCTCGTTGAAGTAAAAAAAGCAACGAGTCTGGATGTATTTCTTGACGATGAAGTGAAGAGCAGACTGCGTTCACTCGAACTTCTACGTGAGACTAGACAGGATGATGTCGAAGACTTGATAAGCAGTATGATCGAAAAAAAAGACTTCGGTGGTATCAAAAAGTTCCTCCAGCCTATGTCAAAATCTAAAGATACGATACAGAAGACAAAATTTAGAGCACATGTAGGAAAGATTAATGAATATATCACCGAGACAGTGGGTAAACTTGACCATAATATTCGACGACCATTGACTGAAGATAAAAGCCGGCAGATTGGCTTGTTGCTTAAAGTTCTCGAGGAAGCAAGCGCTGAAGTCGGAGAGTTTCTACCAAATAAGACGAGGTATTCCACGAAGATTAATTTAACAGAAAAGGTGAAGGAGTCTAAATCGATCGTGAACAAAAATTTCCAAGACATCGTGAGACATATGAAGGATCAGATCACGAAAGCCAATTTCTGTGCTTTGGCAAAAACAAGGCAAAAATTAGATATTGTTGAAATCCATTTGAAGCATATCCTTACACATAACTCTGTGAGAGAGATGGAAGATTGTAATAAGAGATATACCGAATTGCAGAATTCTGCACCATCTCGCATTCGAAAATTTATCGACACTGTGTTCGTCGAATCAAAAGAAATCAATGAGCTACTTGATGGCCTAAAATGTGCAGCAGATAGGAATGAACCCGCATTCACTGATTGGTCGCAACTTTACTTCGCAAGCATAGAAAAATTGCACGAGGAGGTCACCAAAGCCGTCGAAGAAGTGACAGAATTAGCTGCCGAAGCTCAGTGCTACGATGATTGTATCGCAATACTTCAGAATCTAGAACGATCTCATCACCGTGGCCTTCATCAACATTTGCCAGATGAGATCATCGACTACTGTTTGAAAGCAATAAAAGACTTTGAAAAAGCCCGCAAACGTGAATTAAGCATTCAATTGGATATGTCTTCGGCAGAAATGGAGCTGATTGAGTTTGCGAAAAAGATGGACAAACTCCAATCTGAATCGAAGTTTCAAAAATGGTTCTTTCAAAGCAACATAACTTACGAAAATATCAGGACGGAAATGTCGAGGAAGATACATCATGAACATCAAAAAGGAATGAAGGCGTTGCGAATACGCGAATTTCAAACATTGAATGACAGTCTTTGCATGTTGGCGATTATGAACAAAACAGTTGCGAAGCATGTTCCGGAAGTATCTTCGAGTCTTCAAGAATTGAAAGGGAAAACCGTTTCTGCCTTTCAGCTACTATGCAAAAACTCACAGGAAGCTCTTCAATCAGACACCTGTAGGGCATTTGAGCCCTTATTTGCTGATTATAGCGGCTTTGTTCTCAATGTTATTCCACTAATGTCAGATGGCCTCGCGATCAAGGCCTTCAATCTTACGAATCAATTGGTGTATGAGAGGATGCAGAAGGAAGTGTCGTTGGTCGAAAAGGAGCTTGCTGGTTTCCAATTCGAAGTCATGAAGCGAAAGACGGAAGAAGTTAGAGCATTTGGTGGATTTGTTGCAGATCACTTTTCAGTTTTTCACGAGCAATTGAAAGGAGTGACTCATGTAAAAAGCGATCGGTGGCTGGGATTGCTCCGGAGCATGATTATGAAACATTTCCAAAATGGTCGTGACTTAGGAAGGCTAAAATTTTTCGCAATTCTTGGAGTTCCTCCATCCGCAAGTAAGAATGAGATAAATCAAGCCTACGAAGAACAAATGGAGATACTTCTTGCTTCTAAACAAAGCGCGAGCGTCACTTCAAAATTAGAACAGATGAAAGAAGCGATTAGCGTTTTGAGGAGCGAGTGTGCCGATCAATCCAATCGTACTTCGAGCCCATTTGACAATGAAGTCCGAAGTGTGGGAAACAATTTGAGAGAAGCCACTCAGAAAGCATTGCAAGAGCAGCACTATGATCTCGTTGAAAAGTTACTCTTCAAGCTGCAAGGTATAGAAATCATTGAAAATCTTGTCAGACCAAAGCTCAACACGCACAAAATTCGAAGCGATATTTCTGCGCTCGTAAAAAATCATGTAGAGAAGGTACGGATTGAAGTGAGCAGTAATTGGTCACAACGAATGTATCAAGAGTTGAATCAAAACATTAATGATTTGAAGCTTATGCAAGAGAAATTCAAGTCCCACAGTTATGTTTTCCCAGATTCCTGGAACACTGGCATTGTTGAAATCGTCGAGAAGGAAATCGACAAGCTTGGTATGGATGCAATGTCTCTCTTACAAACCATGGCAATTGCGAATGAGAGTCGTGATCAGTTCCGTCGGTGCTTTATGGGAATGGGAGCCGTATTGGTTGAATTACCTCAGTTCAAAGATTACACCAAGAAAGTGATGTCAGATCTTCTCGAATCGTGTCTTGAGAAGGAATGGGGATATGGGTTTGTTTTTGATCTCGGCCTAAGTCTTCAGAGAGGAGAAGACACAAACGATGAACGTGAGGTTCGTATAGCCCAGAACCTTGTTACCGAGTTTGGTCATTTTAAAGAGGTTCTAACTATGGTTTGGAACGAGGAGACTATTCAAAAGCCACCTGAAGATACGGTTAAGGATATTCGAGGGAATTACTTGCAGAAAGGAACGATGAATACACTTCTGTTAGATGTAGATTCGGCTGTGTTGCTTCAGCAGTTCCTTGATTTTGAGACGAAATACACATCATTACTTGGCGAATATTTGGCCCCTGGAGCAGACCTTAGCGTTCTTGTAAAAAAGGTAGTTGATGCTGCCGACAAGATGAAACCAATATCATGTGATGATGGCTTTGGAGCTGCTACGAAGTCCATCTTGCCTACATTGATTGCAGGGGTTTTCTCCCTTTTTACTATTCTCAAATCTGGAGAGAGCTATAAACGACTTCAAGACGCCCCAGATGGTCACGCTATAGACTCTTCAAAACTCCTGATGAAACCTCACAACATCCAAATCATGACGCTTTTATGTATGTTTGGATGTGGAGTATCAGATTCGAGCTCACTTCGAAGCCAATTACTGCAAATTAGAACTGGTGAAGGAAAATCAATGATCTTGGGAGCTGCTGCTACCATTTTTGGATTGCTTGGATTTCAAGTTCGTTGTATATGCTACAGTGAGTATTTATCAACAAGAGACTACGATATGTTTCGTGACGTTTTCAAATATTTTGGGCTCTTGGAATACATCAATTACAGCAAAATTACGACCTTTTCGGAAGAAACGACTGCAGCCAAGGGGAACATCCGTGGAATGACCCTCTCGTTGGTGTGTGGCAATCAAGCAGGTGATCAAAAAGAGGAATTCATGAAAACTGGGATATCGAATCCGCGAGGAGCACATGTTGCCGACATTGACGGCAGCTCTGCAATACCAGAAAAAAGGTTCAATACGTCCTCAAATCGAGCGAAGAAGGGCGACTTCGAAGAAATCCTATTAGTTGACGAAGTAGATGTTTTCTTCGGATCTGAATTTTATGACCGTGAGTCCTCTTTGTGCTCGTTTTTCGTTCATGCCATTTTCGATGTATCTGAACTAATAGTTGTTGTTTTCCCTAATCTTGCAACGGAATGTAGAAACTTATAACCAAGTTGCTCAATTGAGACAACCTGAAGTTGGAAAGATCCTATACAAAATTTGGGAAGCACACAAACGAGGAGGAAGAAGGTTGCGTTTGGCTGACATAAAAGCTTTGTCCGAATACAAGGATCTAAATCATAAAATCTCCGGGTTTGAATTCTTGCTCGACAATGAAATTGCACTAATGCTAGATCAAGTTCGACGTGTCGACGAGGAGCCGTTGTATTATTTGGACCAAGCTTCCGGCAGAATTGGATACAAAATCCAAGACACGATATCATACAAGGTCACGTATGGGTATAGAACTATTTTCGCATACCTTAAGGAGGCTGATAATGGTAACCTGAAAAATCGAGATGCTACGCTGTCCCGAGTGTTGACAATGCCTATTTCATGCGGTCAATTCTCGTACGCAAACATCCGACCTACAAGAATTCTTGGTGTCTCAGGGACCCTCGAAGTAATGAATGATTACCAAAAGCGTGTCCTACAAAAGTATGGAGTCAACCAATACTTGTATGTTCCTTCTGTATACGGGCAATCGAATTTCAGCTTTGACAAGGGCGGAGATGGCGTATCAATAGAGACAGGGATCAGCGACTTTTTCCAAAAGATTACAGACGAGACTTCGAGAATTGCAACGAAGCAAAAACGAGCGGTGATCGTCTTTTTTAACGATTCAAAACGACTGAACGAATACGTTTCTAGCCCTTATTATAGGAAACTAGGTCGAAGGAAGGAGATACTTACCGAAAACAAGACTGCAAACGAGAAAGCATTTGTCATTAGTAAGGCTGCTACGGCGGGCCAGATTACAATTTGCACCGCGGCATTTGGTCGTGGAACTGATTTTTTCTCCAAAGATGATGCCTTGGATAACGCTGGCGGTGTCCATGTAATCCAGGCATTTCTGTCGTCTGACATGAGTGAAGAGATTCAGATTCAAGGCAGAACGGCACGCCAAGGTAAAAAAGGAACGTACAAGCTCATTCTCATGGACAAAGATCTAGAAGACAAGTTTGGAATTACGTGCGGATCGGTCGGCAACTGGCCACGAGGAGAATTTTACGAGAGGCTGTGTGAAGCTCGGAACAGAACCCTCGAAAATGACTACCAGACAATTGAAATGAGACTTTCGAAGGCGATGACAAAAGACGCGGTTACCCACCAATACTTTGACGCTTTACTTGATATGAACGCGGACAAAGCAAAGGAGCTATTCAAAGAAATATACTTGAGTATGAAGAAGAAGCATACCGGTCCAATGAATATTGATCTTGCTTTTGCAATTGATATCACCGGAAGCATGGCCCCATATGCGACTGCTATTACGTCTACCGTTCAAAATTTGCTTTCTGGTCAGAACTCAATACTCTCAAGACTCCAGATAAAATTCCCCGAATCGAAATTCAACCTTCGAGTTGCTGTATTGGGTTTCCGTGATATCAGTGATGGAGGCGATCAGTTCGAGGAGAAAGTTTGGGGTGGAAATGTCCATTTTAGTGAGGACGTACAGCCGACCATCCATTTCGTCAGGAACTTGACGGCTTCCTCCTCGGGTGGCTCAGACTTGGCAGAGGACCATCTCGGTGCCATTGAACACTGTGTGAAATGGGATTCCACTGGTGACTGGGAAGGTATGATAAAAGCTGTCTTGCTTATCACCGATGCCCCCGCTCATGGTTGTGCTCCTGATGGTCTTTCAGCTCAAAATGTTGATGACCATGGTGTCCGACATCCTTTGGGTCTTACAATGGATTCAGTCGTCGGGAACTTGTTGGATAAAGACATAGACTTGTTTGTCTGTTCTTTTGATCCTGTCGCTACGGTGAAGTTTGAAAATGATATTGCAGAATCTTACTATGATCATCCCTCGAACGTGGAGGGACGTGAAGTGACAGTGGTGCCACTGATTCCTAGGACTGCTGTTCAGAATGTAGCAAGCGGGATGATGGATAATTCTAGAAAGCACAACATTTTCGTGCTTGATGAGTCTGGATCTATGCAACGCGACTGGTCAGGAGTTGTTGCCGTTTACAACAAATTTCTGCGCAATCGTCGTCAGCGCCAGCATGATTCAGATTTGATATCTGTTGTGCAGTTCGACGGTAACGCAAGAGTCACTTGCGACTTGACCAGCATAATCAATGCCCCTTCCAACCTAAGCTACAGTGGAGGTAACACGTGTTTCGAGCCAGCCGCATCTCTGGCATGTGGTCTTGCCCGAAAGACTCCCCAATCTCATCAAGCGGTTATCATCTTTATGAGCGATGGCATGGCGGATGATTCTGCAGCCGCAGCCCAGCATTTCTCGAATCTCGGCGCACATTTTCGATATTCCGTGG
Source organism: Pseudo-nitzschia pungens (assembly GCA_037355855.1). Classification (NCBI taxonomy): domain Eukaryota; phylum Bacillariophyta; class Bacillariophyceae; order Bacillariales; family Bacillariaceae; genus Pseudo-nitzschia; species Pseudo-nitzschia pungens. The sequence continues at coordinate 6,531,046 of CM074761.1, read as the reverse complement.
AATTGCATGTGATTGGATTCGGTGGGGGAACTGATACACGTCAATTACAGCGGATTGCCGGCGCATCGGCGAACGGGCGGGTGCACACTGCATCCGACATTGATAATCTTTCGAAGGTTTTTGTGCAGATTTCGGGTGGAAGCGATAACGTGGCTAGTGTCGTAGAAGCCGAAATCAGCAAACGAATCTCGGACGCTGTTACGAATAGGCTGGCGGTGGAATACTTTGGCTAAACGGAGCAGAAAGGAAATCAATGATTGCGTATTCATAATACATTCGAGTTCATGAATCCCGAACTATTTTTTTGGTGTTGTCGCTTTGTAGGCACGAATTGGACATGTTGTGGCGTTGAACAACATTTTTATGCTTCTGCTGTTTCACACACTGAGAAAAAACACTTTGATGGCCTTGACCACACATTTCTATCCAAAAACCTGCATTCGGACAAAATCAGTACTTGTAGAGCTAAACAATCAACACTCTGCTATTTTCATGAATGAGTGTTCATCATATTATCAACAGTAGTACTACCATTAGCCGAAATCGTGTGAACGCAAGTTAATTCAACCCTTGCATCGCAGAGCGCTGCACATCCAGCCGATGCTGATCTTGGATACTACTGGACTCGTACCGTACTCGTACTCGTACAATGTAACTTAGTGCACTGACTCGTGGGTGCTGCGATGGTGGACCGACCGTGGATGTGGCGTCCGGTCTGCGGGAATGCAATTGCGCTGTTGCGCCGTCGTCCGAAACTCCCGTTGCGGCGAAACCAAGCGTCCGACGAGTACTTGTACGCGCAGCGCAATACAGTATACAGCACAATGCAGTACGGCACGGAAGATATGCGGTCCGAGGTATTGCCATCCAGCAGGGTCTGTTGCGGTTGCAACCAACACTGGCTTGGTTTGGTCACGACACCAGGAGGCAATTGTTGTGTTTGATGAGCAAATGGATCGATAGCGTTGATATATGTAAGTGCTTATTTGCAACGGCCTATTTCTTTTTTTGTTTTTGTTTTGTTTTGTTTTGTTTTGTTTGGGGTGGACAGTGCTGGCCGGGATTTTCCCATGCTCATAACGTAATGAGAAGAACAACTCGCACACAATTCCGTTCGGCTCTTTCGCACGAAAATGATGTCGCACCATGTTGCGGCATTTTCCCGTTTCGTTTCGTTCGCCGAGGCGAAACTGGAACGTTCCGTTTCCAAGCCTCACCTCACCTCACCTCACCTCACCTCACCTATTTTCATTTTCATTTCATTTGATCTGATCTGATCTCATCTCCCCGCGTTCTCGGATTCCCTTGCGTGAATCCATGTGTGTGTATATTATAGTAATAATGTATGTATCTATATACCATGCCGCAATCCGAGTGCGTTGCGTTGCCACTGCACCGCACCGCACTGTGCTGCCTGCCTGCTTCCCTCCCCCTGCCAGCACACCGCGTTGGGTGGAAGGAAGGAATTCGTTGGCGTGGTGATAATTTGGGTTCGCATGGACGGAATTGGATTTGGATTAGTATTTGGATTAGTATTTGGATTGTTTTTGCATTGAATCGAATCGAATCGAATCTAATCAGTCGAATTGTAATATTACACTGTATTGGAATTGTTTGGATTGGGTTTTGTGTTTGTGTTTGGTTTGTTGGAGTTGAGTTGAGTTTCGTTTAGTTTTCCCACCAATTGAATCCACCGGCACCTCCACCGGTTTCGCCTCCTTGTCCGTAATAGGCCGTATAGTCCCAGGTTTGTTGGTACTGCTGATTCTGTTGTTGTTGTTGTTGTTGTTGCTGCTGCTGTCCCTGGTCTTGTCCACTTCCACCTCCTCCGTGGCCGTAGTAGTTCCCTCCTTGCGGTGGTCCGCTTCCTCCGCCCCGGTAGTGGTTGCTGTTGTGATTTTGATTGTGATTGCCATAGTGGTGCTGTTGTTGTTGTTGTTGTCCTCCATGGCGATACGGACGGTTGCTGTTGTTGCTGCTGTTGTTGTTGCTTCCGTACGGGTGTTGGTGTTGGTTGTGACCGCCCGGTGGTCCGTGCATTCCGTTGGGGGGTGGTGGAGGCAATCCCTTGTTGTTGTTGTTGTTGCTGCTGTTGCTGTTTGGCATGGGCGGCGGCGGTGGTGGCGGAGGCAGATTGGTGGAAGCTCCCTGCGGCGGCGGCGGCGGTGGTGGCAACAGGCCGGCATTCGTTCCCTGCGATGGCGGCGGGGGAGGTGGTGGTGGCGGCGGCGGCAGATACGAATTCGTCGTCCTCGGTGGAAGGCCGGCGTCCGATTTGTGCGCAAGAGCGGCAGCGGTGGTTTGCGCCGGTTGCGATAGAGATTGCGACTGCGATTGCGACTGCGATGCTTCCACCGGTTTCCCGTCCAGCTCGGCCATAAAGGAGACGTAATCCGAGTCCATTTCCTTGGTTTCCGCCGTGGTTCTGGCTTCCCCCGAGGACCGCTTGAGCGGACAATCCCGGGTGGGATGGCCACTGTCTCCACAGAACGCACATCGGATTCCCAAACCTGCGCCGTTGCCGTGGCCATTGCTGTTGTTGCCATTATTGTTGTTGTGGTAGTGATTCTTTTTGCCGTGGTGGTTGCTGTTGGCGAATCGCTTGGGACATTCAAAGGCCCGGTGTCCCTTTTCGCCACAGATCGGGCAGTACTCGTTTTCTTCCTTGAGGGTCCCGTTGAGGAGCGCCAGTTCCCGCAGCTGTCTCTGTTTGTGCACGTTCTTTTCGTCGTCGATGACCACCAGCATCTGCTCGATCATATCGGTGGCCGCATCCACCGATCGCTGGTCGTCTCCGGTGATGACCACGTGGAGGGGCTCGTCGTCGCTCTCCGTGACCTTTCCGTCGCGTCGTCCCCGGGCGCCCTCCTTGACGGATCCGCGTCCCCGAATGGCGATCTTGCATCCGGTTTTCTTCTCGAGTTCCTTTTGCGTCTTGCCGCGGGGTCCGATGATGAGTCCGATAAAGTTGTACTGGGGGTGTTCCTCGATGGGGATCCGGATTTTCTTGGTGCGCTTCCGCTTGAAGAGACAGGACTGGCGGGTGGCCGGATTGAGGCCCATGAGTTGCTCGAGGACGTCGTGGCGCTCGGAGGTGTATTTCTGGCGCCAGCGGACCGACCGTGTGTTCTTGCGTTTTCCGTCCGCTCCGTAGACTGGTGGCGGGGAGGAGATGACAGGATAAAATGGAAACAATGATAGCAGCAAGAATAATAGTAGCAACAATAGTTAAAATGACAAAAATAGATGGAAAGAGAGAAAGAGACAGAGCACCACGGAAGCAGGAGTTTGGATAAATCCATTATCGGTGCATGATCCATGAATGAATGAATGCATAAAGGAATGCACCGCAAACAAACGCAACAAACCGCGAGACAAGAGAACGAGCATTCCAAAACAAAACACAAAAACAATGTCGTTTCGTGAGCTCTAGCTTTCCTGCGAAATGCACCCAACTCCATCATATCATGCAACACAACGCAAAACAGTCCGGTCCGGTCCGGTCCACTTACTCGGGGGCGGCGAGGGAGACCGTTCCCGGTGTCCCCTCGGAAGCGCATCGACCCGGGCCGCTTCGGCCTCGAGGTTGTCCAGCTTGGTGTTGATTTCCCGCAATCGCCCCTGCAGCCGAAGCATCTCGGTTTTTTGTTCGGGGTTCAGGTTGGTGGGCATTCCGGGGAGTCCCAGGCCGATTCCGAGTCCCGGGAGGGAGCGGGGAAGCGCCGCCGCCGCCGCCGACGACGACGAAGGACCGTAGTGGCCACCGGCGGTTGCGGTTGGCGTCGACGTGGACGTCGGAGTTGCGGTCGGAGTCTCACGGTTCGACGGGTCTTCTCTCCCCCAGCGAGAACGACGCTTGTTGGCGGTATTGGTGTTGGCGTTGGCGTTGTTGTTTGTGGAGGTTGCAGCAGCAGCATCATTGCCGGCGTTGCCCCAGCGGGAACGCCGCTTGCGGGGAGCCGGTTTGTCGCCCGGTGTTTGGCTGGTCGAAACGATAGTTGGATTCGTGTTTGGATTTCCGTTTCCGTTTCCATTTTCGTTTTCGTTTCCATTTCGATTTTCGTTTTCGTTTCCGTTCGCAGTCCCGTTTGCCGTGCCTGCTTCTCGCTGCTGGGTGTGTTTCAGGTAGGTCTTTCGGGCCTCCTTCCATCCCACCCAGTTCAGGACTTCCTTCCAAAGACCCGGGTATTTCCCGTACTTCTCTCGGAGGGCGGCAGCCTCCTCGGATGGATCCTCGTTGAACCATCGCTTCATGACGACGTGCTCGCCGCGAATCGTTGCCACCAGCTCGGCGGCTTCTTCGGAGGAAAAGGAGCCCATGGTGTTTGTTTTTGTTGTTGTTTTTATCGTTGTTGTTGTTGTTGTTGTTGTTGTTGTTGTTGTTGTTGTTGTTTTTATCGTTGTCGTTTGTTCTCTATTATTCTTGTTATTACTTCTTGCCGTCGTTGGTGGTGGTGGTGGTGGTGGTGGTGGTTTTGTTGCTGTTTATTTTTTTTTCATTTTTGTTTTTGTTAGTAGGTTATCTGTGCTTTCGTGATGGTAACCTTTTTTAAAACTTACTTGTAGGGAACTCGTAGAAATATTGGAGTCGCGTTCGGTCGTTCTCCTCTCGTTCCGTAGTAGGCTCGTTCCGTAGTAGGTTAGTTACCGGTACCTCATAATTAATTACTGTAAGTCAATAATCGAAGTATTACCGCAAGTTACTTCGTAATTATTACTGTACTATAGTAGTATTTTTTACCACGGCACTGTAAGTAAGGTTACCGTAAAGCTTAGACGTACAATGTACGAAGTAAGATTACTGTACGGTACAGTACCAGGTAGTACAGGTATTAGTCGTACGTAATTTGAAATTACCGGTACGTAGTAGTTTTGTTACAGTATTCGGTATTGTTACGAACTTTGTACGAGTTTGAAGTTATGTTTAAAATTACGAAGTACATGTACTTCTTACTACGTAAGATTACCGTAGTAATACTATTCCTAACTTCGTACTTGTTTCGTACTTACTGAAATATGAAATACTGTGGTGATAAATAAATTTTAAATGCAACTATCAGTACAAAACACATGTACAATGTACTTCGTAATGCATAACATTGGCACCAGCAGCGCTAAGTCAGTCAGCGTGTGGTGAGGAGCCAAAAAAATCCACAAACAGCGTTGGACTTCATCTAAAAAAAAATACAAGTCGAAATCGAAACAAAAAACACATCTTTGACATGGGTTCTCGCCACAGTCACAGAGCCGACAATGCTGGGTCGATCACATGACATGACAATACTCCAACCATTCTCTCTTGAAAGCAATGAAGGTGACTGCAAGGTGCACATGTACACATTTTCTACCATAGACGTATTACACTACTACACAACAATCAACAACTAATGGCGGAGGCGACAAAAATTGATCCGAAAACATCTCTGATTTGATTGACCGAATTGATTCACTGAACTGATCCCCCCAGTGGACAGCAAACCGCAAAGGGACAACAATAAACTTGAAATTGAAAGCAGCTGATAGCAGCAGCAACAGGGGTACTTCCCCTGTTCAACAGCTGCTGCATCACCAACAACAAGTCACTAGTAATTTTGAAGCGAGGAAGCTCCTCCATTCCTCTCGTCGCGTCTCATGCCATTAATCAGCTGCATCATTGACAGGTTTGATCTGTAGTGGTTTTCAATCCTTCTAGTAATGGCTGTGTTAAGATCATTTCCTCTCCTTGTTAAGCGCTCAACACATCCCCAAATAATCTTTCTTCTGGAGTACTTGTACTTCTCGTGACGCCTCTCCCTTTGATTGAACTCTCTTGCAGGCTTTCTTCCTTTGATCCCATTCACATACTCATACCACATGGCTTGCAGCGTCAGTGGATGGGGATGCAGAGTTGCAGGCCGGCGAGAAGGAGCAAGTCCCTGGGGGACTGGATCAGCAGGAACTATTGCATTCCTTTGATGCGCTGGAGCAGCAGGAAGACCCCGGACCGCCAACATCAGCGTTCGAACCATTCATCTCTTCAGTTCAGCAACCTCTGTAAGATAATGGTTCCGGATCTCAGCAGTATTTGTTTGAACAGTCGACAACTTTGCATATATGGCATTCCTCCACTGCAATCCCCCAAGGGAAGCCCCAAGCGCTATCTCTGCCTTGTCTGCAGGGATCTCGTCTAAGCTGACAACGCCATTGTTGTTCGTGGGGATCACTTCCACTCTTTGGATTGGGTTCTCCTCCTCTAAGTGTCCATCCAACTCCTCATAAGCAAGAACAATTGGGGGAACCATTTCTACAGTGTGCGCATCGAAACAAGCCCACATCAAGGGCTTCGAAAGGATGGTGGCGACGCCATTACCAAACGCTGATCTAATACCAGGTGCTATTGTCGAGGCAAGCCACTCATCTGTAAGCCCACTGTCATCTTTTGACTTGTACAAACAGACACCTTTCTGGCAAAGCCTGCTTGCAGCATTAACATCAGGCCAGTCAAGCTGAATATCAGTGTACCTGTCCTGCATTGCTTTTGTTCTCCATCGGGCCCGATAGTCTACATCATCTCAATGCGCGCCACAAACTCTTGCCAAAGTGGCACCCATCTTTTTCAGTGAGTGAGTCCCCAGCGCCATGTCACCTTCTGGGCAAAAGAAATCACTGTGGACTGCTCCTGATATCACCTGCTGATAGGTACTCTTAGTTTCATTTGCTTCCTTATCCTGTACATCCTCAGGATCAGCACTGGTTGTAGTACCATCTGCAAACAACCATTGACTGATTGAGCCCCCACCTTCAGTGTGCCACACTTCCAGGAAGATTGCAAGGGACAGCAATACACAGAATCGGGTGTCCATAGATCCAAGCAGGCACTGCTTTGGCGCATGCTTCTCTTCCTTAACATTCTTGGACCATCTCATTTGTGCTGTTAGGTACTCAGGGTATATCGCCAAGTTCTATTCCAGGCATTTCTTTTTGACGTGGCAACAGTCATCCCCCCTTGCTATCATATGGAGCTGGAATTTCACCATTGCTTGGTGCCTTAGATGATTAATACTATGCCCTTTCAACATATCCAGTATCTGGAAGTACTCTCCCTTGGTGAAGCCACGATCTGCAGTTGACTTCTTCCCATTGCCTTTACACTCCTTGTGACCAATAGCCATGATGAGCCGGTTGATCTTAGTGGATCTTGTTGGGTTCCCTTTCTGCGTTTGCTCACACCAGCACATCTCTGTTTCAAAGAAATATGAAATAGCCTTCTTCCAGTAACATACTGTAGTTGATCTCATTTTCGGCGTGTCATTTTTATTAGGATTCTCCTTCCCATACACCTTCAAGCACATCCAATGGAAGAGATGGTGTGGTCTTACTGTATTCAGTTGTTCTAATGGAATAATTGAATCGCTTTCGTATGGCTCTCCAGTCACATAATTCATAAACTGAAGCAAGATCCGGTGGTATTTGTAGACTTGGGTTGGCGCATGGACATCATTTGGAAGTGCTGGGGGAGGGCCTGCTGGTACTCTGTAGATTGGGCGCCCAGTTGGCCCTCTACCAGCAGGGGGATGAGCAGCAGCGGCGGGGGGGGGGGGGGAAGCAGCAGCAGGGGCCGGCGCAGCAGCAGCAGCTCGGCGTTGTCGTTCCTGTTCAGCGCGTTGTTCTTGTTCCTGTTCAGCCATTGCCCGAGCAACATCAGGAGGGTCAGGAGGATTATTAGCAAGGCGCTCTTGATCTTCTGGAGGAAGCAAGTGGGTCCCCATGTTACCAAAGGCAATTGCAAAATTCCTAGCATTTTCTGCTGCTTCGGCTTCCCGTTGCCGTCGACGACGCTCACGAGCTCGTACAGCTGCCCGGTTGGTACTCAATTGTCGAGGCATACTACTTCTTGTTGTTGTTTTGCTTGTTTCTTTTTTCTCTGTTCTCTTTTTTCCTCTTTTTTTTGTTGTTACTGTAATTAAATGGTCCAATTGCTGTGTATTCAGTGATGAATTTTGTGAGCAAAAGCAAATGGGCAGCACCTCTGTTGGCGGAGTTGGTTTCGGAGTTGGTTTTGGGAAAAGATGAATCCCTACTCAAGAGCCTCTCGTTTTTGTTGCAAGAGTTGCACACCCTGTGTTAAAATACGGGAGTAAAATTCCATTGTTTCTACCATATTTCTATATATGGCATTGCAACCAGTACTCTACTCTCAGACCACAAAAAATGGTCCAGGCACTTCTAAAATAATATGGTGTCAACTAGTGTATCGAATCCCACGTGGAATCCCGTATGTGGTTGTACTATCAATAATATTTGCAACGTCAGTTGCATTTCAGGGACACTGTACCGGTACTTCGTATTAGTACGAGTAAGGTTACCTGGTACTTGTACGAGTCCCTGTTACTTGATGCGAACGGTAAAATACTTTTACGTAAACATGAAGACTTACTCATACCTGGTAACCTTGCCGTAACCTTGCCGTAACCTTGCCGTAACCTTGCCGTAACCTTGCGTAACAGAACGGATGGTGCGGTATGTTCGTTTTGTAGGTAATCCTTTAGGGCATTGGTACATTGGGAAACTGTTTTCAATGGATGGTACGACCATTTCTTTGACTTGACTCCACAGAAAAACTGTCCTCCATTGTGACCTTGGCTTTTCTTTTGGGAGAAATAGGTATAGTCAGTTGCAACTGGCTTATTCTGGCGCTTGTAGTGGAATGCCTTAGAATGCTTCCTTTAATGCTTCCTTGGAATTTCCCTGTTCTCTTCTTCAATCTCTGTATAAAACTGGGTTGTATTTTCTAAGTCTTCTTCACAGTTCTCTCAGGGAGCATTGCCATCCTTTTTCTCAATTCAAGCATGGGGAGTTGACCAAAACTGAATCGCTGGTAATTTCTCTTGCGCCTGAGCATTGGATATTCCCTGAGATCTGGTGGTGCAGGAGAATTTAACTCAAATCACTCCAATGAGTCTAGCTCTCCTTCATTTGGCTTGGACAACTTGAAAAAGACTTTCTCTTCATCATGCCAAAAAGGGAGGAAGGTATTCCCATTCTTGATCCCACAGTCTGGGAATTGAGGTTGAACTCCTACTCTCACTCCGTGATCTCCCATGTCGATTGTTGTTAACAGGGACTCCCCTTCTGTGCTGTCCTAGTCTTCAGTGATGTAGGTTGCAAACTGGACCAGCAACAGAACTGGATCTTCTCTTCCCAGGATGGTTGCTTTGGTCACTGCACTCACCACTGAGTGACCATCCATTACGTCGCTTGACATAAAAGGTCTCACAGCTGAGGTCAAGCCGGTCTCTCCTCCAACCTTGGTCCATGCTTTCTCAGTCACTGTAGGCCTATTTCCCCCTGCGCTGTCCATAATTACTATGCCCTCTCCTTTAGAAACTTTCATGGGAAACCTTTGTGTCGTCTTGAGGAAGTGACTTTCTGTGTATCCCGGCAATGAAGTGGTTCATTAAATAAAGTCAAACCTTTAAAAGCTGCTGCCATGTCAGTGATTGCAGATGTGATCCAACAGTTCGGATGAACATGACTGAATGGGCAATCAGTTCCAACAATGCACATCAAAACAAGGCGCTGAAAGTCTTTCCCTGAGACAGGGATGACAGCTCAACCGTAAATTGAGCCAAAAAAAATCACAATCAGTATGATGTAGATTGGACAAAAAAGTTGTTGACGATGAAGGAACGGGGCTGGGATTCAAATTAGGTTCCACACTTGACATTGTTGCTTGGACTGGAGCTTGGTTTGTGGCTGGGTGATGATGAAGGAAACGAGCTGGGCTTCACACTGGGCTGCATGCTTGGTTGTACGCTAGGAAGACCACTCGGCTGCATGCTTGGCATTGTGCTTGGACTAGAGCTTGGTTTGTGGCTGGGTGATAAAGTTTCACAGACATAGGGTGAAACATCGTGCTGCAAATCAGGTAAAAGCAAGTTTGCCCACGAATTTAAGCACTGGTTGAACGATGATTTTTCAAACATGAAATACATGGAGTTCACCTGAGATACGTTCCATCCGTTGATGGGTTGGTTGAAAGATGAATTATGAAATATGTTTGTCGTGTCTATTACCCGAGAAACGTCCCATCTGTTGATGGGTTGGTGGAAAGATGAATTATGAAACATGTTTGTCATGTCTATTACCCGAGAAACGTCCCCTCTGTCGACGGGCTGGTTGAAAGATGATTTCGGAAACATTTTTGTCATGTTTGTAACCCGAGAAACGTCCCAGCAATTCAAAGGCTCATTGGATCATGCCCCTCGCTTGGTCGTCGCCGTCGCCGTCCACCGTCATCGAGGATCCCTCGCACCGCACTCGCGACTTGCGATCAGACGCTGGACGAGCTCGGCTTTTCTCCCCGATACCTTCAACCCGCGATCCCGAAGCATAGCTTTGAGCTGGACCACTGTGCGACTCCCCAGGCTTTGTTCGGTTCCGACCCGACTCGCAAAAGCGGCCTCCTTTCTTGGTTCGTGTTGCAGTTGGAGTTGTCGTTGTTGTTGTTGCCCTTGTTGTCTTTCTTCTCGCTGTTCGTGTTCCAAAAGAAGTTTCCACAACGCCTTGTGGATCTCGACCAAGGCCAGTGTGTCGAGCTTGCAGTATTCCAACAGGGCGGTCCTCGTTCGATCGAAAGCGCCGTCGTCGTCGTCGTCAACGTCCGATATCTGGGCCCTCGAAATCATCTCCGCAAAGGCTGCCGCGGCCGCACCCCCGTCGGCGATTCCTTCGTTGCCATTGCCGTTGCAATTTCCATTGCCACCACCCAGCAGCTCGTCGTAGGCGGTTTCGAATCCCGGCACCAGCGCCGGAAGCGTCACCTTGATGCCGGACCGGCCTCGAAAGCAGGGATGGGAGATGCGCTTGCGGACGATGGGTTCGAGATCGACCAGCCGGTGATCGATGATGTCGCGGAGGGCGGGCGAGTGCTCCGGAAAGTCGCGGGCGAGTTTGGACAGCTGCCGTTCTTCGTAGGAGGAATAAACCAGAACGGGGCCGAGGGCGGCGGATGCCGTGCTCGGACCGACCGCCGCGCCGGTGCGACGCGGGTGCGAGTGCGGGTGCGAGTCGTACCCCAGATCTGCCAGGAGTCGCTCCACGAATTCCCTCCGACAATCCCGCCGCGGGTCCGCCAGGTAGTCCGTGTGGAAGAGCTCCTCTTCCGGTGTGTCGTCGCCGGTCGCGACACCCGTCCAGCGGAGGATGCCCTTGTTGTTGCCACTGGAATTGTCATTGTCATTGCCACTGTCACTGTCATTGCCATTGCCACTGGAATTGTCATTGCCATTGCCATTGCCATTGCCATTGCCATTGCCATCCGCAGCAGCATCCACATCCGCATCCGCAGGAGCAGCCACCACCGTGCGACGATGGAGCGAATACTGCGTGGGCATGGTTTCGTAGGGCGACATTCCCGGGTAGGGCGGGTACAGGACGGACACGGCCTCAAAGTCGAGGTACCAGACCGCGGCCGGACCGCTTTGTCCTTGTCCTTGCGACTGTCCTTGCGATTGGATATGGATCGCCTCCAGGTCCTTCCGGAGCAGAGAGGGATTCCACACCACCGGTTCGTTGCGGAGGACGCACTCCCGGTGCTTTCGCTGGGCCTCCGTCAGGAGCGAACGTTCCACCTCGTCCTCCCTCGCTTGCTGCTCCCGAGACGTCCCGGTGCTGCCGATGCTGCCGTTGCCGTTGCCGTTGCCCCTGCTAGTCAGGTCCAGGTCGACGAGTTTGAGCGTCGGGAGCGATCGCTCGAGGAGTTCGGGGAAGCGCTTGGCCGAGAGCCGCGGGAGTTCCCAGATGGTGTGCTCCCGCGTTTCGAGGGGTGGCCCAATCGTAGTAGTATCGGTACTAGAAGTAGTAGTAGTAGTAGCATCGGTACTAGCAGCATTGCTCTCCCCCTCGCCGGATTGGTGGCGTTGCGATTGTGCCGTGGATGCAGATGCTTTCGCAGAGGTTGTAGTCCGAGTCGTCGCGCACTCGATTCCAAAGAGTTCGCACTTGCCACAGACCAGCTTGTACTCGACCGGGGGGGGCTCGGAATCGTCGTGACTGCCATTGCCATTGCCATTGCCATTGCCATTGCCATTGCCATTGCCATTGGTATGGTCGTTGTCACTGTCACTGTCACTGTCATGGTCGTTGTCACTGTCGTTGTCACTGTCACGGACGTGTTCCTTGCCCCCCTCCCCGGTGACGCGGTCGATGACTGCCACGGTCTCGTTCATGTTGCGATTGCGAATGTACTCGTTCACGAGGTCCGTGCAATCGATGGTGGTGTAGAGGGAATTTTGGGGGCAATCCTCGTTTCTCTCGTCGTCCCCCTTACCGCCATTGGCACCGCGACTCGTCGGACGCGTTACGGCGGTGTCGTTTTCGTTTTCGTCATCGTTTTTGTCGTTGGGCCGGACGTAATTCGGATTCACCATGACCAGCGAGGCTCGTTCGACGGAGCATCCCGCCAACCGCGCGACGTGCACCGCAAAGGCGAGGTCGGGAATCTTTTTGCGCAACGACGACACGGTGGCGCTCTTGATCTCCACGATTTCCCAGGCATCCCTCGCAGCGGCACAAGAATCCTCTGCGGGGGGAGGAGTTTGTGTTTGTGCGTGTGTTTGTGCGTGTGTTTGTGCAGGAGCATTCCCGCATCGCCGTCCTTGTCGGACGGCCACGTCGGCTCGCGCTACGAGGTTGCCCCAGCGAAAGGTGGGCTGGAGCACAACGTCCGGTCGGGAAGAGGACGATGACGATGACGATGACGATGACGATGACGACAACGATGACGATGACGATGACGATGACGACAACGACCGTGGCGCCATGAGGACCGAGGTGACGCTCGCCGCAACGTCCGGGGACGCTTCGTCGACGACGGCGATGATGCGATCCGAAGGTTGTTCGTTGCGGGCAGCGGACACCGTCCGAGTCGAAGCCTCGGCATCCGGAGGCTGCCCAACTCCGTTTCCGTGTCCGTGTCCGTGTTCGTGTCCGTATCCATATTTGTGGGCGCAGACGTAGGCTTCAAAGTCCCTGCCCTGTCGCGCGAGAAAGTCTCTCATCACGGTGCTCTGTTTGTTGTTGGTGGTCCTGTTGCTGCTGCTGCCGGGATTCGGTCGGAACGCCGGATCCTTCGCGTTCGCTTGCTGCGACGGGAGGCGATTCCGGCGGGAGAACCATCCCAATCGAGGGCACCTCTGCGATTCCTCGTACAGCGACTTGTTCAGGAGACGCAACGGCGACGGCGAACGCAAAGAAGGCAAAGGAGAAGGCAAAGGCGAACGCAAAGGCAGCGGCTCCGGAGACCCCCGCCGCTCGGTGGGTCGGCCTTTGGTTTCGTTTTCGCTTTTGATTGCGCTAACGACGCGGTGGATGGTGGCGTCACTCGCTTTCGCAACCGCACCGGCGAGCGTTCTCGCGAGCGCACCGTTCGGTCGAACCGAGAAGGGTGCCCAAAGCACCCGGCACCGGTTGGCGTTGCCCGTCGCGAAGGGGGACCTCCGGGGAGGGATGCTCTGGAGCTCGCCGCTGCGAATGCGAAACGGAAACCGAAACGCCATGATGAATGGATGGATAGATGGATCGATGGATCGATGGATTCGTTAGTGGTGTTTTTGCTGCGTTTTTCTTGCTGTGTTGTATCTTACTGTATTATTTGTTGTGTGTTGTGTGTCGTATTCTGGTGTTTTGTTGCGTCGTAGTTTGTTGCGTTTTCGTTCGTTCGTTCGTTCGTTCGGTCGGTCGGTCGAGGCGGGCACTTCCCAGTTGCGGTTTGGGATGGTAGGAGCAAGAGGAAAAGAAGGAGATGGAGCAGCAGCAACGACAACGACAACGACAACGACAACGACAACCGATCAAGGGCATGACATTGTGGCTTGGGTATGGATCAGTCGTTTAGTTTTGGAAACTGAACCAGAAAAACGAAACGAGGTGGCCTACTATGGTGCACGCAGTAGCTGGTTCTGTTCTCTCGGTGGATGGATGACTGGATGGATGGATGAATGGACGGATGAGTGAATGGATGAGTGAATGGATGAGTGAATGGATGAGTGAATGGATGAGTGAATGGATGAGTGAATGCATGAGTGGATGGATGAGTGAATGGATGAATGGACGGATGCTTCCTATCCTTGGCGCCCAAGACTAGAAAACAAGCTACGTACCGTACCGGTAAGCGCAGCACGTACCGTACAATAAGTGGAACAATTGGAATTTTAAAGTGATTCTTGAAAACACAAATTAGTGGAGTTGTAAAAATTAGAATTGAATAACATTTTTAGAACGTACCGGTAAGTTAGCTCTTACTTCGGCAGAAGAGGGAGTCTGAGACAAAAGTGAAAAAATGGTGAAAAAAAAGTTTTTAATAGTACGTACGTAGGGTTCTTGCAGAAAATGAACTGTCCAAAAACACTTACGAAACAGGTAAGCCACTGAAAATTATCACAAATGAGGTATGGCAATTACTACAAAATTCTTAACAGCTGTCCATTGGTTCTACGTGCCTGTGTACTAATTTCTACGTGAACCGAAGGACAGCTGTTAGGAATTTCGTAGTATAAATTAGAATTTAGCATGTCGTAATCGGTGAAGACAGTTATTTCAGGTAGGTACATAATCATCCAATGGTTGATGAAAAGAATCAAAAAACGTTACGGACACTTACAACTCCACACGCTTACCGGAGCGCCAATTCCAACTAGGATAAAATGGCATGAAACAACGTTTTTTTTTTGGCGCGCCCAACGGAAGTAAATTGGAAGAAATTAAACGGTCGGGGTCAGTTGATGCCCATTTTGGGCATTTTGGAATACGGAATCCAATTATTTGAAAAATCAAAAAAGTCATTAGCCGAACCTCTAGATATTACAATGTACTACGCACGTAGTAGCTGAAACTGGGTTTAAGCTACAATGTACCGGTACCTGAAACTGGGTTTAAGCTGATAGGTCCTGAGGCAAGCTTGGAGATATACAGCAAGAGCAAGCAAACCGGTCGAGGTGCCGGTCTGTTCTATCGATAGTCTTGGATTCACCACTAGTAGTAGTACTACTACTATTACTACTGGTACTAATACTTCTATTTCGTATTACACTATATAACACGATGATCTTCTTTTATGTCTCGTTGATCGATCGCCGCAGAGCTTCGTTTAACATCGCTTGGTCCAATGCTTCCGTCATCCCATCCAGCCCGTTTGGTCGAGGCCGTCTTCCTCTCGCGTCGCCTTGGCGTCTCGCATTGCTGTTTCCGTTTCTGTTTCTCGTCGAGACCACGACGTTGCACGCAATATAGACAAACAACACCGTGGGAGCGAAGAACAAAATTGTCCGAATCACACCGACGACGACGGGAGTGATCGTTTCTTCCAGGTGTTGCACGACCGCTAGGTGTCTCCCAAACAAGCACGCCAAGACCAACAGTCCGTCGCTGCTCGGTCGAAGCTCCGGACACAAGATTCTCCCGCGTTCCAAGATGGAGTCGAGATCCGCCAACAAGACATCTCCGTTCGGCGGCACCACCAGCCCCGCCCGCCGCCCTTCCCGACCGTCGTTTCGTCCTTCGATCAGCAGCGACGCGCTGCCGTACGGAGCACCGTTGGAACAATCGTAGGATTTGCAGTTCGTCCGGAGTCTCATGCACGCCCAACAAAACCGGGCGTTGCAATGGGTGCACGTCATGTGGTTGCATCCGCTCGATTTGTTGATGGGGACCGAACAGGAAGGACAGGGCCTCGTGTTGGCTTTCAGCCACCTGGAGGTTTCGTCGTCCGCAAAGTGTGAGGATTCGGCCGGCAAGACGAATTCTTGGTGGCAACACGGACATCCCACGCCAATTGGTCGGAGCAATTCCTGTTTCGCCCTCGACGCCAACCAGTACTCCATCGCCAGTGCCATTTTCACAAAGACAACGAGCAAAAGCACCATGCAAAACAAATCCAGCCGGGCCGATGGAGACTCGTTCCAATCAATAATCTTGACCGAGACGAAATACAGCACCACGATTCCAAACAAGCCTTTGTCCCGCTTTGCCGCAATCCGGGTTGCCGCTTGTCTTCGCTCGTCGTGCCGTGGTGCTAGACATTCGGACGTCACGAATCCACCACCGAATCCGCTGCTAGCAACGGCACCATTATCATTATCATTGCTGTTGTTGTCGTCGCCATTTTCATGGCCATCGCCACTGTTGTCACCGCACCTGGGACAGGTTCGAAACGAAGGGATCGCCCGCAGGAGCTGGTTGCGGGTTTTCAGATCCCATTGCCGAATCAGTTCGGTTCGGTTTTCCGCCGCCATCAGCGCGGCAATGGCGTCCTTTTCTCGCAGAGTCTTGAGGCAGACCGGACACTTCAGTGGTCCCGATTGCTCCCGATCGCCGACCTGGCTGGCCGCGTATTGCCCGAGGCAATCCCTGCAAATGCCGTGCCCGCACCAGGTTACGTGCCAGTTTGACAAGGAATGATCATCCGGATCTAGATCTGGTTCGCAGAAACAAACGGGGCACGTCGTTCCCGCAACCGGACGTTTCGACCGAAAGCGATCGTGGAAGGTGCGCTTCATTCCCCGGAAGACGTCTAGATACTCAAAGTCTTCCGTTCCGTGGGCTCGACCCGCCCATGTTTGCCAGGTTTCTCTCCCCGCGGTTGCCGCAATCACTCGTTCCGCGGGATTCTTCTTCTTGGAAGCGTGTTTTTTGTTGCGGCTACTGATCATCAGTACTGTTTTTATGCTGATGATGCGGATGCGGATGCGGATGGGGATGGTGCTCCCGTTGTTGTTGTTGTTGTTGCTATTGCCTTTTCGTTTCTTTTCTTTTCTTTTCTTTCTTTTCAGCTCGTGTTGCAGATTGGTGTAGTGCTATATTGCATTGTATTGTATTGTATTGTATTGTGTATTGATTGATGGTTTCTCAAATCGATACATGGTGTCGTTTGTGGTTCATCGTTTCGTGTTTTGGTTTCGTCTTCCGTGTTTTGTGTTGACAGTAAACCTTACTTCTTCGTAGTTCGTAAGACTTACTGTACCGGTACTTAGGGTTCGTGCAGAGAATAGAGAATACGGTAATTACAACGTAAGTTACCAGTTAAAAGTTTACTGGAGGGAGAGTAGGAATGTTTGACGGTTCATACGGTAACCTTAGGTAAGGATTGGCGCCTCCGGTAAGCGTGTGGAGTTGTAAGTGTCCGTAATGTTCAACTGAAATAACTGTCTTTACCGATTACGACATGCTAAATTATACGTAGTAATTTTTAAATGCCATACCTCATTTGTGATTATTTTTAATGGCTTCCACAGAATTAAGTGTTTTTCACTAGGTTTTAACAGTTCACTTTCTCGTAGAACCCTACCACAAAAAACTTTTTTTGACGACTTTTTCACTTTTCTCCACCCCCAGACCCCCAGTTCTGCCGAACTAAGAGCTACGTTCTAAAAATGTTATGCAATTCCAATTTTTACAACTCCACTAATTACGGTACAGTAAACTGAAGTTTATTTTACTAGAAGAAGTTACCAACAACCAATACGGAAACCTTAGCGGTAAGGTTAGTCGTATTGGATGTGCCTGAGGCACGACACTCCCAAAGGTCACGGTATACAAGCCAAGAATATGATAAGGTTACTTCGTACAATAAATTGAATATTACTTGTAAGCTAAGGTTACTTGCTTATATTTAATATTGATTGAATATTTATGAAGATGTTCAAGATGGATGCTATGATCTGTGCTAGGGCTCCTGTCGTGTAGGGAAGTGTACTGGGGCTACAGACAGTAGCATCCAGTAGCTGACTAACAGGTGCTGAGCTGCGTTGATATTGCTCGTCAGCAACCTTCGTGTAACTTGAATCGCCTCGTAGATAAACGTCTTGTACTGCGTACTAAAAAATAGGGCAAAAGCCTTAACAATAATAATACATAGAGTCCTGGCAAATCGTGAGTCTACAGTGGACTGTTCAAGGTCTATTGCATACACTTAGTCAATACAAAGCACTTCCCTAGAGGTACATCGGAATCGGTCATAAGGGAGGGCATGATAGGTGTGTTTATTTTAGAGTGAAACATAAAGAGTGAATAAAGGGAGCTGAGCGCTCGCTCAGCTCGTATCGTGATATCGATCCGCTAACTCGTATAATAACAGAGCTCTGTAGCTCTGGTACTGTATTCTACGGGTAGCGTATCGGAGTATCGTAGCGTAGCTTCGCTTAATTAAGCTTCGCTTAATTATATCCAATCGTGTGCTAGCTCGCTTATGCTAGCACGTTTGGTAACTGTTTGGGCCGGGTATCCGGTCATGGTACATATCATACACCAATGACCCGGCCCCGGCGGTAGCATAGTATCTTAGCATGGTATCATGGTAGGTTAGCATCTTTCAGTATCTCGTAGTATTAGCAACCCTAACCCTGTAGCATTTAGCTACACCACAGAAAGGTGCTTTACTCGGGGTAAGTACGATTGGTACAAATCGTACGCGGCGACCCTAGTAAACTCTGCTAGCATCCATACTAGACAGGATAGGTCTGCTGCTAAGCCTGCTGCTAAGCCTGCTGCTAAGCCTGCTGCTACGCCTGTTGCTAAGCCTGTTGCTAACCATTTAGCACACAGCTCTAGCACTCAGCCCAGCACCTGTTAGTCAGTTACTGGAGGCTGCTGCCTGTAGCCCCAGTACACTCTCCTATACAGGAGCCTTAGCACAGATCATAGCACCACCTTGAATATCTTGATAGTCCCCGTGATTCATGCTAGTAGTCCTGAGCAACTGTACCGGTCCCCGGAAACAGATACTCCCAGGGGAATACCAATACTCTTGCTTGCTGCACCAGGACACTTGGATGGATCATAACAAAATTCAGGGTTGTATCCATATAACTTGTCAGAGATCAAACTGCACCAAATATTGCAGTTCTTCTATCAGAGGCCCGGCCGATTTATGGTAGAAAAAAAAGAGGGGGTTGGACCGGAGGGCATTTTGCCCTTGGTCCGATTCCTTAACACATATAAGGACATATCAATCGGCCTATTGTCTTTCAAGTTTATAGTCCCCGGAACCGGTGTACCGGAGACTCCCAAATACATAACATATAACATAAGATCAGGTCGGATCGAAATCTGCTACAACCAAATAATCCATAATCCGTAATCGGAATCCACTGCGTTCCGAAAATAAGATTGCGGCATTTGGTTGCAATAAGGATCGAAATCGAAGCGTCCGAAAGCGTCCGAAAAAGGTTACATCCGAAATAGATTGCGTCCAAAACAAGGTTGCAATCGGAATAAGGTTGCAATCGAAATCGAATCTGTTGCGCTTGAACCGTTCGTAATCGAGAATCGAAGTTACGGTCCCCGGGACCTCAAAATAGCAGATCGCGTCCACACTGCTTGCCAGAGATAAAAGTACCTCAAATAATGCAGTTGGAGCACTTTACCACATGCATCGAGCGCAATGGTCTTTCAGAGCCGGACCATTCAGTAGTTTGGTGAATAGGTCGGCAATATTGGTTTCACCAGGCTCCTTTGCAATTCGAATCGTACCAGCGGCAATAGACTCTCTTGCCTTGTGGTATGTGACGCTGTTGTGCTTCTTGTTGCAAGGGCTCTCTGGTCTGGTGGTGTTTTTGACAACAGACTCATTGTCACAGTATACATTCGTAGGACCTTCAATAGGAACGCCCATCATCCTGAGCTTGTATCTGAGCCCTTCAATCAGTTCAATGGCAATTCGCAATGCCACTATCTCAGAACCAAAGGTTGAGGTCTCAACAGTGGTCTGGCGTTTGCTGAACCACAGGATAGGGGCCCTGTTCAGGAATATAAAAATTCCTGTATGGGATCTTCTTGTTGCTTTGCATCCGGCATGATCCGCATCGACAAAACAGCTCATGATAACTGCTTTTCCAAGGGGTTCAGGAGCATCCGGTGGCAATACCTCCTTGGCATCTGGATAGAACTCACTCCAATCACAGTCGGGGAATCTGGTTTCATCCACTCCAGGACGCGTCTCGTCAAATACTAACTTGGATCGGGCATGCGCCTTGAGATAAGCGAACATATGCAATACTTGATTCAAATGCCCTGTTCTTGCTTGCGCTAGATATCTAGACATGAGAGATACAGGCATGACTAAATCCAGTCTTCCAAGAAGTTCACACGACCATCTCAAGACGCCAATCAATCCCTGGTAGTAATTTTGCTTGCTTGGATCCAGTTCGGCAGTTACATCAACTTCTGGACGATAATCTGACGTCAACAGGGTTGACACCTTGTTCGGAAGGTACTTGTAACCGTACTGCTTGGTGCCAAGCTCCTTTTCCACTGCGTCGATGGCTTTCTTAGCATATTTCTCTGAGGACATTGCCCACTTGGGGATTGGGTCGTCTTCAACCACATGCGAATGAATATCAGCGCCTAAATACAAGGTTGAAACTTCTATAGTCCCGTCCTTCAGCGTGAAGCGCTGCTCGATACTTTTCAACTGCCGTCGTGGGTCTTCACTGCAACAGATGATATCGTCGACGTATGCAATCAAGTAAGCCCAGTACCTAGAACCGTCCTTTCGCGTCTCCACTCGCATATGAACATCAGGATCAGCTTTACAGGGTTGATATCCTAGCGTTCGTAGGTGCTTGGTCAAATAGGATCGGAACGATGCACCTGCAACAGGAAGTCCATACAGTGCTCGAACGATCTTACATACCTGACCTACCAGGTGCGGGGGAGGAAAGCCGTCTTCAGCTCGTGCAACCAAATAATACTTCTTCTTGATCGGCGCTGTAAGATAGGTGTTCTGGATGTCCGCAGACAGTACGTCCAAATTGTTCAGCGCTGCCAACAGGAAGAAGATACGGACTGAATCTCTGCTTGGTACACTGCTGAAGGTATGTTCCTTGGCTGTCGCTTGTACCTTATGGCCATCGGCGACTAATCTAGCCTTTCTGGTGAGGGATCCCAGCTTGACGTTGAATATCATATGGGTAGTGATCCTGCTGAAACCTTCGGCCTTGAGACCTTCGACGGTGTAGCTTGGATCAAACTCGAACGCCATCTCGTTGTTCCTCATCTCCTTCGCGATCGCCTTCTCCCAATAGTCCGTTCCAGTCTTTCGGTCGATAGCTAGGGCTTCGGGAATAGAATGAGGCAACTCCACTCCAAACTTGTGCGTCCTATCCCAGTACTTGTTTTGCTTGGTAGCTTTGAGGATTCGTCTCTTCCTTCGTAGTACATGGTGAATCCACCATCGGAATGCTGGCTGATCCGAGATCTTGGCGGATATGGCATACTCGGCCGTCTGCACAGGAAAGGACTCTTTCAGATCGCTCAACTTACACCAGGATTCGGTTCCGTCCTTCCAGCTGACGAGCAATCGCCATCCCTTTGTGGTAGGCCTGGGAACTTTGCGACCATACTTGTTGACGATCGTCGCATCTTGCTTCCTAACGGCGGATCCGTCCCTCTTGTGATCGATGATCTCGTCCAATAGAGAAAACATGCGTCCGTTGTCATCGATCTCGCTGTACATACTCTCAGCAACAATATTGGCGGTGTACTGCTCGACAGAACCATCTGGAAACTGCAGATTGTACATTCTGGTATCAAGGATAGGGTTATCGTTCCTCTTGCCGATCGGATTCCCATTAAGATCAGCAGTACGACTCTTCACAACACACCGTAGTAGTCGTTCGTCGCCCTTCTGGATTATTACATTGTTACCAATATACTCATCATAGTCATCCCCATCAGGTATGAGATCGTCAATATCTGGGATGCAAGCTTCGGGCTCGGCGAGCTCCCACCTTTCTTGGTGTCCTTCAAATAACTCAGCAGGGGGATCAGGGTACGTAGCTTGGAACTTTGCGTTGTTATCCTCCACTTTGTCCCCGATCTTGGATTCAACTGCTTGGTCAAATGAGTCCATATAGCGCTTGACGTCATGGGAACGCCATTCTTCTTCAGTAACAGCACGGACTGTGTTAGTGCTTACCGGCATGGCTGCCTCGTTCAGGATCCAGTGGCAGTCCCCGCCTGCCGTACACCAAAATACAGTCACGAGCACACACGGGACTGGATTAAGGATAAGGATAAAAACAATCGGCAAGCCTATAGAATCGCCGATCTGGAGGGCTCTTAGAACTGTAGCAAATAGACTAACCAATAGGGCTCACAATTTGCATATCACTACTGTTCTAATCACTAGTAGACCCGGGGTATGGCATGATTTTAAAATCAAGCTGAGTGGTGACGACCATGAGCAGAAAGAGATCGATCGGTCAAGGCGCCGACGAGATCGAGAGACTGCCAACAAATGGAGGCACAAAGAAGCAAACCAGGGAGAAGGATATCCGGTGTCTGCAGCACCAGCAAGACCAACCCCAGCAACTGTTAGCGCCCGAATAGAGGAGCAGCAGCAGCAACAGAGACACCTAGGTATCTAAACAGGACCATGGTCGACAAGAAGAAATAATCGAAAAATTCGAAAATACACGCTGAAAAAGTGACACATAATCCAGTGAGTGGACTAATTGGACCAACACTGAGTGGATGGACAGACCGAAGAGTGTATGCCAACCAAAACCGTAATATACGGATATCCGGAAAGGTATATTATGAATACCCAAACACCACTAATCCCACGGGACAACGGGAAGTGGGACCGGCCCGGTGAAGGCTTAACACAGAAGCAACGCCGGAGAACCACGGGAATCGAATCCCACAAAATAAAAACAGAAACAACTCCGGGGAACCACAGGATTCCCAGGAACTAAAGAGAGAAACAACTCCCACCACTGAACAGACCAGGGGGAAAAATCAGTTATAACACGAGTTATCGCGAGAGCAGTGGAAAATCCAGCAAAAAGGACTGGAGGAGCTGAGCAATCATTCTTGCTCAATTTCCACACAAGCAAACAGAAATAACAAAATAGTGTAACTAACCTTAATAAAAGAAACTGATTAACCTACCATGGCAACCAAAGGAACCAAACTGAAACCGTTTAACATCACTCGGGAGGACTGGCCAGAAGACGCCACCACCGTGAAAATGAGTGTAGACAGTGAGAAGGGTGGAATCGCATTCAGCGACTACCTGAAAGTCCTCAGTGGTACTGAGAGACCAGAACTCTTCCTCATCTGGAAGAGAGACTTTGACCAGAAAATTGCTGGCAATGACAAACTCCACGGAGACCAGAAACTGGACGTCCTACAACGAATCCTCTCTGGGGAGGCACTAGCCCTTGTCCAGCGGACATTCGCTCGGACTTACCTTGCCGAACCGAACCACAAGGTCCATCACACCAGACGGGTACAGAAAAAGATCCAGGAAATAGAAAAACGCGATCAAGCCAGCATCCTCTTATCAATGGGGAAAGAGGCCACCAACACTCCCACGGGAGCCGCCAACGAAACGGCAGAGGAAACATCTCCCAATGCCGATAAAACCAAACCGAATGCCACGGCGAAATCAGATGAGGAAACAGAGACCGAGGATATCGATTCTCCAATCCCAAAGAAGAGGGTCGCAAACGCCCTCACCGAGTACTACCAATCTCAGGAGTACCGAAAGGACGTCATGCACGAATGCATGCATGTCCTCAAACTCAAAATCTTCGGCAATGACACCAATGGCAAACGTTCGTATATTGTCCTCCGCAGATTCATGCGAGCAATGCGCGTGGAGCTCAAATACGGCATCCGAGCCTGGGCCAACCGAATGGCCGAGTTACAAAGCTACCTACCAGAATGCCTCTGGGAATGCGGCAGCGACCAAGTGGAAACGCCCACCAGTTTCACACAGGGAGAAATGAAGGAAATACTGGATTCCAACATGACCCACTCCCAGCGCGAGAAGCTGGAACACATCGGATGGGACCTCTACACCCACTCCTTTAACACCACTATCGACAAGCTCGAGAACCTGGAAACCACCATCCGGAAGGAGGCGGAACTCCAGCAGCGCATCACCGATCTCGAAAAGAAGAACGGCGGCGCCAAGAAGACTCCCAAGAACGCATCTGGGGGAGGAAACCACCACGGGAAGTCCCCTGGCAAAAAGAAGCGCCCTATGGAAAACAGCAACAAACAACTATGCAAGACCTGTGGCAAGGTCCACGCCGGCAAATGCTGGAAAATAATCGGCGGTCCCTCCAAGAAGGGAAAGTTTGACCGGGAGACCATCAACTTGCTCAAGGAGCATTTTGTGGCAAAAGACGACTCAGATTCTGAGCAGCATTCCAAACCCCACTGGGGAAGGAATCTATCAAACCACGAGTACTCTTATGTACTGGCCACGGCCCAAGCTGACCACGAGGTTTCCAACGATGAGATAAACATCTCGGAACGCGAACTCAAAGAGTACAGAAGAAAGTACCGAAAGACCTTCAAGAAGAAAGGATCCCACAACTGAATGGCTGATACCATCCATACTGGACCCCGCATCATCAACAGATTCGCCGACGTCTGTGTGGAGGTATTGGACCGCAAGGGAAGGGGAAGGATGCTCCGGGGTCTATTAGACTCTGGTTGCTCCAAATCCATCATACTAAGGCAATTTGTCGACCGAAGTCAACTAACGAACCGAGACCAAAGATCTGTCACCTATAATACCTATGGGGGCAAGTTCCGAACCAAGTCTGCGGCTTCAGTGGGACTAAGGCTGATAGAATTTTCAAACTCCAAGACCATCAAATGGACATTCCAAGTGGATGAATACCATCACCATGAGGAGGTGCCCTATGACATG
The DNA here is from genome assembly GCA_037355855.1 of Pseudo-nitzschia pungens. NCBI lineage: Eukaryota > Bacillariophyta > Bacillariophyceae > Bacillariales > Bacillariaceae > Pseudo-nitzschia > Pseudo-nitzschia pungens. The sequence continues at coordinate 6,506,340 of CM074761.1, read as the reverse complement.
ATTATAGGATCCGACATGATGGCGCAACTGGGACTGGATATAAAATACAGCTCCCGAACAATCGAATGGCAGGGCAACTCCATCCCCATGAAGGGAATGGGGGAGCTTACTGACCCGGACAAATGCGAGGCAGTATTCTTTGCCAACACACAGAGTCCAATCCTCCAACAGGAGGAAGAGAGGCAATCCAAAATCCTGGACGCAGACTACTCCAAGGTAGACATCGACGCTATGGTCAACGACCTAGAGATCACAAACGAGTCCAAGGAAGCCTTAAAGCGCACCCTGAAAAAGTTCCCCACCCTCTTTGGAGGCGGGCTGGGACTACTCAAAAATATAGAACCGGTCTCAATCGAACTTCAACCAGGAGTCAAACCGGTCAGGCAACGGTACTATTCGATACCACGCGCCTTTGAACAAGCCCTCCGAAAGGAGATCACTAGGCTTTGTGACATTGGAGTCCTGGAAAAACTCCCCCATGATGATGACTCACCATGGGCATCGCCCACCTTCTGTCAACCCAAGAAGACAGGGGACATTCGGGTCCTTACGGACTTCCGAAAGATGAATGCCGCCATCCAGAGGAAACCATTTCCACTACCACGAATAGGGGAAACAATCCAGCAATGGTTACAGAAGTTCAAATCAGCTACGGCGCTGGACTTGTCCCAAGGTTACTACACCATCCCCATCTGCAAGGAGAGCCAAAAGATCTGCTCCACCATTCTGCCATGGGGAAAATATGCCTACAGGAGATTGGCAATGGGAATTGCATGTGCACCGGATATCTTCCAGTCCGTCATGATGAATTTGCACGGTGACCTGGACTACGTCCTGGTCTATATTGATGATATTTTAATCATTCAACGAGACGGCGAAACTGAACAGGACCACCTCAACAAAATCGACACAGTACTCCAGAGACTGGGTGATGCTGGCTTCCGAGCCAACCTAATGAAATCCTTCTTCATGCAAAATGAAGTGGAATACCTAGGATTTCTATTAACAACAGAGGGCATTCAACCCCAGCCAAAGAAGCTAAAGGCGATGAAGCGCCTGGAAGCGCCCAAGAACACCAAGCAACTCAAGATGTTTCTTGGGATGGTGAATTTCTACAGGGATATGTGGAAGCGACGCTCCCACATCCTGGCCCCCCTCAATAAACTTGCAGGGAAGAAGGGCAAAATGAATTGGTACTGGGGTCCAGCAGAGCAGAAAGCTTTCATGGAGGCGAAGAGAATGCTCGCGGATGAAGCCAAGCTTGCATTCCCGGACTTTACGAAACCATTTCATCTCTACTCAGACGCTAGCGACAGGCAACTGGGAGCAACTGTATGCCAAGATGGCAAGCCCCTTGGTTTCTACACCTGGAAGCTGAACTCGGCGCAGCTCAACTACACTGTTGGAGAGAAAGAACTCCTGGGCATAGTGGAAGGCCTAAAGGCATTCGAAGGAATCCTACGAGGACAAGATGTGATTATTCACACAGACCACCTTAACCTGCTCTATCAGCAGATGCCCACCCAAAGGATGGTCCGGTGGAGACTCCTTATGGAGGAGTTCCACCCAGTAGTCAAGCACGTTGCTGGCAAGGACAACGATGCAGCAGACGCGCTCTCGTGATTGGATATCACTGATGATCCAGCGGACACAGTCGAGTGGCTACCACCGAATAAGCCCCTCACCTACGCGGATGAGGAAGAGCACCTCCGGCAGCTCCTATTCCCACTTGGGGAATCACCGGAAGAGTTCCAGGGCATCAATGCATTCCCACTTGCCCCAGACATGATCCAGTTCTACCAGCAAAAGGACACAGGGATCATGAGTGCTCTGGAAAAAGACAACCGACTGACCACCAAAATGGTGGAAGGTTACAGTCTAATCCACAAAGAAGGAAAGATCCTGATCCCGAACAAACTCAAAGACAGAGTTATGGAATGGTACCACAGCATGCTGGTCCATCCCGGCGAAAAGAGAATGGAACAGAGCATACGCTCAGTGTTCACCTGGAGAGGTCTGAGGAAGGACGTCCAGGACCTCTGTAAACACTGCCACACGTGTCAGATGTTCAAAAAGAGTGGCCGGAAGAAGTATGGACTACTACCGGAGAAAGCAGCTGAGGTCACCAAATGGCAGAGGGTCAATGTGGACCTCTGGGGACCTGCAACTGTCCACAATAAAAATGGTAAAGACTACCACATCCATGTCCTCACCATGGTGGACCCAGTGACCGGATGGTTTGAATTGGCCCATCTGAAGGACTCGCCAAACGCAGCGGAAACTCAACGTTTGCTAGACAGTACTTGGCTAGCACGATATCTGCGCCCAAAGGAAATTGGCTTTGACGGCGGGAGTGAGTTCAAAGCAGAGTTCCAGGAGCTCTGTGACAACATGGGGATGAAAAGAAAGCCCAGTGGCGCTTGGAACCCACAGTCCAACTCAGTACTGGAAAGAATCCACCAGGTCCTGAAGGACTGCCTATTGTCCTTTAACCTGGAGCAAAGAGATCTCCACGAGAAGGACCCTTTTGAGGAGTTCACCACCAAGGCAGCGTACGCCATCAGGAGTGCCATCCACCCCACCCTGGGATACTCCCCAGCACAACTGGTGTTTGGAAGGGACATGTTTATGCCCGTGAATTTCCCAGTGGATTGGGAAGCAATCCAAGCAAGGAAACAAGAAAAGAGTATCCACAAGAGCAACATCAGGGAGAATCGCAAGAGGATCCCCCATATCTATAAGGAAGGAGACTATGTCACCCTGGAAAGGAAGGGCATTATTCCAAAACTATCCTTCCCACGGCAAGGACCTTACAAGGTACTCAAGGTCCACAACAATGGAACTGTAACTATCGAAACTGCTCCCTTTGTAACCGACCGGGTTAACATCAGGAGAGTCCACCCCTATTATTGCAGGGATTCTATAAAATCGTAACAGTACCATGGAGGAGTATGCCGTACACCAAAATACAGTCACCAGCACACACGGGACTGGATTAAGGATAAGGATAAAAACAATCGGCGAGCCGATAGAATCGCCGATCTGGAGGGCTCTTAGAACTGTAGCAAATAGACTAACCAATAGGGCTCACAATTTGCATATCACTACTGTTCTAATCACTAGTAGACCCGGGGTATGGCACCGCCTCCAAATCGGTCACCGCACGGACCAAGCCACCGTCCCAGCTTTTCGGTCCCATCAGAGAGATCAACCCAATAGATGAAATCATACCATTCATGGGCTTGGTACAGAGATATATCAGGCATGTACCCATGTACAATTTCGAACGGCGTTTGGCCCATCGTCGTAGGATTAGCCGTGCGTTGCTGGCGGATTGCAGCAACGAGCTCCCCGCAGAAAGCCCACAGGCGCTTGGGGGATCGCTTCCGAGCCATCTTTTTGCGGATGCTTCTGCTGATGTGGCCGATGCTGAGCTCTGCGCGATTCTGGAAGGGACATCTTGGCTGGATGAAGGTCTGGTGGATATGGTTCTTGCTGACAACCTTATTCCATGGGGTCTTGTAAGTTCCAGGAGCTCCTTGCTCTCGAGCGCCATCGGATATCAAATGTTCGGGGATCCCAACATCGTGGATGAAAATCTTCAGTCCCTCATACGCTTGTTTCTTGCCCTGTATAGGTATGAACTCATCGTAGCCCTTACCATTACTGAAAACTTGGGCGGCTGAATCTTGTCGCATGATGCTTGGGACCTTCGCTATCCAGGTGTCGGTATACCATTTGCCAGCCGCAATGCGCTTGTTTCTGAAGCTCTGCGTTGGCAGATGGCGAACGAGGGGATGTAGCGGATTCCGAAATCCCTTCTGCGTCGTGACTCGAAGAGTATCCGCAGCCTTTCTCGGGGACACATCCCAAATCTTGGACAGACGGTCGGAATCAATCTTGCAGTATCGTTCGGTGTCGATCGTCGGACCCCACTTGGCTCGTCTGGCGATGGTGTCAAGCTCGGGGTCGACTGGTTCGACTGCATCGTCCCATCGAACATGCTTGTAAACGGATGACAAGCAGACGGGAGAATTGCTACGGGGATCCAATTCGAAGCGCTCGCGGCCGTCGGTGTAGGCGCGCTCGTACAGAGGGGTATGCAGGGCGTTGATTGTAAGACTTGGAACTGTATCCTCGTCTAAATCCTCGTCTACATCGTCCCCGCAAGTCTTCAAGGAATCGCCCGAAAATAGAGAAGATAGCCGTGCATCCAGACAAGAGTCGGATGCAATTGCACATGGGGTCAGATCACGGCGGGTACAGAGTTGCTGGAGACTCCACAGCTTGTACTTCTCGTAGCAGTCATGCTGTGGGAGGATCAGCTTGTCGCTCCGAAGAGCCTTGTCGTACAAATGGGGACTGAAATTAGACCGTGTTTCGACGGGCTCCAACTTGCGCTTGTTGGACTTCTGGGGCTTTGTGGTCGGCGCGGACGCGATGGGCGTCGTCTCAGCGGACGCATGGGGCGTCCCCGCGCGAAGGACAGATACCGTAGGATTCAACGGATGAGATCCGTCGATGGCTTCTTCGGCTTGCTCGAACTTCTTGCTCTTCGGATCCCAAGGGAAGTCTCGGGTAGCAACGACATGATCGCATGTAGCCATTTCATGCTTGGTTGGCTTGCGGGAAGGGAAATAGGACACGGCCCCATCAAGCAGGAGCTTGATGTCAAGGGTGTGTCCCGCATGGGGATCTTCAGGATCGGTATTGTCAATATGGATGGAGTGACTGGACTGTCTGATTGGGATGACAGTCCCAGATCTGATTCGGACAAATCAAGCTGTGGGACAACTTGTCGCCAAAATACAGGGCTTCATGGAAATAAATCAACCAAACTTTCCCGTCGGTATCTGTGTAGGCCGTAACACAGGTCCCAATAGGAATGTTCTTGATGGGCTTGAGCTCAGGCGAAAAGGGATGAACATCGACGTGGCTGACGACTTGGTCTTCAAGCAAGATCATGTTGGAACCGGCGGCAGTCGTATCAGCGTGGCTGTCCAGCTCGCATTGCCCCTCAGGACTGGGTGGGGCGCGCGCGCGTGGCAGATCCATCTGATACAACAGCCGGCCAACCTTACTTAATTTCGGGCACCGGCGGTCGTTTCAGTTGTTGGGGGTCTGTCCTTGGTTCGAGCCGTTGCCCTTCTTCGTGTTCTTGTTCTTTTGGCGCCCCTTGGGTCCAAAACTGTTCCCTGCGCCTTGGGTCGCGTTCGCGGAGGCAGCAGGCTTGGTATGGTTCGAACTAGTGGACTGAATAGTTCGAGCCTTCTTCTTCTGACGGAGGTCGTACAACTGCTTTCGTTGTTCCTTGGAGAAAGTCTTGTAAACTTCGTAGGGATACTTCTTGTCTTCGACCTTCCCACTATACGATCCGCCTTGACTTCCTTGATCGTCACCACCATCTTGGCGTACAGAGGAAATACTTCGCGCCCGCTTGGTTGAAGCCACACCCATCTTCCGTATGCCGAGGCATTTCTTGAAGAAGGAGATGCATTCATTGAAGTTCGTGGTGTACTTTTCACTTTCAAGGACTTGGATCTTGGGGTTCTCAAACCGATCATCTTGGATGCTGTGGATGAAACGCATGGTGAAGTCCTCTTCGTCGGGCAACTTGTCGTGGTTGGAGAGCGTAGTCTGGAAATTCAACCAAGTTCTGCAGTGCTTCTCAAAATCGTAGGTACGAGAATCCCCTGTATACTTCGAAGTGAACATGCTTGTACGGACCTTGTCAATGATAGCCGCGACGTTGGTGTCGGAGAAGGCATTCTCGTAGAGGGTTAGGAAAGCCGCTTGGGCGTTCCCAGTTGGATTCTTCGAGTCTTTGTATCTTCGGGTGTAGGCCCAGCCAGGGCCGTCACGAACTGCATTGCAGAGCAGTACCCAAACGTCGTGGTTGTCGGTGACAAATTGCGGGCCTTCAAGCGTGGCGCATCGAACATTGTAATCCATCCAGTTGGAAAAAGTTCCGTCTTTCCCAACAGTGGCGGATCTTTCTGCTGCAGTCACCGTCTCTTCCTCCTTCGGACGAATAACATATGAGAGGGGGAATCCTTGCTCATTGTACTGGAAGCGGAGGAACTGACGGAAGTTCTCTTCCCACTGACGGAAGTTGTCAAAGCTAGCGAGCTTCGGCGGAGTAATGGATGCTGAGACTGTCTCCTTGTCGGCGGTTTCCATTCCAGTTAGGCGCTCACGCGTCCAGTCGGCTGCGAGGGGATCACTAAGCCAAGTATGGGCTGTAGGCTTGATACCAATGAGAGGTTGGTAGCGGATCCACTCCGAAAGGAGCTTAAAGGATTGCCTGAAAGAAAGTCCGATGAATACTCGTTCGTGGTAGGGACACATTGGGTGACGGTCTCCATTGAAGTCGCGGAGGTACTTGGGTAGTTCCTTGGCAGAGAGCTGCTGAATGGACTCGATGCTGTTGAGGCCATTTCGGAATAGTTCATCCGCCGTATCACTGTTACTGAAACCAGAAAGGATCGTGTGGAGGTCTAACTCTCTTGAGGTGAGTTTTGCTCCATTCTTGTACCCAGAGATGCCTCCATTAGCCTGGGCTGTGGCGTGAGCTTGGAGAATATCAGGACTAGCCCCTGCAGGTGCAGGAGCGGGAGCTGGAGCAGGAGCAGGAGCAGGGGCACGAGCGGCGGCGGCAGCAGCGGCAGCAGCAGCAGCCTCAGCAGCGATCCGAGCTGCATTCTCCCTGCGCATCGCTCTCAGTTCTTGAATAGCAGCAAGTAGGATCATCTCAGATCGAGGTTGGATGTCAAGGTTCGGTTCTTGTTGGACTCTGGAGGCTCCAGCAGGAGCAACAGGAGGGACTCCAGGCGCTCCGACAGGGGGCAGCGCTCCAACAGGGGCGGCGCCAGCAACTCCAGGAACAGCTCCAGGCGGGGGAGCGCCGGCTCCGGCTCCGGGGACAGCTCCAGGCGGGGGAGCGCCGGCTCCGGCTCCGGGGACAGCTCCAGGCAGGGGAGCGTCGGCTCCGGCTCCGGGGACAGCTCCTCCACCATCTCCAGGGGCATCTCCAGCAGCGCCGGCTCCGGCGGCGGCTGCAGCGATTTGTCTTCTGGTTTGCTTGGCCATGGTTGTCTTGCTTTGATTAACTATTTCGCTTCAGTTTCTAAACCAAATTCTTTTGTGGTGGGGACTGTTTCCATCCAAGTCGTCGATCGAAGGTCTGTATCGATGACGACCAAAAGAAAAGGTATCAAGAAAAGGTATCACGTCAGCGTTTCCGTGTCAACAGTTTCGTGCCGACGTCTAAAAAAGGTATCCACATCGATGGTTCCGATTCGATGGTTGGATGGTTGGTTACCAAAAGAGAAGAATTCTTTCGGTCTTTCTGATCTGCTCTGGACCAATCGATTTGATTTTGGGACATGACTGGTCCCAGGGATCTATCGGTTTTGAGATATGATTGATCTCAGAGGCATGACTGGCCTCAGAGACATGACTGGTCTCGGGTCGGTTTTGAGATATGACTGATCTCAGAGTTCTGATTCCAAGTTCCCTCGGCTAAAATCAAAAAGAATCGATGGTATGGCAGATTTGAGGTTGTCTGCGCCTCATTATTCTGATGGATGGTCCTGACGTCATGTCCCTGTCCGCTGGACACTGTTCTCACTGGAAAGTACGTGGTGGTCTGTCTCCACAAAAGCCTTTTCTTTTCCAGTGTGGTTCCATCCGTTGCAAACGTCCCCTTGAATCCTGTAAAAATAACAGGGAATCATGGACGCTGCTTTCTCCACGTCCTGCTTGCTCCTTCCCCACCGGATCGAGCTCCATGGTGCCACCATGACGCTCAACTACCGTATCATGTATCAGTAGACCCCCAGAGGTGGATGTGTCGGGCTCCGGTCGGTCCGCGTGTCTGCTGGGGAAGGGCTCCCCATTAACATCAGGGATCTCACGATGTCAGCTGCTGGTCCAGTTACAGCTGATGGTTTTACATCCAGCATGGATGCCAGTGGTGATCAACCAACTGGGTTTCATCACACGCTCTAGCCGGCGTCCCGGTTCGTAGTGGGTCGAGCGGTGGGTCTGATAAACTGCGTTGATATTGCTCGTCAGCAACCTTCGTGTAACTTGAATCGTCTCGTAGATAAACGTCTTGTACTGCGTACTAAAAAATAGGGCAAAAGCCTTAACAATAATAATACATAGAGTCCTGGCAAATCGTGAGTCTACAGTGGACTGTTCAAGGTCTATTGCATACGCTCAAGCAATACAAGGCACTTCCCTAGAGGTACATCGGAATCGGTCGTAAGGGGAGGGCATGATAGGCATTTAATTTAGAGTGAAATATAAAGAGTGAATAAAGGGAGCTGAGCGCTCGCTCAGCTCGTATCGTGATATCGATCCGCTAACTCGTATAATAACAGAGCTCTGTAGCTCTGGTACTGTATTCTACGGGTAGCGTATCAGAGTATCGTAGCGTAGCTTCGCTTAATTAAGCTTCGCTTAATTATATCCAATCGTGTGCTAGCTCGCTTATGCTAGCACGTTTGGTAACTGTTTGGGCCGGGTATCCGGTCATGGTACATATCATACACCAATGACCCGACCCCGGCGGTAGCATAGTATCTTAGCATGGTATCATGGTAGGTTAGCATCTTTCAGTATCTCGTAGCATTAGCAACCCTAACCCTGTAGCATTTAGCTACACCACAGAAAGGTGCTTTACTCGGGGTACGTACGATTGGTACAAATCGTACGCGGCGACCCTAGTAAACTCTGCTAGCATCCATACTAGACAGGATAGGTCTGCTGCTAAGCCTGCTGCTAAGCCTGCTGCTACGCCTGTTGCTAAGCCTGTTGCTAACCATTTAGCACACAGCTCTAGCACTCAGCCCAGCACCTGTTAGTCAGTTACTGGAGGCTGCTGCCTGTAGCCCCAGTACACTCTCCTATACAGGAGCCTTAGCACAGATCATAGCACCACCTTGAATATCTTCATAGAGCTGAGTGCTAGGAGCTGTTTGCTAGATGGTTAGCAACAGGCTTAGCAACAGGCTTAGCAACAGGCTTAGCAACAGGCTTAGCAACAAGCTTAGCAACAGGCTTATTACAAGTCGCTATGGGGTGCTAACTCCATATATACCGGAGTTGCCGCGTACGATTTATACCTGCTGTACATACCCCAGGTATAGCACCCGCACTAGTAGCACAGCAGTGTAGCTGAGTGCTACAGGGTTAGGGTTGCTGATGCTAACCTACCATGCTACCATGCTAAGATACTACGCTACCGCCGGGGTCAGGTCATTGGTGTACAATATGTACTATGACCGGACACCTGACCCAGACAGTTATTAAGCGAGCTAGCGCATGCTAGCGAGTTAGCGCAAGCGCAAGCAAGCTAGCGCTCGCTAACTACTCCGAATGCTACCCTGTAGACTACAGTACTGAACCTACAGAGCTGTACACTCCTGTACAGCGCTGTATAGTGCTAACCGATAGGATACAACGAAACTGTCACGCTGAGCGCTCTGCTCAGCTCCCACCACTATTCATGATTTTATCCCTTTAAAATAACAAGACACCTATCAAGCCCTCCCCTTCCGATGTTTCAATGCACCTCTACTAAGGAGAGTATCTTGTAGTAACTGAGTGTATGCAATAGACTGAACAGTACATCCTGTAGTCTCACTATGTGCCAGCACTATACGTGCGCCTGTTGTTATTGCTATACCCTCTTTCGCTGACGAGTGAATATCTTTACATATTATTACTTTGTATTATTTTCAACTTCAAACTTCTTACTTGAAGTAAGGTTTACAACTCCACTGGTGAATACTAGTAGCGTCCAAAGTTGCATTTTTATGAAACTCCTTTCTCTTGATCCACCGGCGCAGTAATTGAACAATATCTCCAAAACAGATACCATGAGCATTAGTAGTCTAGTATTACTAGTACTACTAGTACCATACTACTAGTACCATACTACTAGTACTAATAGTAATAGATGGAAAAGAAATTGTTTTGGATTTTTGCTGAAGCAAATGAGAATCATTAAGTACAAAGACCATCTTCTTGGTTGCCCAATAGATTGCTGAGGCGATGGGATCTACTATGCAGCAGTCTGCAAAGATACAAGACTTATTCATGAATATGATGCTATTGAGGGAGCAGCAGGCACCAAGAAGAAGTAAGAAATACTATGTATAGAACCACATGTAATGAAGTATGCTGTGTAATGATATTCGCTCGTCAGCGAAAGAGGGATAGCAATAACAACAGAGCAGCACGTGGTGCTGGAAAATAGTGAGACTACAGAGGATCATACTGTTTGAACGCTATTGCTGCCGTGCACCAAAATACAGTCACGAGTACACACGGGACTGGATTAAGGATAAGGATAAAAACAATCGGCGAGTCGACAGAATCGCTGATTCGGAGGGCTCTTAGAACTGTAGCAAATAGACTAACCAATAGAGCTCACAATTTGCATATCACTACTATTCTAATCACTAGTAGACCCGGGGTATGGCAATTGCATACACTCAGTTACTACAAGATACTCTCCTAGAGGTGCATCGGAATCATCGAAAGGGGAGGGCTTGATAGGTGTCTTAATTTAAGGTGGAAAAGAAAGAGTGAATAGTGGGGGGAGCTGAGCCACAGCGCTCAGCGTGACAGTTTTGATATCGTATCACTTAGCACTGTACAGCGCTGTACAGGAGTGTACAGCTCTGTAGGTTCAGTACTGTAGTCTACAGGGTAGCTTGCCTGCGCTTGCGCTAACTCGCTAGCATGCGCTAGCTCGCTTGATAACTGTCTGGGTCAGGTGTCCGGTCATAGTACATATCATACACCAATGACCTGACCCTGGCGGTAGCATAGTATCTTAGCATGGTAGCATGGTAGGTTAGCATATCCAGTATCTCATAGCATTAGCAACCCTAACCCTGTAGCACTCAACTACGTCCAAAAACTGTTTTGCGACCCATCGCGACCAATCGCGACCGGATTGCGACCCAATCGCGACTTGTCTAAAAAAAAACGCGACCCCAATTTTTTATTTCACAACCTTTTTTCCATTATTCTCAACCATATTTCTCCCTTGTCTCAACTCCCCCAACGTTTTGAGACAAATGTTCAGATCTAGACCCTGATATTCAGTCCCTCGTCACATTTTCATTCCATTTTACACATTTGACACATTAGACTCAACACAACAAATAATTTTTAATCAAATTTACTTCAATCACACAAAAGTGTTACGTCGTGCACCTTTGTAAACCTTTTTTTCAGTGATGTCACGTCACATACCCTGGCATCGAAGCCTCCCTCCTTCGCTTCGCATCACAACAACAATTATTTTTTTTATTATCACCATGCCAAAAGCTTCCTCGGACCCAAGGCACTTTGCCAATGATCCCAGAATACCCAAGACATTCCATTGTCGCAACTGCATTGCCTCCGGAAGAAGAAGAAAATCAAAATCCTTCAAGGGATACAAACAAGAATCAAGCTACAATTTCACCTATCAATATGTCTGCAGAGGACTTTCATATCATCTCAACTCCAACAGTGATTGCCAAACTTATTATCTTGAGAACAATCTTATGGATTTCATTTCTTCCGTGAAAGAAGAAGTCACCCTTCCTTCGGTTCAACACACACCACCATCACAGCAAGCAGCAGCAACGCATTGGCAGCAACAACACGTCGATGATACAGGGGGGGGCGGGACTATGAAGATATTCAAGGTGGTGCTACCATCTGTGCTAAGGCTCCTGTGTAGGAGAATGTACTGGGGCTACAGTCAGCAGCCTCCAGTAACTGACTAACAGGTGCTGGGCTGAGTGCTAGAGCTGTGTGCTAATTGCTAGCATACAGGCTTAGCAACAGGCTTAGCAACAGGCTTAGCAGCAGACCTATATCCTACTATCCTGTTTAGTATGGATGCTAGCAGAGTTTACTAGGGTCGCTGCGTACGATTTGTACCAATCGTACGTACCCCGAGTAAAGCATCTTTTTATGGTGTAGCTAAATGCTTCAGGGTTAGGGTTGCTAATACTACGAGATACTGAAGATGCTAACCTATCATGATACTATGCTAAGATACGATGCTACCGCCAGGGCCGGGTCATTGGTGTATAATATATACCATGACCGGATACCCGGCCCAAACAGTTACCAAACGTCCTAGCACATGATTCGATCTAACTAATCGGAGATACCCTACGATACTCCGATACAGTACGCTACTCGTAGGATACAGTACCAGAGCTACAGAGCTCTGTTATTATACGAGTTAGCGGATCGATATCACGATACGAGCTGAGCGAGCGCTCAGCTCCCTTTATTCACTCTTTATATTTCACTCTAAATTAAATGCCTATCATGCCCTCCCCTTACGACCGATTCCGATGTACCTCTAGGGAAGTGCCTTGTATTGCTTGAGCGTATGCAATAGACCTTGAACAGTCCACTGTAGACTCACGATTTGCCAGGACTCTATGTATTATTATTGTTAAGGCTTTTGCCCTATTTTTTAGTACGCAGTACAAGACGTTTATCTACGAGACGATTCAAGTTACACGAAGGTTGCTGACGAGCAATATCAACGCAGTTTATCAGACCCACCGCTCGACCCACTACGAACCGGGACGCCGGCTAGAGCGTGTGATGAAACCCAGTTGGTTGATCACCACTGGCATCCATGCTGGATGTAAAACCATCAGCTGTAACTGGACCAGCAGCTGACATCGTGAGATCCCTGATGTTAATGGGGAGCCCTTCCCCAGCAGACACGCGGACCGACCGGAGCCCGACACATCCACCTCTGGGGGTCTACTGATACATGATACGGTAGTTGAGCGTCATGGTGGCACCATGGAGCTCGATCCGGTGGGGAAGGAGCAAGCAGGACGTGGAGAAAGCAGCGTCCATGATTCCCTGTTATTTTTACAGGATTCAAGGGGACGTTTGCAACGGATGGAACCACACTGGAAAAGAAAAGGCTTTCGTGGAGACAGACCACCACGTACTTTCCAGTGAGAACAGTGTCCAGCGGACAGGGACATGACGTCAGGACCATCCATCAGAATAATGAGGCGCAGACAACCTCAAATCTGCCATACCATCGATTCTTTTTGATTTTAGCCGAGGGAACTTGGAATCAGAACTCTGAGATCAGTCATATCTCAAAACCGACCCGAGACCAGTCATGTCTCTGAGGCCAGTCATGCCTCTGAGATCAATCATATCTCAAAACCGATAGATCCCTGGGACCAGTCATGTCCCAAAATCAAATCGATTGGTCCAGAGCAGATCAGAAAGACCGAAAGAATTCTTCTCTTTTGGTAACCAACCATCCAACCATCGAATCGGAACCATCGATGTGGATACCTTTTTTAGACGTCGGCACGAAACTGTTGACACGGAAACGCTGACGTGATACCTTTTCTTGATACCTTTTCTTTTGGTCGTCATCGATACAGACCTTCGATCGACGACTTGGATGGAAACAGTCCCCACCACAAAAGAATTTGGTTTAGAAACTGAAGCGAAATAGTTAATCAAAGCAAGACAACCATGGCCAAGCAAACCAGAAGACAAATCGCTGCAGCCGCCGCCGGAGCCGGCGCTGCTGGAGATGCCCCTGGAGATGGTGGAGGAGCTGTCCCCGGAGCCGGAGCCGACGCTCCCCCACCTGGAGCTGTCCCCGGAGCCGGAGCCGGAGCCGGAGCTGTCCCTGGAGCCGGAGCCGGCGCTTCCCCGCCTGGAGATGTTCCTGGAGATGTTCCTGGAGTTGCTGGCGCCGCCCCTGTCGGAGCGTCTGGAGTCCCCCCTGTCGGAGCGCCTGGAGTCCCTCCTGTTGCTCCTGCTGTCCCTGCTGCGTTTGGAGCCTCCAGAGTCCAACAAGAACCCAACCTTGAGAGCGATGCGCAGGGAGAATGCAGCTCGGATCGCTGCTGAGGCTGCTGCTGCTGCCGCTGCTGCCGCCGCCGCTCGTGCCCCTGCCCCTGCTCCTGCTCCAGCCCCAGCTCCTGCACCTACAGGGGCTAGTCCTGATATTCTCCAAGCTCATGCCACAGCCCAGACTAATGGAGGCATCTCTGGATACAAGAATGGAGCAAAACTCACCTCAAGAGAGTTAGACCTCCACACGATCCTTTCTGGTTTCAGTAACAGTGATACGGCGGATGAACTATTCCGAAATGGCCTCAACAGCATCGAGTCCATTCAGCAGCTCTCTGCCAAGGAACTACCCAAGTACCTCCGCGACTTCAATGGAGACCGTCACCCAATGTGTCCCTACCACGAACGAGTATTCATCGGACTTTCTTTCAGGCAATCCTTTAAGCTCCTTTCGGAGTGGATCCGCTACCAACCTCTCATTGGTATCAAGCCTACAGCCCATACTTGGCTTAGTGATCCCCTTGCAGCCGACTGGACGCGTGAGCGCCTAACTGGAATGGAAACCGCCGACAAGGAGACAGTCTCAGCATCCATTACTCCGCCGAAGCTCGCTAGCTTTGACAACTTCCGTCAGTGGGAAGAGAACTTCCGTCAGTTCCTCCGCTTCCAGTACAATGAGCAAGGATTCCCCCTCTCATATGTTATTCGTCCGAAGGAGGAAGAGACGGTGACTGCAGCAGAAAGATCCGCCACTGTTGGGAAAGACGGAACTTTTTCCAACTGGATGGATTACAATGTTCGATGCGCCACGCTTGAAGGCCCGCAATTTGTCACCGACAACCACGACGTTTGGGTACTGCTCTGCAATGCAGTTCGTGACGGCCCTGGCTGGGCCTACACCCGAAGATACAAAGACTCGAAGAATCCAACTGGGAACGCCCAAGCGGCTTTCCTAACCCTCTACGAGAATGCCTTCTCCGACACCAACGTCGCGGCTATCATTGACAAGGTCCGTACAAGCATGTTCACTTCGAAGTATACAGGGGATTCTCGTACCTACGATTTTGAGAAGCACTGCAGAACTTGGTTGAATTTCCAGACTACGCTCTCCAACCACGACAAGTTGCCCGACGAAGAGGACTTCACCATGCGTTTCATCCACAGCATCCAAGATGATCGGTTTGAGAACCCCAAGATCCAGATCTTTGAAACCGACAAGTACACCAAGGACTTCAACAAGTGCGTCTCGTACTTCAAGAGGTGTCTTGGCATACGGAAGATGGGTGTGGCTTCAACCAAGCGGGCGCGAAGTATTTCCTCTGTACGTCAAGATGGTGGCGACAATCAAGGGAGTAGCAACCAAGGCGGATCGTATAGTGGGAAGGTCGAAGACAAGAAGTATCCCTACGAAGTTTACAAGACTTTCTCCAAGGAACAACGAAAGCAGTTGTACGACCTCCGTCAGAAGAAGAAGGCTCGAACTATTCAGTCCACTAGTTCGAACCATGCCACGCCTGCTGCCTCTGCGAACGCGACCCAAGGCGCAGGGAACAGTTTTGGACCCAAGGGGCGCCGAAAGAACAAGAACACGAAGAAGGGCAACGGCTCGAACCAAGGACAGACCCCCAACAACTGAAACGACCGCCGGTGCCCGAAATTAAGTAAGGTTGGCCGGCTGTTGTATCAGATGGATCTGCCACGCGCGCGCCCCCCACCCAGTCCTGAGGGGCAATGCGAGCTGGACAGCCACGCTGATACGACTGCCGCCCGTTCCAACATGATCTTGCTTGAAGACCAAGTCGTCAGCCACGTCGATGTTCATCCTTTTCGCCTGAGCTCAAGCCTATCAAGAACATTCCTATTGGGACCTGTGTTACGGCCTACACAGATACCGACGGGAAAGTTTGGTTGATTTATTTCCACGAAGCCCTGTATTTTGGCGACAAGTTGTCCCACAGCTTGATTTGTCCGAATCAGATACGGGACTGCCATCCCAATCGTGTCAGTGAAGCGCCCCGTCAGTATGATGAACAGTCCAGTCACTCCATCCATATTGACAATACCGATCCTGAAGATCCCCATGCGGGCCACACCCTCGACATCAAGCTCCTGCTTGATGGGGTCGTGTCCTATTTCCCTTCCCGCAAGCCAACCAAGCATGAAATGGCTACATGCGATCATGTCGTTGCTACCCGAGACTTCCCTTGGGATCCGAAGAGCAAGAAGTTCGAGCAAGCCAAAGAAGCCATCGACGGATCTCATCCGTTGAATCCTACGGTGTCTGTCCTTTGCGCGGGGACGCCCCATGCGTCCGCGCCGACCACGAAGCAGTCCAAGAGGTCCAAGACGAACAAGCGCAAGTTGGAGCCCGTCGAAACACGGTCCAACTTCAGTCCCCATTTGTACGACGATCCTCTTCAGAGCGACAAGCTGATTCTACCGCCGCATGATTCCTACGAGAAGTACAAGCTGTGGAGTCTCCAGCAACTCTGCACCCGCCGTGATCTGACCCCATGTGCGATTGCATCCGACTCTCGTCTGGATGCACGACTATCTTCTCTCTTTTTGGGCGATTCCTTGAAGACTTGCGGGGACGATGATGTAGACGAGGATGCAACAGTACCAAGTCTTACAGTCAACGCCCTGCATACCCCGTTGTACGAGCGCGCCTACACCGATGGACGCAAGCGCTTCGAATTGGATCCCCGTTGCAGGGATTCCCCCGTCTGCCTGTCTGTCGTTTACAAGCATGTTCGATGGGACAACGATGCAGTCGAACCAGTCGACCCCGAGCTCGACACCATCGCCAGACGAGCCAAGTGGGGTCCGACGATTGACACCGAACGATACTGCAAGATTGATTCCGACCGTCTGTCCAAGATCTGGGATGTATCCCCGAGAAAGGCTGCGGATACTCTTCGAGTCACGACGCAGAAAGGGTTCCGCAACCCTATGCATCCCCTTGTCCGCCGATTGCCAACGCAGAGCTTCAGAAACAAGCGCATCGCGGCTGGCAAATGGTATACCGACACCTGGATAGCGAAGGTCCCAAGCATCATGCGACAAGATTCAGCCGCCCAAGTGTTCAGTAATGGTAAGGGCTACGATGAGTTCATACCTATACAGGGCAAGAAACAAGCGTATGAGGGACTGAAGATTTTCATCCACGATGTTGGGATCCCCGAACATTTGATATCCGATGGCGCTCGAGAGCAAGGAGCTCCTGGAACTTACAAGACCCCATGGAATAAGGTTGTCAGCAAAAACCATATCCACCAGACCTTTATCCAGCCAAGATGTCCCTTCCAGAACCGCGCGGAGCTCAGCATCGGCCATATCAGCAGAAGCATCCGCAAAAAGATGGCTCGGAAGAGATCCCCCAAGCGCCTGTGGGCTTTCTGCGGAGAGCTCGTTGCTGCAATCCGCCAGCGCACGGCTAATCCTACGACGATGGGCCAAACGCCGTTCGAAATTGTACATGGGTACATGCCAGACATATCTATGTACCAAGCCCACGAATGGTATGATTTCGTCTATTGGGTTGATCTCTCTGATGGGACCGAAAAGCTGGGACGATGGCTTGGCCCGTGCGGTGACCGATTCGGAGGCGGGGACTGCCACTGGATCCTGAACGAGGCGGCCATGCCGGTAAGCACTAACACAGTCCGTGCTGTTACTGAAGAAGAATGGCGTTCCCACGACGTCAAGCGCTATATGGACTCATTTGACCAAGCAGTTGAATCCAAGATCGGGGACAAAGTGGAGGATAATGACGTAAAGTTCCAAGCTACGTACCCTGATCCCCCTGCTGGTTAATTAATATACGTATTTAAATAACTTTAATCACCAAAGGTGAAACTAAATTACTCAGTCTGTAACCAGACTTTAACGTCGCCTCCATCATAGAGTCAGGACCCCAAGTGGCAGAACGACAAATTTTTCAAACAAACCTTGAACATCAAGCAGGGAAAAAGACAAACAAGTCCCACAAAATAGGGACTTGAGATACAGTGAGATGGGAATGAAGATATTGGGATAAGATCCAGTATCAAAAGGGATGGGACAGGATAAGAAGCAGGAACAGAAGACAAAACCAAGGTACAAAGTGTAATCAACCCTGAGGTCCAGTAAGCCAGGCTCTGAGAAGAGCAGCCTCTTGGTGGTATGGCTGCACTGGTGGGACAGGCGCTGCATATTGCTTCCTTGCAAGGTGGATGGTTGCAAGCCACTGCCGCTTGGCAGTCAGGGTGTAACCTTGTAGGACGTGGAAAGGGGTTTGTAACAGGGAGTGTGACTGGGGAAGTGCACCAGCTGCACCAATTGCCAATTCTGAGGTGATGGAAGCATCAAGAGATTGGTGTTGTTCAGCATCAAGGGTACCCCCAGGACCATGGAGTCGTTCATTCCTATAGGTCCAAAGATCCCAGGAGGTAAGAAAGAACTGATGGATGATAGCTGTAGCCCAACGTTTGGGAGAGCGCTTGCTTCCAATGTGGGAGTAGTAGTCAGCCTGGATTTGGTACCAGCGAGGAGACCACCTACCAAGAAGCCAGTTGTGCCAACCAATAGTCCTCTGTGCCCTGACAGCAGAAGCAATTGCAAGTGAGTAGGATGATGGATAAATTCTCTGGCCCTTCCGAACTCTGGTGAGGAGATCCACAATGGCAACAGCCAATGATGGAGCAGTTTGTTCAGCTTCAAGCCTCTTCTGCAGTGGTCCCGTGAAGGCAGACACACTATGCGTGACAGCCCCAGTATCCTTGCAGGAGAGCACATGAGAAACCTTCTCGTTGTCTGCATCACACAAGGGACACCTGGAGTGATCCTGATACTGGTAGTGAAGTAGTTGGTTGCCAACACCAATGCATCCTGAAGCAAACTTGACAAACCACCTTTGCATGCCAGGAGGTAGACGCTTGAAGGCAGACAGATGGGCACACCAATGGATGGAACTCAGAACAGGTTGTGGAATGGGGATGTCATGGTGGGTCTGCCAATATTTAAGAAGAGGAGGACCAGAAATGGCAACATGCAGAGCATTCTGATCAAACCTTGAACACTTGCATCCATTGAGAGAAAATGCCCAAGGCTCAAACACAAGTCTGGGATAGTGATGGGCAGAAGCTCTATGGACAGAGAGAAAGGCCTTTGCCATGCTGTCAACCTGATGATTGCAAAGTGCCCACCAATCAAGAAAGATTCCAGCTTGATGTCCCTGAACCCACTGAAAGTGCACAGAGATTGGCAGGGCAGAAATCATGTTTCTGATGACATAAACATAATCAAAAGACTTCTGGGAAATAACCAAAGGCCAAGATCCCTGAGCCTGTTTGAGAGCTGTGTCACCATCCAGAGCAATAGTGATAGAGCCAGAAGCAATATCAAAAAGATTCACCAGAGCAGTGCAACAGGTGAGAACTCCAATGATTCCTGCCAGTTCACTCCTGTAGGATGACTGATCCTCAGGGGATCCACTGACAAAATTACAGCCAGTGAGGAACAATGAAGCAGTCTTGGTGGAGGTATTGGGTGACAAAATGAAAGCAGAAGTTCCTCGGAGAAGGTCCGGATCAAATGAACCATCACATACAGCACTGGCAGTACCACTCTCAATAGCATCAACAAGGTGCTGACAGCCAGCCTGTGGTAGAGAATATTTGTGGAGAAGTACTCTTGGAGATGCACAGAGGGCATCAAAGGCATCTGCAGGGGAGGCTGGAAGAGACTCAAATGGATTGTACTCCATAGGATCCATGTCAGGAGGCTCAGACACAAAAGCAGAGGACCCAACAACGCGTACAACTTGTCCACAAATAACAGGGCAGACAAGCACATCAGCACAGGCTGGTTTGTCAGGAATGAGTTCAGAAGTGACCCTGTATCTGCCCCTGCCCTGGGAGGTGCTCACAATCCAGCCAGTAGAAGTTTTGAAGAATATTCTGTTGGTGGATGGAGACAAAAACTTCAGCCATAGCTGGAACCATAGTAGACTGAGATTCCAAGACCTGTTCAACACCATCATGGCCAACTGCAATAGCGCGCAAGACTGCTGACTTGTTGACACGTCCCCGAATAGACCGAGCAGCGAGACCAAGCTCTCGTTGAAGACGTTCCCTACGCATCCTGGCACGAATCTGAGAAGCCTGCTGGTTGTGAGGCTTGCCTTCAGCAAGAAGTGCATCCACCAGGCCTTGATTGAAGGAGTCTCTCCATGAGGGGGCCAATTTCTTCACTGCCCGGTATTGCTTGTAAGCTTGTTTCAGATGGAGGAGAGCACTGGAAAGGTCACTGTGTTCTCCTTTGTAGAGAGAAAGCTTGCAGGCCAACCTTTTCAAAACAGTATGACTGGTGGACACACCCTGTCTCAACTTAACAACACGCCGCCAAAAGTCAATGGTATCACGATAGACTTGCAGCTTAGGTGACCATGGAATCAAACCAGCTCTAGTGTGGCAGAGGTTTTGTTCAACAGAGAGCCTGAGAGAGGTAGAGGTTTCATGGAGTACTTCATATGTGGTGATGAGATCAGTTCGCACAGAAATATCCCCAGACTGAAACTGAGCCAGTAGGTGCTCCAGCTTAGCTTGGAGAGAAAACACTCCAGCCTTGAGAAAGCAGTGCCTCACTCGCTTGAAATACCGTTGTCGCAGATGAGGATGGGAGGACTGGAGTTTGGAAAGAGAGAATCTCACAGGAGGTGGCAAATATTTGCCCATGATGCTGCCATTACAAACCTCAATCCAGAGCATGCGATGGTCAGATTCCATACCATGGGCACCTCCAAAGGGACAATACCCAGCCCTGAGAACATCAACATTCTCAGAGACCCAAATGGCATCAATTGGTGTTCTGGTAGTGTTTCGGTTGTGAGTGGCAGGAGGAGAAGACGTACTATGAAGGGTAAGAATGGCATCTCTGAAACCAAGAGCCTTGAGCTCAAAAGACAAGCCATCAGTCCTGACATCAGCATTCTGGTCAATCCCAACAATGACTTGATCACCTGCACCCAGGCAGACCTGAAGGGCAGCAGTCAAATCCCTGTGAAAGAGAATGCATGGATTGGGACTGAAAAGATTTTCAGCAGCCTGAAAGTATCGGTACTGTTGATTCCAGACTGAGCCAAGATCCCTATCATTTTCAACTGGGCAGTAGGCAGAAAACATGGTGACATTGTAGCCATCCCTGCCCTGAAACTTGACAAAGGACCATCTACCAAGACCAGATGGATCAGCTCCATGTGCAACCTTGTGTGAGCTGAACAGCTGGTCAATGGAAAAACCTGTACCGCCAGGCTGAAGCCAAGAGCAGGCAGAAGCTTCATGCTTGTTGTTAGCAAGATAAGAAAAACTTGAGGGACTGACATGCTTCATGCGCCGATTGAAAAGGTCACAGGGCAGGAGTTTGGATTCATTCAAACAATGTTCAGCAAAAAGAGCCACACTGGCATTGCTCTTGACAAATTGACGGGCGTTGTGCTTGGACATGGACATAAAGGCAGCTCTGCGCTGTGGTCCAATGTTTTGGAATGTGATGATGGTGGAGTTAGAGGATGGAGCTTGAGGAAAGGAATGACCAAAAGTGTCAGAATCCTTAGCAGCAAGAGATTCTCCATGAAGAGTTAATTGGACAAAATGAGGGACAGGGGAAGAGTCGGAGGGGGAAAAAGGAGAAACAGGAGAAGCATTGATGGGATTTGGATTGAAAGGCATCCCATCACACCTCATATCAGAAGAGCTAACCATGATCAGAAGGAAACCGAGTCTGTCGCACGGAAGAAAGAGTTGCCGGAGCGGATTTGGTGGAGACATTGGCATGGCTCAAATCACTGACACTAGCATCATGACTGGAAGAGAATGCAATTGCAGCAACTCCAAGCCTCAATGCAGAGGCTGCATCTTCCCCACCACCGGCAGCAGGAACTGCAGTTGAGGACTCAGGAGAGGCCACAGGGAGGTCACCTGCCATGGCATCATGGGGAGGTGCAGGAACTTCAGGGGGAACAACAGGAGAGATACCAGGGGAGGCATCAGTCTTGGCCACATGGGTAGGATCACCGCCAGGAGGAACAGCACCTGCAGGCGCTGAGGCCTGGACATCAGTGAGATTGGAAGTGCCGGTCGCTAAAGTATCCATGGATTGAGAATCATCAAAGCCTCCACCACCACTGTCAGCACGGGCTTGGAGGTTAAAGTGCAAATCCAGATCAAAAGTGAGGTCGGGGGCAAGGTCAACTGACAAGTCATCATCAACAAGTTCCCAATCTCGTGCATCCCCATCACCAAAAAAGGGAAGAGAGTCATCCTGCAGTGGATCTGCAGCAGGTGCAGTTTCCACAACACAATTGACAGCAGCATCCCAATGGTAAGCTTCCATTTCAGTCAAGCACTCAGAAGAGAACCATTGTCGAACACAAGAACCATAATGAGCTTCCAGAAAAATAGGCAGGAAAGACAACATGGCCGTTGCTTCAGCCTTGGTAGTGATGTTGTACAAAGCAAGGATCTCGCCTCGGTATGAACTGGTATCAACAGAAAGAAAAAGAGGCCATGACCAATTGTCACGGGTTCTGATACCCAGAAGCACACTGCGCAGTGTCTTCAAACCCAG
Organism: Pseudo-nitzschia pungens; assembly: GCA_037355855.1. Taxonomy (NCBI): domain Eukaryota; phylum Bacillariophyta; class Bacillariophyceae; order Bacillariales; family Bacillariaceae; genus Pseudo-nitzschia; species Pseudo-nitzschia pungens. Next base: position 6,483,861 of record CM074761.1, on the reverse strand, counting down.
CCCTTGGCCCAAGTCAACTGGAAGATCAAGATCAACTACCCCCAGAACAGGAGCAGTTTCATGGCTCTCAATAAATTTGGCTTGGCGGTGCTTAGCCTGGCGAACAGTCTTGAGCTTGGAGGGGGGGAGAGGTCTGTCAGAAGGATTGGTAGCTGTCTCAATAAACTTGTAGAATTTACCATCAGGTAAAGAGGCAATGTCTGAAGGTTTGCAACGGTTGAACTGGGCTTTGAGGAGCTTAACAGTTTGGGCGCGCTTTGTTGCATCACATAAAACATGAGCAGCCAGAACCGGATTGGGATCAGGAGTTCTGGAGTTGTCAAGGCTGATATTCTTCCTGATAACAGCAATAGGACACGCCTGAAACCTGGGATGAGTTTGAAGCAATTCGTTGTAGTGGTCAAGATCAAAACTCTGCATGTAAGATCCAAGGAGAAAGCCACATGTGACAATAACTGGGGCCTGTATGTGGTCATATTTCAGGTCCATGTCACGGTCTCTGAGCCTCTGGAGCAATTGTGCTGAAAAGAGTTTCTCCAGGGAAGCACTGTGGCCCACAAAGAAGCGTAGATGAGGAGCAGTTCTACTGCGAAGCCAGAGCTGAGCAACATACAATTCCAAGGTCTTCCTGTCAGGAAGTGTCGTCCAAAACTTGGTAACAGGCTTGGCCTTGGGGTTGAGCCTGGCTCTGGAGGGAAAAACATACAACACCAGGCGCTTGTCAACAGTCCATAGAAGATCCAAAGCTTCCTTGAGAGACTTGAGCAGCTCATCATATAGTTCCCCAGGGCGTTGTGACATCAACCTTGGAAGGGACAGAGTGACATAAGAACTATGAGAACACTTGGTGCCAGCAGTGACATCCACTGGAGCTCTAGAATCACTGGAGCAAACCCCTCGGCGTTGGAGGAAATGCCCAGCAGAGGAGGACAAGACAGTAGCATCACCACCACCAGGAAGAAAGGACACTGATTTGGAAGTGGAAGCATCATCAACTGCAGTTGGCGCAGGTGTAGGAGGTCGCTTCTTGAAATGCCAGTGGGAGCCAAGCACCTGATTGGCTGCCAACCAAACTCTTCCTTCAGTGCTGGGCAAAAGGTTACCTTCACAATACAGGTCATCAAAACACTCAGGAGACATCTTGGCCAAACCAATAAGACATCTCTTCAGAGCATGGCCTGAAGGTTGCTTGGTCCAGTCTGCAGAGGCTTGAAAGCAGAGAGAAGCAAGGGAAACCAGGGACTCCACAGAAGCAGTTCTCCACTCAGGGTTGTCAGGAAAAGCTTGAGCATATGCTGGAGGGATGGCAGACTGACAGACATCATGGATGGATTTCTTGTCATTCCCATCTTTCTTGCTGAAGAAGTGAGTGGGACTAGGACACCCAGTCCATAGCCGGGATCCTGCTGGAGTTTTACGAAGAGTGTGGATAGGGGTGGGAATGGAAGCACGACCAGTAAAAGGCCCCTTACCGTAGAAGCACCAGAGGAAGGAATCTGAGTGAGCTTTGTTGGCAGCAGCCAGGGCTTTCTTGCGCATGGCATGTCGCTCTGCAGACGGTGTGTCAGAAAGAAATGCAAGAGTAGCTTGTTTCAGACTAGACTTGGAAGGAGAGACCTTGGAAGGAGGGTGCTTAGAGTCTGAGTGCTCAGAGCCTGGCTGGCCATCCCTAGACGTCGCACTGTTGGACTTTCCACTGTTGGGCTTCCCACTGTTGGACGTCCCACTGTTGGAATTTCCACTGTTGGACTTCCCACTGTTGGACTTCCCACTGTCAGACGTCCCACTGTCGGACTGCCCACTGCCTGAATGCCCTGTGTCTGAATGCCCAGTGCCTGACTGCTCAGTGCTCATATCAACATCATCTAGTGCACCAGTAGACACAGCAGAAGTGAAGGACATATCATCATCAGAAGGGAGTGAATCCCTAGCTGTACGGGGAGAGGGAGGGGGAGAGGGAGTAGCCTGAAGAACGGAACCAGCAGGTAGTCGGCGGGAAGGGGTCCCCGTAAAGGCGCGTTTGTTTGAAGGAGTGTTAGCCAAGGGAGACCTTTTTCGCCTGGAAGCTGGCGGGGGGGAGAGGCATGGTGGGGCTAGGATCGTCTGAATAGGCGTGTTGGCTCGGGCGCTGGTAGGCTGTCAGTGTTAACCTGTATGGATATATACAGATGGGTGTATTCTACACTGCTCTGGGATGTGCAAGTGCCAGGTGATGACAAAGGCCGGGGCAGGAGAAGCACCGGTTGATGACAAAGGCCGGGGCAGGGGAAGCACCAGTTGATGACAAAGGCCGGGGCAGGAGAAGCACCAGTTGAGAGCAAAGCAACAACTGAAAAGCAATCAGTTGGGTGTCGGACCAACAGCAGACACGCCTCTTGGATGTGCAAGTGCCAGGTGATGACAGAGGCCGAAGCAGGGGAAGCACCGGTTGATGACAAAGGCCGGGGCAGGAGAAGCACCGGTTGATGACAAAGGCCGGGGCAGGAGAAGCACCGGTTGAGGGCAAACAACAGCTGAAACGCAAGCAATTGGGTGCTGGACCAACAGCAGACACGCCTCTTGGATGTGCAAGTGCCAGGTGATGACAAAGGCCGGGGCAGGAGAAGCACCGGTTGAGGGCAAAGGCCGGGGCAGGAGAAGCACCGGTGGAGGGCAAATCAACAGCAGAAAACCTCCAGTGGAGTGCAGGAGCAACTACTGAATCGCCGCGCTTGAAAGGAGAAGCACCAGTTGAGTACAAAGGCCGGGGCAGGAGAAGCACCGATTGAGGGCAAACAACAGCTGAAAAGCAAGCAAGTGGGTGCTGGACCAACAGCAGACACGCTTCTTGGATGTGCAAGTGCCAGGTGATGAAAAGGCCGGAGCAGGTGAAGCACCGGTTGAGGGCAAATGCCAGGGCAGGAGAAGCACCGGTGGAGGGCAATCAACAGCAGAAAACCTCCAGTGGAGTGCAGGATCACCAACTGAACCGCCGCGCTTGAAAGGAGAAGCACCAGTTGAGTACAAAGGCCGGGGCAGGAGAAGCACCGATTGAGGGCAAACAACAGCTGAAAAGCAAGCAAGTGGGTGCTGGACCAACAGCAGACACGCTTCTTGGATGTGCAAGTGCCAGGTGATGAAAAGGTCGGAGCAGGTGAAGCACCGGTTGAGGGCAAATGCCAGGGCAGGAGAAGCACCGGTGGAGGGCAATCAACAGCAGAAAACCGCCAGTGGAGTGCAGGATCACCAACTGAACCGCCGCGCTTGAATGGAGAAGTACCCGGTGTTGACAAAGGCCGGGGCAGGAGAAGCACCGGTTGATGACAAAGGCCAGGGCAGGAGAAGCACCGGTTGAGAGCAAAGGCCGGGGCAGGAGAAGCACCGGTTGAGAGCAAAGCAACAACTGAAAAGCAGGCAATTGGGTGTTGGACCAACAGCAGGCACGCCTCTTGGATGTGCAAGTGCCAGGTGATGACAAAGGCCGGAGCAGGTGAAGCACCGGTTGAGGGCAAAGGCCGGGACAGGAGAAGCACCGATTGAGGGCAAATCAACAGCAGAAAACCTCCAGTGGAGTGCAGGAGCAACTACTGAATCGCCGCGCTGGAAAGGAGAAGCACCAGTGGTGGACAAAGGCCGGGGCAGGAGAAGCACCGATTGAGGGCAAACAACAGCTGAAAAGCAAACAATTGGGTGGTGGACCGACAGCAGACACGCCTCTTGGATGGGCAAGTGCCAGGTGAAGACAAAGGCCGGGGCAGGTGAATCACCGGTTGATGACAAAAGGCCGGGGCAGGAGAAGCACCGGATTGAGGGCAAACAACAGCTGAAAAGCAAGCAAGTGGGTGCTGGACCAACAGCAGACACGCTTCTTGGATGTGCAAGTGCCAGGTGATGAAAAGGCCGGAGCAGGTGAAGCACCGGTTGAGGGCAAATGCCAGGGCAGGAGAAGCACCGGTGGAGGGCAATCAACAGCAGAAAACCTCCAGTGGAGTGCAGGATCACCAACTGAAACGCCGCGCTTGAATGGAGAAGTACCCGGTGTTGACAAAGGCCGGGGCAGGAGAAGCACCGGTTGATGACAAAGGCCAGGGCAGGAGAAGCACCGGTTGAGAGCAAAGGCCGGGGCAGGAGAAGCACCGGTTGAGAGCAAAGCAACAACTGAAAAGCAGGCAATTGGGGTTGGACCAACAGCAGACACGCCTCTTGGATGTGCAAGTGCCAGGTGTTGACAAAGGCCGGAGCAGGTGAAGCACCGGTTGAGGGCAAAGGCCGGGGCAGGAGAAGCACCGGTGGAAGGCAATCAACAGTAGAAAACCTCCAGTGGAGTGCAGGAGCACCGGGAAACAGGGTACAGCAGCAACAACAGGTCCAACGTTGGTCTGGACAAGGAAAAACTCCAGGGGAACCAAAAGAAAAGACTGGAGCACTTCCAGAAGAATCACGTTCGAAACCCACAGAGGTGCTCTGGAGTTACAGAATTTAGAAACTCCAGCAGACCACTGCAAATCGTGTAGAAACAAACCGACAACTGGCTTGTAACAAAGACCTAGGACCAGGGAAGGTGCTTGCGTGGAGGGGGGCTTTAGTAGGAACACTTAGGGACCGGGGGATATCAATGGCAGGGCACACTTAAAAGGCTCAGGAGGGAACTTGAAGTTCAAACTCGCAAGTACTTTTAAGTGGAAACAGTATCCAGGGGCAATTGGCTTGGAAACAGGGACCTTGAGCGAGACACTTAGGGACCAGGGAAACAGTGGAAACAGTATCCGGGGGCAATTGGCTTGAAAACAGGGACCTTGAGCGATACACTTAGGGACCAGGGAAGCTGCTTGCTTGAAAACAGGGGCTTTAGTAGAAACACCTAGGGACCAGGGGGAGGCTTGTGTCTTGAAAACAGTGTCGAACTTGAAGTTCAAGTTGGGTTTGCTTAAGAGCGAAAACACTTAGGGATCAGGGAACTCGCGAACCCTTAGGGACCAGGGGAATTGTAGTCTTGAAAACAAGGGGCGGTAGTAGCTGTAGTCTTGGAAACAAGAGTGCAATAAGTAAGAGGTACTTAGGGATCGGTTGGTCTTGGCTTGAAAACAGGTGTAGTAGGGGGAGCCTTAAGCGAAAACACTTAGGGACTAGGGGGCTTGGCTAGGAAACAGGGGTACTCTTAAGTGAGAAACACTTAAGGAGTAGTGGGCAATTGGCTTGAAAATAAAGGGGGGAACTGGAAGATATGCTCGCGCGAACTTGCAAGGACTTAAGGATCAGCGAGTAGGAACCTTCTAGAAGGGGGGGTGTATATGTGTTCGACAACTTCAACTTGAAAAGACTTAGGGAACTCAGCAAGGAACCTTGAAGAATGTAGAACGTTAAGTGGGTATCACTTAAGGGGCTTGAAAGACTGTATAGCGTTAAATAATAAGGTAGCTTGAAAACAGATCAAAAAAACCGAGCTCGGAGACAAAGCGGAACAGAAGCAGCTGTAGAATTAGTACTGGAACCACTGTAGGAAATTATGTGTCCTTGTTTTCGTGTTGGTGCTGTTGTTGCCGAATCGATCGACCGACCGGCAGAGGAAACAAGCAACCACAGCAACCAAAGGAAGCAAGGAGCAGCCAAACAAACAGCAGAATCAGATAGGGGAGGTCTCTGTTGATAGGTGTAGTGCTTGGTTGTGTTGTAGGAGCTTTAGAAGTGAGTGAGATATCAAAGGGGAAAGTTGTGTAGAAATCTACGTGTTTTAAGTACTGGAACATCGGAACGTCGGACAAAATCGCGCGTCGCAAAATTGTACCCTGATCCCCCTGCTGAGTTATTTGAAGGTCACCAAGAACGGTGGGAGCTCGCTGAGCCTGAAGCCTCTATTCCAGACATCGATGACCTCATACCTGATGGGGATGACTATGATGAGTATATTGGTAATAATGTCATGATCCAGAAGGGCGACGAACGACTACGGTGTGTCGTGAAGAATCGTTCTGCTGATCTTAATGGCAATCCGATTGGCAAGACGAACGATAACCCTATCCTTGATACCAGAATGTATGATCTGCAGTTTCCAGATGGTTCCGTCGAGCAGTACACCGCCAATATTGTTGCTGAGAGTATGTACAGCGAGATCGATGACAACGGACGCATGTTTTCTCTATTGGACGAGATCATCGATCACGAGAAGGACGGATCCGCTGTTAGGAAGCAAGATGCAACGATCACCAACAAGTATGGTCGTAAAGTCCCCAAGCCTACAACGAAGGGATGGCGATTGCTCGTCAGTTGGAAAGACGGAACCGAATCCTGGTGTAAGTTGAGCGATCTGAAAGAGTCCTTTCCTGTGCAGACCGCAGAGTACGCCGTATCCGCCAAGATTTCAGAGCAGCCAGCATTCCGATGGTGGATCCACCATGTACTACAAAGGAAGAAACGAATCCTCAAGGCCACCAAGCGAAACAAGTACTGGGATCGGACCCACAAGTTCGGAGTGGAGTTACCACATTCTATCCCTGAAGCTCTTGCCATCGACCGAAAGACGGGAACGGACTATTGGGAGAAGGCGATTGCGAAGGAGATGAGAAACAACGAGATGGCGTTTGAGTTTGACTCCAGCTACACCGTCGAAGGTCTGAAGGCCAAAGGATTCAGCAAGATCACAACGCACATGATCTTTGACGTGAAGTTGGGGTCCCTGACGCGGAAAGCACGGCTTGTCGCCGATGGCCACAAGGTACAAGCCACAGCCAAGGAACACACCTTCAGCAGTGTTCCAAGCAGAGATTCAGTCCGTATCTTCTTCCTGTTGGCAGCGCTGAACAATTTGGATGTGCTGTCTGCGGACATCCAGAATGCCTATCTTACAGCGCCGATCAAGAAGAAGTACTATTTAGTTGCACGGGCTGAAGATGGTTTCCCCCAGCATTTGGTAGGTCAGGTATGTAAGATCGTTCGAGCACTGTATGGACTCCCTGTTGCAGGCGCGTCGTTCCGATCCTATTTGACCAAGCACCTACGAACGCTAGGATATCAACCCTGTAAAGCTGATCCTGATGTTCATATGCGAGTGGAGACAAGGAAGGATGGTTCTAGGTACTGGGCATACCTGATCGCATACGTCAACGATATTATCTGTTGCAGTGAAAATCCTCGACGGCAGTTGGAAAGTATTGAGCAGTGCTTCACGTTAAAGGACGGGACTATAGAAGTTCCAACCTTGTATCTGGGCGCTGATATTCATTCGCATGTGGTTGAAGACGACCCAATCCCCAAGTGGGCGATGTCCTCTGAGAAATATGCCAAGAAAGCCATCGACGCAGTAGAGAAGGAGCTTGGCACCGAGCAGTACGGTTACAAGTATCTCCCGAACAAGGTGTCAACCCCGTTGACATCCGATTATCGTCCAGAAGTTGATGTAACTGCCGAACTGGATCCAAGCAAGCAAAATTACTACCAGGGATTGATTGGCGTCTTGAGATGGTCGTGTGAACTTCTTGGAAGACTGGATTTAGTCATGCCTGTATCTCTCATGTCTAGATATCTAGCGCAAGCAAGAACAGGGCATTTGAATCAAGTATTGCATATGTTCGCTTATCTCAAGGCGTATGCCCGATCCAAGTTGGTGTTTGATGAGACCCGGCCTGAAGTGGACGAGTCCAGATTTCCCAATTGCGACTGGAGCGAGTTTTATGCTGATGCTAAGGAAGTATTGCCACCGGATGCTCCTGAACCTCTTGGAAAAGCAGTTATTATGAGTTGTTTTGTCGATGCGGATCATGCTGGATGCAAAGCAACAAGAAGGTCCCATACCGGAATCATCATCTTTGTGAACAGGGCTCCAATCCTGTGGTTCAGCAAAAGGCAAACCACTGTCGAGACCTCAACCTTTGGATCTGAGATTGTTGCGCTCCGAATTGCCATTGAACTGATTGAAGGGCTCAGATACAAGCTCTGGATGATGGGCGTTCCTATTGAAGGTCCTACGAATGTATACTGTGACAATGAGTCTGTTGTCAAAAATACCACCAGACCAGAGAGCCCTTGCAACAAGAAGCACAACAGTGTTGCCTACCACAAGGCGCGCGAGTCTATTGCTGCTGGAACAATCCGAATCGCAAAGGAGCCTGGTGAGACTAATATTGCTGACTTATTCACGAAGTTGCTCAATGGTCCCATGTTGAAAAGCCACTGCGAGCGCTGCATGTGGTAGTTGTTAGCTGCATTAAATGGGATACATGTGTCCCTTACAAGCAGCTCGGACGCAGAAGTTTTTTTTGGTCTCGATTTTGGAACTCAGTCGACAGCAGATTTCGGATATTCGAATGCAGTTGATTTCGATTTCGATTTTCGGAAGCAGTCGGTTTCGAATACGAGTTCTTTGCTCGCAGCAGATCTTTAATTTCGATTACGGATATTTCAGACGCGATTCTTTCAGACGCAATCTGTTTCGGATGCAACCTTAATTCGGACACAACCTCTGTCCGAACGCTTTGATTCGGATTCGATCTTATGTTATATGTTACGTATTTGGGAGTCTCCGGTACACCGGTTCCGGGGACTATAAACTTGAAAGACAATAGGCCGATTGATAGGTCCTTATATGTGTTAAGGAATCGGACCAAGGGCAAAACGCCTTTCGGTCCAACCCCCTCTTTTTTTTTCTACAATAAATCGGCCGGGCCTCTGATAGAGAACTGCAATATTTGATGCAGTTTGACCTCTGACAAGTGATATGGATACATCCCTGAATTCTGTTATGATCCATCCAAGTGTCCTGGTACAACAAGCAGGAGTATTGGTGTTCCCCTGGGAGTATCTGTTTCCGGGGACCAGTATAGTTGCTCAGTACAGGGCCACTGGCATTGCCGTGCACCAAAATACAGTCACGAGTGCACATGGGACTGGATTAAGGATAAGGATAAAAACAATCGGCGAGTCAACAGAATCGCTGATTCGGAGGGCTCTTAGGACTGTAGCAAATAGACTAACCAATAGAGCTCACAATTTGCATATCACTACTATTCTAATCACTAGTAGACCCGGGGTATGGCATGATTTTAAAATCAAGCTGAGTGCTGATGACCATGAGCAGAAAGAAATCGATCGGCCAAGGGACCGACGAGATCGAAAGACTGCCAGAAAATGGAGGCACGGAAAAGCAAAACAGGGAGAAGGATATCCAGTGTCTGCAGCACAAGGAAGACCGACCCCAGCAGTGGTTAGCCCCAGAAGAGGGAGCAACAGCAGCAACAGAGACACCTAAGGACCCAAACAGGACCATGGTCGACAACAAGAATAATCGAAAAATTCGAAAATACACACTGAAAAAGTGACACATAATCCAGTGAGTGGACTAATTGGACCAACACTGAGTGGATGGACAGACCGAAGAGGGTATGCCAACCAAAACCGAAATATACAAATATACGGAAAGGTATATAATAAATACCTGAACACCACTAATCCCACGGGAAACGGGAAGTGGGACCGGCCCGGTGACCGCTTAACAGAGAAGCAACGCCGGAGAACCACGGGAATCGAATCCCACAAAATAAAAACAGAAACAACTCCGGGGAACCACAGGATTCCCGTGAGCTAAAGAGAGGAACAACTCCCACCACTGGACAAACCAGGGGGAAAATCAGTTATAACACGAGTTATCACGAGAGCAGTGAAAATCCAGCAAGAAAAACTGGAGGAACTGAGCAATCACTTTTTGCTCAATCTCACCACAAGCAGCAAAATAACAGAAATAGTGTAACTAAAATAACTTATTAGACAACTGATTAACTCACTATGGCGACCAAGGGAACCAAACTGAAACCTTTCAACATCACACGGGAGGACTGGCCGGAAGACGCCACCGCCGTAAAGATGAATGTAGACAGCGAACAGGGCGGAATCGCATTCAGCAACTACCTGAAGGTTCTCAATGGTACTGAAAGACCAGAACTCTTCCTTATCTGGAAGAGAGACTTTGACCAGAAAATTGCTGGCAATGACAAACTCCACGGAGACCAGAAATTGGACGTTCTACAGAGAATCCTCTCTAATGAGGCACTCGCACTTGTCCAGCGAACGCTCGCTCGGACCTACTTGGCCGAACCGACCCACAAGGTCCATCACACCAGACGCGTCCAGAAAAAGATCCAGGAAATCGAGCAAAGGGACCAAGCAAACATACTACTATCAATGGGGCAAGACGCCACCGAAACTTCCACGGGAGCCTCCAAGGAGACGGCAAAGGAGAAATCTCCAAACGCCGACAAAACCGACACAGCCACGGCGAGATAGGACAAAGAATCGGAGACCGACAACCTCGAGTCTCCAATCCCAAAGAAAAAGGTCGCAAGCGCCCTCACCCAGTACTACCAATCCCAGGAGTACAGGAAGGATATCATGGAGGAATGCATGCATGTCCTCAAGCTCAAAATCTTTGGCAATGACCAAAACGGCAAGCGCTCGTACATCGTCCTCCGACGATTCATGCGAGGCATGCGCGTGGACCTCAAACATGGCATCAGAGCCTGGGCCAATCGAATGGCCGAACTCCAAAGCTATCTCCCAGAATGCCTCTGGGAATGTGGCAGTGACCAAATGGAAACACCAACCAGTTTCATCCAAGGAGAACTGAAGGAAATATTGGATTCCAACATGACCCACTCCCAACGCGAGAAGCTGGAACACATTGGATGGGACCTCTACACCCAATCCTTTAACACCACTATCGACAAGCTCAAAAACCTGGAAATCACCATCCGGAAGGAGGCAATAATGCAACAACGCATCACCGACCTCGAAAAGCAGACCGGCGTCACCAAGAAGACCCCCAAGGCCGCATCTGGGGGAGGACACCACGGGAAGTCCCCTGGCAAAAAGAAGCGACCTGTGGACAACAGCAACAAACAGCTATGCAAGACCTGTGGCAAGGTCCATGCCGGCAAATGCTGGAAACTAACCGGTGGTCCCCACAAGAAGGGAAAGTTCGACCGGGAGACCATCAACCTGCTCAAGGAGCACTTTGTGGCAAAAGAACAAGACTCAGACGCTGAGCAACACTCCAAACCCCACTGGGGAAGGAACCTATTGAACCACGAGTACTCTTATGTACTGGCCACGGCCCAAGCTGACCACGACGTCTCTGATGACGAGATCGACATCTCCGAACGGGAACTCAAAGAGTACAGAAGAAAGTACAGAAAGACCTTTAAAAAGAAAGGATCCCACAACTGAATGGCTGATACCATCCACACTGGACCCCGCATAATCAACCGGTTCGCGGACGTCTGTGTGGAGGTATTGGACCGCAAGGGAAGGGGAAGGATGCTCCGGGGCCTATTAGACTCCGGTTGCTCCAAATCCATCATACTACAACAGTTTGTCGACCGAAGTCAACTAACGAACCGAGACCAAAGATCTGTCACCTATAATACTTACGGGGGCAAGTTCCGAACCAAGTCTGCGGCTTCAGTGGGACTGAGGTTAATAGAATTTTCGAACTCCAAGACCATCAAGTGGACCTTCCAAGTGGATGAATATCATCACCATGAAGAGGTGCCCTATGACATGATCATAGGATCCGACATGATGGCGCAATTGGGACTGGATATAAAATACAGCTCCCGAACAATCGAGTGGCAGGGTGACTCCATCCCCATGAAGGGAATGGGGGAGCTTACTGACCCGGACAAATGTGAGGCAGTATTCTTCGCCAACACACAGAGTCCAATCCTCCAACAGGAGGAAGAGAGGCAATCCAAAATCTTGGACGCAGACTACTCCAAAGTCGATATAGACGCTATGGTCAACGAATTGGAGATTACTGCGGAATCCAAGCAAGCCTTGAAGAAAACACTAAAGAAATTCCCGACACTCTTTGGAGGAGGTCTGGGACTACTCAAAAACATCGAACCGGTGTCCATTGAACTCCAACCGGGGGTCAAACCGGTCCGGCAAAGGTACTATTCAGTACCCCATGCCTTCGAACAAGCCCTCCGGAAGGAGATTACCAGGCTCTGCGATATCGGAGTCCTGGAAAAACTCCCTCATGATGATGATTCTCCATGGGCATCTCCTACTTTTTGCCAACCCAAAAAGACAGGGGACATCCGCGTTCTAACGGACTTCCGGAAGATGAATGCAGCCATCCAGAGGAAACCGTTCCCACTACCACGAATAGGGGAAACAATCCAACGGCTCCAGAAATTCAAATCAGCTACGGCGCTGGACTTGTCCCAAGGGTACTACACCATCAAAAAGAGCCAGAAAATCTGCTCTACCATCTTGCCGTGGGGAAAGTATGCCTACAAGAGACTGGCAATGGGGATTGCGTGTGCTCCGGACATCTTCCAATCAGTCATGATGAACCTACTAGGGGATCTGGACTATGTCCTGGTCTATATCGATGACATCCTGATCATTCAACGCGAAGGCGAATCGGAACAGGACCACCTCAACAAAATCGATACAGTACTCCAGAGACTGGGTGATGCTGGCTTCCTAGCCAACCTAAGGAAATCCTTCTTCATGCAAAAAGAAGTGGAATACCTGGGGTTTCTGTTGACAACAGAAGGCATCCAGCCACAGCCAAAGAAGCTGGAGGCGATGAAGCGGCTGGAAGCCCCCAAGAATACCAAGCAACTCAAGATGTTTCTTGGAATGGTAAATTTCTACCGGGACATGTGGAAGCGACGCTCCCACATCCTGGCCCCCCTCAACAAACTCGCAGGGAAAAAGGGCAAAATGAATTGGTACTGGGGACCAGCAGAGCAGAAAGCTTTCATGGAGGCGAAACGGATGCTCGCAGACGAAGCAAAACTCGCATTCCCAGACTTTACAAAACCATTTCATCTCTACTCAGACGCTAGTGACCGGCAACTGGGAGCTACAGTATGTCAGGATGGCAAACCGCTTGGCTTCTATACCCGGAAACTGAACTCCGCGCAGCTCAACTACACCGTAGGCGAAAAAGAACTCCTGGGCATAGTAGAAGGGCTAAAAGCGTTTGAAGGAATCCTACGAGGACAAGATGTGATTATTCACACAGACCACCTTAACCTGCTTTATCAGCAGATGCCCACCCAAAGGATGGTCCGGTGGAGACTTCTTATGGAGGAGTTCCACCCGGTAGTCAAGCATGTCGCTGGCAAAGACAATGACGCAGCAGATGCATTGTCTCGACTGGATATCACTGAGGATCCAGCAGATACTGTGGAATGGCTACCACCAAATAAGCCCCTCACCTACGCGGACGAGGAAGAGCACCTCCGGCAACTCCTATTCCCACTTGGAGAAGCATCGGAAGAATTCCAGGGCAATAGTGCATTCCCACTTGCCCCGGACATGATCCAGTTCTATCAGCAAAAGGACACGGGAATCATGAATGCTCTGGGAAAAGACAATCGACTGACCACCAAAAATGTGGAAGGCTACAGCCTAATCCACAAGGAAGGGAAGATTCTAGTCCCGAACAAACTCAAAGACAGAGTTATGGAATGGTACCACAGCATGCTGGTCCATCCCGGCGAAAAGAGAATGGAACAGAGCATACGCTCAGTGTTCACCTGGAGAGGTCTGAGGAAGGACGTCCAGGACCTCTGTAAACACTGCCACACGTGTCAGATGTTCAAAAAGAGTGGCCGGAAGAAGTATGGACTACTACCGGAGAAAGCAGCTGAGGTCACCAAATGGCAGAGGGTCAATGTGGACCTCTGGGGACCTGCAACTGTCCACAATAAAAATGGTAAAGACTACCACATCCATGTCCTCACCATGGTGGATCCAGTGACCGGATGGTTTGAATTGGCCCATCTAAAGGACTCGCCAAACACCGCAGAAACTCAACGTTTGTTAGACAGTACCTGGCTAGCAAGGTATCCGCGCCCAAAGGAAATTGGCTTTGATGGCGGGAGTGAGTTCAAAGCAGAGTTCCAAGAGCTCTGTGACAACATGGGGATGAAAAGGAAACCGAGCGGCGCTTGGAACCCACAATCCAACTCAGTGCTGGAGCGAATCCACCAGGTCCTGAAGGACTGCCTATTGTCCTTCAATCTGGAACAAAGAGATCTCCACGAGAAGGATCCGTTTGAGGAGTTCACCACCAAGGCAGCGTATGCCATCAGGAGTGCAATCCACACCACCCTGGGATATTCCCCAGCACAACTGGTGTTCGGACGGGACATGTTCATGCCTGTGAACTTCCCAGTGGATTGGGAAGCAATCCAAGCAAGGAAACAAAAGAGTATCCACAAGAGTAACACCCGGGAGAATCAGAAGAGGATTCCCCATGTCTACAAGGAAGGAGACTATGTCACCCTGGAAAGGAAGGGCATTGTTCCGAAACTATCCTTCCCACAACAAGGACCTTACAAGGTGATCAAGGCCCATGACAATGGAACTGTAACTATTGAAACCGCTCCCTTTGTAACCGATCGGGTTAACATTAGGAGAGTACACCCCTATTATTGCAGGGATCCTATTAAATCGTAACAGTACCATGGAGGAGTATGCCGTGCACCAAAATACAGTCACGAGTGCACATGGGACTGGATTAAGGATAAGGATAAAAACAATCGGCGAGTCAACAGAATCGCTGATTCGGAGGGCTCTTAGGACTGTAGCAAATAGACTAACCAATAGAGCTCACAATTTGCATATCACTACTATTCTAATCACTAGTAGACCCAGGGTATGGCAGGCATGAATCACGGGGACTATGAAGATATTCAAGGTGGTGCTACCATCTGTGCTAAGGCTCCTGTGTAGGAGAATGTACTGGGGCTACAGTCAGCAGCCTCCAGTAACTGACTAACAGGTGCTGGGCTGAGTGCTAGAGCTGTGTGCTAATTGCTAGCATACAGGCTTAGCAACAGGCTTAGCAACAGGCTTAGCAACAGGCTTAGCAACAGGCTTAGCAACAGGCTTAGCAACAGGCTTAGCAACAGGCTTAGCAACAGGCTTAGCAGCAGACCTATATCCTACTATCCTGTTTAGTATGGATGCTAGCAGAGTTTACTAGGGTCGCTGCGTACGATTTGTACCAATCGTACGTACCCCGAGTAAAGCATCTTTTTATGGTGTAGCTAAATGCTACAGGGTTAGGGTTGCTAATACTACGAGATACTGAAGATGCTAACCTACCATGATACTATGCTAAGATACGATGCTACCGCCAGGGCCGGGTCATTGGTGTATAATATATACCATGACCGGATACCCGGCCCAAACAGTTACCAAACGTCCTAGCACACGATTCGATCTAACTAATCGGAGATACCCTACGATACTCCGATACAGTACACTACTCGTAGGATACAGTACCAGAGCTACGTAAGCTCTGTTATTATACGAGTTAGCGGATCGATATCACGATACGAGCTGAGCGAGCGCTCAGCTCCCTTTATTCACTCTTTATATTTCACTCTAAATTAAATGCCTATCATGCCCTCCCCTTACGACCGATTCCGATGTACCTCTAGGGAAGTGCCTTGTATTGCTTGAGCGTATGCAATAGACCTTGAACAGTCCACTGTAGACTCACGATTTGCCAGGACTTTATGTATTATTATTGTTAGGGCTTTCCCCTATTTTTACAGTACACAGTATAAGCCGATTAAGTTCTACGATTAGACCACGAAGATCGCTGACGAGCGAATATCAACACAGGACAGCAAGCAGCAACCAACGCGTTGATAATACAGGGTTGGACAGCAAGCAGCAGCAACGATTTGAATGAGCCAATCAAAAAATTCGATTTTCCAGTACAAATTGTACAGGGATATAGGTAGAAAAAAATAATAAATAACAGGGGGGACAGCAAGCAGCAACGGGTCGATAATACAGAGGGAGGACAGCAAGCAGCAACGCGTCGATAATACAGGGGGGACAGCAAGCAGCAACCAACGCGTCGATAATACACGGGGGGGGACAGCAAGCAGCAGCAACGCGTCGATAATACAGGGGGGGGGACAGCAAGCAGCAACCAACGCGTCGATATTACAGGGGGGGGGACAGCAAGCAGCAACCAACGCGTCGATAATACAGGGGGGACAGCAAGCAGCAACCAACACGTCGATAATACAGGGGGGGGGGACAGCAAGCAGGACCAACGCGTCGATAATACAGGGGGGGGGACAGCAAGCAGCAACCAACGCGTCGATAATACAGGGGGGGGGACAGCAAGCAGGAGCAACGCGTCGATATTACAGGGGGGGGGACAGCAAGCAGCAACCAACGCGTCGATATTACAGGGGGGGGGACAGCAAGCAGCAACCAACGCGTCGATAATACAGGGGGGATAATACACGAGAATATTTTTAAAGAACTCTTGTCGTGGTCGTCTTTCCTTGTCAGCGATCGTATCGGTCGTTCCCCTCCGTCTCCGTCGTTCGTCTCACTGGTAGGGATTATTTCGATCCGTCGCTCCTTTTCGCAACAACCGAAAATCGTAGGGGTATTTCGTTCGATCGATCCGTTTCAACTAACGAAAATTGATCGATCAGTCGCTCCTTTCTGCAACAACCAAGAATGAAAAAATATTTGTGTTAGTTATGATTCTAGAGGAAACAGAGAGTACTTGATAAAAGAAAAAAGAAGAGAGTATTTGTATAAAACTAGGTCCCATCGTTCGTCTGTGAAGCGATCGCACCGTGCGTCGTCATCGTCGTCCCTCTCAGCACCAATCGATCGTTTTTCTGTGCGACCGTACCACCGTCATCCCTCTCTGGAGCGAACGTACCTTCGTCGTTGTCGACCCTCTCTGGAGCGACCGTACTTTCGACGTCGTCCTCTTCCCTGGAAAGACGAAAGAAAAAACAACAAGAAACTCCTGTTAGAAGCGATCGTAGCGACCGTACCACCGTCATCCCTCTCTGGAGCGTTATTCAATGGTGACACCGAAATTATTGGTGCTTTTGGAATACTTCTTTTTGAATACTCTTGCCCATGCATAGGATCAGGAGCGCCCGGTAATAACAATTTTTCGGGGAAAAAAAATGAAGGTGGGCTTATTGTTTGATTGACACGCTCAATAAAAATCAGATCGGCAATAATAAAATAGCTGAACCGAAATAAAAATTAGGGAAACACGTGCCAATCTGAAGAACATTAAAATGAAAAAATCTGATTTTGATTCGCAGAATTAATCGTTATTAATAAAAATAAATAAAAATTAAAAATCAAAAATTAAAATTAATTAATATCAAAAATTAAAAATTAAAATTAATTAAAATTAATTAATATTAAAAAAAATTAAAAATCAAAAATTAATTAACGAATATCATTTAATTTTTTTGATAACCCCCTTCCCTCTCCATTGGTAGCGTGTACAATCTTTGCCGCTGTTGTGTTCCTTGTTGCTGACGGACCTCCAGGGCAATATTAAAAAATTAAAACAAGAACGTATTAATTAATTTTTGATTTTTAAATTTTTTTAATATTAATTAATATTAATTAATTTTAATTAATATTAATTTTTGATTTTTAATATTTATTAATTTTAATTTTTAATTTTTGATATTTATTAATTTTAATTAACAATAATATATTCTGCGAATCAGAATTAGATTTATTACTAGAGTGTTGTTTGTTTTGGCACGTGTTATACTAATTTTTTATTTCCATTTAGCTCTTATATTATTGCCGCTTTAATTTTTTATAAGCCTGACAGTCAATAATTCCCTCTCGATTTCTTTTTTTTCCGCGAAAAATAGTCATTACCGGGCGCTCCAGGAATATTCACACTGGAATCACACAAAAATTGGCCACATTCATTCAGATATTTGATTTTACAGTATTTTCTAGTAAATTTTCCAGTAGTGGACCAAATATTAATTATTCAGTGGTGACATCCAAACTTTCAATGATTTTTGAATACTTCTTTTTGAATACTCTTGCCCATGGATAGGATGAGGAATATTCACACTGGAATCACACAAAGATTGGCCAGATTCATTCCAATATGTGATTTGGTAATGTTTTCTAGCAAATTTTCCAGTGGTGGACCAAATATTAATTATTTAGTGGTGACACCCAAATTATTGGTGATTTTTGAATACTTCTTTTTGAATACTCTTGCCCATGCATAGGATGAGATATACACACACTGGACTCACACAAATATTGGCCACATTCATTCAGATATTTGAATTTACAGTATTTTCTAGTAAATTTTCCAGTAGTGGACCAAATATTAATTATTCAGTGGTGACATCCAAATTATTGGTGATTTTTGAATACTTCTTTTTGCATACTCTTGCCCATGGATAGGATGAGAAATATTCACACTGGAATCACACATCACACAAAGATTGGCTAGATTCATTCAGATAAGTGATTTGATGGTATATTCACTGAGGTACTGGTACTATTCTTGCTGCTTGTAAGGGTAGTACAGTTATAAACTGCTGCTACATACTACGGCAGTGCATAGGTAGTAGTACATAGTAAGAGGTAGTCAAAAATTATGGCGTGCCGTGCACCGGAATACAGTCACGAGTCTACTCGGGACTGGATCAGGGATAAGGATAAAAACAATCGGCGAGTCGACAGAATCGCTGATTCGGAAGGCTCTTAGAACTGTAGCAAATAGACTAACCAATAGAGCTCACAATTTGCATATCACTACTATTCTAATCACTAGTAGACCCGGGGTATGGCATGATTTTAAAATCAAGCTGAGCGCTGATGACCATGAGCAAGAGAAGGGACCGATCGGTCGGCAAACCGACGGGACCGAAGAAACTGCCGAAAAATGGAGGCGCATAGAAGCAAACAGGGGAAAGGACATCCGGTGTCTGCAGCACAAAGGAATACCAACCCCAGCAACAGTTGGTTCCATTACAAGGAGCAACTGCAGCAACAGAGACACCTAAGGACCTAAACAGGACCATGGTCGACAACAGAAATAATCGAAAAATGCGAAAATATGTGCCGAAAAAGTGACACATAAATCAGTGAATGGACTAATTGGACCAACACCGAGGGGATGGACAGACCGGAGAGGGGATGCCAACCACAACCGAAATATGGATATCCGGAAAGGTATATGACAAATACCCGAACACCACTAATCCCACGGGAAACGGGAAGTGGGACCGGCCCGGTGACCGCTTAACAGAGAAGCAACGCCGGAGAACCACGGGAATCGAATCCCACAAAATAAAAACAGAAACAACTCCGGAGAACCACAGGATTCCCGGGAGCTAAAGAGAGAAACAACTCCCACCACCAAGATGGATGAGAGCAAAATCAGTTACAACACGAGTTATCGCGTGGAAACCAAATTTAGTAGCAAAAACTGCAAAATCTGGAGCAACCACTTTTGCTCATTTCCACACTGAAATTAACAGATTAGCAGATAACAGACTAAAGTAACTAAACTAACTAAATAAAACTGATTAACCATGGCGTCCAAAGGAACCAAACAGAAACCCTTTAACTTCACTCGCGAGAACTGGCCGGAAGACACCGATGCTGTGAAGATGAGCATAGACTCCGAGAAAGGGGGAGTGGCCTTCAGTGACTATCTAAAGGTACTCACCGGCACTGAAAGACCGGAACTCTTCATCATCTGGAAGCGAGACTTTGACCAGAAAATTGTCAACAACGAGAAACTCCAAGGAGACCAGAAACTGGATGTCCTACAGAGAATCCTCTCCCACGAGGCACTCTCCATTGTTCAAATGGTTTTGGGCCGGACATATTATGCCGAACCAGGACACAAGGTACACAACAACCAACTGATCCAACAAAAACTCGAGAGGATTGCCATGCGGGAACCTAAGGAACCTCCTAAGGAACCCCCCGCTGCCAAATCCAAAGAGGCGGTGAAGGGCGCCAACGCCCCAACCGAGAAGGACAACACGACTGCTACGGCGGCGTCCGAACAAGAACCGGAACCAACCGCACTTGACGGTCCGGTCCCAAAGAAAAGGGTCCCAAGTACCCTCATCCAGTACTACCAAACCCAGGAGTACAGAAAGGACATCATTGAGGAGTGTATGCACGCCCTCAAGCTCAAAATCTTTGGCAACGACATGAATGGCAGAAGATCATACATTCTGCTCCGTAGATTCATCCGGAACACGAAAATCGACATGAAACACGGTATTCGCTCATGGGCAAACCGTATGGCCGAACTACAGAGCTATCTACCCGATTGCCTCTGGGAGAGTGGCGCTGCAAAAGGCACTGCACCATCCAGTTACTCGGAAGAGGACATGAAGGAAATCCTAGATGCCAACATGACCCACTCCCAACGCGAGAAACTGGAGCACATCAGCTGGGACGTCTACAAACACCCCTTTAACACCACCATCGACAAGCTCGAAAACCTGGAAATCACCATCCGGAACGAGGATGAACTCCGCAAGCGCATCGCGGACCTCGAGAAACAAACCGGTGGCCCCAAGAAGACCCCCAAGGCCGCCTCTGGGGGAGGAACCCACCACGGGAAATCCCCTGGCAAAAAGAAGCGCCCTGTGGACAACAGCAACAAACAGCTATGCAAGACCTGTGGCAAGGTCCATGCCGGCAAATGCTGGAAACTAACCGGCGGACCTCCCAAGAAGGGAAAGTTCGACCGGGAGACCATCAATTTGCTCAAGGAACATTTTGTGGCAAAAGAAGACTCGGATACCGAGCAACACTCCAAACCCCACTGGGGAAGGAACCTATCGAACCACGAGTACTCCTATGTACTGGCCACGGCCCAAGCGGACCACGAAGTCTCCGATGACGAGATTGACATCTCCGAACGCGAACTCAAAGAGTACAGAAGAAAGTACAGAAAAACCTTCAAAAAGAAAGGATCCCACAACTGAATGGCTGATACCATCCACACTGGACCCCGCATAATCAACCGGTTTGCGGACGTCTGTGTGGAGGTATTGGACCACAAGGGAAGGGGACGGATGCTCCGGGGCCTACTAGACTCTGGTTGCTCCAAATCCATCATACTACAACAGTTTGTCGACCGAAGTCAACTAACGAACCGAGACCGAAGATCTGTCACCTACAACACGTATGGAGGCAAGTTTAGAACCAAGTCTGCGGCTTCAGTGGGACTAAGGCTGATAGAATTTTCAAACTCCAAGACCATCAAATGGACCTTCCAAGTGGATGAATATCACCACCACGAGGAAGTGCCCTATGACATGATCATAGGATCCGACCTGATGGCACAACTGGGACTGGATATAAAATACAGCTCCCGAACAATTGAATGGCAGGGTGACTCCATTCCCATGAAGGGAATGGGGGAGCTCTCGAACCCGGACAAATGCGAGGCAGTATTCTTTGCCAACACACAGAGTCCAATCCTCCAAAAAGAGGAAGAACGGCAATCAAAAATTTTGGACGCCGACTACTCCAAAGTCGACATAGACGCTATGGTCAACGACCTGGAGATCACAGACGCGTCCAAGGAGGCCCTGAAGAAAACATTGAAGAAGTTCCCCACACTCTTTGGAGGAGGGCTGGGGCTGCTCAAGAATATCGAACCGGTATCTATTGAACTCCAACCAGGGGTTAAACCGGTCAGGCAGAGGTACTATTCAGTACCCCATGCCTTTGAACAAGCACTCCGGAAGGAAATCAACAGGCTCTGTGACATTGGAGTCCTGGAGAAACTTCCACATGATGATGACTCACCGTGGGCATCACCGACGTTCTGTCAACCCAAAAAGACAGGGGACATACGAGTCCTCACGGACTTTCGGAAGATGAATGCAGCCATTCAACGAAAACCGTTCCCCCTACCACGCATTGGGGAAACCATCCAAAGACTACAGAAATTTAAGTCTGCTACGGCACTGGACTTATCCCAAGGGTATTACACCATCCCCATCTGCAAAGAGAGCCAGAAAATTTGCTCCACCATTCTGCCGTGGGGAAAGTATGCCTACAAACGACTGGCAATGGGAATCGCATGTGCGCCCGACATCTTCCAATCAGTCATGATGAACCTACTAGGGGATCTGGACTACGTTCTTGTCTATATTGATGATATCCTGATCATTCAGCGGGAGGGAGAATCTGAACAGGATCACCTCAACAAAATCGACACAGTCCTACAGAGACTGAATGATGCTGGCTTCAGAGCCAACCTACGAAAATCCTTTTTCATGCAAAAAGAAGTGGAATATCTGGGATTTCTGTTAACAACAGAAGGCATTCAGCCCCAGCCAAAGAAACTGGAGGCGATGAAGCGACTAGAAGCCCCCAAGAACACCAAGCAACTCAAGATGTTCCTTGGAATGGTAAATTTCTACCGGGACATGTGGAAGCGCCGCTCCCACATCCTAGCCCCTCTGAACAAACTAGCAGGGAAAAAGGGAAAGATGAATTGGTACTGGGGTCCAGCAGAGCAGAAAGCTTTCATGGAGGCGAAAAGGATGCTCGCGGATGAAGCAAGGCTTGCATTCCCAGACTTTACGAAACCATTTCATCTCTACTCAGACGCCAGCGACAGGCAACTGGGAGCAACTGTATGCCAAGATGGCAAGCCTCTTGGTTTCTACACCCGGAAGCTGAACTCTGCGCAGCTCAACTACACGGTTGGAGAGAAAGAACTCCTGGGCATAGTAGAAGGGCTAAAAGCGTTTGAAGGAATCCTACGAGGACAAGATGTGATTATTCACACAGACCACCTAAACCTACTGTATCAGCAGATGCCGACGCAGAGAATGGTCCGGTGGAGACTCCTTATGGAGGAGTTCCATCCAGTAGTCAAGCATGTTGCGGGCAAAGACAATGATGCAGCAGATGCACTATCCCGACTGGATATTACTGATGATCCAGCGGACACAGTGGAATGGCTACCACCAAATAAGCCCCTCACCTACGCGGATGAGGAAGAGCACCTCCGGCAACTCCTATTCCCACTTGGAGAAGAAGCTCCGGAAGAATTCCAGGGCAATAGTGCATTCCCACTTGCCCCGGACATGATTCAGTTCTACCAGCAAAAGGACACAGGAATCATGAGTGCTCTGGAAAAAGACAACCGACTGACCACCAAAATGGTGGAAGGTTACAACCTAATCCATAAAGAAGGAAAGATCCTGATTCCCGATAAACTCAAGGATAGAGTTATGGAATGGTACCACAGCATGTTGGTCCACCCCGGAGAAAAGAGAATGGAACAGAGTATACGCTCAGTGTTCACCTGGAAAGGCCTACGGAAGGACGTCCAGGACCTTTGTAAGCACTGCCACACGTGTCAGATGTTTAAGAAGAGTGGCCGGAAGAAGTATGGACTACTACCGGAAAAAGCAGCTGAGGTCACCAAATGGCAGAGGGTCAATGTGGACCTCTGGGGACCTGCAACTGTCCACAACAAAAACGGTAAAGACTACCAAATCCATGTCCTCACCATGGTGGACCCAGTGACCGGATGGTTTGAACTGGCTCACCTGAAGGACTCCCCAAATGCAGCAGAAACTCAACGATTGTTGGACAGCACCTGGCTGGCAAGGTATCCGCGCCCAAAGGAAATTGGCTTTGATGGCGGGAGTGAGTTCAAAGCAGAGTTCCAAGAGCTCTGCGAGAACATGGGGATGAAAAGAAAGCCCAGTGGAGCTTGGAACCCACAATCCAACTCGGTGTTGGAAAGGATCCATCAGGTATTAAAGGACTGTCTGTTGTCCTTCAACCTGGAGAACAGGGACCTCCACGAGAAGGACCCTTTTGAGGAATTCACCACCAAGGCAGCATATGCTATCAGAAGCGCCATCCATACTACCCTGGGGTACTCCCCAGCGCAACTGGTGTTTGGTCGAGACATGTTCATGCCGGTGAACTTCCCATTGGATTGGGAAGCAATCCAAGCTAGGAAGCAGAAAAGCATCCACAAGAGCAACATCAGGGAGAACCAGAAAAGGATCCCCCATGTCTATAAAGAAGGCGACTATGTCACCCTGGAAAGGAAGGGCATTATTCCAAAACTATCCTTCCCACGGCAAGGACCTTACAAGGTACTCAAGGCCCATGATAATGGAACTGTAACTATTGAAACTGCTCCTTTTGTAACTGACCGGGTTAACATCAGGAGAGTCCATCCCTATTATTGCAGGGATAGCCCTGAACCAGAGGAGTAATTGTTACAGTACCATGGAGGAGCATGCCGTGCACCGGAATACAGTCACGAGTCTACTCGGGACTGGATCAGGGATAAGGATAAAAACAATCGGCGAGTCGACAGAATCGCTGATTCGGAAGGCTCTTAGAACTGTAGCAAATAGACTAACCAATAGAGCTCACAATTTGCATATCACTACTATTCTAATCACTAGTAGACCCGGGGTATGGCATGGCGCAGCGGGGCCGGCTCTCTGTGGTTTAGGTGGCGCGCGATATCACCATCAGGTTTCTACTGGTTTCTACTATTACTTCAGTACGGTACATACTACTAGTAGGAACTCTACTGCTAGTATTATGTAGAAGAAATCGATTCTCAGCAAATAAATGCATGACAGAAAATGCATGTGTCGTAAATCTTACTTCACATAATTTTGGGTCGGAATGGAACAAGAAAGACGGCAACTGAAATGTGATGCGAAGGCAACTGAAATGTAATGAGATGGAAATGGTAAGTGAACCACATCAAGATTGGAGGAGGTATTACTTAATCATGGATTTTGATTAGTCTAACTGTGCATCATTGACTTGCCTACTTGCTCCTAATAGGTAGGCGACCGCAACTGCTGATGAAATAGGATGCAACCGCAACTGCTGATGAAATAGGATCGTCCGAAAACTGTTTCGCGACCCCTCCCAAGAATTTATTTAGGGGGGTCGCGATTTATTCCTGGCTCATTTTGACGTAGCTCGATTCCTAGCTCTCTCGCGATTCGCAACCCCAATCGCGACCCAGTTACTACCTCAAAAAAATAAAATTCAAACTCGACCCAAATTTTTTTTCAATCTGACTCATTATTACCGACCCTACCATCATTATATATTATGAGACTGTTGCAGAAATTCACTCCCAAAAATTGATTTCTCATCCCGACACAAAGTATTTCCCATCACACCCCTCAAGAAATTCATCACAAAAATCACAATTATTACCCGAAGCCCAGGAATCGCGACCCCCATGAAAAAAAATTTTGAAACACTATGATGCAAAATATAAGTCTTTCTTTTGATAAATATTGATATTACTCTAATAATTGTTTATTCTCTGTTCAATTTTCTCACACACGCACACACAAATTTTGGTTCGTTAAAAGAAGTCGTCGTCCTTGAAATCGTCGTCGCTCTTTGTTTCGATCGTCCTTGTCTTCGTCGTCCTTGAAGTCGTCGTTGCTTCTCGCTTTGATCGTCTTCGTCCTCCCTGAAGTCGTCGTTGCTCTTTGCTCCAAATTGCCTTCCTCTTCGTCGTCCTCCCTGAAATCGTCGTCCTCTCTGAAATTGTCGTTGCTCTTCGCTTCGATTGGCTTCGTCGTCCTCTCTGAAATCGTCGTTGCTCTTCGCTTCGATCGTCTTCGTCGTCCTTGAAATCGTCGTTGCTCTTTGCTCCGATCGTCTTCGTCCTCATGCACACCACACAAATTTTGGTTCAAACGATTTTTAAATAATGGTCATCGTGATAATTTCATCCATACCGGTATCTGTACTGCCAGTAAAGGTCTCCTCACATTGCATCATATTTCATCAGTTGCAATCGCATCATTTTGTCAGTTGCGATCCCATCATATTTGTCTTGCGATCGCAATATGTGTCAGTTGCCCCGTCGCATCATTTTTTGCATCATTTTTCAGTTGCCCCGTCGAATTAAAGTTGATTCTTCCCTATCAGTAGCAAGCAGGCAACTCAATGCAGAATTAGAACAATTGAAATCCATTATCAATACCCCAGATCTTGATGTGCTTCACTCACCGTTGCATTATATTTCATTTGCCGTTGCATCCTATTTCATCAGCAGTTGCGGTCGCCTCCCTATCAGGAGCAAGCAGGCAAGTCAATGATGCACAGTTAGACGAATCAAAATCCATTATTAATACCTCCTCCAACCTTGATGTGGTTCACTTACCATTTCCATCTCATTATATTTCAGTTGCCGTCTTTCTTGTTCCGTTCCGACCCAAAATTATGTGAAGTAAGATTTACGACACATGCATTTTCTGTCATGCATGTGTTTGCCGAGAATTGATTTCTTCTACATGATAGCAGTAGAGTTACTACTAGTAGTATGTACCGTACTGAAGTAATAGTAGAAACCAGTAGAAAGCTGATGATGGTGATATCGCGCGCCACCTAAACCACAGAGAGCCAGCCCCGCTGCGCCATAATTTCGGACTACCTCTTATGTACTACTACCTACGCACTGCAGTAGTATGTAGCAGCAGTGTATAACTGTACTACTACTACAAGCAGCAAGAATAGTACTACCTCAGTGAATATACCATCAAATCAAATATCTGAATGAATCTGGCCATTCTTTGTGTGATTCCAGTGTGAATATTTCTCATCCTATGCATGGGCAAGACTATTCAAAAAGAAGTATTCAAAAATCACCAATAATTTGGATGTCACCACTGCTGAATAATTAGTAGTTGGCCCACTACTGCGGAATTTACTAGAAAATACTGTAAAATCACATATCTGAATGAATCTGGCCAATCTTTGTGTGATTCCAGTGTGTATATTCCTCATACTGTGCATGGGCAAGAGTATGCAAAAAGAAGTATTCAAAAATCACCAATAGTTTGGATGTCACAACTGAATAATTAATATTTGGCCCAGTACCGCAGCATTTACTAGAAAATACTGTAAAATCACATATCTGAATGAATCTGGCCAATATTTGTGTGATTCCAGTGTGAATATTTCTCATCCTATGCATGGGCAAGACTATGCAAAAAGAAGTATTCAAAAATCACCAATAGTTTGGATGTCACCACTGAATAATTAGTAGTTGGCCCAGTACCGCAGCATTTACTAGAAAATACTGTAAAATCACATATCTGAATGAATCTGGCCAATATTTGTGTGATTCCAGTGTGTATATTCCTCATACTGTGCATGGGCAAGAGTATGCAAAAAGAAGTATTCAAAAATCACCAATAGTTTGGATGTCACCACTGAATAATTAATATTTGGCCGAGTACCGCAGCATTTACTAGAAAATACTGTAAAATCACATATCTGAATGAATCTGGCCAATATTTGTGTGATTCCAGTGTGTATATTCCTCATCCTATCCATGGGCAAGACTATTCAAAAAGAAGTATTCAAAAATCACCAATAATTTGGATGTCACCACTGAATAATTAATATTTGGTCCACTACTGTGGAATTTACTAGAAAAAAGTACCAGATCAAATATCTGAATGAATCTGGCCAATATTTGTGTGATTCCAGTGTGCATATTCATCATACTGTGCATGGGCAAGAGTATGCAAAAAGAAGTATTCAAAAATCACCAACAGTTTGGATATCACCACTGAATAATTAATATTTGGTTGACTACTGGAAAATTTACTAGAAAAAAGTACCAGATCACATATCTGAATGAATCTGGCCAATCCTTGTGTGATTCCAGTGTGAATATTCCTGATCCTATGCATGGGCAAGAGTATGCAAAAAGAAGTATTCAAAAATCACCAATGGTATGGGTGTCACCACTGAATAATTAATATTGGGCCCGGTACTGTGGAATTTACTAGAAAATACTGTAAAATCACATATCTGAATGAATCTGGCCAATCTTTGTGTGATTCCAGTGTGAATATTTCTCATCCTATGCATGGGCAAGACTATGCAAAAAGAAGTATTCAAAAATCACCAATTGTATGGATGTCACCATTGAATAACTGAATAGAGCACTTAGTGACATGTGCTTCGCAGCAAAAATATTGCTATCGCATCGCGAAAAAGGCAATACTACAACAGGGTTCGAACCAACAACCTTACATCAGTTGCATCCAACAGTGCCACTATTACTGTCTACTGCTGCTTGAAGGGGGTTCTCTCTATTTTCTTAAACCGTACTACCATCTCGGGGAAGGCTCATCCTGGTACTTTCGGTACGTACTACTAGGTACGGGCATGTACTCACCACCAGTCATTTTTTGTTGTACTCAGCCAGTAGACTCACTACCAGAATCTACGTACTACATTGATGTCATTTTTTTCACTCAGCCTGTACACCCAGTACTGTAGACTACTACTGTAAAGTACGACAACATGCAACATAGTGGTGAATTTTGAGATTCAACGTACTATCCTGTATTTTCCGCCCCACATCTCCCTCGTGAAGGATGTGTCATAATTTTCATTTTCGTTTCGGCGTTGGAATTTTCTGGCCGGTCCAGTTGAAAGTGAACCACGAGGCGCCTGGTACCATCTTGGAGAGACAAACGGCAAAGAAAGTATAGAACTGATCACTCTTGAAATCCTTGTTACCGTTTTCTTTTGCTATCAAGGTAGGGTGGGCTGCAGTCCTCGAATCACCTGGCTTACCCAGATATCTACGAGTACGACGCGCGCGAACAAACCTGCAGAGGACGACGAAGACGATCGATCAGGGAGGGATGACGACACTAAAAGGTACGACGAAGGTACGATCGTAGAAGAGGGGGACGACGATGACGAGCGAGCTGACGACGACGAGCGAGCTGACGACGACGACCGGGACGACGATGACGACTAACCGCCCGTTGTTTATTTTGTACAACCACACACAGATCGTAGCAAAGAGCAACGACGAAGACGATCGAAGCGAAGAGCAACGACGACTTCAAGGACGACAAACACGATCGAAACGAAGAGCAATGACGATTTCAAGGACGACGACGAGGAGGGGAACGACGAACGACCGATACGATTGGGCGATAGTTCTTTAAAAATATTCTCGTGTATTATCCCCCCTGTATTATCGTTGGGGTTTGACGCGTTGCTGCTGCTTGGTCCTTGCTGTTCCCCCTGTATTATCGACGCGTTGCTGCTGTTTGCTGTTTGCTGTACCCCCTGTGTTATCGACGCGTTGCTGCTTGCTGTCCCCCCCTGTATTATCGACGCGTTGCTTGTATTATCGACGCGTTGCTTGTATTATCGACGCGTTGCTTGTATTATCGACGCGTTGCTTGTATTATCGACGCGTTGCTGCTTGCTGTCCCCCCCTGTATTATCGACGCGTTGCCTGTATTATCGACGCGTTGCTGCTTGCTGTCCCCCCTGTAATATCGACGCGTTGCTTGTATTATCGACGCGTTGCTTGTATTATCGACGCGTTGCTTGTATTATCGACGCGTTGCTTGTATTATCTGTCCCCCCCTCTATTATCGACGCGTTGCTGCTTGCTGCTTGCTGTCCCCCCTGTATTTTCGACGAGTTTCTGCTTGCTGTCCCCCCTGTATTTTCGACGCGTTGCTGCTTGCTGTCCCCCGATACGATCGAAAGACGGCGATAGTTCTTTAAACATATTCTCGTGTATTATCCCCCCTGTATTATCGTTGGGGTTTGACGCGTTGCTGCTGCTTGGTCCTTGCTGTCCCCCCTGTATTATCGACGCGTTTATATTATCGACGCGTTGCTGTTTGTATTATCGACGCGTTGCTGCTGCTTGCTGTCCCCCTGTATTATCGACGTGTTTGTATTATCGACGCGTTGCTGCTGCTTGCTGCTTGCTGTCCCCCCTGCTGTATTATCGACGCGTTGCTGTTTGTATTATCAACGCGTTGCTGCTGCTTGCTGTCCCCCCTGTATTATCGACGTGTTTGTATTATCGACGCGTTGCTGCTGCTTGCTGCTTGCTGTCCCCCCTGCTGTATTATCGACGTGTTGCTGCTTGCTGTCGCCCCCTGTATTATTGACGCGTTGATGCTGCTTGTTGCTGCTTGCTGTCCCCTTCTTGTATTATCGACGCGTTGGTTGCTGCTTGTTGCTGCTTGCTGTTCCCCCCCCCCCTGTATTATCGACGCGTTGGTTGCTGCTTGCTGTCCCCCCTGTAGTATCGACGCGTTGCTTGTATTATCGACGCGTTGCTGCTGCAATCGTATCCTTCCGTATCGATTGTATCGTATACGGAAGATAGATCGGCAATCGTATCCTCCGTGTCAATCGGAAGATAGATCTGTAAGCCTTAACCTTACTGCCTGGTACTCCGTCTAACGATCTTACAAAGCGCTCCGTAATACTTCGAAGTATGTTTGGAGGTCACGTCCAAACAGCTGCTTGCTGCTTGCTGTCCCCCCTATATTTTCGACGCGTTCGTTGCTGCTTGCTGTCCCCCCTGTATTGTCGACGCGTTCGTTGCTGCTTGCTGCTTGCTGTCCCCCCTGTATTTTTGACGCGTTCGTTGCTGCTTGCTGTCCCCCCTGTATTATCGACGCGTTGCTGCTTGCTGCTGTTTGCTGCTGTCCCCCCCCCTGTATTATCGACGCGTTGCTCCTGCTTGCTGTCCCCCCTGTATTATCGACGCGTTGCTCCTGCTTGCTGTCCCCCCTGTATTATCGACGCGACGCGTTGCTGCTGCTTGCTGTCCCCCCTGTATTATCGACGCGTTGCTGCTGCTTGTTGCTGCTTGCTGTCCCCCCCTGTATTATCGACGCGTTGCTGCTGCTTGTTGCTGCTTGTTGCTGCTTGCTGTCCCCCCCTGTATTATCGACGCGTTGCTGCTTGCTGCTGCTTGCTGTCCCCCCCCTGTATTATGATTGACGTTTTGCTGCTTGCTGTCCCCCCCTGTATTATCGATGCGTTGTTGCTTGCTGTCCCCCCTGTATTAATTTTTTTTCTACGTACCGGTACGTGACACCACTGAAAAAAAGGTTTACAAAGGTGCACGACGTAACACTTTTGTGTGATTGAAGTAAATTTGATTAAAAATTATTTGTTGTGTTGAGTCTAATGTGTCAAATGTGTAAAATGGAATGAAAAGGTGATGAGGGACTGAATATCAGGGTCTAGATCTGAACATTTGTCTCGGACCGTTGGGGGAGTTGAGAAAAGGGAGAAATATGGTTGAGAATAATGGAAAAAAGTTGAGAATAATGGAAAAAAGGTTGTGAAATAAAAAATTGGGGTCGTGTTTTTTTTAGACAAGTCACGATTGGGTCGCGATCGGGTCGCGATTGGTCGCGATGGGTCGCGAACCAGTTTTCGGACGATGCAACCGCAACTGCTGATGAAATAGGATGCAACGGCAAATGAAATATGATGCAATGGTGAGTGAACCACATCAAGATCTGGGGTATTGATAATGGATTTCAATTGTTCTAATTCTGCATTGAGTTGCCTGCTTGCTACTGATAGGGAAGAATCAACTTTAATGCGACGGGGCAACTGACACATAATGCGATCGTAACTGACATAAAATGCGATCACAACTCAAATATGATGCGATCCCAACTGAAATATGATGGGATCGCAACTGAGGAAATATGATGATGCGATCCCAACTCAAATATGATGCGATCCCAACTCAAATATGATGTAGGAAGTAAATTTGTGTGGTGGGAACGAGAAAAAACGAATGGAGAATAAAATTGTTACTATAAATTCTAAAATTTTTTTGAAAGATTGACTTCAATTGCGGATTACAGTATTTCAAATTCTTATAGTGGAGGGTGGCGATTTCTGGAGGAGTCCATAATTTTTGTGAAGAATTTTTTGAATGTATGCTGGAATTTCTTGAGTGTTGTGCTGGGAAATAATTTGTGTTGTGCTGAAAAAAAATTCGGAGTTAAAAAAAATGGGGGAAGGGGGGAATTATTTTGAGAAAAAAAATATTTTTTTTTAAAAAGGCACGAGAAATTAGAATGGTGTTGATTAATTTGATTAATTGATTGAAAAAAATATTTGAGTCTTACAAAAAAATTTGGGTCTTGTTTGAATCTTTTTTCTTTTTCTCGGAATTGAGGTAGCATCCTGGTCGCGATTGGGGTTGCGAATCGGGAGATGAGCCAGGAATAAATCGCGACCCCCCTAAATAAATTCTTGGGAGGGGTCGCGAAACAGTTTTCGGACGTACACTAGTGCGGGTGCTACACCCGTGGCCCGTACAAGTGGTACAAATCCTACACATGGGCCCTGGTATTCTGGAGTTAGCAACCATAGCACCTTGTAATAAGCCTGTTGCAAAGCCTGGTGTATGCTAAGCCTGTTGCTAAGCCTGTTGCTAACCATTTAGCACACAGCTTCTAGCACTCAGCTAAGCACCTGTTAGGCAGCTACTGGATGCTACTGCCTGTAGCCCCAGTACACTTCCCTACACAGGAGCCTTAGCACAGTCCATAGCATCTTGGATATCTTCATAGCTGCATTAACAATGAGGATGTAATGTAATGGTATCTTTGGACCCATTATGCACTGAACAAGTGTGGCAAACTACTGGGTTGGTGGAAATTCACAATACACCAGGGGCAATGCGCTTCAAACTATGCCAAGCATACAAGCAAAAGAAGTGTCAATGCTGGCATAACAAATTTGGAGAGAGAATGCATAGGTGAAACAGCAATTTAGCAATAAGAAGATACACAATTTGCGCGAAGCGCATTTTGTCCGACGTTCCGATGTTCCAGTACTAAAAATACGTAGATTTCTACACAACTTTACCATGCGATATCTCGCTCCCTTATACACCCCCAATCACAACCCCAGGACCTACATGTATTAACCAAGACCTGCGCTCTTCGTTTCTGCTATCGGTTCAGTTGCTGGATGCTTCGTTTGGTTGCTTTGGTTGCCAATTCACCACTCGGCGGCCGATCGAGCAGCAGCAGCAGCAGCAAACCGACACATAATTTTCTACAGCACTTCCAGTACAGATTCTACCGTACAGCAAAACCGACAACAACGTTGTATTTCTGCTTCGATCTGTTTCCCAGCTCCATTCCAAGGCCCTTAAGTATATCTTATACTTAATGTTCTACACTGTTTCCAAGCTGCTTAAGTGATTCTCACTTAATGTTCTACATTCTTCGAAGTTCCTTGCTGAGTCCTCTTAAGTCTTTTCAAGTCGAAGTTCACGAACAGCCCCTTCCACTGTAGGAATCTTTTTTTAAAAAAAAGAAATTCTGTCATCTGTTTTCAAGTCCATTGCCCTGCTGGACCCTAAGTGTTTTCACTTATGGTCCTACTGTTTCTTGACCCAAGCCCCAAAGCCGCTAAGTACAGTTTGCTTAAGGCTCCACCACCTACATAACCCTCTCAGGTGTACTGTATAAATGTCATCTGTTTCCAAGTCTACTGCCCTGATGGACCCTAAGTGTTTTCGCTTATGGTCCTACTGTTTCCTGACCCAAGCCCTAAAGCCACTAAGTACAGTTTGCTTAAGGCTCCCCTACCTACATATACCTCTCAGATGCATTCTTCAACTGTCATCTGTTTTCAAGTCTACTGCCCTGATGGACCATAAGTGTTTTCGCTTATGGTCCTACTGTTTCCTTACCCAAGCCCCAAAGCCGCTAAGTACAGCTTGCTTAAGGCTCTCCTACCTACATATACCTCTCAGATGCACACTTCAACTGTCATCTGTTTTCAAGTCTACTGCCCTGCTGGACCATAAGTGTTCTCACTTAAGGTCCTACTATTTCCTGACCCAAGCCCCAAAGCCGCTAAGTACAGCTTGCTTAAGGCTCTCCTACCTACATAACCCTCTCAGATGCACACTTCAACTGTCATCTGTTTTCAAGTCTACTGCCCTGATAGTCCATAATTGTTTTTGATTATGGACCTACTGTTTTTATGACCCAAGCCCCAAAGCTGCTAAGTACATGTTACTTAACGCACCACCACCTACATATACCCCTCCAGTTCACAGTACAGCAGAGACCTGTTTTCAAGCCTACAGCCCTGATGGTCCATAAGTGTTTTCACTTTAAGGCCCTGTTTCCAAGCTACTACAGGAGAGCAAGTTCAAGTTCGAACAGAAGGCCAGCTGTTACGAATTTGAATTTGGTAGTAGGCTCCACCGCCTCTACGTGTCTCCTACTACGAAGTTCGAACAGAAGGACAGCTGTTACGAATTTGGTAGTAGGCTCTGTACTTTATGTACCATACAGTGGTAAGGAATGTGGTTCGGGATGTGTTTGGGGATGACTACTCGCATTACTGGTGATGCTGCAATCCAGCATTCAGAGAGGAGTTTTGCTTTTGTACGCTGACCACTAGCATTACAGATACCATGTATCTAGTCAGGGTTTTGCTTGTGTCAGCTGACCACTAGCATTACGGATGCTGCACACCAGCATTGGAGGGACAGTTTTGCTTGTGTCTTTCCCTTTCACGTTCTTGTTACCCCGTTTCCTGTACGCTTTGCAACAGCAGTGTCTGTTGTGCTCTGGACTGGTTCGTTTTTTTCCTGTTTCTTACCAAGGTTCGTTTGCAAAATAGCCGTCCTTACAACCTGGGGCCTATTCCCCATGGTTGAGGCGGCGCGTCGTTCTACAACTTGGGGCCTAACCTCTCTTCGATTGAGGCGACGATAAAGTCTGGTTACAGACTGAGTAGCTTTTAACCACCTTCGGTGGATTTTCCTACTTAAATAAGTATATTATTATTATTAGCAATAAGAAGATACCTGTTTGCTTTAGTTTTCACACAAGAAACAGAACTGACTGGAGTGGGCCGCATAAACATATAAGATATGATGTTTACCTTTCACACCTCAAGACATATTCAACTGGAAGTAAATGGGTACAGTTGTTGATCTAGTAATCTAGTTAATAATTTGTGGTGTAGGAGGAAGAACCAGCCATATTGTGATTTGAGGAATTGAAGGCAAACTGATACATCAGAGTCACGAGGATTTCAGGAGAAAGCAATAGTCCTGATATGCAAACCAAGAACCTAACTACTGCTAGTAAGCTGTTGTACAAGAAATACTAGCCAAGGAACACATTGGCTACTAGTAGTAAGGGATACAAACACCAAGGGAATGCCATTGGAATGACTCAGTATAATTATATGAATCTACAAGGAGGTGATCTGAAAATCCATCTCATTGGTTTATTCCTTCTTATCTTGTTGCTGCATGGGAAATGAATGATTTATTCCTTATCTTGCATGAGAAATGAATGGGACTCTCTTTCAATACTAGCAATCTGATTACCAGCAACAAGGTGACCGACTTGCCACTTAAATAGAAATCCACAACGTTTTCAAATCAATGACAGGAAATCATACAACTGATTTACATATTTACATATCTACATGATAATCCATGAAGAAAACAATGTTTCTATCAGCAGTTGTACAATTCAAGGTGAAGTGAATACTAACCCGGGGAGAGGAATAATTCTTCATCAGAACGGTACTGTATGTCATATTTTTTCACATTTCTTCTTGGTGAGAAAACGAAGAAAAGTGAACACTCTGAATCCTAAGAAGCGAACTGACTACATCATTTCGAGACGTTTCACCCATTTCTACCAGCAGGGTAGAGCCATAAAATAACAAGAGCGAGGGTTTCGGAATAGGATGACATGATATATTTTCTTCCAACGACTCAGTGACCGAGAAATTGCGCACGCTCAGTGCGTCCTCATCACACCCACCGAACAGCATCGTGATTGGCGCATTCGTCGATACGGGACGATTCTCGGACAGCTGTGATGACGTGAACTTTTTGATTCAAAGTCAACATGTCATCGGGTGGATCAAATAAATACAAAGTCCACTTGGCTGGATTGGATCTTTACCTGGAACGAAAACCGGACATCAATCTGATCGAATTTGTACTAGTGTGGATCGAAAATTCTCCGACGAAGGGTTTTGTGTATTAGACATGTCTCGTGGGCGGTCAAAAATGTAGTTGTTGGTGCTTCTGATAATGATATGTCTACTATTTTTGTTTTATTACTTTCAACATTTACTTCGATACGTGGAGTGTTAAAAAACTTCATTTTTCGTCAAATCTGTCTCCTCTTCAGGGTTCGAAGCTGATATCCACCACAATCTTGCCGTTGGCACGGAGCAGGTTGTGATCGACTGTCTTTTCCAGACGCTTGGGAGAGGAAGTGATGCCCTCTTTGTCCAATCGAATCTTGCACGACCCGTTCTTGTCGTCTTTGGATCCAATATCCGAGTCCATCACTTGGAGCTTAAGAACCAAGTTTTCGAGCGTTTCGATGTTGTGGAAGGAAAAGTCTTCGTTCCACACGGGGTTGAGATCGTTTTTCTTCACCGAACTTTTCTGGTAACCATAGTCCACATCCCGGAGGAAGTTGTCTTGCTTTAATTCGAGGCGAACGTACGGGTCGCTTTTCCCGATGATATCTTTGTCGGCCAAATTTGTTGCCTTGACGAGTCGAACTTTGACAATGCCCATGATGAAAGTTCCGGATGTCGAAATCTATTATTGACGACTGTGAAGTACTGTATTGCTGATAACAATGAGAGTCTGTTTCATTGAAACTTCTCTGTTTTGAATTTGTGAAAAGATCCGATCATGCAACAGAACTTAATACTTGTACCGTAAACCTTACTGTAAGCAGGAAATTGTGCCCGGTTGCGAAGTCTTCACAATAATTCCAGTTAGGCTCACCCTACCGATAGACAAAAAAAAAAAAAAACGAAAATAATAACGGATTTTCATTGCTTAAAATATTTCGAAAACTTTAACCCTAGTCTCAAAACATTTTCGCTGAAAAAAATTCTCAGCGATAATGAAGTTCATTTTCGCTGAGAATCGATTCTCAGCTAAAAACAAAAACAGTTTTGGAACATTCTGATTGGTCAGAAGTTTTTCAATGCATGCGCGACATGTTCAGTTTTTCAAAACAATATTATACAAACTTACAGTACATATCGTATGAATGAACCAAATTTGTTTACTTTTTACGTTCAGTGTTTCAAAACAATATTATATAAACTTACAGTACATATCGTATGAACGAACCAAATTTGTTTACTTTTTAGTGGAAACAAATAAAAGTAGGTATGGAGTGATTTCTGGTCAGCGAAAACGAAAATATTTTCGTTTTTTTTTTTTTTTTTGTCTATCGTCTAGTCGCGGCGGTGGTCAAAATCGGCGGATATGCGCCGATTTTTTGTTGTTGCAATATTCAGTAATACTAACTTCTAAAGTATAGCTCCAATAGCAACAAGTAATGGCTCATTAGAAAGCTCTCACTCTCCTCTTTCCAGAGGTATATGGTTCTATAGACTTCAGAGTTACTCTTGTTGTTGCAAATAGCCATTGAAGTAAGCATTACTTTGGAGACCTAAAAAAAAATCGGCGCATATCCGCCGATTTTGACCACTCGTGCATTTACTAGTAATGACTAATTAGATTCAATTTTTTTGTGTGTAATTGATTGGTGGATATCTTTAAAGTCCTGCCATTGTTTCGAAGCGTTCGATCGGATCAATCGATCGATATCGATTTTTTGGCGCACCTGAATCTCTTTCCGAAATCGAGTAAAATAAGACTAATCAGATCCAAAAATAACCAATCAGATCCAAAAATAACCAATATTCGACTAATAGGACTTCGAAAATTTGGTGGTCAAAATCCACTGTTGAACAGTAGATTTTGAGGCCGCGACTAGACGATAGGGTGAGCCTTTTAGGAGAACATAATTTACCGTACAAGTAACTTACGGTATTCTAAGGATACCGGTACTAACTCGTATCGTGGATCGGGAACGGCAATTTGAAGTGAACGGCTTTTCACGGAAAATCGCCACGTACGTACCGTAATTACCCGTACGGTAAACCTTGCTACGAAATCGCTAACAGCTGTCCGCTACCGTTAGGTAAGGCCTTACCGTATTGAGTAACCTTACTACAAAGTTCCTATCAGCTGTCCGCCGGTTCTACATCCTCAACTACTAATTTCTACGGAAACCGGGGGACAGCTGATAGGAATTCCGTAGTACAGTAACGTTTAGGGAAAGGTTATTTTGAGGACAGTTGTTAGGAACTTTGTAGTAAGGCCTTACGTAAGATCTTACTGGTTGTAGCCCAACGCAACAAAGATTTTTTTCCTCAGAAACGTGTTTACATACGGTAGTAGATACCGTACGGGTGATCGTATCGCTCTCCTTCTGAACAGAACCTTACCGGTAGGTGCCGAAGAAAGAATCTCTCAAAATCCGATGAATTCATAATCTTCTCATAATATCAATTTTCGAAAAGTAATTCTTCCTATTGTTTTTCCAAACCATAACCATGTCAACGCCTGCCACCTGCGAAGTCGTCGCCCCGGCTACATTGAAAGAAGGAGCTACCTTCGAAGCGACTGTCGATGGAATTACCTTCACTGCAACGGTTCCAGAGGGAGGAGTAGGAGAAGGTGTCGGAAATGGTATAATAATATTCGACGAACAACGAGTGTGTGAAGGTACAATTGGTACAAAGATATCGTATGAGTTGAATATGGCAAAACATTGAGATCCATTGCATGTAGTAAGCAGATGGCAGTGGATGACGACATTGATGATGCATTGTCAGAAAGATACATCCGCCACCAACTGCGACCAACTGCGACATGAAGAATTGATCTGTTACAATAGTAATGAGAGAGAGATATTGTTCATCTGATGATCAATTCTCATTCTTTTTGAATAATCTAGTCAATAGAGTAACATCATTCAAATACAACTTTTTAAGACTTGGTAGGATTATCGTGATCGATACCCTATCCAATCAACATTATTCAAAAAGAAAAGATTAGCGTTAGGCCTACAGTCAAAGATACCGTACCTAACCTACGTACCGTCTACTGACAAAGATACCACTTCAACCACCTACCAACATGGAACTTAAACCCACCAACACTGACTCAAGCAAGTCACCCAGCCCCCAACAAGGGGGCCGTGCTACCGGCAATGCCAACTCGTCCAACGCGACTAACCCGAAGAAGTCGGGATCAAGCACTGGATCAGGAAACAAGCACCCTGAATCCAAGAAGTTTGTTGGACACAACCAGGACGAGCTCAAGGGGGTCCTCATCGCTGAGGATGCCGGACCAAAGGCATTTGCTGAACTGTGGGAGCGACTGCAAACCATGGGTGGGTCCAAATATGTGCCCAAGGTGGGAACCTCGATTGAGAATCTCAAGCGATACACCAGGAAGGATTTTACTCCATCCAAGGTCTCGAAGGCGGACTACACCACATCCAAGGAGGATGAGAACGGCAAGGTTGTAGAGGAAGAGGACACCCAGCTCAAACAGGTGCTCATGGACATGTACAAGGAAGAACTAAAGATCAAGGCAGAGGAATGGATTGAATACGATCGCGACATGGAGAAGATGTACCGGGTTACCCTGGGTCAAGTCGACGAGGGTATGAAGGCCAAGCTCAAGGGTCACGCAGATTGGAAGGACATATCCACCTCGAAGTGTGTGATCAAACTGCTGAAGCTACTCAGAACCATGTGTTACCAATCAAGCCGGACCAAGGTGCACCCCCCAACCAACCTGCTCCGTGCTCTTCGGAAGCTCATCTGTACCCAACAGCGCGGTATGGAACCGGCACTTTATGTCAAGACTATTAAGGAGAACTACGAGGTTGTAAAGTCCCTCGGCGGAGGCATTATTTGTAAGGCACTCTTCGACTATGAGATCAGTGTCAACGCAATTTATGGTGCGAAATACTCCACCTACCAGGACTACCTCGAAACCCCAACGGCAATCGAAAAATCGATCGACCGCGCCATGGAGCAGCGATTTCTTGCGACCATCATTGTGGAGGGCAGTGACGACGACTCGTCGTCGGCATCCCTGAAGCATACTTTGGGTAACAACTACACTCTCGCTAGTGACCAATACCCTGCAACTCCAGCGTCGGCGCTCGACATGCTCAACGCGTTCAAGGTGACGAAGCGCACCACCACACGGCGCACCGGGACCGGTGGCACGCCGAATGCTTCGAGCAATTCGGGGCAAGGTGCTCGCTCTCGCAATAACGGTCGGGGCCCCACTGAAGGGAAAACGTCCCTCGACACGGCCGCCTTCGCCCAAGCAGCTACGGCGCGCCCGCCCTCGTTCGCCAATGACCCAACCAATCGCCAATTGCTGGTCACCGCCGTCGCCAACGGCGATCACTTTGGAAACGAATGCCATCAGTTCTTCCAGCTTGGCGTGGTTCACCACGGGGACCCACCATCTGTGTCCCACCTATTCGTGACTTCCGGGTATGCCGGCCGCTCGCCCGATGGGTCTTCGATCGCCTCGTCGACCGACGATTCCTCCGCCGACACCTCGGCGGACCCCAACAGTCTCCCGGGGCTCGTTCCCCGGTTCGATCCGGCATATGATAGCAGCGATGATGATTCTTCCGTCGCTGCTAATGATATCATCGACATCGACAGCTGGCCATATCCATCATCTACCACTAACTCCAGGAGTGACCATGATTCAAAATCGAAATCTTTGTGGAGCCAGCAAGAAAATGACGCAAATCGCACAAACTGTACGCTGACTACATCTAACAACACATTTAAGTACACCACAGGCGTCAAACAACTACTTGCGCAATCCAATCAGTCGACAATCGACCCAAACTGGATTCTCCTTGATAGCGAGTCATCCATCAACCTCATTGTCAATCCAAACCTGGTAACCAACATCCGAACAGCGGCGAATGGGCAATACATGACGATTCATTGTAACTCCGGAACAGCCAAGACGAACAAACAAGCAACCTTGCCGGGCTTCAGCGATGTGTGGTT
Source organism: Pseudo-nitzschia pungens (assembly GCA_037355855.1). Taxonomy (NCBI): domain Eukaryota; phylum Bacillariophyta; class Bacillariophyceae; order Bacillariales; family Bacillariaceae; genus Pseudo-nitzschia; species Pseudo-nitzschia pungens. The sequence goes on along the minus strand of CM074761.1, from coordinate 6,443,286 downwards.
CTATCCAGATGGAATTGCCAATGTACTTTCACTCGCACTGGTATCCGACCAATATCGAGTGACCATGGACACTGCTGTGGATAATGCCATATATGTCCATCGAGCAGATTCATCTATACGAAAGTTCCAACGGTCGAATTGCAACCTGTACTATTGTGACATGAGCAACAACTCGGGAAATGTACTCGCAATGGATACTGCACTCGAAAAGGAACAATCATTCTCCAAGCTGGACCAACGTCGCGCAAAGAAAGCAAGAGATCTACAAGAGGCACTCGGCTTCCCAACAAAGGAAGCACTCATCAAGATGATTGACAACAACCTCATAAAGAATTGCCCCGTGTCGCGCAGAGACGTACTCATCATGGACGAGATCTATGGGAAGCACGCCAGCATAATCAAAGGGAGCAGCGTTCGCAAACAGGCGCAGCATACCCATGAAGACATATCACCCGTACCAGAAGACATCCTTAAACGCTATCGCAATGTGACCATGTTCGTCGATATAATCACAGTAAATGGCATAATGTTCCTGGTAACTATCTCCCGGCACCTCAGGTTCAGAACGGCAGTGGCAATCACCAACATGAAGCTCGGTACACTTCTCAAGCACGTGAAGGCAGCAATTGGCCAGTATGCCAGCCGCGGGTTCAAGGTGACCCAGATTCATGCAGACAACCAATTTGAATGCCTGAAGAATGACCTCATATCCATGCACGAACCCATATCGGTTCACTGTGTACCAGCCGGGCAACACAAGCCGACCATTGAAAGAAGCAACAGGACTCTGAAGGAAAGCATTCGATGTGTTATCAACCATATTCCGGTGCGCAAGCTGCCAAAGCGATGCCTGATAGAACTTGTGTACGCATCAACCTTCTGGTTAAACTGTAGAACAGTGGGGGTATGCGAGACAATGTCAACGCGAGAACTAATGACCGGAATTCCATGCGACGCGAGGAGGGACGGGAAGTTCCAATACCTGCAGTATATGCAGGCACACTTGGAGCAAACCGACAATTCAATGAAGCCCAGGACTACCGACGCAGTCTATCTCCGACCCACAGGGCAGCTCACCGGTGGGTTCTACGCCTTCGACGTAAACACGGGGCACCGAATTCATCGTCAGCGAGGCACACCGTTACCCATGCCAACAGCGGTCATTCAGAAGCTCGAGGATATTGCCAAGAAACAAGCAATGCCGGACGGCGTGCTTTTCGGCGATGCTCAAGGACTGTCGACCATCATGGACATCGCTGACGACGGATCCCTCAGCGATGATAACGCCTCTGACTGTACCTACAGTCAACACAGCGACGCGGATGACGACGCCAGTGAACTAACTGGGGTGATACAAGAAGCACAAGCAATCGCTGAATCGCAGGAGGAACGGTCCGACTCAATTTCAACGGGTACAAGTGAAAACCTTAACAAAGCAGGAGTGAATAACCTGGACAAAGCAGGAGTGAGTAACGATGAGGATGCCCAGGAGGAAACTGAAGAGGCAATCGCTGAGTCCGACGAACCAACAGTTGAGGACCATAAGCCGGAGTATGAACCACCAACCCTACGCGCCAGAGTCGCAAGAACACACAACAAATTTACAATCGACGATGGGTACGAGTCCACCTACCACGAACGGTCATTCTTCACAGCAGGGTATCGTAACACCGTTGAATCAATTGCAAAACAGAATGAGAGGGTGTTACTCGTCGCCAACGCCATAGAACATTACAACAACCTGGAGGCATCGCAAGTAACGAAACAGTATGGCGTCAACCAGGGCATTAAGATTTTTGGCGAGGAAGGAGTCGACGCAGTGCTCAAGGAGCTGCAACAACTTCATGATAGGGGCGTCATACGGGTGTTAGAACCAAGCGAAGTAACCAAGGAGGTAGTTCAGCAAGCACTACAATATTTAATGTTCCTCAAGCGGAAACGCACTGGAAAGATCAAGGGCCGCGGGTGTGCTGACGGAAGGCCACAACGAGAGTTCATATCGAAGGAGGATTCGACCTCGCCAACTGTGTCCTTGTATGCTCTAATGTTATCATGCTTAATAGACGCAATCAAGGGACGAGACGTTGCGACCGTTGACATACCGGGAGCGTTTTTGCAGACCGACATGCCCGAGGGGGAGAACGTCTACATCAAGCTTGATGGGACAATGGCAGAGCTACTTTGCCGGGTGGAACCAGGTACCTACCGGCCGAAATTGCTACAACAAAGGGGCAGAAAGGTGCTCTACGGCAAGGCCATGAAAGCCATTTATGGAACAGTCAGGGCAGCTCTCCTCTTCTGGGAGAAATTGTCAGGGAAACTATTAGAATGGGGCTTCCAGAGGAATCCATACGATATGTGTACCGTGAACAAGATGATTAACGGGAAGCAATGCACGATAGTGTGGCATGTTGATGACCTCAAGATCTCCCATGTAGACCCGGATGTCGTGACCCGGATTATAAACGATTTAAATAAAGATTTTGGGAAGATTAGCCCATTAACAGAAACCCGGGGCAAGGTCCATGACTACGTTGGAATGACCATCGACTACACGGATAAAGGTAAAGTGAAGTTCACAATGTTCGATTATATTGAAGATATCCTACAGGGCCTACCGAAGGAGTTGGATGGGTGTGAGGCGGTCACACCGGGTGCCGATCACCTGTTCAAGGTCAATCCGAATGCGGAGAAGTTGTCAGAGCCAAGGGCAGAGCAATTCCATCGATATGTGGCAAAATTGTTGTTTGCCTCAAAGCGTGCTCGGCCGGACATTCAAACCGCGGTGGCATATTTATGCACCAGGGTGAAGGGACCAGACGTTGATGATGAAAAGAAGCTGAAAAGGGTCCTCAGTTACCTCAAAGAGACACGATTTCTCCCACTAGTTTTGGGGTGGGACGAAACCGGAACAGTCAAATGGTACGTCGACGCAGCGTTTGCAGTACACGATGATATGCGCAGCCACTCAGGCGGAATGATGACGCTTGGACAAGGAGCGGTGATGTCCGTCTCCACGAAGCAAAAGCTCAATACCAAGAGTTCGACCGAGGCGGAAGTGGTTGGAGTCGACGACAACATGAACTTCATCTGCTGGGCAAGATACTTCCTTATCGCACAGGGACAGCATGTCCGGGACAACGTGGCTCCGGACACGAAAGCAGAAGATGCGCCAGTTCTTGGGGAAAGGAACATCCTTTACCAGGACAATGAGAGCTCCATGCGGTTGGAAAGGAACGGGAAGGCGTCCAGCACCAAGCGGACTCGTCACATCAATATCCGATACTTCTTTGTGACCGATCGTGTTGCAAAAGGGGAGGTTACTATCGAGTACTGCCCTACGAAGGAGATGATCGCCGACTATTACACCAAGCCATTGCAGGGGTCTTTGTTTCGAAAGTTTCGTGATACCATCATGGGTATTACACAGGATGATTACAACCACTACAAGCAAGTGTATTGTCAAGCAAAGGCGGCAAGGTCTAATTCGAGTGGTGTGGTCGTGCAGAACACACGTACCGTTGGGTAGGCATCCTACATGACCACAGGAGTGTGTCGGAAATGGTATAATAATATTCGACGAACAACGAGTGTGTGAAGGTACAATTGGTACAAAGATATCGTATGAGTTGAATATGGCAAAACATTGAGATCCATTGCATGTAGTAAGCAGATGGCAGTGGATGACGACATTGATGATGCATTGTCAGAAAGATACATCCGCCACCAACTGCGACCAACTGCGACATGAAGAATTGATCTGTTACAATAGTAATGAGAGAGAGATATTGTTCATCTGATGATCAATTCTCATTCTTTTTGAATAATCTAGTCAATAGAGTAACATCATTCAAATACAACTTTTTAAGACTTGGTAGGATTATCGTGATCGATACCCTATCCAATCAACAGAAGGAGATACCTTCGAGGTTGCTTATCCATCCAAGAGTGAGGCCAATGCTTTTGCAGTTCCATCAGGAAGCTTTCGAAACGGATTCTTTTCGTGCTTCGAAGGCGGCTACTGTCTGTGTATGATGGGATTTTTCTTCCCTTATATCGTCCTAGGACAAGGTAAGTGTTTGTTTCAATCTTGGCAAAAATCAAAATTCGTAGTCAGTCAGCTCTCGTTTGCACGTTGTCTGAGGCCATCTATTGACTGTTCCTCCGCTGTCTTGTGCCCGAAAGCCACTCAATAGCTTCAGCGACAGATTCTGTTTTCTAACGCTTCTCCTTTGTCTTCCCACCCGTTTCTCATGGGCAGTCATGCAACGCATGAATCTTGATTTGTTTGGTGATCGTCGTGTCAATGCCGACGGTACTCCTTTGACGAGTGGACGACTTCCTTTGTGCATTTTTTTTGGGGTTTTAGGCAGTATCGGTACTATTTCCACTGTGGTTTGGTATGCTGTTGATAACGATTCAAAAAAAGCTCCTACCCCAGTAAGCATCGTCATCGGGTGCATGTTGACTCTTGCCTTTTTCACTCGCTTCCACCTGCGCAGGAAATTCGATATCGAATCAACTACTTTTTGTAGTATCAGTATTTGGGACGACCTTCTCGTAAGCTACTTCTGCTCTTGCTGCAGTATCATTCAAATGGCCAGTCACTCCCATGATAAAGACGAGTACCCTTATACTCCCTGTAACGGCACTGGACTCAAAGCTGGTGCTCCAGAAATTGTTTAAACAAGTGAAGGTGAATGGTAGTACCATTTGGAAGTGAAGCAAATTCTCCGATATCCTGTAGAAACTCAAGTTTCTGCCCTTTGTCCAGTCTCCGGAAAAACTAACCACCCGAATCATATTTCTGTTCGCTACGGCTTTATGCGTCGAACTTTAAAGGTTATGATTGGTTGTTGTTTTGTGTTCTGAGTTAATCATGTGAAAGATACTACTTTATTATATGTACGTTAGATGTTCTCATCTGTGCTGCAACAATGCTGTGTCAAGAACCGAAATTAAGGAAATGTAGCAAGAAACATTGTCGTGAAAATTTTTGTAAAAATCCATCTATGTAAGCATAGTTGGTTGTCATCAATATCCTATTCCCATTGCTGTACACGTACCTGGTATTGTTAAAGCAATAATATTTTCTGCTTGCAGTTGACGACGTGATGTTTTTATAGTACAATTAAATGGTAGCGAAGCTAACCAACAGCTGGTGGATAAACATCTATTCTGAAGGCATTCGCGTCGGTTTCGGAGGATCATGCAGTACCACCACCAGCATCTCCCTGCATGGTACTCGTCTGTGATAGCACCTGAGAGGAGGTACTCATCGGATCTACCACTAGATAAATGGGATGGTCCTTGGGATCCCATCCGTCGGGAATTTGCATCAACCCGGGCGGAGCCATGTGTTTCGCAATCTTTTGGTAAGAATCACAGGACAGCTGCGCGGACCTCGTCACCGCCTCCGGAAGCTGCTTCAACAATGACCCGTCGGCACGGAGTGTCTTAGGTCGAACCAGTTCCCAGTGCCCCCGAATGGCTTCGCCCTTGGATTGGGCTACGCTTCCAGGAATACATATGAAGGCTCGAGCTGCCTCCAATTCGTCAGAGGAGCTACCTTGATCTCTTGTCAGGAAACCGTTCTTTGTCGAATGCGAACTATCGGCAGCGCCATCAGGTGTTGCGGTATCAATGCTGACGCCACCGACAGTGATGGTAGATGTTCCAATTGTTTTCGAATCGGGTGGTTTATTGCCAACAATCGAATCGTCCTCGAGGTTCTTCTCGGTGGCCTCAGAATTGGAAGCTGGATGAAACGGAGATGTGGGCGCGGTGACTAGAGTCGAGGTTGAGGTTGTTGCAACGATAGCGGCAGTACCCGACTGTGAGGCTTGGGGACTAACAGTTTCATTATTCTTCGCAATCGCCGCTGCTGCAGTCTTCGCAAAGACATCCATCATCTCCCGGGATAGCAAACCGGGACTACATTTATGTACAGCTGATGCAGATGCGGTCGAAGCCAAACTACGCGAGTCGTTGCTCCCGTCCATCCCGACAGAACGGTTGGTTGATGGAGTAGCTACCGTGCCGTGTCGAAGATCTTGGGGCAAATGCCGGTCATTATGGCTATTGTTTCCGGTCACAAGACCGAGTGCAGCATTGCGGATTGCCTCCCGAACTGCTTGACTCCTAAGCGATGTTCTCGCTTCAATTCACTGAATCGATACTCATTCTTACCGTGGAATCACACTCTCTGTTGCATTGCATTGTAATAATGATAATGATGTTGTTGTAATTGTTATTGTTATAATATTATCGGATCCATCTCGCACCAATTGTACGCATAATGGCGATGGCGATGGCGATGGCGATGGCGATGGCGATGGCTCCGACACAAACCAACCAATCGACTTCATTGTTATCGCTCGAACCATTTTGATTGTCACTCACTCCCCCAGATCATTTCCCGGCACCGCCCCAAGATGACCTTTTTGGGCCAGTCTCCCTTTGTCACGAACGACACCTTCATCGCCCCCACCGCATCGGTGATTGGCGAGGTCACGAATTGGGACCAGTCCAGCGTCTGGGACGAGTACGGAGCCGTCGTCCGCGCCGATTCCTCCCACCCCATCACGATCGGTTTCACGTCGAGCGTCGGCGAGGGCTCGGTCGTCACCACCCTCTCAATCAAAAGAAAAACGCCACCCTCAAAACCGGATTCCCACCCACCACCAGCATCGGACACTACGTCACCATTGGCGGTGTATTTGCTGACGAGCGAATATCTTTACAAGGTTATGAGCCATTGCAACAGCAAACGCTTGACTGTTTCGTCTAACTGCAATCACTCTTTGACAACACCTTGGACACTAATTTATACCCGATGGCAGAAATGGCAAGGTCAAGAGCTTTCGAACGGTATTACCCAACATGACTTTTGTATTGCACGCCTGACCTTTTCTTACATCAGGCCACAAAATGAGGTCAAAAATTCGAAAAAAACTCCATTTCAACAACCACAGCACCAACAAGGACCTGTCCCACCCCCCCTATCTCCAGAACCAAGGCCGAGTAAATTATACCATTCTAGCTGAAGCATCTACACTATTGGAGGAAGGAGACCTGCAAGTTGCGGATCCATTGGGCGTTGCGTTTCCGAGAATCGAAGGCTCCAAGCAGCAGCAAAATTCCTTCTTTTTTTCAATCCAAAAACTACCCTGGTCCAAATAATGGCGAAAATTAATATCTCTGTCCCCGTTGCATCTAATTGGACTTGACCACTTTGTGACGCTCTATTACACTAAGAAGGACAAGCCCTCCTCCAATTTGCGGATTGATCAGATGTATCATTTTTGAGAATCAAACTGTACACTGAGCACACCCCCCCTAAAGAAGTACAAGCAAAAACCGGTCCAACTATGACGAAAATTAATATCTCCTCCCCCTGTTGGTCGATTCCGACCGGACCACCTCCTACAGCTCTATTATATCAAGATAGACAAGGCTTCCAATTTGCGGATCGATTGGTGGAGTTGTTTTTGAGAAACGGACTGTACAGTGACCAAGGAAAAAATGGAACAAAATTCCAATTATTCTGTTCCTCCCACTGCTGAACCTCCAGTGGTTACCACAGTGCCTGTTGGATCTTGTAAGAATGGACACGCACTACTACCGGTATGTAGGAGAACAGAAGCGGCTGCAAGGCTCCTGGCTAGTGGCCCTGTTTTGGAGTTGAACAAGAAATTGACTACAGCAGACGCTATGAGAGTATACGGATTTACTGAGGCAGAGTGCGCTAATCGGGCTTTGAAAAGAAGAGTGCAGAGACTCCGGACCAAGTATATGGAGACGCCTGTTCCAAGGTCGATTGCTGTATCCTTTAAAGTGCCATCGATCTCCCCTATGGCGTCATGCAGAGGGAACAGCGCGAGGAGTGCAAATAGTTTTTGCAATTGCTCCTGCCAAAACTGCAAAAGCCAAAACAAAAGTTCAACCACGACCTCCAGCAGCACAAATGGCAACAAGAGAGCAATTGACGCCGACAATAGTGACGCCAATGCTGACGCTGACGTGAGCGAGAAGGTAGAGAGGGTAGAGAAGGTAGAGGATCCCCAAACTGCTCTGAAGAAGCCAAGGAGGAGCCATTCCCAATTGATGTATGATATGACAATCAAACAGAAGAAGAAGGACAAAGATGAAGAGTCTTATCTTGCAGCAAAGAAGATCTACAAAGAGCAGCCAGGACAAAAGCACATCTCGCTCCAGGAGGCATATGATATGGTGAACAGAATGAATGGAACTGATAGTAAGATGAACACTTTGAAAGGGCGCTTGACCCAAGCTAACAAAGGTGTGTCAACTGGACGCCGGGGGAGACCATCCACTCTTCCACTAGCAGTGGAGGAGGCGCTAGTTACAGCACTGGAGACTTCCTTTCTTGTTCTTTGTTCTGCTGGGATGCAGGTGAAGCCTAATAGGAAGAAGGCAGTGGATGATTTACAAGCATGCCTTTCAAGAGGACCTTGCTCTTTAAAACATTTTGGTCACCTTTATAGGCATTTCCAGTGATTGAGTATAGTCCACGGAGCGCGTCCTTGCCAAAGGGAGCATCGAAGGCTTTCAAAAGCAGCTCACGGTGTACAATGATTGGAGGAAGTACCGCCGCTGGAGATCCTATTCCAGTACGCTTTCAACTCAAGAGCACTGCAGCAACGGAAGAGAGTAAACGGATCTGACGTAGTTTTACTGATGAACTGGATCGTGCAGGGATCTGCGACGGGATATGGGGCTTCAAGTCTATCACTAAACGTCCACACACGGCTACTAATTGCAATGCCAATGCCGGAATGGACAGCAAGAAGTTTCGTAAGTACGTTCTAACAAGTATTCTTCTGTTGTACCCAGACGTACAGCCAGCAAAAGGTCAATGGGTCTTGCTAATCGTCGATTCTGGTCCAGGGCGTCTTGATAAAGAGCTCCTGGTGCAGGAACTGAGTGTAAAGGGTGTACTACTATTACCAGGAGTACCGAACACAACTCACGTCACGCAAGTTATAGACTGGAGCTACAGTCCGTTCAAGATGACGTACCGCAAAAACAGGACGAAGCTTCATGCAATGCACCTTGTAGAACGCGTGTCGCTGCAGATTAGTGACTACCCAGTATTGGTGTTTGGATTACAAGAGACTTGGGGTACGAAATTAGAGTCTGCGTTCGATGCGGCATTTCTCCGGATTGATCAAAATCTTTTTGGGAGAAGGTTGGAATTAGTCCCTTCACACGAAAGTGTCTCAGAGATCGTAACGTCGTTCACAAGCTGATGATTTTGCCAAATGGAGATATTGACGAAACAAAGGATCCAGCAACGGTTGAGCTATTGGAGCTCGAACATTGAAATGCTGTGGCGGTCGAAACGCTGATCAATTTTGGATTTGACAGAGACGTATTTTGCAAGCAAGCACTGTGGATTCAGCAACGAGTTACGAGATCGGAAGCAACTAGTACGGCGCGCGCGATCCAAGATGCGATCGCAAAGGCAAATGCTGCAGGGAAGAAGTACATCGTTCTAGGCGGGAGACCATACAACTGCCATGATCAGCACATTGCGCGAGCGCGTTGCGAAAAAGAGATCAAAGCAATGGAATCCGCAAAGTCTCGTGCGGAGGTGTACTATAGAAGGAATGAAACGGAGTGCAAAGCGCTAATTCAGTCATGCAGCGGCGATTTTGCAAAACTGCGGGTGAACGGCATGAAAAAATTTACGAGTGGAAGCTTGGAAAAAAGCCTACAGGTCTGAAGACAGAGGAGATAGTACTGACTGCAGTAGTAGCAGTAAAGGATGATCCCCCGGTTGGTGCAGTTCATTGGACTGAAGAGGATGATGCCGTACTGAAGGAGTTACAGCAAGAGGATATCACAATTAAGGACACAGAGGTTGGAAAGAAGATGGCAGAGGATCTTGGAAAATTAGCAGAATCACGAACGAGAAGATGTAGAATGCCAAGGCACACCTGTCCACAGAGCAAGTCGAAACGCTACTAGAGGCACTGAAAGCGCAGTGGCCTTGTGAGGAGTAGCGCGAGCGCTTGTAGTTAATGTTCTTAGTAGTTTAAAATTTAGAGTGGTATATTTGTTACAGAGCAACTTGTCTTTATTATTGTTGCTGCAAATAGAAGACCGGAGCAAAAAAAAGTGAGCAAAACTTCGACTCGGAGATTTCAAACCTCTATCAATCGAAATTATGGTTGGCAGACGGACGCTGGGACAGGATCAAGGCATATACTACCAGCTGACGCACCTGTACAAAATGTACTGGTTCTACTGATGACACGGTCACTTTGGTTACTAAACTCTTATCGTCTAGTCGCGGCGGAAAAATCTACTGTGGGACAGTGGATTTTGACCACCAAATTTTCTCAGTCCTTTATTCAAATATCAGTTTTTTTTATCTGATTAGTCTAATTTTACTTGATTTCGGAAAGAGATTGACGTGCACCAAAAATAATCTAACTGACATTGGATTTTGGCTTCTTTTCTTGTTGTGTTTGCATAATCTAAAATTTACCAAACACATGCGGAAAAAAGGTGGTGTCAGGAACAACTGGTCCGATGACAGTTGTATTGTTATTGGATCATCAGAATTCTTGTCAAAAGAATACTAGCAGTAAGACTCTTTCTTGTTGAGTTTATCAATTTGTTCAGTAGCTTCGGAATTCAATTTTCTGGAGGAATAAACAACAATCAACCCATAAAGAACATACAACCCGACAATCATGCTTTTCCGTATGTTCTTTCCTAATCTGCATCATCGGCGTTCCATTGGTTTTGTCCCAGTATTGTTCTTTTCTTAATTCAACCTTGAGCATTATCCCATCGGAATAAATATGATGCCAGTTAAAAGATTTTCCTCTATCAGTGAACCTGATGATAACCACAACCCATCCCCTATGCCGGTTGTTAGACTTTCCCGACATATGCCGTCTGACGTAAGTTCAATAACTCAAAGGATTCAGGATGGTGATGCTTTATTCTTCTACCAGCTTATACTCCCATTACATTATCCAGATCGATCAGGGGTTGATGGTGATGATAGACTGTCTTACCATCCCCTTGTAACATGATTCAGTAACACATACGCCAACAGGAAGAAGAATGATGGTTATGGTCATCAGATTAGGTCTATCACTCATCAAGAGATGGTTAATTTTGATGGGTGTTTGTATATGCATGGTGCTTGTGGAGGAGGGAGTAGCCAGGATATCAAGAACAGGTGGGATCAAAATGATTGTATGTACAATGAATTCATTAATCATAGTATGGAATATTGGAGATGGAGAGAGATTAAAGAGAATTTAAAGGTGTCAAACAATTATGAAGAACGAAATAGGTTACCTTTCGATCCTTGTAATAAGTTTGACTACATTTACAAGGTGCTTATTCATAACACAAACTACCTGACCAAAAGAGCTGACCTGATGGATCTAGTAGTGATAGACGAGTTGACATGGTCTTATGGAGGTTTTGGTGGTCCAAATGTTTATTACACACCAGGGAAGAGGACAAGCAGAGGTGGACAGACTACTACTATCCTGATGGATTGTTATCGGGTGCATCCGAGGGCATACTTACATAGAATTGGGACAGGATTTACAAGAAGAGGACAATCCGAAGTATGTGAACTGATGACAAAAGGTGTTCTTCCCCAGATAGGTCTGGATAAACTATGGGCAGAACCACCACACCTGACTGTCAATAATTTTTTTGATGGCAATAAGATCTTGGATTGGATAGGAAGTAAAGGTCTGTTGATGTTGGGAACTGTTTCTAGATCCTGTCTCCCCAAAGGTGTACAATCACAGTGCTTACACAAGGATAATGTGCCTCCGAATAAGAAACAAAAATCTAGAGTCGCTTGGTTAGCAAATCCAATCACTAACTTGAACTGTCTGGGTCAGGTGTCCGGTCATAGTACTAATTGTACACCAATGACCCGACCCCGGCAGTAGCATGGTATCTTAGCATGGTAGCATGGTAGGTTAGCATATCCAGTATCTCGTAGCATTAGCAACCCTAACCTTGTAGCACTCAGCTACACTGTATTAGTGCGGATGCTATACCCGGGGTATGTACAACTGGTACAAATCGTACACGACAACCCTGGTATCTATGGAGTTAGCACTCCATACCATACAGGATTAAGCCTGTTGCTAAGCCTGTTGCTAAGCCTATATGCTACTAAGCCTGTTGCTAAGCCTATATGCTAAGCCTGTATGCTAAGCATTTAGCACACAGCTCCTAGCATTCAGCTCAGCTCCTGTTGGATAGTAGCTACCAGGTGCTATTGCATGTAGCCCCAGTACACTTCCCTACACAGGAGTCTTAGCACCACAGTCCATAGTAGCATCATCTTGGATATCAACATAACTCCACCCCTTGAACGTAATGTTCAGTTCACTGCAGTTTCCAAAGTACAGGGTCGACAAATATAGGATCAGTTAATTCTGTGTCGTCATTGGAATGTTATATCCAAATAGAACATCAAGGACAAAGAAATAACAAGAGGAGCTGGTGCATTGAAATGAACCAAAATAGAGAAATCTATCTTCATACTTATGGGAAATTAGACCAGACTGATGGGATGATATCACAAGCGCGTTTGAAACACCAATCATGGAAATATTACCATGCTGCTACCAATCACGCAAAAGCTTTTATCATTGCTGTAGCGTATGATATGTATAAAGAATGCATGGAGGGAACCTTGGACCCGGCTTGAGGGAAAAAGAAAATATTAACAGCACACCAATTTCAGGCTAAATTGTCAAAACGGATGATGGCATACAACCCAACACACAACAATTATCCTTGAGATTTATTCATGAGGAAATGTACCAAAGAGACAACTGATTTAAGGAATCATAACACCATTAAAAGAAATAGGAAGAGGAATCCAAAGAAAGATTCGTTTCGAAACAAGAATGGGGTTATCTTGGATTACCTCAATCATGCTACAGTACTACTAAAAGCAGTACAAGATGGTCGTCTATGTATCGAAGGTAGAGTCTTGAAATGCCATGGAATGGATAAGGTTCCAAATAGGAGTGGAAGAGTTTGTTAAATGTGTGGAAGATGCTGTTTCACTTGTTGTTCTAGATGCTTAGATCACAACAGGAAACCTATTACTCTGTGTTGTATGTCCTCAATAGATAAAGACGAAGGGTATAGACAATATCCTAGATGGTTTTTTCATGCTGAATTCCATGATCCAGCTTAATTTGGGATTGGGAAGAAAGATTATACAATGGTTAGATTGGATAACAAGAAGTGGAAAGGACCTCCTTCCGATGAAGATATCAAAAATAACAGGATGCATGTATACCATTTACTCAATAGAAAAGACTTATTGGAGATGGAAGAAGAACAAGAAGGAATAATGATGGACAGAATGATACAATCAGAATCAACCAAAGGATCAGAATCAATCAAAGAACACATACCAGAAGAGAAAAGAACCGGAGGAACATAGTCTACAACACAAGAATAAAACCAGGTACCAGCAACAATCAATACACTGGTAAAATCACAGGTGGATAACAATGACGTATTGGAAGAGATAATATTCAATACACAAGAGTCCACAGATTATCCATTGGTAGAAACAAGTGAAATTATCTGAAAACCATTATAAAATAATAAGAAGTTAATACATCAAATCATTTGTCTTTTTTTTCTTTCTCGTTTTCTTCTTCGAATGGAAGTTGACTCTGAACAAGCAGGTTAAAAGGATCGTAGATGATTCCATGGTTCATTAACTTTTCTGATCTTTCATGTTTTTTGATAGCAATAGCTGTCTTATTCCATCCACCATCCCATTCTTTATAGGCAAACTTAACAGCACACAAACAATAAGTTGCCTGCGATTGAACATCCCAACCTCTGACCTTATGGTATATACCAATGAACCATTGCTTTCTTTGATGAAACAACATCCCCTCTAACTCACTGAGTTCGGATTTAATAGCACTTGAGCCATTGCAATGTAACTCTTCTGAAGACAGGTACCTAGACCGCATCCTAAACAATGTTTCTCAGCAAGATTCCCCAAAAATGGGTGTTTGGAATATAAATTGATAGCCTCCTGTTTGACTACCGACTTGGCTTCTTTGTAAAAAAATCTGGTTGCTCCTTCGAGCATTATATCTTCTGGGGGATCAAAAAATAGTCCACTCCTTCTTCCATTATTGTTTTCTTTTGGTTGTTGTTTCTTTTTTTCGATTGTCGATGTTTTCTCACTTGCGGATTTCTTTACCGGTGGTGGCTTTGTTTTGTTTGAACCAATACCTTCTTCGGATTTCACCACCAAGTCATTTGGTTCGTTTCCTTTTTTTTGGTATCAAAAAGTGCCCGCACCTTTGCTTTTGCCTCTTTCATAAGCTTTGATCTCTGATACAACAACTCAGCACCTTTCATGAAAACTGAGTTTACATTTGGAAGCTCAGGGGATGGTGTTAACGGGGGAGTAGGAGGTAGTGGTGGTGGTGGAACAGAATCATCCCTTACAACTTGGACCTTCCAAGAACCGTATCCAGGATTTAAGAATTCCAATGCACGTTCTACACAACGAGCTTCGTCTGCAGAATACCACTTTACTTTCATATTCCTCTTCTTTCTAATTTTCCTTCAAATTCTCTGGTTGATTCTTTCTCTGTTGAATAATTTTCTAGCTTTGAAAACTGTCTTGGCAGCAGTACCCCTAGTAGCGATGTAGTCCAATGCAGCAGACACATTGTTCCTTTCCCAAGATTGTGGACAGGGTGTTTCCAATGGCGCCGCAGATAATGGTGATACATCCTCTTCCGTCATTTTCAAATTGGGGTAGAGATGGTTGGCTTTGAATTCAGGTGCTTCTTGTATTGGCATGGTTGATTTTTCATTTTCTTTTTCTTTTCATGACAGAGGGAAATAACAGACGAGGACAAACACCATATTACAACAAGAACAAGAACAATACCTCTCCAAAACAAAAGCAGAGATTCGACCTCAGATCATTTCTGTCGTATTGTTGAATAATTTCCTGATACGTAGTAAGAAAACGGACAGCTGTAAGTAACTTTGTAGTAATCAGCATAGCTTAGGTTAACCCTTGTCGTCATTCAGTTTCTGGAGATGGTCAAATGCTTTTGCATAACGGGATGGAAAGTGATCCGTTAGCATGTTTGGACAAACGCGTATTTCTCGTTGTGACCATTCACTTCTGTCTGTTGGTACCTCGCAACGATAACAAGTTGCATCACCACCAGCATGTTCTCCCATTTTCTCCGAGATTTCTTTCAGCAATACTATTCTCTCGGCTGATACGAACAAGGTCGGTGCCCCCTGCACGTCAGGCAGTGGCTTTGCTTCCTCTTTCAGAATCGATACAATCAAATCATTGGGTGGCGTTGATGCTCCGCAAATGATACTTGTCATCTCAATGAAGGACAAGCTATAGCGGGCATAATAATCAACAAACCGTAGACTTCTCAACAATTTTCTAACTTTCTGAATGGACAAAAATGGGATGAAGTCGTCTTCGTGAACAAAATTGGTGGTGCACCGAACCGACTCGGGAACCAACTCTAGGGGTGTAAAAGCGGGGGGAGAAGCGTAGGAGAAGCAGCGGATTTCTTGCTCCGTGGGAAGCATTTCTTTCTTTTCCAGCATGATTGTGAGCAGGCACGCCGCGCCGGCTCCGAGAGAATGGCCCGTCAGGATCAACTCGTAGCCCGGATTTTCGTTCAGGACCGATTTAATCTTTCGTCCAGCCACGGTCCACACGCGTTCCGCCATATTTGCCATTTCTGAATGCGCCTCTCCTCCGCAAAACTCTCGGCTAAAGGCCGACAGATCCAATACGGTTTCTTCCAAGTTAAAGGTCCCACGGAGGCTCAATACCACCTTTTTGTGTTGGTGATCTACCACGACCATGTGCCTCAGATGATGGGAAGTTCCTTTACGATTGGAAACATCCAACCAGACGATGTCTGTCTCTGGAACCTGAATATAAGCACTGATGGTTTCTTTTGTTACCCGGCCAATTGTTCTGTGAATTTTTCCTCGGGCGCTGACCTCGGCAGCATTGATCATACCTTTTCCGTAGACGGCCGTGGCGTATTTCATGTACCGTTGAGCTTCCTCTAAGAAAGAGTTGCTGATTTGTGCGGAGGTGGGTGACAAAAATGATGAAACAATTCTGTGGTGGTGCATGTGAACCCGACCCAACAAAGCCATATTCCATAAGAATCGATAATTGAAACATTCTTTCCATTCGCCATGCAAACTTCATTAGACACCACATTTGATGACAAAAAAAACGCATGCATCATTATTATTTTATAAGCAAGTGAGAAGTCCACACCAATAGTCGTTCAGAATAAATGCCGAGTGATGATATCAATACTCTGTACCAAGAATATCATATTACTATGCGCCCCACGTCAAAAGGTCAACGAATTCGCCGGCCTCGGTCATTCATTGGTTTTGCTCATTCAGTCACTCACCCAGATTCCTCCAAGTAGTTCTTCAGAATCTTAATGGGCTCCACGAACCGATCCCAAAACGACCGCTCATCGGTAATGATTGTCACAGCAGTGGATCTAATGAAGCCCGAAACGGACAGCATGAAAGCGCCTGCGTTGCGCATTGGCCGAGGAAGACTGATGAATTGCGACGTCGTCTCGTCGATGCTGCCGCTAAAGATGTTATTGCTTTGCCGAGAATTCATTTTTCGAAATATGCGGTGATTGAATTTTGGAAAGACCAATATGGCATGGCGAGAGACGAATCTTTTCTTCTAATACCACTAAGCAAGTAGGACTAAGTACGTACGACTAAGCAAGAAGTATACTCGTACTAGGACTAAGCAAAGGTACGAACGAGAATGAGTCTCTAGCTCGTGCGGAACAACCAATGGTCTTTTTTAAAAAAGAAAAATTTGAAAAAAAGACGAGTCTGTCTTACATACGAGCAAGATTAAAGAGTACGGTGATCAACCGTTGCGAGTATCGTACAAGTAATGCCTTGTCAAATGATTCAAAGGTAGGTCTTAGGTACTAAGGTTACCAGTAAGGTTTACTGTATAACAAATCTGTTCTTATGACTAAGCAAGTAGGACTAAGCAAGTACACTCGTAGGACTAAGCAGAGTTACGGTAAGGTACGAAAGAGAATGAGGCTTCTACTATTACAAAGTAAAAAAAAATAATAATAATATCGTAAGACTTACTGTAATGGTCTTTTTTTTTAAAGACGAGTAATTTAATAATTCAAAAACAAATTAATGGCACAAGGTTCCAGTACCAGCAGGTATTTGTATTAGTACTACCACTAGAAGTATGACTCGCACCAGTCAGCACCAGTCTTTGAAGTGGTGCTGCGTTCAACAAGAGGCAGCAACATCCAATGCAATCATCACCTTGAGCTCTGTTTATCTTTTGACATACTATTACCTCCAGCCGTTTTGTGGCTTGGGGCCCTACTACTGTTGTTGCCACGGAGAAAACGTCATCTGCCACCCACTCCTCACTCACCGTTTTTTGAAATACTCCTCCGAACGTGACGATTCAGGCATTGCACGCCCTACTAGCTAAGGTCGAAGAATCCTGCTTATACAGCAAGGATGAATAATCTATTCGATTTGATTGGATTGGATTGGATTATATTTTGCGGTTTGTGTCTTTTCTTTTCTTTTCTTTTCTTTTCTTTTCTTTTCTTTTCTTTTCTTTTCATGCATGCCCTGTGTGATGCCATTCGCTGCGCTGCAAAAGATGTTGATTCGGCCTCAGATAGACCCATTTGCTTTCTTTTTTTTGTGCGCATCGGTTGCATTTCCGAAACTCGGATCGCGTCACGAATCCCACGCTCCTGGTTCAAACACCCCAAACTCCGACAACCAACCACCAATATCTTCCAATGCATGCATCATTTCCAGCCACTCAAATCGCAGAGATTTGATCCTTCATTTGATTTGATTTGATATGATTTTTCATTCATCCCAGTACCCCCAGACATTCAACCACTCCTCGTTGGCCACGTGGCATTGCTGCGACGAGGGCCGGGGAATGTCGCTGACAATGTTCATCCGGCGGCGGCTGGCTCCGGAGCAGGGCAAAAATTCTGGTCCGCAGAGCGCCTCGTCGCAGGTGGAGAGGGTAATGGTTTCGGGCCCGACGTTGTAGTTGTGCATCTGGTTGGTCAGGTACTGCTGCAAAAAGATAAAGAAGCAGTTGTCGCGGGCGCATCCCTCGTCGACGGTCCAGCATCGCGCGCAGTCTGTCGAAAAGCCGATCGTCTCCTCGTTGCATTGCTGGACGTCGTCGGTCGTCCCAAAAAAGCCTTTTGTGGCGCTAGAATCGAATGAAATGAATGAATGATCAATGAATCCGCGAGGCACGACGAATCGGAGCAAGTTTGTGTTGCGTGAGACGAACAAATTTAGCCAGACACCATTATTTTTGAATCGGTTGGATTTGCAACCTTCACGCCAAAATCGGTGGTGCACTCGGAGTACTCCTTCCCTCTTGGGGAAAAAGACATCATCATCATCAACAACATCATCAACAACATCAACATCATCAACGACAACCTACCAGTTCTTGGCTTTTCTCGCCAGGTACTCCTTCGTAATCCACTGGAGACGAAGGTCGTCCCAGTTGGAGCAGTGCCCACAGGCGCCGCAGTGCACGACGGTATAATTGGCGTCCAACGCTTCCCTCAGAGAGCCAAAGGTTCGAATGTCCAGTGTTGCTGTAGCTGCTGCTGCCACATCTGGATTGGCATGTGACGTGGAATGGTGATAGTTCCAGGCGCACATGGTTCCCGTGTTGTAGTCGTCCGGAAACAGGCTGCGATACGAGTCGGTGTCGAGAGCGATCCGGACAGTGGCCTTTTGCTGCGCCGCACCCAGCGTGACGATCGCTATCGCCAGGTGCAAGCTTGCGGCCAGGACCCGTGCCGCGTTCGAGATGCGGCGGAGGCACCGGCGGTTGCTGCGCTCGGCGGCAACTGCGGCCACGCTCGATGATTCGTCGTGGTCGTGGTTCTGGTTCTGGTCTCTGGCCTCGCATCGCGTTTCCATCTCCTCCTTCTTGTGTTTGTTCTTATTGCTGCTCTCGCAATCGAGTCCTTCACCGTCGGTCGTCCCACTGCTCGATGGTGGCTTGGTATCCATGTCGTCATTGTTAGCCCCGAAAACGCTCGTTGGCGCTGGAGTTACCGGGTCCAACGGAGTGCGAGGGGGAAAACCAGCCGAGCCGGCGCTGGTTTCGATTTCTTTGCAATTCTGGCTGCTGCTGGTGTTGCTGCTGCAACAGACTTCGTCCGCTGGAGGCTGTTGATCGTCGGGGCGACGATCCGGGGTGACTGTTTTTGCGTCACAGCCGATCGGCAGCGCAAACAGCAGCAAAACCACCAGCAGCCAGATCCCAAAGGCGCAGGCCGCCACCACCCGGCTGGTTTGGGATTGGGAACCGGAAGATTGGTGGGTAGGATCATCGTCCTCCCAGACCCCAGCGAGGGTCTTGAACCCCAGTGACACGGCCGCAGCCGAGCAAATTGCCATCGCCCACGCAATCGCGATCGTCGTGGCGCTGTAAATCGATTTCTTGGAACCCGAACCGGAACCCCAACCGGAATTCGAATGCGTACGGATCCACCGACTGCGCCAAGCCAGGCCCGTACCCAGGACGATTCCGGCTGCGAGCAAACGATACAGGAAAGCATCCGTCACCCATGGTTCGGTTGGAGGAAAAACGAATGAGAGAAAAAATGACAATGGATGAGACACGGCACGAAACCGAAGCGAGTCGGTTATATTCCACCAACACGACACGGATAGAATCGCTATAAGGTCTGGTTTTAGCGTTGGTCTTGCGACTCAAAGCGTCTTCTCGTTTTCTGCTGCTCTCGTCCTGCGCCGGCAGTCCCTCTCGACATGGCTCGTTTTCGTTTTCGTTGTCGATTCGCATGGCATTCCATCGAGCACGTGCGTACAGTGCAGAAATTGCTCACTCGTACGAGTACAGTAACTCATAATCACTCACCCGCCGTCGAAAGCGCCAGGGATCCGAGGGACTGGTAGCAAAAGTAATAGAGCCAAAAGGGAACAAGCCCCAGACACCGTCCCAGGACGGACCATCCCACCGCGAGTGAGAGTCTCGTGGCCGCCGCAAATCGGTCGGAAGGAATACAAACGTTGATGGCGTCGTCGCTGTCGCTGTCGCCGTTGTCGTCGCCGTTGTCGTCGTTGCTGCTGATGATGATAACGCTGACGCTGTCACTGACAGCATCGTTGTCGTTGTCGTCCACGACGCATTGATTCCGAACAACAACGTTCTGTTTCTGTTTTTGCTTTTGCTGTTTCGTAGGCGTAGAACGGACGCAGGCGCAGGCCTCGCAAGCTCCCAGTGCCAGCAGACAGCCAGTCAGCAACCATCCCATCCCGTTCGCGACGGATTCCTCCCGTTCCGTTGGAATCGACGAACCGGTCTTGTCGTTGTAGCCCAGAGCTATGACCACAACTCCAAACGCGCACGCAATATAGACCGGGCCAAACAAAAGACAAGCTCCCCAGATTCCCCGGGATACAGCGACGGCGGTCTGGCAGCGGTGCTTGGGGTCGCTGGCTGCTTCTTCCTCTTCTCGGGCGGTTTCGGTTTCGGCTTGGGCTTGAGCTTGGGCTTGGGCACTGTCCGCTGCCCGTTGTTTGTGCGCTAGGATCTCGGTACGGCAGACGGGAATCACCCAAGCCCAGAGGCAGGCGGTGGCCAGGGACGCCGTCATGGTGATGGAAAGTTTGTGGGATGGGAGCTGCAACTGGCTATTGGCAACTAGCCATTGGGAATTTGCACCGCAGAATATTGCATTGCGCGGAGTTCACAACAGTTACGAAGCAGGAGTAAGATTTTGAGAGAAGAATTACCGGTACGAGCAAGTTCCCCGCAAGTTACTGTAACGAGTAACGACGTGCCAAATAGGGTAATAGAAGTACAAAGTAATCTTACGGTAAGAGCTTACTTGTAATTTACTTCGTACTTCGTAATTAGTGGAGTTGTAAGAAATAATTTTTATGTTCAAAATCGTACAATCTTTTATTAGTGGATTACACGTAGGAGGATTGATTCGGTAAAATAAATCCCTAAAAAACAAGGGAATTTAAATAAATAATGTTGAATTGAGTTTTGGTACCATACGTAATACGTACGTAGAGTATGTATGAATCAGTCTGTAAAGTTTACTACCATGTTCAAAATAATAATAATGATACAATTTTTTATTAGTCGTGGATTACTACGAGGTAAGATTACCGGTACTTTAATAATCAGCTAGTACCAGCACTAGTACTAGAGTAGTGGCAGTAGTAGTAGTAGATTCATCTAGAAGGACATGTCTAGAATCAAACACTAGGGATAGATTTTGGTTTGGTTACTACTAGTAGTAGTGGCAGTAGTATTAGATTCATCCAGGAATGAGCCTAGAATCAGTAAATACGAAAGGATTTTGTGTGGCCTTTATGTACTGGTAGTAGCTAAGGTACTCCTAGTATGGTATTAGATGGCATGAGTGCGGTACGGACCTTATGAGCATAGAATTGAGTTTTGGTGCCATGTGTAATACGTACAGTATGTATGAATCAGTCTGTAATTTTTATGTTCATCCCTAAAAAACAAGGGAATAGTAAGTTACCGTATTAGTAGTGACTGGTGGTTGAAGTATTAGATCTATCCTCAGTTGATTCTACGCTAGTCCTCGGATGAATCTACGAATAGCGCCCTCTACTAGTAGTACTAGTACTACTAGTAGTGACTGGTGGTTGAAGTAGTAAATCTATCCTCAGTTGATTCTAGGCTAGTCTTTAGACAAATCAACTACTAAAAGCACACTCTACTATTAGTAGTAGTGACTGGTGGTTGAAGTAGTAGATCTATCCTCAGTTGATTCTACGCTAGTCTTCAGACTAATCAACTACTAGTACTAATATCACCCTTTACTACTAGTAATACCACCATCTACTGGTAGTAGTACTAGTGACTGCTGGTTGAAGTAGTAAATCTATCCTCAGTCGATTCTATGCTAGTCTTCAGACAAATCAACTACTAATAGCACCCTCTACTATTAGTAGTAGTGACTGCCCTCTACTATTAGTAATAGTCACTGGTGGTTGTAGTAGTTGAGCTATCCTCAGTTGTTCCATCTATCTCTTAGCACCCTGTAGTATCTCCAATAATATAGGGGGTGCTAAGACTTGGGGTACTATGTAGATCTGGTACAAATCCTACTGGAAGTGCCTAGCATCCTGTCTAGCATCCTGTTTAGCATCGCCTTTTTGGTTCTACAGTTATGTTCTTATCTTAGCACCCTGTATATCTTCTAATATAGGGCTGTTAAGAGTTGGGGTATGTAAATCTGGTACAAATCCTACTGGAAGTGCCAAGCATCCTGTTCATCATTGTGTTGATATTCGCTTGTCAGCAGAATAACAAGGGATAACAATAACAATAATACCACATAGAGTCCTGGCAAATAGTGAGACTACAGTGGATACTGTTCGAGCTCTATTGCATACACTTAGTTACTACAAGGTAGTACTTCCCTAGAGGTACATCGGAATCAATCATGGGGAGGGCGTGATAGGTTGTTTATTTTAGAGTGGAAAAGAAAGAGTGAAAGCAGGAGGGAGCTGAGCCAAAGCGCTCAGCTCATGTATTATCGTGACAGCGTTGTTCGCTAACTCGTATAATAACAG
Source organism: Pseudo-nitzschia pungens (assembly GCA_037355855.1). Lineage (NCBI taxonomy): Eukaryota > Bacillariophyta > Bacillariophyceae > Bacillariales > Bacillariaceae > Pseudo-nitzschia > Pseudo-nitzschia pungens. The sequence continues at coordinate 6,420,555 of CM074761.1, read as the reverse complement.
AGCTAGCTCTGTAGCTCCAGTACTGTATTCTACGGAGTAGCGTAGCGCACGGAGTTTAGGTCCAATGGTACGCTAGCACTAGCACGTGCTAGCTCACTTAATGACTGTCCGGGTCAGGTGTCCGGTTATAGTATATATTGTACACCAATGACCCGACCCCGGTGGTAGCATAGTATCTTAGCATCATGGTATCATGGTAGGTTAGCATATCCAGTATCTCGTAGCATTAGCAACCCTAACCCTGTAGCACTTAGCTACACTAGTGTGGGTGCTATACCCGGGGTACATACAACTGGTACACATTGTACGCGACAACCCTGGTACCTTCGGAGTTAGCACCCATACCAAATAGGGTAAGCCTGTTGCTAAGCCTGTTGCTAAGGCTGTATGGTGCTACCAATTAGCACACAGCTCAGCTCCTAGTGTTGAGCTACCAGGTGCTAGTACCCACTGTAGCCCCAGTACACTCCTCTACACAGGAGCTGTAGCACAGTCCATAGCTCCTTGAATATCTTCATATCATCCTGTTTAGTATCGCCTTCTTGGTTTTTCAGTTCCGTTCTTATCTTAGCATCCTGTATATCTTATATTATTGGGCTGCTAAGAGTTGGGGTATGTAGATCTGGTACAAATCCTACTTGAGGGGCCTAGCATCCTGTCTAGCATCCTGTTTAGTATCGCCTTTTTAGTTCTACAGTTCCGTTCTTATCTTAGCATCCAATATATCTTCTAATATGGGGCTGCTAGGAATTGGGGTATGTAAATCTGGTACAAATCCTACTTGAGGGGCCTAGCATCCTCTCTAGCATCCTATTTAGTATCGCCTTTTCAGATCTTTAGTTCTGTCTGTATCTTAGCATCCAATATATCTTATATTATAGGACTGCTAAAAGTTGAGGTATGCGGATCTGGTGCAAATCCTACTGGAAGTGCCTAGCATTGTAACACTCTAGGGTAGAAATTAGATGGAGTGGTACACGATAGGTTAATAGATTGGTATTTTAAAGATGAAAGGTTATAAAAATTGTGTTATGAAAGAGAATGGTTGAATACTTTACGAGATGGGAATGATTCCTTGAGTATGGATGAACGATCAAATAACAATGTATTATTCGGCGGGCATAATATCAATAATTGGCGAGTCATGGGACTCTTGATATTTTATCTTGATATTTGAGTATCCAATCAGTGTCCGTTGTATGTGTGTATAGTATATCAAACATACATACATGATGAATATCATATATATTGGAGAACATGCGGGATTCAATAATCATTTAGAGCCTCTCGTAGTAAGGCTACGCCAGCATGTTACATGGTTCCCCAATGATTAGGTGAAGTTCGTATGTGGTTCAATACAATAGGTTTGGAGTTGAGTAGTACCAGTTGAAGATAGATGGTACTGTAGATTAAACTGGGATTGAAGAAGGTTCTTTGTAATATTGAAGAAATCGAAGATTTGTTTCATGTTCCTTGATATGTTAAAAATAGAAAAAAGAGTTGAAGAAAATTCTTTTCCTCCCCCAAACTTCGATGTACCTCTCGGAGTAGTGGAGCTGATTAACAAGTTGTTTAACTGGAAATTATGAGCTTAGTATTCTATCTAGCGAATCATGTGTTTTCTGTGTCAACACTCAATTGCTCTGTGTGGACTGTGTGTTAGCGATTGGATTGATTAGCGACGATCGCTTAACACTTGGTCAATTGCTCGTCCACAGATCTTGTGCTCGCATAACTCGCTGGGCTTGTATGTATTTATTCTTATGTATTTGTATGTGTTTGCTTTGTTTATTCAGCGATGTATACTTCGCATGGTCTTGGCATGGTCGCGGGCATATATACGCGTGACTCCATGCGCGTGGTTGGAGCAGAGCTCAATACAACTCCACGTGTAAGACTCCATGCTCGTGGTCGGAGCAGGTATAGTGCTCAGTACAACTCCACGTGTAGTAGCTCGCGATCGCGCGGTTTTACACGCAATTTCTATTTCTTATACTTAACAACCCTGTTACTGCGTTGTTCCCTCCTTAATGTGTGGCGGAATGGGAAATAAACAGGATAACTGAGGTACACATTATTGTTCTGGTTTTCGATTGAACTCTATAAAATATTTTAGTGGTTACTTAACTTATTTGGTCATAAATTCGTTGATAAGGCTATGGAAAGCTGTTTGGGGGAGAGCCTTTGTGAGAATGTCTGCATAGTTGTCTTCAGATCGGATATGGTTGACAGAGATCACTTTGCCTGCTTGATGTTGTCTCACGAAATGGTAGGCCAATGCAATGGACTTCTTGTTCAAGGAACTTGCAGGGTTGGTTGAGTTTAGGACCACACTCTTGTTATCCACATAGATATCAGCTGGTTTAGTTACGGCAACTCCCATGGATCTCAGATGGTATCTCAATCTGATGGCGAGGGCCACTGCATCCTTCAAGGCAGTAAACTCTGCTCCAAAAGTACTCGTATGGACTGAGGTCTGTCTTTTGGATTTCCAATATACTGGGGTGGAACCAACAAACGCCAGGAGTCCTGTGATACTTCTTCCAGTTACCAAATCGTGTGCATGATCACTGTCACAGAAGATGGTGATCTGTAGTTCTTTGACTTTTGGAATGGGAAACATCGGATCAAGCTCTTCCTTGTAGTATTTGTATTGATGGGTAAAGTCCTCCATTCTCGTAGGCTCTTCATCTATGGTAGTTCTTGGGGGCCTTGCATCAATCACCAATCCTTTATGCTTGTATTTCTTCAGGTAACCCAATATATGCCTTGCCATTTCGAGATGATTCTTCCTTGGACTTGCTGAGAACCTTGAAAGTGATGACACCGCATAACCTATATCAATCCTACCAGTCAAAATCACCCATTGGCACAAGCCAATGATATGTTGGAATTCCTTGTGGCCTGGCGGATCTAAAAACTCTGAGGTGTCTTCTTCGGGCCTGCATTTTGTGGGCATAGGAATTGGGTTCTTATGTAGGGTAAGTCCGTGCTTGATTTCATACTTTCGAAGAACTTCTGTAATATATGAGCCAGAATTCAAGAGGATCCTTCCATCTTTTATTTTTCTAACGCTGGTACCAAGGTAATATTTTGGCTCCTTCTCAATATTTCTCAGGGCAAAATCCTGTTCAATTAGAGAAATCCAATCTTGGGGTTTCTTTGCAACCACAATCAAATCATCCACGTGGGTTGCAATATAACAATATCCTTCACCTTCTGTCTCTTGTCTCATCCATAAGTCGGGGTCAGCACGAGAGGGTCTGAATCCTAGGCCTGCAAGTGTATCTGCAAAGAAATCCATGTAGGCTCTGCTGCTTCCAGCAAGACCGTATAAGGCGCGTTGTATCTCTACTTTGCTTCCTTTATTCTCACCAAATACATCGTCTGCCCAACACCACACTTTCTCGTCTTGGTTTGGGGCAGTAGGAAAGGCATTTCCTACATCCGCTGTCATAAGATCCAACTTCTGGTGCTGCGCGATAAGAAATAACAGGAACACCGAAAGGCTGTCCACCTGGCTTGAGTAGGTATTGACGTTGCTGGAATCCACCAAATGCCCTCCTGCAACTAAACGCGATTTGTATCTTCTATCTTCACTTTTGACATCCCATATCATTTTCAGCTTTGCCTCTTACCATCCTTCAGATGCAGGGAATTCAGTATCAGGATGATGGAATTTGAAACATTTTAGTCTCTCCAGATTCTGCATCTCTTTTTCAATGCTCTCTTGCCACTTTCTGTTGCCCGCTTCCATATCAAACTGGACGCATTGTTGATAGGTACTTGGGATCTTGATCCCGAATTTCTCTCTCTGTTTCTTTGCCGCCAGTCGTTGGTTCCTGGATAGCAACCTTTTCTTCTTTTTGCTAGGGTTCTGGATGGATCGTCGGAGTTTCTTTGGGAGCTTAACTTGCGAATGAGGTTGAGGAGGTGACGCCGACTTGATTCGTCTTAGTCGTCTCACAATATTGCTGTTTTCTTTGAGGACAGAATCAGCCCATGTGCCCAATGGTCCGCTCGCACGTCTGCTGCTGTTCTCGACAATGTACATCTTAATATATTTTGCACAGGCAACTGGTTGGTCCTTTTGCAAAACAGTGAGTGGGATATCCATAACAACTGTACCAACATCTGTAACAAACTGAGCCTTGAAAATCAGCATTCCTTCCTTCCAGTGGTGGTTCATAATCTTTCTGAATTCACTCGTCAGGTTCTGGTCCGTGCATTCCAGGATATCCAAGTGAGACTCAGCATTGTTGGTGCAATCGAGGTCTTTTGGTAGGGCTTCTTCTTCGTCATGTTCAGTGTCCTCTTCTTCATCGTCATCCAAATCATCTTGGTCTTCCATGGCTTCTGGTACATCGTCCTTGGTTTCCACATTCTGGTGCAGAAAATCCTCCAAAGTGCTCGTAGAGTGCTCCATGCCATTTGAATCAGCTGCAAATTCCTCCCCTGAAACCAAGATGGGGACCTCATCAGTGCTTTCAATAATGGTGCGTTCCTTCTCAGCAACAGTCAACTCAAGCTTGGACGCGTTGGGGTCATCCATGAAGGTTTCCTTTGCAGTACCAATATTCTCCCTCCTGGTTCGTACAACGGATCTCATGAGGATCTGGCGCTTGGTCTTCTTAGTATCTGGTTCAGTCAAAATATAGTAGGTCATCGCGTCGCCACAAGAATCTGCAAATGCCAAAAATCTCCCCTTTAACATGCTTTCTTTTGGTGTTTTGTTTTGTGGTTGGTAGTACCAGATAGGCTCATAGAAATGGAAGCGCAAGTGTGAGATATCAGGAGTCCATCCGTTTGAAACTTCAGATGGGGTTTTCCAATTCAAAGATGCGCGCGAGCAAACATTGTTAACTTGACAAACCCACTTGGCACACCAATGTGCCAATGATTTTGGAGCTTTGAACATTGTCAAACAATTGGAAATCATCTTGCTGAGTCTCCCCCATTCTGGTTCAGCTGGGTTCTGGTGTTGGTGGTCAGCTTCACTTGTTCGGGATCTGGTGCATACTCTGGCTTCCCTTAATACGTCACTCCACTTGACTCCAGTTTCGGCTTGGGCATTGTCGCTGATAATGGTATCGGGGGCACCATGCTCCCTGAGATAATCTTTTAGGGCAGTGGTGCATTGGGACACTGTCTTTAGCGGGTAAAAGGACCACTTCTTGGACTTGACTCTGGAGAAAAACTGACCTCCATTGTGCCCTTGGCTTGTCTTTTCAGAGAAAAAAGTATAGTCTGTGCCCACTGATTCATTTTGGCGTTGGTAATGGAAGGCCTTGAATCTCTTCCTATAGTGCTTCCGGGGAACGTCTCTGTTTTCTTCCTCAATCTCAGTATAGAATTGGGTTGTATTCTCCAAGGTCTTCTTCACCACCCTCTCAGGGAGCATCGCCATTCTCTTTCTTAGTTCCAACATGGGCAGCTGAGCGAAACTGAACTTCTGGAAATTCCTCTTACGTCTAGGCATAGGATATTCCCTGAGATCCGGTGGCGCTGGGGAATTTAACTCAAATAACTCCAAAGACTCCAGATCTCCCTCTGTTGGTTTGGACAGTTTGAAAAACACTTTTTCTTCATCATGCCAAAAGGGTAAGAATGTATCCCCAATCTTGATTCCACAGTCTGGATATTGGGGTTGGACGCCAACTCTCACTCCATGATCCCCCATGTCAATGGACGTTAACAGGGACTCGCCTTCAGTGCTGTCTCTGTCTTCAGCAATATAGGTTGCATAATGGACAAGCAATAGGACCGGATCCTCTCTTCCGGGGATTGTTGCTTTAGTTACTGCACTCACCACTGGGTGGCCATCCATCACATCGCTTGACATGAAAGGCTTTACTGCTGAGGTCAATCCTGTCTCCCCTCCAACTTTAATCCAGGCCTTTTCTGTCACCGTAGGTCGATTTCCGCCTCCACTATCCATAATTGCAATATTTTCTCCCTTGGAAATTTTCATGGGGAAGCGTCTGGTTGTCTTTAGGATGGTACGTTCTTGTAGTCTTCTACTTCTGCGTGGGCCGGCAGCTGGAGTATTGGTTGAAACCTCTGGTGGAGATGCTGGAGCATGCTCCTCTTGTTGCTGTTGCGTCTGCATCTCTTCGTGCTCTTTCCCCTTTTCAACCATATGAAATCGAATGGCCTTTAAAGGAAGGGATCCGGGGGGAAACAGTTCGGAGTCATCGATAGATCCAAGACTGTGGTCATCGGTAGTATCCTCGGGAACAGTATCCTCAGGCCCAGGAGGCGCAGGGGGACCACTCGGCGGAGGAGGCAGGGGCATCTCCGTAGGCTTCTCCATCAGGTCCGGTGTCTTCCCTGTATCTTCACAAGTATCTAACATGATTCGTCGGACCCGGCGTTGTCGTCCCGAATCACGGGATCGAACGCGCCGGGGGACATCGGTGTTCCCCATCCCATCATCTTTGGGCTCACCAATGTGGACTCCTACAAGGGGCTTGGGGTATTCTCCCGGGGACATCTTGTGGCGCACGGCAGTATTGTACTCAAGGACATATTTCTGGTGGTCGGATTTCAGGCTTCTCCAAAGATCTGGAGGGATATGGAGGATTCCAATAAGATTAGGGTGTAACGTACTGGGAAGGGAAGCGGATTCTGATTCCAATGTTCCTTCTACCCGACGGCGCTTCCCGGAATAATACGTCAGTTCTTGTCGGCGTTTAGCTTCCCCTTGGCGAAGGATCCGATTCCGTAAGACCACTTTCTCCTTGTTTCGAAGCTCCATCACGAGGTCTTGTATCTTGAGCCTGGATTTGTTCTGCTCCATATAGCGCTTAATATAATCAAGCGACTGATCATGGATGTTCCGAATAAATAGTCCTTTCCCTTCTGATTCGTGCATGCCAAACGTCGGAATCCTGTTCAGTTCGTAATAGATTAACTCGAACCTATTGATATAATCCGAAATAGTCCCACCTTCGTAGAGCTTCACATTCTGCAATTTAAGACGGAGAGTATCTGCGTGTGTTTCAAGTTGGGATTCATCGTCATACCAATCGAGTAGTTTCTGCCATGCCCCGTGTCCGTCAGTCTTGCTTCGAAACTGGTTGATCTTCGAGTATGAGCTCCCATTACAGGTTGCTGACGATAGGGTGGAAAATAGGACCTTGTTCCTGTTGGGGTCCTTGTCTGCTTCGATTCTGCTGTCCATCACCTTCTGGAAGCCTGTTCCGTATAGGATGCTTTCTGTGTCTGCCTTCCATTTCACCCAGTTTAACTCGTTCCCATCGAATGGTTTTACATCTCCGACACGTAGTGACTGGAACCCGTCTCGCTCTTCCTTCTTTTCTAGAGCTTCTTCCTTCTTTTCTAGAGCTTTCTTGAGTTCCTTTATCTCGTTGTCTCTTTCTTCTTTTTCTTTCTTCTCGAGTGCCTTTTTAAGTTCAGCAATCTCGTCGTCGCGTTCTTCCTTCTTTTCGAGCGCTTTCTTTAGTTCTTTAATCTCGTCGTCTCTTTCTTCTTTTTCTTTCTTTTCTAGTGCCTTCTTAAGTTCAGCAATCTCGTCGTCGCGTTCTTCTTTCTTTTCGAGGGCCTTCTTCAGTTCGTTGATTTGGTCTTCAAGGTGATTGTTGTTTTTGATGCGTTGTAGTGCGAACGTTGGGGTGAACATCCACTTGATCCCCTTCATCAAAAGGGATCTGTCCCAATAGGAATCACTTTCTTTTGAGTCAGTGTTGTTGAGTACTTTCAGAATTGTATTCGTATTCGTATTAGGTGTTTCTTGGTTCGTATGGTCAGTGGATATTTCTTTGTTAGTATTGACGACGGGTGTTTCTTCATTGGTATTGGCGACGAGTGGTTCTTCGCTCGGTCTTTCTTCTGACGTGACGGTCGTCATGGTTGTTTTTAGTATGTGGGTGTATTGTGTTAACGTAGTTTTCCAGTAAAAACAAAGATCGCGTGTTTCGAATCGTTGAGTATCGAATAACGCGAATAGTAGAGTGTCGTATATCCCGAAACTACGACAACAAGAAACAATCTATTTATGTATTAAGAAACAAACCCTGTTTCTATTCAAGTCCTATGACCAAATGACCTATGACCGTGACTCAGGTTCTTATGACCTTTTTATATATATGACCTTTTTATATATATGGCAATATATATATTGCAAAGCTTCTCTATGTCTGTTTGCTCTTTATCAAGATAAACAACACGACGTTGTACGAGAGAACATTCATTTTTATCTTAGTTTCCAAAATCATAACTCTTATCATAATTTCTTATTTTACAAGATTATCAATCACTTTATTTTTATATTCGGTCGACCTCTGGTTTCCGGAGATATGACATTGTAATTACAGTCGATTACACGACCACCATTGTCAATTCTTTGAATTGATTATTTTCCTTAACCCTCTTTTAATCCGGATATTATTTCAGTGGTATCCTACAACATACCACCCAACAAGGTCTTCTTCAGTACCGCTACTTACTACGTTACACCAATACATACCCATACCTTCAACCGGTACGGTACTCAACACCTACCTTCATACCTTCGATCATTCATACCTTCGATCATTCATACTTTGGTCATTCATACCTTCGGTCATTTATTTTTAAGTTTATTTTTTATACTTAAGCAAACAAGCTTAAGGTTCTCCGACAACACTCGACAACTACTTCCCTTAACTACAAGTTGTCTAAGGTATCCACCAATACCTTCTCACTTATATATATATATATATACCAGCACATACCTTCGCATACTTCCAAGTATCAAGCAACTACCATGACTTCTTCAACACCTCTTCCATTTAAGTTCGACTACGAGATAGATGAACTTGAAAAGGCTGAGTATAAACGTGTGATTACCAATGAGAATGAAACTGAAACAACTAAGGTGAAGGTCACCTATATTACTTCAACTTCAACCCTCTTACAGACACTTCACTCTATCCATGAATTCTCTGAAGCACGTTCTTCTCTCAGTTGGACTACAGGTCCCAGGTTGTACTCCAAGTTCCCAGATATTCTAAGGGACTATTCTGATAAGACCTGGTGGAATACCAACATCCTTGGACATACCCATACTGTTCCTCACTTTGAACAAGACCTTCGCGCCTTCATTCGGTTCAAGTTCTCCAACAACGATGACGTATACCGTAACCACAAACGATTCCTGTTTCAGATTAAGAAGACAACTTCCATGAGCGTCTCCAGCTTTGTTTCAATGGTTTCATATCACAACAATGTTATCCTTCCCTTGTTGCCTGGCGCTCCAGTTGCTGCTGCTGATGCAATCATCCCTCCAGAAGATTTCAAAGATCTTATCTACGACTCCATGCCTTCTGATTGGAGAGACTCATATGAAGACATCCATTCTCCACACGATGATACCCTTGCTGAGATTATTACCAAAATGGAACGTTACTGTACCAAAGCCAATCGTAAAAACAACAACAAAAACACCAACAACAACAGTAACAATTCCAATTCCAACAAGTCCTCCAACAGACAAACTGGTAGAAACCGTAACAACAACAACCGTCGTTCCAATAACACTAACAACAACCGTCGTTCAAACAACAACAACAACAACAACAACAATTCTTCTCAGAATTCCAACTCCAACTCCAATACTGGCAATCGCATCAAAGACACTGATCCCTGTCCCATCCATCCTGGTTCCAATCATGATTGGGGACACTGTTTCAAGAATGTTGACAACCCTAATTCCAAGCGTCGTGGTTCTTCCAACAGGAACCAATCTTCAGCTGATGCAAACGTCAACACTCCAACAACGAGTTCAAATAACTCTCACAACTCACGTTGCTCTTCTGTCAGCAATCCTTCCAACCTTCCTGGTGATGGCAATGTCTGCACCTTCATTGAATCACCACCTGTCTCTGAAGATATCTGGGTAGATCTCTTTCATGTCAACGCTGAAATTGATCCTGCTTATTATAATGAAGATCTTCAAAGATTTCCCACTACTGAAACATGCATCAAGACTGTACCTCTTGCTGAAGTGTTCATAATAATAATAATATACGTATTTAAATAACTTTAATCACCAAAGGTGAAACTAAATTACTCAGTCCGTAACCAGACTTTAACGTCGCCTCCATCATAGAGTCAGGACCCCAAGTGGTAGAACGACAAATTTTCAAACAAACCTTGAACATCAAGCAGGGAAATAGACAAACAAGTCCCACAAAATAGGGACTTGAGAGAAAGTGAAATGGGAATGAAGATATTGGGATAAGATCCAGTATCAAAAGGGATGGGACAGGATAAGAAGCAGGATCAGAAGACAAAACCAAGGTACAAAGTGTAATCAACCCTGAGGTCCAGTAAGCCAGGCTCTGAGGAGAGCAGCCTCTTGTTGGTATGGCTGCACTGGTGGGACAGGCGCTGCATACTGCTTCCTTGCAAGGTGGATGGTTGCAAGCCACTGCCGCTTGGCAGTCAGGGTGTAACCTTGTACCTCTTGCTGAAGTGTTCAACGCCTCAGCTGATCCTTATGATCCTTCCATTGTATTATCTCCAAGTCCACCGGATCCAAATCCTGCACCATTTGAACCACTCATCTCCAAACCTTCAACCGATTTGGCTCCAACTACATTGACTACATGCAAATCCATCAATGATACTCCCAGCAAGTTTTATTTCAAAACCCTCTTCGACAGTGGCTCCACCTTTGAATTGATCTCCAAGAATCAAATTCCAAAGAATATTCCCATCCATGCCCTCAAATCTGAGATTGGATTAGACACTCCCAATGGCAAGTTCAAATGTGTTGAATATGTTGTGCTTACTGACATTATGTTTCCAGAACTCTCTTATTCCAGAAGAGTTAAAAGCTTGACTTGCTTTGTGGTTAACAACATGTATTATGATTTGATCATCGGGCGTGTCACAATGCGGAAGCTTGCCATCAAAATGGACTTTGAAACCTGCCTCATTTCCTGGTTTGACAAGCAAATGGCGTTTCATCCCAGATGCTACTTCACTGATCAAACCTTGGTCCGAAAGATTATCAGCAATGAACCCTACTCCATTGCTGAAGCCTACATCGCGCAAACCTCTCAATCCTACGTTGATAGTGCAACCAAATATGAGAAAACTGATTTGCAAGAACTGGTTTCCAACCAAACCCATCTTTCCAGTGACCAACAATCCCAGTTGCTTCAGATTCTCTCCAAACACCATCTTCTGTTCGAAGGTCTCTCTCATAGAGAACTTGGAATTTTCCCCCACAAGGAATTCCACATTGAACTCCAACCGGGTGCAAAACCATATCATATCAAGCAGCCCTACAGTATCCCTATCCATCAACAAGACGCTGTTAAAACTGAACTCCTTCGCCAAGTGAAACTTGGAATTCTTGAAAGATGTTATGCAACTGAATGGGGTATGCCAACTTTTGTTGTCCCCAAGCCGGATGGCTCCTGCAGAATCATTTCTGATTTTCGTGAACTTAACAAAGTCACCAAGAAACTCCACTATCCTTTGCCCAAGATCCAAGATATCTTCCATCGCCGCCGTGGGTTCAAATATGTCACCCTTATTGATGTCAGCATGCAATTCCATACCTTCAAATTGGATGAGCCTTCCACTTGGCTCTGTGTGCTTGTCACTCCTTTTGGCAAATTCAGATTGCTGAGACTTCCAATGGGCTTCCTCAACTCTCCAAGCTGGGCGCAAGGCTGTATGGAATCCCTTTTTATCAACCTCAACAGTGTTGAAGTCTATATTGATGACATTGGTATCTTCTCCAGCGACTTTCAATCCCACTGCACAACTGTCTCCACTGTTTTGTCCATCCTACAAGCCAACAACTTTTCTGTTAAACCTGCCAAATGCCATTGGTTCCAACAACGAGCACCATGGCTTGGTCACATCATCACCACCACTGGTATCCTTCCAAACCCTAAAAAGATTGAACCAATCCTGAAGCTTGCTTTCCCTGCAACTATCACTGACCTTCGATCCTTCATTGGCATGATTAATTTCTATCGGGCTCATTGGCGCAAGCGCGCTGAGATTTTGGCTCCTCTCACTGCCCTCTCTGGAAAGGCCCGTGGACCGGTCAAGCCAACTCCTGAATTGCTTGCTGCCTTCAAAGCTGCCAAAACCATGATTGCTGAGGAAATTCTCCTCACATATCCTGATCCTAATCTCCCTTATCATGTCTACACTGATGCCTCCGATTATCAACTTGGTGCTGTGATTATTCAAAATGGTAAAATTGTTGCATGCTTCTCCAGGAAACTCACTTCCACTCAACTCAAATATCCAACCATTGACAAAGAAATGCTTTGCATTGTGGAAGTCTTCAAAGAATACCGGACTATTCTTTGGGGTGCAATTATTTTTGTTTACACTGACCATGAAAACCTCACTCGTCAAAATCTCAATTCCAACAGAATTATGACCTGGCGCATGCTCCTTGAAGACTTCAGTCCTGTTTTCAAGTTCATCCAAGGCAAAGATAACATCCTTGCTGATGCCCTCTCGCGCCTTCCCTTGGAGGAGGAGCAGGGTTTGCCTTCTGTTTCTCCTTCCCAAGATTCCAAAGATTCCAAAGATCCAAACATTCAGCCAATCTCCAAGGTTGACACTTCTGATCTTTCCATTGCTGATCTTTTTATCAATTACCCTGCAGATCTTCCTGCATATCCTCTTCGTTTTGAGGATCTTGCTAAAGCCCAAGCAGCAGATCCAACCATTCAAAACACCAAGCATTATTCCACCAAAGATTTCGCTGGCACTGAACTCAAGGTCTACACCAAAAACAACCAAACCAAGATTGTTCTTCCCGAATCCCTTGTTCAAAACACCATCAATTGGTATCACCATGTTCTTGGTCATGCAGGCACAGAACGTTTGACCAGAACCATCTCCATGCTTATTTATTCTCCGGGTCTTAAGGATGCTGTTGCAGCATACTGTAAAACCTGTGATTCCTGTCAACGCCACAAGAATGCCCACATCTCTTATGGACATCTTGCAACTCGCGAAGAACTCTCCATTCCATGGGAAACTATTGCAATCGACACTATTGGACCCTGGAACATCAATATTCCAAATATTGGGAATGTTGAATTCAATGGTTTCACCATTATGGATATGTGCACTAACCTCCTTGAAATCAAACGTGCTCCACAGATGAATCCCTCAGGTAAAATGTCCATCTATGCATTAAACGATGCATGGCTTTCTCGCTATCCAAAACCCAGCAGATGCATTTTTGATCAAGGTTCTGAATACCTCAATGTTGATTTTCAATCTCACCTTATTAACCTTGACATCAAGCCTGTTCCAACCACAGTCAAAAATCCTCAAGCCAATGCTGTTTTGGAACATGTGCATGATACTATGAAATCTGCCATGCGCACTGAACTTCATGCTAATCCTCCTCAGGATTTGCAACAAGCTATTGACCTCATTGACAATGTTTTTGCCTCTGCTCAATTTGCTGTCAGATGCACTGTGCATAAAACATTTGGTGTTTCACCTGGAGCTATTGCCTTCCATCGTGATATGTTCCTTCCAATTCCTATCATCACTGATATCAAACTCCTCAGATCCAAACGCCAATCTGTTATTGATCAGAATGCGCTCAGAGAAAACAAGCGTCGTAAACACCATGACTACAACATTGGTGATCAGATCATGATCTTCAACTACAAGACTGATGCGCTTGGTTCCAGAGCAATTGGCCCATTTACCATCACTCAAGTCCACACCAATGGTACTGTATCTTTCCTTCGCAATGAGCATATCATTGAACGGATTAATCTCAGACGTATCAAGCCTTATCATTCCCCATGAGATCTTTCCAAGTTCAACAAGATCTATCTCGAGAAGAAAGATAATGTCGTATATCCCGAAACTACGACAACAAGAAACAATCTATTTATGTATTAAGAAACAAACCCTGTTTCTATTCAAGTCCTATGACCAAATGACCTATGACCGTGACTCAGGTTCTTATGACCTTTTTATATATATGACCTTTTTATATATATGGCAATATATATATTGCAAAGCTTCTCTATGTCTGTTTGCTCTTTATCAAGATAAACAACACGACGTTGTACGAGAGAACATTCATTTTTATCTTAGTTTCCAAAATCATAACTCTTATCATAATTTCTTATTTTACAAGATTATCAATCACTTTATTTTTATATTCGGTCGACCTCTGGTTTCCGGAGATATGACATAGAGTATTGTCAAACTGCGACTGTTAATCAACAAGTTGTTTAACTGGAAATTATGAGCTTAGTATTCTATCTAGCGAATCATGTGTTTTCTGTGTCAACACTCAATTGCTCTGTGTGGACTGTGTGTTAGCGATTGGATTGATTAGCGACAATCGCTTAACACTTGGTCAATTGCTCGTCCACAGATCTTGTGCTCGCATAACTCGCTGGGCTTGTATGTATTTATTCTTATGTATTTGTATGTGTTTGCTTTGTTTATTCAGCGATGTATACTTCGCATGGTCTTGGCATGGTCGCGGGCATATATACGCGTGACTCCATGCGCGTGGTTGGAGCAGAGCTCAATACAACTCCACGTGTAAGACTCCATGCTCGTGGTCGGAGCAGGTATAGTGCTCAGTACAACTCCACGTGTAGTAGCTCGCGATCGCGCGGTTTTACGCGCAATTTCTATTTCTTATACTTAACAACCCTGTTACTGCGTTGTTACTGATTTTGAAATTTTTGTTTGAAATCGATTGCTTGCAGGCATAAAAACACCTCCTGTAATAAGAGTTAAGGTAGGTGAAAAGCCGAGCGTTGGATGTGTTGCTTGCCGTATCTGTGATTGTATGTGTTCAAGCAGAGGAGAGGGGACGCATTGTTAGTTAGTTATTGGGTAAATTCACATGGAAATTCAGTTGCGATTTGCTGGATACTTTGCCGGTCTTTTGTTTGGGTGTTGCGTTGATATTTGCTCGTCAGCAATCTTCGGGGAATTTAATCGACTTGTAGATAAACTGTCTCGTACTGGTCTGAAAATAGGGGAAAGCCCTAACAATAATAACACGTATATTCCTGGCAAATGGTGAGACTACAGTGGCACTGTTCAAGCTCATATTGCATACACTTAGTTACTACAAGGTACTTCCCTAGAGGTACATCGGATTCAATCATGGGGAGGGCGTGATAGGTTGTTTATTTTAGAGTGGAAAAGAAAGAGTGAAAGCAGGAGGGAGCTGAGCCAAAGCGCTCAGCTCATGTATTGGGCATGATAGGCTTTTAATTTAGAGTATAAAAGAAAGAGTGAAAATAGCGTCGGAGCTGAGCGCAGCTCAGCTCTGTATCGTATCGTGACA
The DNA here is from genome assembly GCA_037355855.1 of Pseudo-nitzschia pungens. Classification (NCBI taxonomy): domain Eukaryota; phylum Bacillariophyta; class Bacillariophyceae; order Bacillariales; family Bacillariaceae; genus Pseudo-nitzschia; species Pseudo-nitzschia pungens. The sequence goes on along the minus strand of CM074761.1, from coordinate 6,405,227 downwards.
GCGTTCCGCTAACTCGTATAATAACAGAGCTCTGTAGCTCTGGTACTGTATTCTACGGAGTAGCGTATCGGAGTATCGTGGTGTAGCTCCGATTAATTAGATCCAATCGTGTGCTAGCTCACTTATGCTAGCCCGTTGGGTAACTGTCTGGGTCAGGTATCCGGTCATGGTACATATTATACACCAATGACCCGACCCCGACGGTAGCATAGTATCTTAGCATGGTATCATGGTAGGTTAGCACCACCAGTATCTCGTAGCTTAGCAACCCTAACCCTGTAGCATTTAGCTACACCATAACAGGTGCTTTACTCGGGGTACGTACGATTGGTACAAATTGTACGCGACGGCCCTAGTAACTTCTGCTGGCATCCATACTAAACAGGATAGGTCTGTTGCTAAGCCTGTTGCTAAGCCTGTTGCTAGTAAGCCTGTTGCTGACCATTTAGCACACAGCTCAGCACTCAGCTCAGCACTCAGCTCAGCACTCAGCTCAGCACTCAGCTCAGCACTCAGCTCAGCACCTGTTAGTCAGCTACTGGAGGCTGCTGCCTGTAGCCCCAGTACACTCTCCTACACAGGAGCCTTTAGCACAGATCATAGCACCCTGGATATCTTCATAGTGTAGTTGCAGCAGTATACTGGAGTTTTGAATTTTGTAACTCTGGAGCACCTCTGAGGGTTTTGAATATGGATTTCGTGAGATTGCTCTATTATTTTTTGAGCTCCCTGTGGACTATTTGTTTGTCCGGAACAAGGTTGGCCTTGTTATTGCCCTTTATTTTGTTTGTGTCTGTACCCTTATCGATATTGATATCGATATATGATTCGATTCAATTGTTTGATTCGTTTGGCATAAGCGTCTGTACCCTTGCAATTAGTTCGCGTCCGAACCTTGCTTTTATATTGATTTGCCATTGAATCTGTTGTTTTATTTGGTTGATTGTTGTTGCCGTCACTTTGGATCGGACTGAGCGCTTTGATTTAGTTCGAACATTTTATTTGTTGCAACAGGGCTCATCTCTGTAGGTTCCTTCCCCTTCTGGGAGTTCTCCTCCATGCGTCTTCCCAGTCAGCAGTGCTGTACTGGCATTCGGGTCCAGTGGAGCCAAAGGCACGGTGCTGGATTCGTGATCCTTATATTGTTGTTTGGTTTTAGTGGCTATGGTTGCCACGTAAGACTGCCATCGAAGTGTCGTTTGAGGCGTCCTCCATGTTCCATGCAATAGGATTCTATTGCTTGCCTGATATGGGCTTGGAAGGATTCATTGGTGGAAGCAGCAGTGCTGCCATTTTCATTGCTAGGAGCCGAAGCAGTGCTGTTGTTGCTGCAATTGCTCTTGTTTCTCTTGGAATATTTATTTCTTGGACATTCAGACCAATCATGGTAGTGTCCTGCAATTCTGCAAGGGTTGTTGTACTTGCGTTTGCTGTTGTTATTATTGTTTGCTTCTTCTTCTGCGTTGGATGCAGCGTCGGTGTCACTGTCCGAATTAGAGTTGGAATGAGAGCTGTCGTTGTTTTCATCATCAGAAGCGTTATTGGCGTTTGAATCGCTGTTGGAATTGTAGGACTGATTGCTGAAGCTGTTGATATCAGAATTGTATGGATTGGAGTTTCTTTTGCTCAACCGATTGAGGGAGCTCATATGGTCCACTATAGATTGCACAGTGGTGTGCTGTCTGATTCCACTATCATGGATTCTGCAGTGGTCGTCAATCCATTCATTTGGGAAGCTGTGGAGCAAGATTGTCATCTGTTGTAAGTGGTTTAGATCAGCTGCAAAGCCTTGTAGCTTTGCAGTGTATTTGAAGAGTTGTTCCATTCGGTCTGCATGGTGTTTGCATGAGACATTGCTTGGCTTCTTGCATTCGGAGATAAGTGTGCATGATGTCTTTTGCATCTTTGGCGCTGCAGTATTGTTTGATAAAGGCTGAGAAAGCTCTCTTGTATCCATTCTGCGTTTGTGGATATCCTTGTCTTGTTACATCGGCCAAAGTCTTTGATGTATTTAGTTGCTGATAGATCAAGCGTCCGAAAACTGGTTCGCGACCCATCGCGACCAATCGCGACCGGATCGCGACCCAATCGCGACTTGTCTAAAAAAATTCGACCCCAATTTTTTATTTCACAACCTTTTTTCCATTATTCTCCACTTTTTTCCATTATTCTCAACCACATTTCTCCCTTTTCTCAACTCCCCCAACGTGTCGACCGAAATGTTCTGTTCTAGACCCTGACATTCAGTCCCTCTTCACATTTTCATTCCATTTTTACACATTTGACACACTTGACTCAACACAACAAATAATTTTTAATCCAATTTACTTCAATCACACCAAAGTGTTTCGTCACGCACCTTTGTGAACTTTTTTTTTCAGTGGTGTCACATCACATACCGGGACATCGCACCATCACAAAAACACACACCACCATGCCGAAAGCTTCCTCGGACCCAAGGCACTTTGCCAATGAGCCCAGAATACCCAAGACATTCCATTGTCGCAACTGCATTGCCTCTGGAAGAAGAAGAAAATCACAGCAATCCTTCAAGGGATACAAACAAGAATCGAGCCACTTTCACACCTACCGATACGTATCTCAAGGCCTCTCCAGGCATCTCTATTCCAACAGTGATTGCCGAACTTATTATGTTAAGAACGATCTTATGGATTTTATTTCTTCTGCGAAAGCCGAAGTCACCCTCCCTTTGGTCCGACACACACCATCACAGTATGGACTGACAATGACACAGAATGGACCACAAATCCCCCCCTCCCTTGCCAAAACGAACACCGCCGCAACAACTTCTATCCATACCTCACTCAATCCTCAAGTGATCTCCAATGTACTCATCCCACCCATGGACAGACAGGCAATCGAATCGCATATGGCTGAAAATGAGGAACAAATGAATGCAATCGATTCCGATGTTGATGCACCTGACAATTTTGATGCCAGTTCTGACACCGAAATATCTGATTCCGAAATCATGAAAAGCACCACCATTTCCATAAACGAAAGAGAGGAAACATTCCGGAATCGCACTCTGTTCCCACCCCGTCCGGAACTCATTGCTGAAATCAACCTCCTCAACATTATATCGCAGCACAAGCTACCTCTTTCCACTTATCAAACCATTTTCAATTGGGCAAAAGACAGCAACAATCTTCCCGGTTTTGATTTCAATATTACACCAACAAGAAAACGTGACGCCATTTTCCAAGAAATTAAAAAAAATCTTGGCATAGCGTCAGAACCAAAATTTGAGCCCAAAATTGTGAATTGGCTTCCCGACAACAAACCCACCCAAATCTACGTCCGCTCTTTTCTGGATGCTTTGTATTCCCTGCTGTCGAACCCAGATTTAATGATGGAAGAAAATTTGTCATTCCCCAACAGCAATACCCCCTTGTCACCAGAGCATTTCCCGGTTCGAACTGATTCTTGTCCCATCACTGAGTTGCACCACGGATCATGGTGGTCGGATTCCTGGAGATCCCTCTGCATAGAAGAAAATTCTGAAATCCTTGTTCCCATCATTTTTTACATGGATGGAATTAGCTTGGATGCGCATGGAAGACTATCACTGACTCCACTCAACATGACCCTAGGCATATTCAACATCGAAACCAGGAAAAGGCCGGAAGCATGGACAACAATCTATTTTCATCCTGACTCTGATTTGGAGTGCTGCATCCACCATTCAAGAAAACCATCTCCAAAAGAATCAATCCAAAACCTCCATAATGCCCTAGAAGTGGCGCTCCGATCTTTCAAAGAAGCATGTGAGTCCACCCATGAAGGCATCCAATGGGATTTTCTCCCTTATGCCGGCCAATTGTGGCAAGTCAAAATGAAATTTGCAATAGCCTATGTCATCGGTGACACAGAACTGCATGATAAATTATGTGGCAAATATGGTTCCCGGTCGGGCGGTGTACAAAAGCTCTGCCGACACTGTAACTGTTCCACCAAGGACATAAACAGACCATCAGCACAACAAACAGCCTCTCTTTGGGTCCCATCAGATTTTCATACATTTCCAGACTCAGATGCCACCACCACCAAGGAATATTTCAACAATATGTAAGATAATGGTGATTGTTTGGTTACTGGTATGTCCAAGAATATAAAATAGAATAAAGCAGGATGAAAAATCTGACAAAAAAAATGGGATTGGAGCTGTCAAAGGCTCTCTTGTAAGGGATTGGAGGATCTCTGTAAAGTCCTGCCATGGTTTCTTGGTTCGGACCGTTCGATCGTATCGGTTGTTTCGTAGGTATTGATCGTTTCGTAGATTTTGATTTATGTATTTTGTGGTTCTTGATTCAATTGGTTCTTTTGGAGATTGCGATCGATCGTTGTTTCTTTTTGCTTTTCAGGGTATCAATGTATCCCTGTTGTTTAGGATAAAGGTTGTTTTGGATGATTCAGTACTGAGTTGGTTCTGTTCTACTTTCAAGCGGACAGTAATTACTGTGTAACACTCTAGGGTAGAAATTAGATGGAGTGGTACACGATAGGTTAATAGATTGGTATTTTAAAGATGAAAGGTTATAAAAATTGTGTTATGAAAGAGAATGGTTGAATACTTTACGAGATGGGAATGATTCCTTGAGTATGGATGAACGATCAAATAACAATGTATTATTCGGCGGGCATAATATCAATAATTGGCGAGTCATGGGACTCTTGATATTTTATCTTGATATTTGAGTATCCAATCAGTGTCCGTTGTATGTGTGTATAGTATATCAAACATACATACATGATGAATATCATATATATTGGAGAACATGCGGGATTCAATAATCATTTAGAGCCTCTCGTAGTAAGGCTACGCCAGCATGTTACAAGCATCCTGTCTAGCATCATCCTGTTTAGTATCGCCTTCTTGGTTCTACAGTTCTTAACAACACAGAACAAGGTTGTTAAGTAATAAGAAACAGAAAGTGAGCGCAACAGTAACGCGCGTAGAAACAGACAGTGAGCGCAACAGTAACGCGCGTAGAAACAGACAGTGAGCGCAACAGTAACGCGCGTAGAAACAGACAGTGAGCGCAACAGTAACGCGCGTAAGATATTGAAGTATCCAAAGAACACAGTTGAAGTATTAACTGAAGAAGATAAAGAATCGAGCAACATACAATTATCGAGAGTTATCATGTAAAGAGAAAAAACACATGATTCGATAGATAGAACAATAAGAGCTCATAATTTCCAGTTACACAACTTGTTGATTAACAGTCGCAGATCGCAATAAAATTACATACTCTACCACACGAATTATTCAACATTCAACCGACGCGTTCGATACTCAACATTTCGAAACACGCACGATTGAAAATTCTTTTTATTTTTAACTGGAACACGATCATACCCTAACTACCTATCGACATATCTTCAAAAAAAAAAAAAAAAAAAAAAAAAAATATATATTCCAACATGTCCTTCGCCGCCGACCTATCCGTCAACACCAACGAAACATACCAACCCTTCTCTTTCACCCAAGCGATTACAGGAGCAATCAAATGGTTGTTCACACCTACCATTAAACCCGTGAGTACTGAAGAGACCCTACGAGACAAGATCACGAAACTAGAGAAGGAACTCGAAAAGAAAGAAGAACGCGAAGGGTTTCAGACACTCCGTGTCGGAGATGTGAAGACATTTGACGGATGCCAATCGAACTGGGTCAAATGGAAAGCTGAAGCGGAAAGTGTGTTATACGGTACTGGCTTCAAAAAGGTTATGAACAGCAGAGAGGAAGCCGAAAAGGATCCAAATCGAAACCACGTCTTGTACTCCACCATCGCAGCGGCCACATGCAATGGGCGGGCATATTCCCAGGTTAATCAATACCGAGATGAGACCGATGGACATGGTGCATGGAACGAACTCCTTAATTGGTACGACTCCAAATCCCAACAAGAATCCCATGCTGAGACACTCCGTCTGAAGCTTTCGAACGTCAAATTGTATGAAGGCGGTGACATTGCAGATTATATCAACCGTTTTGAGTTGATCTACTACGAGCTGCACCGTATCCCAAATTTCGGCATTCGAGAATGTGAAGCCAAGAGCCTCTTCATCCAGAATATTCACGACTCCTCTCTGGACTACACAACCAACAGCATGGTGGAGCACCAGTCCACCCTGACCCTGAAAGACCTTGTCCTGAAACTTCGTAAGCAAGAACAAGCGAATATTCGGAAAGGGATTGCTCGCCGTGCTGAAGCCAAACGCCGCCAAGAATTGGCATTCCAGCTCCAGTACGAGGGAAAGCGCCGGCGCATTGATGGACAAATGGGCCCAGGAACCCTCTCTTTGGGCGGCACTACACTTCATCCTAACATGCTTGGTATTCTCAGGATTCCCCCAGAGACGTGGCGAAATTTACAAGATTCTGAACGTACCTATGTCCTCAAATATAACAACGCTGTCCGTCACAAGTCTCCACCAGATGAATTCCCCAGCCCTGTCAATGGTATCAAGATTGGAGAGCCGAAAGATGATGGCATGGGCAATACCGATGTTCCCCGACGTTTGTATGGCCGAGGTGGTGGCCGTCCGCGTCGTGTCCGTCGGGTCATGTTGGATTCTACGGTGTCAGTTGCTGAATCGCCCCAGGAGACAGGGGTCAAACTTCCACCACCTCCAGGACCCCCCTTGCCACCAGCAGTTTCCCCACCACCAGCAGTTCCTGAACCAGCAATGCCTGAAGCCTCTGATGATGCCCACAGTATTGGCTCGATCGATGAATCCGAATTATTTCCCGTCGGGAGTGTGCCTCTCAAAGCAGTGCGCTTCTACATGGTTGAAAAGGGGAAGGAGCAAGAAGAGATGCAGACGCTGCAGCAACAAGAAAAGCAACGAGAGCTGCAGCAGGAGCAACCAAAAGCGCAGCAGCAGCAGGTTTCAACCAGTATATCAACGCCCCGACGCAGCCAGAGACTGAAGGTGAAGACAACCAGAAGGTTCCCCATGAAAATTTCCAAGGGAGAGAATATTGCCCTTATGGACAGCGGAGGTGGGAATAGACCTACGGTGACTGAGAAGGCATGGATTCGAGTTGGAGGAGAGACAGGATTGACCTCAGCAGTGAAACCATTTATGTCCACTGATGTTATGGATGGACACCCAGTCGTGAGTGCAGTGACCAAAGCAACAGTTCCCGGGAGAGAAGACCCAGTCCTCTTATTGGTCCACTATGCAACCTTTATCACTGAAGATCGGGACAGCACTGAAGGAGAGTCCTTGTTAACATCCATGGATATGGGAGATCATGGTGTGAGAGTTGGAGTGCAACCTCAATATCCCGACTGTGGAATCAAAATTGGCACGACGTTTCTACCCTTTTGGCATGATGAAGAGAAGGTGTTTTTTAAGCTGTCAAAACCAACAGAGGGTGACATGGAGTCTTTGGAGCTGTTTGAGTTGAATTCCCCAGCACCACCAGATCTCAGGGAATACCCTATGCTCAGACGCAAGAGGAATTTTCAAAAGTTCAGTTTCGCCCAACTTCCCATGCTGGAATTAAGGAAGAGAATGGCAATGCTACCTGAAAGAGTGGTGAAGAAAACGTTAGAGAATACAACCCAATTTTATACAGAGATTGAAGAAGAGAACAGAGATATCCCCAGGAAACACTACAGAAAGCGTTTCAAAGCATTCCATTATCCCAGGCAGAATGAACCAGTTGCCACTGACTATACCTTTTTCTCTGAAAAGACCAGCCAAGGCCATAATGGTGGTCAGTTTTTCTCTGGAGTGAAGTCCAAGAAGTGGTCTTTTCATCCACTAAAACAAGTGTCCCAATGTACCACTGCCTTGAAGGATTATCTCAGAGAGCATGGTGCCCCAGATACTATGATCAGTGACAATGCACAAGCAGAGACAGGCGTGAAGTGGAGTGAAGTGTTGCGGGAAGCTAGAGTTGCCACTAGATCCAGGACAAGCCAACCACACTACAAACACCAAAATCCGGCTGAACCAGAATGGGGGAGACTTAGCAAGATGATCTTCAACTGTTTGGCAATGTTCAAAGCTCCTAAATCCTTGGCGCATTGGTGTGCAAAATGGGTTTGTCAAGTGAATAATGTTTGTTCTCGTGCATCCTTGAATTGGAAAACCCCATCCGAAGTCTCACATGGATGGACCCCTGATATCTCACACTTGCGCTTCCATTTCTATGAGCCTATTTGGTACTACCAACCTCAGAACAAGACGCCAAAAGAAAGCATGTTGAAGGGGAGATTCCTTGCCTTTGCAGATTCCTGTGGGGATGCCATGACGTATTATATCCTGACAGAACCAGATACTAAGAAGACCAAGCGCCAGATCCTCATGCGCTCAGTTGTCCGAACCAGGAGGGAGAACATTGGAACTGAAAAAGAAGTCCTCAACGACGATCCCAACACTGCCAGATTTGAACTGACTGTTGCTGAGAAGGAAAGAACCATTATCGAAAGCACTGATGAAGTCCCCATCTTAGTTTCAGGGGAGGAATTTGCAGCTGATTCAACAGGCATGGAACACTCTACGAGCACTCTGGAGGATTTCCTGCAACAGAATTTGGAAACCAAGGATGGTGACGTCCCAGAAGATCTGGAAGACCAAGATGATTTGGATGATGATGCAACTGAAGAAGAGGATGCTGAACCTGACGAAGAAGAAGCCCTACCAAAAGATTTGGATTGCACCAACAATGCAGAGTCTCACCTGGATATTCTCGAAAGTACTGACAAGAACTTGAACAGTGAATTCAGAAAGATTCTGAACCACCATTGGCAAGAAGGGATGTTGATTTTCAAGGCTCAGTTTGTCACTGATGTTGGAACTGTGGTAATGGATATCCCACTCACAGTCCTGCAAAAAGATCAACCAGTTGCTTGTGCCAAATACATCAAGATGTACATCGTGGAAAACAGCAGCAGACGCTCAAGCGGACCATTGGGTACATGGGCTGACTCAATTTTGAAGGAAAACAGTAACATTATCAGACGAATGAGAAGAGTCCAGCCAAGACCACAAGAAAGAGCACGAGCACGTGTCAAACTCCCAAAGAAACTTCGACGCGCCATGCAGAATCCAAGTAAGAAAAAGAAAAGATTGTTATCCAGAAATCAACGACTTGCAGCAAAGAAGCAACGAGAGAAATTCGGCATCAAGATTCCAAACACCTATCAGCAGTGTGTGCAGTTTGATCTAGAAGCTGGAAATAAGAAATGGCAAGAGAGTATTGACAAGGAAATGGAAAATTTGGAGAGATTGGAGTGTTTCAAATTCCACGACCCGGCAACAGAATTCCCAGAGTCTGAAGGATGGCAAGAGGTCAAGCTGAAAATGATCTGGGATGTAAAGAGCGAAGACCGAAGATACAAATCACGTTTAGTTGCAGGAGGGCATTTGGTTGACTCAAGCCATGTCAACACTTATTCCAGCCAAGTGGACAGTCTCTCTGTATTCCTGCTATTCCTAATTGCGCAGCATCAGAAGCTTGATTTAATGACAGCAGATGTGGGGAATGCATTCCCTACAGCCCCTAACCAAGAGAAGGTATGGTGTTGGGCAGATGATGTTTTTGGCAAAAACAAGGGTTGCAAAGTTGAAATACAACGCGCTTTGTATGGTCTTGCTGGAAGCAGCAGAGCGTACATGGATTTCTTTGCTGATACACTTGCAGGTTTAGGGTTCAGACCATCGCGCGCAGACCCTGATTTATGGATGCGCCCAGAGCCTGAAGGGGAGGGGTATTGTTACATTGCAACTCATGTGGATGATTTGATTGTTGTTGCAAAGAAACCTGAGAACTGGATTGCACTCATTGAACAAGAATTTGCCCTCAGAAATATTGAAGAAAAACCACAGTACTATCTTGGAACAAGTGTGAGACAAATCAAGGACGGCAGGATTCTTCTCAATTCGGGATCTTACATCACAGAAGTTCTAAGGAAGTATGAAATCAAGCATGGACTCACCCTTCACCCAAACCATGTCCCCATGCATCCAGACTGCAGACCAGAACTGGATACATCTGAATTCCTGGATGTAACAGAGCACAAGGAATTTCAACATATCATAGGTTTGTGCCAATGGGTTGTGTTGACCGGGAGAATTGATATCACATATGCAGTATCTTCCTTATCCAGATTTTCAGCAAGTCCCAGAAAGAATCACCTTGAAATGGCAAGATATATACTTGGATATCTCAAGAAGTATAAAAACAAAGGGCTAGTCGTGGATCCAAGACCCCCAAGAACTACAGTCAACGAAGAACCAACAAGGATGGAGGATTTTACTCACCAATATAAGTATTATAAGGAGGAGCTTGATCCAATGTTCCCAATTGCAAAGGTAAAAGAATTGCAGATTACAATCTTTTGTGACAGTGATCATGCACATGACTTGGTGACAGGCAGAAGCATTACAGGACTTATTGCATTTGTTGGATCCACACCGGTGTACTGGAAATCCAAACGCCAGACCTCAGTTCACACCAGTACCTTCGGCGCTGAGTTTACAGCCTTGAAGGATGCAGTGGCTTTGGCAATCAGATTGAGATACCATTTGAGATCCATGGGAGTTTCCATCACCAAGCCAGCAGATATCTATGTGGATAACAAGAGTGTGGTGCTGAATTCAACCAATCCTGCAAGCTCCTTGAATAAGAAATCAATTGCTTTGGCATACCACTTTGTGCGCGAGAACCAAGCAGGAAAAGTCATCTCTGTCAACCACATCAGATCCCAAGATAACTATGCAGACATCCTCACCAAGCCTTTGGGACAAACAGCCTTCCACAGTCTTGTCAATGAATTCATGACCAAATAAGATAAGTGCAAAAAGAATTATGTAAGAAAAACATTTTAACCATGAAACAGTAATATGTGCCTCAGCCATTCCATGTTCCCATTTCTAGAATCCTTACAGCACATATTAAGGAGGGAACAACACAGAACAAGGTTGTTAAGTAATAAGAAACAGAAAGTGAGCGCAACAGTAACGCGCGTAGAAACAGACAGTGAGCGCAACAGTAACGCGCGTAGAAACAGACAGTGAGCGCAACAGTAACGCGCGTAGAAACAGACAGTGAGCGCAACAGTAACGCGCGTAAGATATTGAAGTATCCAAAGAACACAGTTGAAGTATTAACTGAAGAAGATAAAGAATCGAGCAACATACAATTATCGAGAGTTATCATGTAAAGAGAAAAAACACATGATTCGATAGATAGAACAATAAGAGCTCATAATTTCCAGTTACACAACTTGTTAGTTCTGTTCTTATCTTAGCATCTTGTATATCTTCTAATATAGGGCTGCTAGGAGTTGGGGTATGTAGATCTGGTACAAATCCTACTGGAAGTGCCAATCATCCTGTTCAGCATTCTGTTTAACACCTTCCTCCAAGATGCTAAGGCTTCTGTGTAGGAATATGATGTACCAGCAGAGCTACAGGTAGCAACGAGAGCTATCTAGAAGGTCCCAGATAAGCGCTAAGCAACAGGCTTAGCAGCAGGCTTAGCAGCAGGCTTAGCAGCAGGCTTAGCAGCAGGAGGCTTAGCCACAGGCTTAACAACAGGCTTAGCAACAGGCTTAGCAACAGGCTTAGCAAAAACGCTAGTATGGGGTGCTACAGTCAAGTGACCTGGGTCATCGTGTAGGATTCTTTGTAACAGTTACAAAACCCCGGGTACAGCATCTGCTAGCATACGCTGTAGCTCAGTGCTACAAGGTTAGGGGGGATGCTAATGCTAACTGATTACAAGAAGACACAGAGTATCTGGTATGCTAACATACCATGCTAGTAGTAACCTATAATGCTACTGTCGGGGTATGGTTGTTACTGTACGATCTATACTATAACCAGATACCCAGCCCATAAGTTGCAAGCAAGCCAACGCTAACGCTAATCCAAGTGCTAGTAGTACTAGCGCTACTAACTCCGTATGCTACAATTGTATGCTATGCTCATATGCTAGCGCTACTCCGTACGTTAGTAACTCCGTACGCTAACTCTGTACGCTAACTCTGTACGCTAACTCCGTACGCTAACTCCGTATGCTAACTCCGTATGCTACGCCACTCTGTACAAGTCTATGTGGTTACAGTACTGATAAGATACTGTATGATACGAGATAGCGAGTTCTCTTTTTATCTAGAGCTCAGCCCTTCAGCTCAGCGCTTTGCTCACTCTTTTCTCTTTTATCTAAAATAAACACCATAATGCGTCCGAAAACTGTTTCGCGACCCCTCCCAACAATTTATTTAGGGGGGTCTACTAGTAGCTAGTAGTAGTAGTTGCTTAATTGATCATGTTGACAGCTGCTGCCAACCAGGTCTTTGAATCTTTGCTCAAATTGCCGGTGGCTTGCTTGCTGTCCTCATCAATTTGTTTCGCAGAATCTTCGCTCTAGCAAGTCCTCGGAAGCTGCAAACAATAATCTTACCTGATCATCTACTGTAATTTACTGAGAGTTTTGCATTTTAATCTTTTTCGTCAAATTTTACTCGTTTCCCAAAATTCTGGTTAGATTGTTTTTTAATCTCTTTAGTCAAATCTCGTGCTTCGCACTCAAAGAGTTGCGATTTCGGTGATCTTACCTTTCATATGTACGATACTAGTTCAAAAAAGAAGAAATTACGTACTTTGTTATTGACCAATAGGATCAGCGCAGTGCGACCATTCCGGCGATAACATCAATAATACGGTAAGGCCTTAGATAAGTTTTTATGATCATTTTTATCTGTTCACTTATGGATCAGTTCGTATGTTTGTCATGACACCAGCGGCTGACACCAGCCGACACAAGCCTTAAATTGAATCTCCATCTTAAATGTTCTAATGTGTATCGAAAATTTAATAATACGGTGATTGATATTTAAAAGGTTACCGTTGATAGTCTGAATTTGTTCCTATCCCCGTTCCCTTCGACTTCGTTTGTCGTATCTGCGTTCCGAGCACCGTTAGATTTCAAGTTTTCTCCTCTTTCCGTCGGCTGAACCAGCACTTTGTACTTTGTTTTAAATAATTGTCGTTGTAAGTATATGCCACACCAACCCTAAGTTGAATTCTTAAACCTTAAACGTAAATTGAAAATTATCAATGAACTACGGTACTTCGTATCTAGTTTATCGCACAGTTATTCTGAAGACTGAGATTCAAGGTAGTTAGATTTCAAGTTTTCTCCCGAACCACTTAGTAACCTTACTTCGAAATAAATTGTCTTTTCCAAGTAACCTTATATTCCACATCATCATCCTCTACTTGAAAAGATATTGAGTACGATATATTTTTATCGTTGGTCTAGAGGTAACGTCGTTTTCACTTATGGATCAGTGAATGCAAGCAATTTTGAAAAAATAGCATTTCTTTGTTGATACAATTTCGTAGATCAGTCGGTTGTATGAAGTGTTTACATCATTTTTGACTATATATTAATATGTGTATACGTATGTATAAATATATATCGTCCGTTGTGATGAAAAAAGGTCGGACGCCTAATGTTGCCCCTTGTTTGAATATACTACTCCAAGCATTCAGTGCCTGCATTTTGAATAAGTTGCCTTCACTCTCACAATTTTTCTCACAATTTTTCCATATTTTGTAGATCGTAAGAAGATTGTATGAAGTATTTACATCATTTTTATCGTTGGTCTAGAGGTAACGTCGTTTTCACTTATGGATCAGTGAATGCAAGCAATTTTGAAAAAAATAGCATTTCTTTGTTGATACAATTTCGTAGATCAGTCGGTTGTATGAAGTGTTTACATCATTTTTGACTATATATTAATATTTGTATACGTATATAAATATATATCGTCGGTTGTGATGAAAAAAGGTCGGATCTTTGATCAACGCTTCACAAGCACTATTTACGCTACATTCGCAGCAGCATTGATTCTGGACGCCTAATGTTGCCCCTTGTTTGAATATACTACTCCAAGCATTCAGTGCCTGCATTTTGAATAAGTTGCCTTCGCTCTCACAATTTTTAAATTGAGAAACAATCAAAGAAAAATCCAAACTGCTGATCCGATCCACTACTTGTGATAACCATGAGATTCTCCACCATTACTACCGCTACCTTGATGATCCTTCAAATGGGATTCGCACGGGCAAAGGGTGTTGAAATTGACCTCTATGAGCTTCTGGCTGTTGGAGGTACTACGAATGCACCTTTTGGAAAAGTTAACAAGTTGTATAACTGGAAATTATGAGCTCTTATTGTTCTATCTATCGAATCATGTGTTTTCTCTCTTTACATGATAACTCTCGATAATTGTATGTTGCTCGGTTCTTTATCTTCTTCAGTTAATACTTCAACTGTGTTCTTTGGATGTGTTCTTTGGATACTTCAATATCTTGCGCACCTCTGAGCGCGCCGTACGGTACTGTTGTACGACTTCTTTCTGTTTCTACGCGCGATACTGTTGCGCTCACTGTCTGTTTCTACGCGCGATACTGTTGCGCTCACTGTCTGTTTCTACGCGCGGTACTGTTGCGCTCACTTTCTGTTTCTTATTACTTAACAACCTTGTTCTGTGTTGTTCCCTCCTTAATATGTGCTGTAAGGATTCTAGAAATGGGGAACATAGAATGGCTGAGGCACATATTACTGTTTCATGATTAAAATGTTTTTCTTATATAATTCTTTTTGCACTTATCTTATTTGGTCATGAATTCATTGACGAGACTGTGGAAGGCTGTCTGTCCCAAAGGCTTGGTGAGGATGTCTGCATAGTTATCTTGGGATCTGATGTGGTTGACAGATATGACCTTTCCTGCTTGGTTTTCGCGCACAAAGTGGTATGCCAAAGCAATTGATTTCTTATTCAAGGAGCTTGCAGGATTGGTTGAATTCAGCACCACACTCTTGTTGTCCACATAAATATCTGCTGGCTTGGTGATGGAAACTCCCATGGATCTCAAATGGTATCTCAATCTGATTGCCAAAGCCACTGCATCCTTCAAGGCTGTAAACTCAGCGCCGAAAGTACTGGTGTGAACTGAGGTCTGGCGTTTGGATTTCCAGTACACCGGTGTGGATCCAACAAATGCAATAAGTCCTGTAATACTTCTGCCTGTCACCAAATCATGAGCATGATCACTGTCACAAAAGATTGTAATCTGCAATTCTTTTACCTTTGGAATTGGGAACATTGGATCAAGCTCCTCCTTGTAATACTTATATTGGTGAGTAAAATCCTCCATCCGTGTTGGTTCTTCATTGACTGTAGTTCTTGGGGGTCTTGGATCCACGACTAGGCCTTTGTTTTTAAACTTCTTGAGATAACCAAGTATATATCTTGCCATCTCCAGGTGATTCTTTCTGGGGCTCGCTGAAAATCTGGATAAGGAAGATACTGCATATGTGATATCAATTCTCCCGGTCAACACCACCCATTGGCACAAACCTATGATATGTTGAAATTCCTTGTGCTCTGTTACATCCAGGAATTCGGATGTATCCAGTTCTGGTCTGCAATCTGGATGCATGGGGACATGGTTTGGGTGAAGGGTGAGTCCATGCTTGATTTCATACTTCCTTAGAACTTCTGTGATGTAAGATCCCGAATTGAGAAGAATCCTGCCATCCTTGATTTGTCTCACACTTGTTCCAAGATAGTACTGTGGCTTTTCTTCAATATTTCTCAGGGCAAATTCTTGTTCAATGAGTGCAATCCAGTTCTCAGGTTTCTTTGCAACAACAATCAAATCATCCACATGAGTTGCAATGTAACAATACCCTTCCCCTTCAGGCTCTGGGCGCATCCATAAATCAGGATCTGCGCGCGATGGTCTGAACCCTAAACCTGCAAGTGTATCGGCAAAGAAATCCATGTACGCTCTGCTGCTTCCAGCAAGACCATACAAAGCGCGTTGTACTTCAACTTTGCAACCCTTGTTTTTGCCAAAAACATCATCTGCCCAACACCATACCTTCTCTTGGTTAGGGGCTGTAGGGAATGCATTCCCCACATCTGCTGTCATTAAATCAAGCTTCTGATGCTGCGCAATTAGGAATAGCAGGAATACAGAGAGACTGTCCACTTGGCTGGAATAAGTGTTGACATGGCTGGAGTCAACCAAATGCCCTCCTGCAACTAAACGCGATTTGTATCTTCGGTCTTCACTCTTTACATCCCAGATCATTTTGAGCTTGACTTCTTGCCATCCTTCGGATTCTGGGAATTCTGTTGCCGGATCATGGAATTTGAAACACTCCAATCTCTCCAAGTTTTCCATTTCCTTGTCAATGCTCTCTTGCCATTTCTTATTTCCAGCTTCCAGATCAAACTGCACACACTGCTGATAGGTGTTTGGAATCTTGATGCCAAATTTCTCTCGTTGCTTCTTTGCTGCAAGCCGTTGATTTCTGGATAACAATCTTTTCTTTTTCTTACTTGGATTCTGCATGGCGCGTCGGAGTTTCTTTGGGAGTTTGACACGTGCTCGTCTTTCTTGTGGTCTTGGCTGGACTCGTCTCATTCGTCTGATAATATTACTGTTTTCCTTCAAAATTGAGTCAGCCCATGTACCCAATGGTCCACTTGAACGCCTGCTGCTGTTTTCCACGATGTACATCTTGATGTATTTGGCACAAGCAACTGGTTGATCTTTTTGCAGGACTGTGAGTGGGATGTCCATTACCACAGTCCCAACATCAGTGACAAACTGAGCCTTGAAAATCAACATCCCTTCTTGCCAATGGTGGTTCAGAATCTTTCTGAATTCACTGTTCAAGTTCTTGTCAGTACTTTCGAGAATATCCAGGTGAGACTCTGCATTGTTGGTGCAATCCAAATCTTTTGGTAGGGCTTCTTCTTCATCAGGTTCAGCATCCTCTTCTTCAGTTGCATCATCATCCAAATCATCTTGGTCTTCCAGGTCTTCTGGGACGTCATCATCCTTGGTTTCCAAATTCTGTTGCAGAAACTCCTCCAAAGTGCTCGTAGAGTGTTCCATGCCAGTTGAATCAGCTGCAAATTCTTCCCCTGAAACCAAGATGGGGACCTCATCAGTGCTTTCAATGATAGTCCTTTCCTTTTCAGCAACAGTCAGTTCAAATCTGGCAGCGTTGGGGTCATCATTGAGGACTTCTTTTTCAGTTCCAATATTCTCCCTCCTGGTTCTGACAACGGAGCGCATGAGCATCTGGCGCTTGGTCTTCTTAGTATCTGGTTCTGTCAGGATATAATACGTCATGGCATCCCCACAGGAATCTGCAAAGGCAAGGAATCTCCCCTTCAACATGCTTTCTTTTGGCGTCTTGTTCTGAGGTTGGTAGTACCAAATAGGCTCATAGAAATGGAAGCGCAGGTGTGAGATATCAGGGGTCCATCCATGTGAGACTTCGGATGGGGTTTTCCAATTCAAAGATGCACGAGAACAAACATTATTCACTTGGCAAACCCATTTTGCACACCAATGAGCCAAGGATTTAGGAGCTTTGAACATTGCCAGACAGTTGGAGATCATCTTGCTAAGTCTCCCCCATTCTGGTTCAGCCGGATTTTGGTGTTGGTGATATGGTTGGCTTGTCCTGGATCTAGTGGCAACTCTAGCTTCCCGCAACACTTCACTCCACTTCACGCCTGTCTCTGCTTGTGCATTGTCACTGATCATTGTATCTGGGGCACCATGCTCTCTGAGATAATCCTTCAAGGCAGTGGTACATTGGGACACTTGTTTTAGTGGATGAAAAGACCACTTCTTGGACTTCACTCCAGAGAAAAACTGACCACCATTATGGCCTTGGCTGGTCTTTTCAGAGAAAAAGGTATAGTCAGTGGCAACTGGTTCATTCTGTCTGGTATAATGGAATGCTTTGAAACGCTTCCTGTAGTGCTTCCTGGGAATGTCTCTGTTCTCTTCTTCAATCTCTGTATAGAATTGGGTTGTATTTTCCAAGGTCTTCTTCACCACCCGCTCAGGGAGCATTGCCATTCTCTTCCTAAGTTCCAGCATGGGTAGTTGGGCGAAACTGAACTTCTGAAAATTCCTCTTGCGTCTGAGCATAGGGTATTCTCTGAGATCTGGTGGTGCTGGGGAATTCAACTCAAACAGCTCCAAAGACTCCATGTCACCCTCTGTTGGTTTTGACAGCTTGAAAAACACCTTCTCTTCATCATGCCAAAAGGGTAGAAACGTAGTGCCAATTTTGATTCCACAGTCTGGATATTGAGGTTGCACTCCAACTCTCACACCATGATCTCCCATATCCATGGATGTTAACAAAGACTCTCCTTCAGTGCTGTCCCGGTCTTCAGTGATAAAAGTTGCATAGTGGACCAATAAAAGAACTGGATCTTCTCTCCCGGGAACTGTTGCTTTGGTCACTGCACTCACAACTGGGTGTCCATCCATAACATCGCTGGACATAAATGGTTTCACTGCTGAGGTCAATCCTGTCTCTCCTCCAACTCGAATCCATGCCTTCTCAGTCACCGTAGGTCTATTCCCACCTCCACTGTCCATAAGGGCAATATTCTCTCCCTTGGAGATTTTCATGGGGAACCTTCTGGTTGTCTTCACCTTCAGTCTCTGGCTGCGTCTGGGCGTTGATATACTGGTTGAAACCTGCTGCTGCTGCGCTTGCGGCTGCTCTTGCTGCTGCTCACGTTGCTTTTCTTGTTGCTGCAGCGTCAGCATCTCTTCTTGCTCCTTCCCCTTTTCAACCATGTAGAAGCGCACTGCTTTGAGAGGCACACTGCCAACGGGAAATAATTCGGATTCATCGATCGAGCCAATACTGTGGGCATCATCAGAGGCTTCAGGCAGTGCTGGTTCAGGAACTGCTGGTGGCGAGGGGGGTCCTGGAAGTGGAGGAAGCTTGACTCCTGTCTCTTGGGGCGATTCAGCAACTGACACCGTGGAATCCAACATGACACGACGGACACGACGCGGACGGCCACCACCTCGGCCATACAAACGTCGGGGAACATCGGTATTGCCCATGCCATCATCTTTCGGCTCTCCAATCTTGATACCATTGACAGGGCTGGGGAATTCATCTGGTGGAGACTTGTGGCGGACAGCGTTGTTATATTTTAGGACAAAGGTACGTTCCGAATCTTGTAAATTTCTCCACGTCTCTGGGGGAATCCTGAGAATACCAAGCATGTTAGGATGAAGTGTAGTGCCGCCCAAAGAGAGGGTTCCTGGGCCCATTTGTCCATCAATGCGCCGGCGCTTTCCCTCGTACTGGAGCTGGAATGCCAATTCTTGGCGGCGTTTGGCTTCAGCACGGCGAGCAATCCCTTTCCGAATATTCGCTTGTTCTTGCTTACGAAGTTTCAGGACAAGGTCTTTCAGGGTCAGGGTGGACTGGTGCTCCACCATGCTGTTGGTTGTGTAGTCCAGAGAGGAGTCGTGAATATTCTGGATGAAGAGGCTCTTGGCTTCACATTCTCGAATGCCGAAATTTGGGATACGGTGGAGCTTGTAGTAAATCAACTCAAAACGGTTGATATAATCTGCAATGTCACCGCCTTCATACAATTTGACGTTCGAAAGCTTCAGACGGAGTGTCTCAGCATGGGATTCTTGCTGGGATTTGGAGTCGTACCAATTAAGGAGTTCGTTCCATGCACCATGTCCATCGGTCTCATCTCGGTATTGATTAACCTGTGAATATGCCCGCCCGTTGCATGTGGCCGCTGCAATGGTGGAGTATAAGACGTGGTTTCGGTTTGGATCCTTGTCGGCTTCCTCTCTGCTGTTCATAACCTTTTTGAACCCAGTACCGTATAACACACTCTCCGCTTCAGCTTTCCATTTGACCCAGTTCGATTGGCATCCGTCGAATGTCTTCACATCTCCTACACGGAGTGTCTGAAACCCTTCGCGTTCTTCTTTCTTTTCGAGTTCCTTCTCTAGTTTCGTGATCTTGTCTCGTAGGGTCTCTTCAGTACTCATGGGTTTAATGGTAGGTGTGAACAACCATTTGATTGCTCCTGTAATCGCTTGGGTAAAAGAGAAGTGGTATGTTTCGTTGGTGTTGACGGATAGGTCGGCGGCGAAGGACATGTTGGGATATATATTTTTTTTTTTTTTTTAGGGTATGATTGTGTTCCAGTTAAAAATAAAAATTTTCAATCGTGCGTGTTTCGAAATGTTGAGTATCGAATAACGTGTCGGTTGAATAATTCGTGTGGTAGAGTATGTAATTTTATTGCGATCTGCGACTGTTAATCAACAAGTTGTATAACTGGAAATTATGAGCTCTTATTGTTCTATCTATCGAATCATGTGTTTTCTCTCTTTACATGATAACTCTCGATAATTGTATGTTGCTCGGTTCTTTATCTTCTTCAGTTAATACTTCAACTGTGTTCTTTGGATGTGTTCTTTGGATACTTCAATATCTTGCGCACCTCTGAGCGCGCCGTACGGTACTGTTGTACGACTTCTTTCTGTTTCTACGCGCGATACTGTTGCGCTCACTGTCTGTTTCTACGCGCGATACTGTTGCGCTCACTGTCTGTTTCTACGCGTGGTACTGTTGCGCTCACTTTCTGTTTCTTATTACTTAACAACCTTGTTCTGTGTTGTTAAAAGTGTTCACACTTGAACCCTTTTCTGGACAGGTGTACTATGAGGCGTGGCCTACAACTTTCAACTCAACTCGTCCATACAAGATTCAAGTGGAACTCTTCGCGAACGTTACTCAAGGCCGAGCCTGTACTACAGGAACCATGATTGCAAGCAACAAGTTCAATACCAGCAGTTATGCAATGGCAGATGCATCTGCTTACACAAAGACGACATCAAATGGCATTGTTGGTGTGTCGGAGTTCACCGCGGAAAACATTAAGAACACCGACGCTTATACAGGCACCGCGGCGAATGGAACAGTTGATCTCTGTAAGAAGACATCGAACGCTCTGTTTTGTATCGTCTCGTCTTGTCTCATTGCGATCAACATTCGTTTCGTTGCATATGATCCCTCACACGACCACGATTCTTTTTCTTCTTTGATATAACTTGCGTTCCGTAGGTGTCCGATCGTGCTACAAGGAGGCAGATGGATCATATGTTTCCCACGTCGATCACCACTTGCAATTGACTGTTGACTTTTTGGCTAAGTTTGATAACTTCTCTCAATCAGTTAATATCACTACCACCGATCCTACAACGATTGATCAAACCATCATCAAGACGATTGACGTGGAGGCATTCTTGTGCGATATTACCAATGCTGCAACCAAATACACAGTTGGTCAAATGTTCAGCATCTGCGTGCGTCCCAAGTCAAAATTCATCGCTCAAGGATATTCTGTGTCAGGCTTCGATAATGTCACTTGCAGTAACAGTGGATCCACGCGTGATGTGATTACAAACAGAATTTTTGATGACTTGACTGGTCCCTTTGACAATGTTACTTCTTGGAAGTCACCGACCGGAGTCCAAATGGGTTCGAGCGCCAAAGCATTTCGGAGTGTTGTCTTATCAGGATACTTCCAGAACAACGACTCTTCCTTCACTTGCAGCGGTACAGTCAAGGTTTTTGCCAAAATAAGCCGCCACTTGACTGCGCGTTTTACTGCTTCTTCCGAAGATCTTGCTCGTGGCCTCCAAGTCGAAGCACCGGTACCATCCTCGGAAAGTCCATTTGCTGCCTCCGTTGGACTTTCCAACGATGGCTATGGCGACCTTCTGACTGCATCTGCCGGAATCTTGACCAGCGGTGTAGTAGGTGATCTTTTTGCACTTGTTGTGGCAATGTCTCTTCTTGCCCTCGGAGAATACTAAGCGGTTGGTTGGTGACGTCGTAGCATTATAGTAAGGAGTAAATGGAGGAACTACGATGCCAATGAGGTATCGCGACAGGGAGAGGTTACGGAGTGACTTGCAACTGAGTGACTTGCAACGCTTTAGTTGGGATTATTGGAGGAGAAAACCTGGCTCATATTTTGTAAAAGATAGAATCCAATAAGGTAAACACTTTGTTAACCCATTATTTCAACCATGATATGTGGGTGATATGATAACCGAGGCATCGAAGCGCGGCACCTGCTATTCTAGTTTCACCATGTCGCGTCGTGCCAGGTCGAAATGGAGGGCGAGGCAAACGGCGTGGTCGGTATAAAGGGCGTCCCGCGGGACAAATTCCCGGTCGTGTCCTCCTCCGTCTCGTCCAGGTTCGACGAGGGACTCCGGGGGGACGGGTTGTTTGTTCTTCTTCTTCTTCGTCTCCTTCTTCTTCCCCGTTCCTCCGGATAGGAGTAGTGATAGTAGCAATCGTCCGCGTACCGGTACCCCCTGTAGACGAGCCACGCCCAAAAGGTCGTCCACACGATTGGAATCGACAGGCAAAAGAGGACCGGCAGCGTCCAAGGGAGCGCCGAGAGCCACAGCATCGAAACGACCGCCGTCTCGAGGGACTGGTACCGCGTCTCGAAGCGCTGGTGGTTGCGTCCGAAAACTGTTTCGCGACCCATCGCGACCAATCGCGACCCAATCGCGACCGGATCGCGACTTGTCTAAAAAAAATTCAACCCCAATTTTTTATTTCACAACCTCTTTTTTATTATTCTCAACTTTTTTCCATTATTCTCAACCACATTTCTCCCTTTTCTCAACTCCCCCAACGGGTCGACCGAAATGTTCTGTTCTAGACCCTGACATTCAGTCCCTCTTCACACTTTCATTCCATTTTACACATTTGACACACTTGACTCAACACAACAAATAATTTTTAATCCAATTTACTTCAATCACACCAAAGTGTTACGTCGTGCCCCTTTGTGAACTTTTTTTTTCAGTGGTGTCACATCACATACCGGTACCCCAGCTAAGAATCGCATCACAAAAACACACACCACCATGCCGAAAGCTTCCTCCGACCCAAGGCACTTTGCCAATGAGCCCAGAATACCCAAGACATTCCATTGTCGCAACTGCATTGCCTCTGGAAGAAGAAGAAAATCAAAATCCTTCAAGGGATACAAACAAGAATCGAGCCACTTTCACACCTACCGATATGTATCTCAAGGCCTCTCCAGGCATCTCTATTCCAACAGCGATTGCCGAACTTATTATGTTAAGAACGATCTTATGGATTTTATTTCTTCTGCGAAAGCCGAAGTCACCCTCCCTTTGGTCCGACACACACCATCACAGTATGGACTGACAATGACACAGAATGGACCACAAATCCCCCCCTCCCTTGCCGAAACGAACACCGCCGCAACAACTTCTATCCATACCTCACTCAATCCTCAAGTGATCGCCAATGTATTGATCCCACCCATGGACAGACAGGCAATCGAATCGCATATGGCTGAAAACGAGGAAATGAATTCAATCGGTTACGCTGTTGATGCCTCAGACCATTTTGATGCCAGTTCCGACACCGAAGTATCTGATTCCGAAATCACGAAACGCACCACCATTTCCATAAACGAAAGAGAGGAAACATTCCGGAATCGCACTCTGTTCCCTCCCCGCCCAGAACTTATTGCTGAAATCAACCTCCTCAACATTATATCACAATACAAGCTACCTCTTTCCACTTATCAAACCATTTTCAATTGGGCAAAAGACAGCAACAATCTTCCCGGTTTTGATTTCAAGGTTACACCAACAAGAAAACGTGATGCCATTTTCCAAGAAATAAAAAAAAATCTTGGCATATCTTCCGAACCAAAATTTGAGCCCAAAATTGTGAATTGGCTTCCCGACAACAAACCTGCTCAAATATATGTCCGCTCTTTTCTGGATGCTTTGTATTCCCTTCTGTCGAACCCAGATTTAATGTTGGAAGAAAATCTGTCATTCCCCACGTCCGAAAACTGTTTCGCGACCCCTCCCAAGAATTTATTTAGGGGGGTCGCGATTTATTCCTGGCTCATTTTGACGTAGCTCGATTCCTAGCTCTCTCCCGATTCGCAACCCCCAATCGCGACCCAGTTACTACCTCAATTACGAGAAAAAACAATAAAAAAAAAAAAAATTCATACTCGACCCGATTTTTTTTAAGACTCAAATATTTTTTCTTCAGTCACTTAATCAAATTAATCAATATTTTCAAAAAAATTATTTGTTTTCTCAAAATAATTCCCCCCTTCCCCCAATTTTTTTTAATCTGACTCATTATTACCGACCCTACCATCATTATATATTATGAGACTGTTGCAAAAATTCACTCCCAAAAATTGATTTCTCATCCCGACACCAAGTATTTCCCATCACACCCCTCAAGAAATCCATCACAAAAATCACAATTATTACCCAAATTACAGGAATCGCGACCCCCATGAAAAAAATTTTGAAACACTATGATGCAAAATATAAGTCTTTCTTTTGATAAATATTGATACTACTCTAATAATTGTTTATTCTCTGTTCAGTTTTCTCACACACTCACACACAAATTTTGGTTCGATCTCGAACAATTTTTAAAGACTGGCCAACGCGATATCGTTACTGCCAGTAAAGTCCTCCTCATCTTCATTTACATCTAGCAAAGCTTGTAGCTCCGGACTAATGTATTCAGTAACTTCTTCCTCCTGCACCCAGTCCTCATCGTACGGACTGTTGTTGTTGTCATTGTTTTCACTCTCGCGACAGAGCCTCTCTCTCAATCTTTCCTCACACTCTCTACCCGTTCTCGGATCTTTCCTCAGCACATCAATCTCCCTGCACAAGTTATTGAACAGTGCTAGACCTTCCTTCGACCATGATTGTTCCTCTCCACTGTATTGGTCACAAAATTTCTTTTTCTTCCTCCTTCTCACAATCCTGCCACCACCGTTCCTTTTTTGCTCAACATGATTCACCCAAACATCATACTCATTATGAATCATCATCAATGCAAATGCTTCATCGCTTTCTGTGAATATTTCACTCAGCAAACATGTCGTCTTTTTGCATCTGTAGCCCCTCTCTATTGGAGAGATGCTTGATAGAATCCGAGTCACAAAGTAATAAAAATCATCATTTTCACTGTTGTTGTCATACCTTCTGTACTCTGGGTTCAGTCCCAGCCTCTTTCTACTAGTTCCATTACTACTAATCGTCTGATAACTGATTTTAGACGTGGGTCAAAAATTTTCGTGCCGGGTCCTTTTGGGGTCAAATATTTGACCAAAGGATTGTCCCCCGGCTTCATTTTTTCAGTCCCGTACCATATATATTTTACAGCCTATGCCAATTATTTTTAGAGGCTACGCCCATAAATTTTCGAGGCAACGCCCATAAATTTTCGAGGCAACGCCCATAAATTTTCGAGGCATTGCTCATAAATTTTCGAGCCAACCCCCATAAATTTTCGAGGCAATACCCATTACTTTTCGAGGCAAGCCCCATTACTTTTTGAGGCAACGCCTATGAATTTTCGAGGCAACGCCCATGAATTTTCCAGGAAATGCCCATAATTTTTCCAGGCAATGCCCATAATTTTTCCAGGCAATGCCCATTAATTTTCCAGGCAATGCCCATCAATTTTCTAGGCAATGCCCATTAATTTTCTAGGCAATGCCCATAAATTTTCGAGGCAAGCCCCATCAATTTATGAGGCAACGCCCATCAATTTATGAGGCAACGCCCATGAATTTTCGAGGCAATGCCCATGAATTTTCGAGGCAATGCCCATTAATTTTCCAGGCAATGCCCATTAATTTTCGAGGCAACGCCCATTAATTTATGAGGCAACGCCCATTAATTTTCTAGGCAATGCCCATTAATTTTCGAGGTAACGCCCATCAATTTGTGAGGCAACGCCCATTAATTTTCGAGACGGAACGATCGTTTTGTCTACCCTATGGTATTATGGAGCGACGCCGTTTCCAACCACAAATTGCTTTTAATTTAAACTATCACTAATCAACCTCAATATTACCATCCATTTACAATTCCGCCAACCACTTCCTTCTCTCACTACTCATTATTGGATCAATATGCTTTCTCCTCTTCTTTCGCTTCGTCTTGCTACTAGCAGAATCTGATTGTAATGCCACACCTCCACCTTTGCGTTTCGAAGCCATGTTGATTCGTCTCATCAAGGCGATTTCAAAATCTACCACTTTTTCCTTTTGCTTTTTCGCCTCGATTTTTGCTTTTTCCCTTGCCTCGATGTCTTCCTCCTCTTCTTCCTCGTCTTCGTCTTCTTCCTCGTCTTCGTCTTCTTCCTCGTCTTCGTCTTCTTCCTTGTCTTCGTCTTCTTCCTCGTCTTTGTCTTTATCTTTGTCTTCTTTTCCCCCTAGGTTGTAGCCAGGGAAGCGGATATCCATCAGTTCTTCACACACTCTTTCATACATTTCTATTCCATCTTCCGACCACCCCTCCTCGTTTCCACTTCTCGGGTCACAATATTTTTTGCTAACCTCAGGAATACTTTTGTCATCAACTCTTTCCAAGTAATTCACCCATCTTGCATATTCGTTATGAATTATAACCAATGCAAATGCCTCATCACTCACGGAATATATTTCACCAATCAATTTTGTTTTTTGCCATTTTGGGCAAAAAACCGATGGCAGGAATGCAGCCAAGATGCGGGTTGCAAAATAATAGAAGTCATCTTCTCCTTCCTTCTTCCTATAGCTCGGATGCAGGACGGGAGCATCATCATCCTCCGTCTCGAGAAGCTTTAGCGTGCCTGGAAATCCTTCAGGCAGCACCCATTCATTTCGCCTCGTTTTTGCCTTCTTGAAGTCATCTGTAACAGGAACGGTAACCGTGTGCTTGTTAGTATTGGCATCCACTTGCTCATTATAATAATCATTCCCACATCATTTTACATTAGTAGCATTAGCACTCACCAATCCAATGCTTCCTAACTAAAGACTGCACCGCAGTTCTCAAGTCATTTACCGCCCTTCTGATTATCATCCAGTTGTATTCATAGAATTCGTTTTTGGCAACGCCTTCCGGTAGTTGAAGCTTTTCCTCCTTCATCATTGTTTTCAGAATTTGGATCGACTCTTTCTTATCCACAAATTTATGACTCTGAAAAATATTTAGCTTTACATACTGATTCACCCTTTGGCTCAACACCGTCGCTTGATGGATCCTAAGTTTCCGCTCGATTTCTTCCTTATCGACGTTGCCTTTTTCCTTTTCCGTTCGTTGTCCTTCTGTCTCTTTTTCAACCAGTTTTCTCTCCCTTTCGTCAAGTCGTTTCTCCTTTTCTTCAAGTCGTTTCTCCATTTCAGCTAATCGTCTCTCTGTTTCTGCGACTCTGTCGTCCCATTCACTGTTCCGCACCGTCCTCGGCTCTGTCATATTTGCATTCTCTGCGACAATAACGTTCCCGTTTGCGTTGAAGTTCACATTCCCTCTTGTGCTGAAGGTCACATTGTCTATCGAAGTTTTGGTGGATTGGGGTTTATTTGTGTGCTTCGTTTTCCGATGCTGCTGCTTCTTCGACGGCTGCTGCTTCTTCGACGGCTGATGCTGCTTCTTCGTCGACGGCTGCTGCTGCTTCCGCGCCGATGCCACAGTTGGTGTTATCACATTGGGATCGGGTAGGGATAATCCACTGCGATTCTTTCTTGGACTGTTCACATCAGCTGAGACTGGACTAATTTCTGCAATAGCTTTAGTCAGTTGCAATGCTTCTCTATTCATGGTGATTAATGTTGTAATTTAGTGGAATTTCTGAAAAGTTGTTTTCAATCAGTTGTGTTACTCAATTATGAAGACTTTCCGCAAAAATCAAGATCGAAGAATTACAACAAAAATCACGTCCACACGTCCACATCCAATAATTACTGGACGGCTTCCTCTATCAATGCAAGCCATCATGCCGCGCCATTTTATTGTTTCCAAAAAACGTACTTATCCTCTACATGATATTCTCTGTTAGCTTTGCATCCTCTCAAGGTGGAAGCGTACTCGCCCGCGCCAATTTTGCTCTCTTATAATTTCTGTACCTGACATAGTAACGTTTTTTTGGGGCGGTCGCGTCGCGATGAATTTGCGAATTAGGGACTATCTTAGCTATTACCAAAAAAAAAATTGCGAAGTAGGGACTATCTTAGTTTTTACATTAAAAAAAAAAGTAACTACTATTTCTTACTCACTCTTCCTCTGTTTCGTCCATGTCATTTGCCAATTGACATTGACTGTAAAGTGTTGCATATGATGTAGAAGCCAGGCTCTCATTCCTTTCTTCAAAACTGTCCAACCAAGCACCACGATTGGCCACTACTAGCCACCTGTTTGCAGCCGAGATACTTCCATCTTTATTCAACTCTGGCACAACAGCAATATCTGATAAAATTGCGTCTGTGTTGAATACAAAGAAACCTTCTTCCAAAGTACCCTTGGAAACAAATCTTGACTTCGACCTTGTGGGCTCTTTCTTGAATTTTCTAACGACGGCATAAAGACCTTCATTTTCAACCGGGTAATTATTCACTCTACCCGTTGGACGTTTCAGGTTATCTAGTTCAAGAAAACATAGAATCTGACACGGGATTGCTTCCGAATCAACACTGACCACTACCCAATCCATCCAAACGGCATTCACTTGCCCAGATGTCGATCTGTAGGAGGGATGGCATCGAAACAAATATCCGACCTTGTTTGTTGAATCCCATCGATTGTGTTCTGTGAATGCTTCTACCGATGTGCCATCGACTAGTAACGGCAACACCGAATCGCAGACAAAATCCAGAATTACCGATGGCAAAAACGGTTTGTCCTTATTTGAAGTTCTATGCCATGTCATGCTTCCCTTACTTTGTTTGGCGTCACGGTGTATTTTGAATAGTGAGCCGGCTTTCTTCGGTCTGGGTTTTGCTGTCGGGTCTTCATGCTTTTCCTCCAACCCGTAACACATATTGGCAGTACGCAACAGCAACTTTTCCGTTTGTCGTTTTGTTGTTTGGCTAATCAATGTAGCTGCGTTTTTTTGTGTGTTCTTTGCTGGAGCCTTCACCTCTGTCTTGTGATGACTCTCACTGAAGCTACTATCCCACCCCAGTGGATGTCCCCACAACTTTATGTACTCTGGGATGTGAAAATATAGATGGTTCTTGATGAGTCTCGTCCCCATTCCTTTCCGAATACATGCAGTATTGATTGTGTTAATAAAATGAATTATTGTTTTTGGTAGATTTCGGAGACCTTTTGGAGTAATTCTTCCATGTTTGAGAAACTCTTCCATTGATATGATTTGTTCAATGACGTCAATTTGTGTAGTTGCAAATCTCAGATCACCCACTATCTCTTGGCCAGCTTCCGGCGCCAGTGCTACAAGGATGCACAATAGCATACCGCTATAATCTTTTCCTTCTTTTTTCGCAATGGACATAATGCTTGTTCCAAATTTGGTTCTAGGAAAATCCCTGTCGGATTGTCTTGATAATAGCGCACCATATCTTTGAGCAATATATCCAAGTGCTTCCACCGTCGCCCTCCCTTTCTTTAGGTTCGCGGCGTATTTACACTCAACACTAGTGTTTACCAACTGTTGTTCTATTGCTTCCACACATCGCCTGGCTACCCCTAATTGATGCATATGTAGTGTTTCACCTGGTGTTGCGAGGTGTATATTATTGAGATTGGACCCGAAATTTAAACTGTGGAATGCGTTCTCGATACGGTGGTGTGATTGTTGTTTGAAATAATCCGTTGCATCTTCTCCGTCTGGTATTTCGAAGTCGTCTGGTTTCCACAGTTTTACATGTTGTTGTGCTGCTGGCCTATTGATTTCAGTTGTTGCACAATCACAGTGTCTGCATAGTTTTTTAACCCTGGCCGATCGGGATCCATATTTTCCACAAAGCTTGTCATGGAGTTCGGTATCTCCTACAACATATGCAATCGCAAATTTCATTCTAACGCTCCACACTTTCCCTGCATAGGGAAGGTAATCCCACAGAATTCCATCCCCTCTGGCATCAATTTCCCTCAATGATTCTAGTGCAACGGCAATCGCATTATGAATGTTCTGTACCCCTTCTGTCGGCGTAACTTTCCTTGAATGATGGGTGTTTTCCCATTCGCTGTCTGGATGGAAGTAAATAGTAGTCCAAGCCTCTGGGCGTTTTCTTGTCTCTACACTGAAAATACCCAGAGTCATATTGAGAGGAGTAAGAGACAATCTGCCATGCGCATCCAGGCTGATCCCGTCCATGTAAAAAATCAGTGGTACCAAAATTTCAGAAGGAACTGCGTTTTGCTGGCACATTAACCTCCATGAGTCCTTCCACCAAGTTCCATGATGAAGCTCTGAAATGTATGTGTCTTCCGTTACGGCAGGATCACTGTCTGGCTGCAGAGGAGTTGTTATACTTGGAAAGGAGAGATTTTCGTCACACATCAGCTCACTATTGGATAGAAGAGAATACAGTGCATCTTTAAAATTGCGAACGTAGATCTGAGCTGGTTTCTTGTCTGGTAGCCAAGTGACTAGCTTTGGTTCAAATCTTGTGTTGGGTATTTTGACATGCTTCTGTATTTCTTGGAAAACAACTTCACGTTTTCTGATTTTTGCTGTACGGAAATCAAAACCAGGGAGGTTTTGACATTCCTTTGCCCAATTCATTATGGATTGAAATGTACCTAATTGTAAGCGATGCCTTGACATTAGATTCACAAGCTTGATTTCAGCGTGTAGCTGCTGAGTTGTATCAGGTATTGGGTGGGAACGGAACATCTGTTCCATGTTATTGAGCGCATCCGGTTCTGTACTTTTTTGTTCATTTGCATCATCCATCAGTGTAACTCCGTCGTTGTCTTCCTCTTCATTATCTTCCTCTTGATCTACCTCCGGAGCTGCTAAATAGGACTGTATAACATTGCGCTGTATAGGTGGTACCAGAACGTCTGGTACCGCTTGCCTATTTAAATCCTGATTCTGGTCCCCGGTCGAAATTCTATCAGATGCCGCTTCTCCCTGTGGACCATTTGCTGTCATCGTCAAGGAAAAACTGGATGGGTTGTGTCGGCCCGCACCTCCACCCGTGTGGTGGATTTCGAATACGGACGCACCTGTTTTATCTACTACATTATGATAGTAGTATCTGCCGCATTCGCCTGATCTGGTCAAGTGGCTTGTAAGCCCGCTGCAAACGTATTTGAAAGATGACTGATCCTTTTTAGACACTCTTTTGTACCCACGAAATTTTTTCAGTGTGTTCGTGTTCTTAAAACATGCCAGACAGTAGAAGTCTGCCAAGATTTTAACACCATCGGAATACTTTCTTTTCTTTGGCATCACGTCAACAAGAAGATAATGATTTCTGGGTCTCAAAGGACAGCAATATTCACTATCTTGTTATCATTAATTTCACCCATACCTTGTCGTTTCAAGAAAGGAAGCAAGAACCAAAATCGTCGTCACGGAAAGATGCTCCTTTAGAGTTAGTACAGCACTTGCATTCAAAATGAATTAAAGAACGAAAAAACTCTTCATTTTCTTAAGCTAATCGTGAATTAGTGGTGACAGAGGCGCATGTGCTATCTTGTGCTGCTGTCAGTTCAAGCCACTCCCATGCCTCTCATCTTTTGTCTTATTTAGTGCTTGCTTTATCTGTGTATTATTTTGCATCTTCATGAATACTTTTTGGAATATTTCCAGCATTCAAGTAACCATACTCCTCACCATATGTATGCTTCTGACTATGAAAAGAATCAAACTCAAAAGATCCTATTGTGTGGGGTGCGTCCCATATGTTCTTTTGTCTTATTTAGTGCTTGCTTTATCTGTGTATTATTTTGCATCTTCATGAATACTTTTTGGAATATTTCCAGCATTCAAGTAACCATATTCCTCACCATATGTATGCTTCTGACTATGAAAAGAATTAAACTCAAAAGATCCTATGTTTCATGGATATTTCCTCCAGTAGTGTCAATACTTTCTAGTAGAAAATATACAACAGTCGAATGAATGGGATATCTATGATACCACATTTATTTAATGTGCTTTGCGATGTTACTTCCTCGTTGGTCCCCCTAGTAACAGAATAGAAAATCTGTATCAAATCCAAGTTCATAAGATACAAAAACAGTGCTGTTAGAAGATCTGGAAGAAAAATGGCTATTAAATTTAGTTTTGTCTGTTGGTAGTTTAAGTTGTGTCTGTTGGCTGATAAACATTTGTGTGAATAAATTTTAATGATTAAGTGTTGTCTGTTGTGAGCAAACTAATGTTAAGGCGATTAAATTTGTTGTATGTTCTTGGTAAATTAACATGATCAAGATTAAATTTAGTTTTGTCTGTTGGTAGTTTAAGTGGTGTCTGTTGGATGATAAACATTTCTGTGAATAAATTTTAATGGTTTCAAATGTAGTTTGTATCTCTAATGAAGTGTACATGTAGAACTAACCAGTTAAAACCTAAACTTTTGTGAGTGAATTTTGGTTTTTTTATGTTTCCTGTAAATTGTACTCTGTGATAGCGTGAATCAATTTTGGATTTTTCATATTTCCTGTAAATTGTACTCTGTGATTCTAGTGAAGTGTACATATAGAAGTATCCAAATTAAACCTGAGTTGTTTCAGAATCAACACGCTACTAGATCAGTAATGAAAGTAACACTCGGAATACTAGTGGAAGTATCACCACCAGCAGTTGCAATAGTGGAATTAGAATTTTCATTTCTCCATTTTCCAACATCAGTATAAGATCACAATTCTAGTTTTGCATCCTGGCAAAACTGAATTCATACTTCGGATTCACACAACAACGTCGGATCGAAGGTCACCATGGGATTCTCTTCAGGGCTAACTCAATGTACAGGGCTAGCCTAGTGGTGGGGTAGCTCCCTGAGATCATACCACTAGCTGTACGAGCGCACTGTTGAGATACCATGGAGAGGGACAACAACCTAATACCTCCACTATGACTCTGGATCAAGGTATGCCTGGTTGCTAAATGTCTCTCTAGACTGGAGATGGTGGTTTCCTCATGTCAGAGTCTTCGTTGGTTTCCTCAAGTCAGAGTCTTCGTTGGGTTCCTCAAGTCGGAGTCGTCGTTGGGTGTAACCACAAGGGAAGGATCTTTTACATAGCAAAATGCAGTGGCCCTGGTGGGACAGGGTGGTGAACCTTGCATAATTTTGCTGTGATTGAGGTCTTTTCAACGAGGCTGCTGGTGTCTTTAAAGGAGTGATTCTGATTGAACTTGCGGTGGCCCCGCGGTGGTTTCGACTGCTTTCAGTTGTTACTACCTTTGTTCATTGGATAACCTCCGTACACAGCGACGGTTTGGATAACTGACCGTATCAGTCCAGGTGTCATCGGTGCCTCATCTCCATATACAAAGTGCCTCTGGCAGCCCGTTTGGAGAAGAAACTGATAGGTTCGGGCTTGCCTTAAAAGTCAAGTGGGGAGTATTGCTTCGCGCAATCTCCTCGCGCCCCCACTTCAACAATCAACCATATCTATCGGAATCGCAATCGAAGAAGTATCGCAATCGAAGAAGTATCGAAATCTATCGGAATCGCAATCGAAGAAGTATCGGAATCGCAATCGAAGAAGTATCGGAATCGCAATCGAAGAAGTATCGGAATCGGAATCGCAATCGAAGAAGTATCGAAATCGCAATCAAAGAAGTATCGAAATCGCAAAGTTTCTACAGTCACGATATTTCTACTGTCAACCAAAACAAACACCAAACATGACGCTATTTACAACGGAAGCGATTCCCACAAACAACAACGGCGGCGTTTCGAACAACAACGGCGGCGTTTTGAAAACGCTACTATCTAAATCAAAATGGCATTCGAACGAACTACTTTAAATTGTAAATTAATATTATTATATTGGATCGGCCCTGAGTACAGTTCTACATGGGACGAAGGCGCTCATAATATAACAACCGTCGTATTTGGGATTCGAACAGCTGTGCAAGATGGTAGAGTTAAACAACAGTGCTTCCCCAGAACGTAGTGGAATTTTGATTCCGTACGTAGGGAATATAAAATAATATATAACTTCATCGTCGTCTACCCCCTGGGGACCTACCACAGTCAAAAGACTGTAGTAATAGTCACGATCGGTATGGCATTTGGAGTGGTAATTCTTACCCGTTGAAAAGGCAAGATAGTGACTATCGCCGCCGACCGTTTCAAGTGTTGTTTGCCTCACCACCTGACGTATCACCGAAATTTCATGACCAAAATAATTCCGAACCGGACGTATAGTATCCTCCAATTCATTGACAATATGAGATGCAACCATGTTCAAATCTGCCTGTTTCCGTTCCCCCACATTCTTTTTGAACGCATACGGACCTATGCCACGACTTGCACGGTTGGGTCGAATACCAACAATGGCATACCCATCATCGACGCTACCACACTCGCATCCTCTTTCAACTGTTGGTTTCACTGCAACAACATCTTCTGCAAACATTCTTGTATATCCGATATTATTGGTTCCAGCCAGATGTTTTCTCGCTTCTGTTCTAGATGCTTTGGCAAATATTCGCAGTGATGGTTGCGATCGATCCACTGCAATTAGGTGGTTATCCTCTGTACTATCCATGGTCTCGAAAGGTTTCATCTTCGGTTGCGGATCAATAGACACAACGTCATTCCATTCGTATTTGTTGGATTCAACTTTCTCTTTATCCCATTTCGTTACAAAAAATTTACCTTTGTAAAATAGATCGTTGTTGCTAACCCTCTTCAGCTGTGTTTTGACGACGTTATTGGATGTTGGTGAATGAGTAGGTTCATCGATTCTTGGTCTTATCCTAGCCACGTGTTTATAGGTGGTGTGTGTTTTCGACTTGGGTGGTGCATTTTTGATAAAATTGGATGTCATTCTTCTTCTCGCTTCCTTAGCAGCTTTCCTTTTGGCTTTTTTGTAGAGGCCTCTTTTGGACATTTCGTTCCCTGTCATTGTTGTCGTGCCTTTCTTCATCGTGCCTTCCGCCCCTTCGGCTAATCGTCGTTGCGTCGTTTGCGTCGTCTTCGTTGCGTCGCGTCGCGTCGTCGTCTTTTTTGTCTTCCGTTGTTTCGCTTGTACTGTTTGGGTCGTATCGCACCTCCGTCGTCTCGTCTGCGTGAAAGGTTAAATAGGGGGGGGTTAGTAATAATTACAATTAAATCTTCCTGGGTTAAAACGTAATCGTGTTAGCGTACCTTTGTCGTCGTTTTCGTTCGTCTTTGTCTCGTCTTCGTTGCGTCGTTTGCGTCGTCTTCGTTGCGTCGCGTCGCGTCGTCGTCTTTTTTGTCTTCCGTTGTTTCGCTTGTACTGTTTGGGTCGTATCGCACCTCCGTCGTCTCGTCTGCGTGAAAGGTTAAATAGGGGGGGGGGTTAGTAATAATTACAATTAAATCTTCCTGGGTTAAAACGTAATCGTGTTAGCGTACCTTTGTCGTTGTTTTCGTTCGTCTTTGTCGTCTTCCGTTGTTGTCTTCCGTCGTCGTCTTCCCTGGTCGTATTCAATTCTTCCTCCTATGTCACGAAAACAAGAACTTGCGCCTGTTGAAGTCCTACCGGCGATGGATGCAGATTGATTGATTTCAAGACGTTTGGGGGCCAAGTCAAACAATGTCTTTCAAGCGAACAATCTCTCGTCCATGCCATAGAGGTGCTTCTCCGTTTTTCAGACAAGGATATTTAAGGACTAAAGTACAATGAGCCAAGAGCCTACCGTAGGGGTTCTCTTCGTTCACAAGACGGAGTGCAATTAAGCAACTCTGCTCAAAATAAGTCG
Source organism: Pseudo-nitzschia pungens (assembly GCA_037355855.1). Taxonomy (NCBI): domain Eukaryota; phylum Bacillariophyta; class Bacillariophyceae; order Bacillariales; family Bacillariaceae; genus Pseudo-nitzschia; species Pseudo-nitzschia pungens. The sequence continues at coordinate 6,369,592 of CM074761.1, read as the reverse complement.
GATTCTGAATGAAAATAGGCGGTGATATGTGTAAAAAGTGATTTGTGATGCGAAAGAGTGATTAAGCGAGGAAACACAGCAAAATATGGTAAACACAGCAAAATATGGTGAACCACGAAATCGAAATCGAAATCGAAATCGAAATCGAAATCGAAATCGAAAATGAATTGGAATTCGTTGGAGTAATAAGGTAGGAAGTAATTTGTGTTTCTACCGGCCCTTACTAGTTTTCCTGTACAGTTTGTATTGGGAAATAAAATTTTTTTATTGGCTTAGTAAGGTAAGGTTTATTTATTCATTGGCTTGGGAAGGTATTTTTTCATTGGCTTAGGAAGGTATTTTTTCATTGGCTTAGGAAGGTATTTTTTCATTGGCTGAGCAACGTACGATCGTAGAATCATGGAATCTATTAGAAGCCAATCAAAGATTCGGGTACAATTTGTACAGGGATATGTACTAGGAAAAGATATTTGTAAACATACAACATGTCTATCGGGAACACGTGATTATTCAAAGAGGGTGTTCCAGAAGACAAGACGAAGTGATTATTGAAAAAGGGTTTTCCAGAAGACAAGACGACGTGATTATTCAAAAAGGGTGTTCCAGAAAACAAGACGACGTGATTATTCAAAAAGGGTGTTCCAGAAAACAAGACGACGTGATTATTCAAAAAGGGTGTTCCCGACGGACAACGTGATTATTCAAAAAGGGTGTTCCCGAAAATAAGACAACGTGATTATTCAAAAAGGGTGTTCCCGACGGACAACGTGATTATTCAAAAAGGGTGTTCCCGAAGAGAATACAACCCCAAAGATAAGACAACGTGATTATTCAAAAAGGGTGTTCCCGACGGACAACGTGATTATTCAAAAAGGGTGTTCCAGAAAACAAGACGACGTGATTATTCAAAAAGGGTGTTCCAGAAAACAAGACGACGTGATTATTCAAAAAGGGTGTTCCCGACGGACAACGTGATTATTCAAAAAGGGTGTTCCCAAAGATAAGACAACGTGATTATTCAAAAAGGGTGTTCCCGACGGACAACGTGATTATTCAAAAAGGGTGTTCCAGAAAACAAGACGACGTGATTATTCAAAAAGGGTGTTCCCGAAGATAAGACAACGTGATTATTCAAAAAGGGTGTTCCCGACGGACAACGTGATTATTCAAAAAGGGTGTTCCCGAAGAGAATACAACCTGATTGACCATTATGTGCGACGCGACGGACGCGACGGACGCGACAACGGGAACTGCAGGCCAAGATGAGATGAAGGTCATATTCATAAATAGACCTCATAGGTACAGCGCACAAACCACCCGCACCACCCCATTCAGCTTCCATTTCGGAGAGGGAGTTTTTGGTACTTTGGATATTCATTTTGATCACAAAAATTATTGCGAGATCGAAGGTATTGACAGGGATCTGGAGACAGGTATGATTATTCGCAATGTAGAGTACAGGGATGACGGGTTCGAGGTTGTGGTCAAATACCCCAAAAGGGATGATATAGGATATTTTGTACCGACGTACAGGATTACCTTCACGTTTGAGTTGAAGAAGGATGTTACTAATCCTATGGATCACCGGGATGCAAATTACATTGTCAGGTGCTACATGGGAAGAGAAATCGTCCGTGAGATCCGTATCGAGAATTACCTGCCTGAGGAGGTGAGGTTGATTATTGAACGTGGAGCCGTTATTCATTCGTTTCAAATGGACCGTTTTAAGTCGATGATTTGTGTGGAGTGTGAATGTGTCAGAGGAGAAAATACCGGAGAAAAGGCCCCGAAAAAGGTGCAGATAAGGGGACATATTAAATAATGACCGAGCGTCTACAACCCTTAACTTTAATGTACTGGCTTTATTGTACACGCTTTATTGTACTATGATCATGCGACACCTGATGACCCGACCCCGGCGGTAACCTTACCATAGTATCTTAGAAATGGTATCATGGTAGGTTATCATCTCCAGTATTTCGTAGCATTAACAACCCTAACCTTGTAGCACTCAGCTACACTGTATTAATGCAGATGCTATCCGGGGTACATACAACTGGTACAAATCGTACACCACAACCCTAATATCTAACCCTAATGGTGCTAGCTAGATCGCGTGCGCATGTATTAACTCTAACGCGCTTGCCCTAACGCTAGCTCGTATTAGCGTTAGCTCGCTTAATAACTGTTTGGGTCAGGTATCCGGTCATAGTACATATTGTACCATGATGACCCGACCCCGGCGGTAGCATAGTATCTTAGCAATGGTATCATGGTAGGTTAGCATCCCCAGTATTTCGTAGCATTAGCAACCCTAACCTTGTAGCACTCAGCTACACTGTTACCAAATACGTAGTATCTCGTAAACAGTTGGCGCTACAGCGCTACAGCGCTACGATACAGCGCTACGCTACAGCGCTATCGACACGTTGCTGCTTGCGTTGCTGCTGCTTGCTGCCCCCCCCCCCTGTATTATCGACGCGTTGCTGCTGCTTGCTGCTTGCTGTCCCCCCCCTCCCGTATTATCGATGCGTTGCTGCTACAGCGCTACAGGGGATACAGCGCTACAGGGGATACGGCGTTACAGGGGATACAGCGCTACAGGGGATACAGCGCTACAGGGGATACAGCGCTACAGGGGATACAGGGATACAACGATACAGGGATACAGCGCTGTAGCTCTGTATCGTATCGTGACAGCGCTCCGCTAACTCGTAAAATAACAGAGCTCTGTAGCTCCAGTACTGTATTGTACGGGTAGCGTAGTGTGTGCGGAGTAGCGTAGCGTAGCTCAAATTAATTAGATTCAAAGGTGTGGTAGGTCCGCTAACTCGTAAAATAAGAGAGCTCTGTAGCTCCAGTACCGTATTCTACGGGTAGCGTAGTGTGTGCGGAGTAGCGTAGCGTAGCTCAAATTAATTAGATTCAAAGGTGTGCTAGTGCGTTGGGTAAACCTTAGTAACTGTCTGGGTCAGGTATCCGGTCATAGTACATATTATACACCAATGACCCGACCCCGGCGGTAGCATAGTATCTTAGCAATGGTATCATGGTAGGTTAGCATCTCCAGTATTTCGTAGCATTAGCAACCCTAACCTTGCAGTCCCCCCCTGTATTATCGACGCGTTGCTGCTGCTTGCTGCTTGCTGTCCCCCCCCTGTATTATCGACGCGTTGCTGCTGCTTGCTGCTTGCTGTCCCCCCCCCTGTATTATCGACGCGTTGCTGCTGCTTGCTGCTTGCTGTCCCCCCCCCCTGTATTATCGACGCATTGCTGCTGCTTGCTGCTTGCAGTCCCCCCCTGTATTATCGACGCGTTGCTTCTACAGCGCTACAGGGGGATACAGCGCTGCAGGGGATACAGCGCTAAAGGGGATACAGCGCTACGATACAGCGCTACTATGATACAGCGCTACAGATATACAGCGCTACAGCGATACAGGGATACAGCGCTACAGGGATACAGCGCTACAGGGATACAGCGATACAGCGCTACAGGGATACAGGGATACAGCGCTGCAGCGCTACAGCGCTACAGGGGATGAGCGCAGCTGAGCTCTGTATCGTATCGTGACAGCGCTCCGATAACTCGTAAAATAACAGAGCTCTGTAGCTCCAGTACTGTATTCTACGGGTAGCGTAGTGTGTGCGGAGTAGCGTAGCGTAGCTCCGCTTAATTAGATTCAAAGGTGTGCTAGCGCGTTGGGTAACTGTCTGGGTCAGGTATCCGGTCATAGTACATATTATACACCAATGACCCGACCCCGGCGGTAGCATAGTATCTTAGCATGGTATCATGGTAGGTTAGCATCTCCAGTATTTCGTAGCATTAGCAACCCTAACCTTAGACCGTAGCACTCAGTTACACTGTATTAGTACGGATAATATACCAAGGGTACGTACAACTAGTACGAATCGTACGCCACAACCCTAGTATCTTTGGAGTTAGAGCTACAGCGCTGCAGTATCGCTACGAGCTGCTTGCTGCTTGCAGTCCCCCCCCTGTATTATCGACGCGTTGCTGCTGCTTGCTGCTTGTGGCCCCCCCCCCCCCTGTATTATCGACGCGTTGCTGCTTGCTGCTGCTTGCTGCTGCTTGCTGCTGCTTGCTGTCCCCCCCCCCTGTATTATCGACGCGTTGCTGCTGCTTGCTGTCCCCCCCCTGTATTATCGACGCGTTGCTGCTTGCTGCTTGCTGTCCCCCCCCCCTGTATTATCGACGCGTTGCTGCTGCTTGCTGTCCCTCCCCCCCTGTATTATCGATGCGTTGTTGCTACAGCGCTGCAGGGGATGGAGGGGATACAGCGCTACAGCGCTACAGGGGATCAGCGCAGCTCAGCTCTGTATCGTATCGTTCCGATAACTCGTAGATAATAGAGCTCTGTAGCTCCAGTACTGTATTGTACGGGTAGCGTACGGAGTAGCGTAGTGTACGGAGTAGCGTAGTGGCGTAGCTCCGCTTATTAATTACGAAGTACTTCGTACTTCGTAAATTCAAAAATGTGCTAGCGCGTTAACTGTTTGGGTCAGGCGTCCGGTCATAGTATATATTGTACTATGATGACCCGACCCCGGCGGTAGCATAGTATCTTAGCATGGTATCATGGTAGGTTAGCATCTCCAGTATTTCGTAGCATTAGCAACCCTAACCTTTTAACACTCAGCTACACTGTATTAGTACGGATGCTATACCCGGGGTACGTACAACTGGTACAAATTGTACGCGAAAAGCCTGGTATCTCTGGAGTTAGCACCCCATACCACACGTTCGCTACAGGGATACAGGGGATACAGGGATACAGGGGATACAGCGCTACAGCGCTACGGGGATACAGGGATACAGCGCTGCAGCGCTACAACCCTTAACCCTAATGGTGGTTGTACAACGAATTTTGACCCCAGCTGTTAATTTTTCGACCCAAATATTCGAGTTTGGAGCAAAAAATTAATTTTTGGAGCCAAAAAATAATAATTCGAGCTTAAGAAAGGCACTTTCGCTCCAAATAATAAAAATATTGGAGCTAAAAACATCTAAAAAAAAAGAGGGGGGTGGTCGAAACGGGTCAAAATGGTCGAAAATCAGTTATTAGACGATACTCTCCCGCATCACAATCTCCACTTTACCTGGAAAGGAATCTGGCACAATGCCTTCGCGATCGAGTGTGTCCTCTAGTACGACGCGTACACAGCAGTAGAAAGTGTTAGAGTAGCAGGGGAGGATATACCATCAATCTCCACCAAGCAGTAATAGCAACCAATGTATTCACTTAGTAAGCACGTACCGAGATAGTGTTTTCTAGCCAAAGTCTGAGCATTGTGCCGCAGCGTGGAAAGACCTTGGTACACCAACCTTCTGTTAAACCCATAAAAAATTTCAAATGAAATACCATGGGGTGGAACCACAGCTCCGGACGCAATCCCTTTCTTCAAAATTGATTTCACCTTACTCTCATCCATGATAAACTTCAAGCCACGAAACCAACTATTTCTTATGTGCCGTGTCAACTGTGCTTCCAAACCCGCGTCTTTTTGATGTTTCTTAAGTTTATCCGATTGCGCCTTAGTTATCTCTAATTTTGCTTCACTTACGGTTCGTACCATCTGTGGCTTTGGCTTCTTCCCTGTTGTAGTTGCCTCCAGCGTGGGTTCTTCTTTTTTTGTATCCTTCTGCAGTGTTGTCACATCCCTCTCTAAAGAAGCTACTTTCTGCTGGCTCTCTTTTAGCTGTTGTAGCAATGCTTCGTATGTGGGTCTTGGTGTTGTTTTGGTACCGGTCGTCTTGGTGTAACAACACCCGGGGCGGCGGGGGGTTTGTTGGTTGGTGGTGTGGTACCAACGAAAACCGCGGTCGGGTTGTTCTTGGTTCTTTTATTTTTTTCATCAGCACCACCTGAGGTGGGTGGTAGTTTTCGACTTGTCTTTGGGTTCGATTTCGTATGGGTAATACTAGCAGTAGTATCCTCACCTGTATTAGCATTGGATACAATTTTTCCACTTCGATTCTTTCTTGGTGCATTGCAATCTGCTTTCTTTTCTATTTGCTGATACTCATCATATACGGTAGGCATTTTTTCGGGCGTCGGAAGTAAAAAAAATATGTGAAGCCATAAAATTGTGAACACAGTTTTTTCACTACTAACAAAATACCTGTTAATCATTTTCCTTTCACCATCCCCGCAACTTGTAATGTCATACACTCCACTATGGAAATTGTAGGTGACGTGGCCAAATGTTTAAGAGGATTCCCACCCGCGCCATAATTTTTTTCTATCCACCTGTGCACATCTCTGTTCATTCTCTACTGTACCCATACGGTATTCACTATTGATTGTATTTTTGGCTCTACTATTCCCTGCGGGACAGTAGGTAAAAATTACTAGTACTAGTACTACTACATAAGTATACCAGCAGTAGCAGAAGTTCAACTACTACGCGTACGTACAGTAGTACCAACAGCAACGACGATTTCGGGGAGAACGACGATTTCGGGGAGGACGACGAAGAGGAATGACGATTTTAGGGAGGACGACGAAGCGGAAGGCTATCGGAGCGAAGAGCAACGACGATTTCGGGGAGGACGACGAAGAGCAACGACGATGTTAAGGAGGACGAATACGATCGAAGCGAACAGCAACGACGATTTCAGGGAAGACGACGCAGATGATTGGAACGACGATTTTAGGGAGGACGACGGTTTCAGGTGGGACGACGGTTTCAGGTGGGACCACGGTTTCAGGTAGGACGACGGTTTCAGGTAGGACGACGAAGAGGAAGGCTATCGGAACAAAGAGCGACGATGAGGTCGATCGGAGCGAACAGCAACGATGATTTAAGGAAGAACGACGATTAACGACGATTTTAGGAAGGACGACGAAGAGAAAGGCTATCGGAGCAAAGAGCAACGACGATTTTAATGACGACGAAGATAATCGAAGCGAAGAGCAACGACGAGTTTAATGACGACGAAGACAATCCATTTCAATCACGCCGGAAGCAAATGATACAAAGATTTTTTATTGTTTAGTTACCTGCCTAGTGTAGAATGGTTCATTCAGCAATGCCGGTGCTGTCTGATTCCTCTCGTTGTACAGGGCAAGCGGAGTAGAGGCTCTCGTAGGTAGTATAGGTCATAGAATTATTCCTCTTTTCAAAGAATTCGAGCCATTGCAATCGATTGTGAACAACGAACCACCGACCATTGTTTACTGGTTCCGCATTCTCGTCCAGTTCAGGAACAACTGCCAGTTCCGAAAGAATAGTGTCAGTGTTGAATAAATATAAAGTATTGTCAAGATAGCCACTTTTTACAAAGTGAGATGATGTTGACCTTGGATCTTCTCTAAACTTTCTGACAACAGCGTAGATGCCATCTGAATCGACATTGTATCCATTCACAGCCGATGTGGGTTGTTTCAAATCTTTCACGTGCAGAAAACACAGCATTTGACAGGGGATTTCAGTGTTGTCATCAACTGCAAACATTGCCCAGTCAAACCATACACTGTTAACTTGGCCTGAATCAGACCTGTATGAGGGGTGACATCGGAAAAAAAAACACCCCCTTGTCACCAGAGCATTTCCCGGTTCGAACTGATTCCTGTCCCATCACAGAGTTGCATCACGGATCATGGTGGTCGGATTCCTGGAGATCCCTTTGCATAGAAGAAAATTCTGAAATCCTTGTTCCCATCATTTTTTACATGGATGGAATTAGCTTGGATGCGCACCGAAGACTATCACTGACTCCACTCAACATGACCCTAGGCATATTCAACATCGAAACCAGGAAAAGGCCGGAAGCATGGACAACAATCTATTTTCATCCTGACTCTGATTTGGAGAGCATTCACCATTCAAGAAAACCATCTCCAAAAGAATCAATCCAAAACCTCCATAATGCCCTAGAAGTGGCGCTCCGATCTTTCAAAGAAGCATGTGAGTCCACCCATGAAGGCATCCAATGGGATTTTCTCCCTTATGCCGGCCAATTGTGGCAAGTCAAAATGAAATTTGCAATAGCCTATGTCATCGGTGACACAGAACTGCATGATAAATTATGTGGCAAATATGGATCACGGTCGGGTGGTGTACAAAAGCTTTGCCGACACTGTAACTGTTCCACCAACGACATAAATATTCCATCAGCACAACAAACAGCCTCTCTTTGGGCCCCATCAGATTTTCATACATTTCCAGACTCAGATGCCACCACCACCAAGGAATATTTCAACAATATTTCTCACCACCAAATCAGAAATGCATTCCACAGTCTCAACTTTGGTACCAATGTAAACAACATCCACCTAGCCACGCCCGGTGAATGCCTCCACATGCACCAGCTGGGGTGTGCCAAACGAGAGGTAGAATCCCTGGAGCAACTGATGAAGGGTTCAATACCTTGCCCGTATGCTGATCACCTAAAGACCGGTGTTTCCACAGTAAATACAATTGGGCATGTCTCTCAAAAATATGGAGCCCTACTCTCAAGGCAGTCGGATCGTGACTTTCCCAGAACTAAATTCAGCTCCAATCTTCTATCTGTCACTAAAAAAGAGGGGCACGATTACAGTGGTATGCTGATTTCGATTCTTCTAACATTGGTTTCTGAATCCGGCAATGCAGTTTTGAGCGACCCCTCATTTGTGAAGAAACACATTGATGTCATCGAACAAATCATCTCAATGGAAGAATTTCTCAAACACGGCCGGCCTACCACAAAGTGCATCAAAAATCTTCCCAAAACCATTATTCATTTCCTCAACTCTATCAATGGCACCTGCCTTAGGAAGGGAATGGGAACAAAACTGATCAAAAATCACCTCTACTTTCACATTCCAAAGTACATCAGTCTGTGGGGTCCAACATTAGGTTTCGATTCTGCATACAGTGAAAGTCACCACAAGACAGAAATAAAAGCACCATCCAAAAATACTCAACAAAATGCCGCAACCTTAGTCCATCAGACGACCCGTCGGAAAGAAGAAGCATCTCTCCTTCGACTCGCAACCTCTCATTACAAGTTGAAGAAAGTGGGTGGTGATCCTAAAGTCATTTCCCCTCGTCCTACACAGTCTGGGTCCCGTTTCACCATTTTTCTTGACGGAACTAGAGGTTCAATGAAATGGGACTTAAGACGAAACTACAACAAACCATTTCATTCATCAATTGTGCTAGATTTTGTTTGTGACTCCGTCCTTCCTTTGCTCAATGACACATCCAGCATATTTGGGTTCACCGAACACAACAGATGGGATTCTGTGAATCATGTCAACTACCTGTTCCGATGTCACCCCTCATACAGGTCTGATTCAGGCCAAGTTAACAGTGTATGGTTTGACTGGGCAATGTTTGCAGTTGATGACAACACTGAAATCCCCTGTCAAATGCTGTGTTTTCTGCACGTGAAAGATTTGAAACAACCCACATCGGCTGTGAATGGATACAATGTCGATTCAGATGGCATCTACGCGGTTGTCAGAAAGTTTAGAGAAGATCCAAGGTCTACATCATCTCACTTTGTAAAAAGTGGCTATCTTGACAATACTTTATATTTATTTAACACTGACACTATTCTTTCCGAACTGGCAGTTGTTCCTGAACTGGACGAGAATGCGGAACCAGTAAACAATGGTTGGTGGTTGGTTGTTCACAATCGATTGCAATGGCTCGCATTCTTTGAAAAGAGAAATAATTCTATGACATATACTACCTACGAGAGCCTCTACTCCGCTTGTCCTGTACAACGAGAGGAATCAGACAACACCGGCATTGCTGAATGAACCATTCTACACTAGGCAGGTAACTAAACAATATAAAATCTTTGTATCATTTGCTTCCGTCGTGATTGAAATGGATTGTCTTCGTCGTCATTAAACTCGTCGTTGCTCTTCGCTTCGATTGTCTTCGTCGTCATTGAAATCGTCGTTGCTCTTCGCTACGATAGCCTTTCGCTTCGTCGTCCTTCCTAAAATCGTCGTTGCTCTTCGCTCTGATAGCCTTCCTCTCTGTCCTTGAAATCGTCGTCGCTCTTCGATTCGATTGTCTTCGTCGTCCTAGAAATCGTCGTTGCTTTTCGCTCCGATGGCCTTCCTCTTCGTCTAGCCTTTCTCTTCGTCGTCCTCTCTGAAACCGTCGTTGCTCTTCGCTTCGATTGTCTTCGTCGTCCTTCCTAAAATCGTCCTTGCTTTTCGCTCTGATAGCCTTTCTCTTCGTCGTCCTTCCTAAAATCGTCGTGGCGTTTCGCTTCGATTGTCTTCGTCGTCCTAGAAATCGTCGTTGCTTTTCGCTCCGATGCCCTTCCTCTTCGTCTAGCCTTTCTCTTCGTCGTCCTCCCTAAAGTCGTCGTTGCTCTTCGCTTCGATTGTCTTCGTCGTCCTTCCTAAAATCGTCGTTGCTCTTCGCTACGATAGCCTTTCTCTTCGTCGTCCTTCCTAAAATCGTCGTTGCTCTTCGCTCCTATAGCCTTCCTCTTCGTCCTTGAAATCATTGTCGCTCTTCGATTCGATTGTCTTCGTCGTCATTGAAATCGTCGACGTTGCTCCTCGCTTTCATCATCTTCGTTGTCGTCCCTTCGATCCTCTATTCGAATCAGTCATTCTGCCAAAACTCTGAAACATCCTCTGCCTCCGTTTCTGATTCTGATGGTAGTGAAGCCGAACCGTAGTCAATTAAATTTGGATGAACATAAGAAACTTCTGAACCCGAACCTGAATTATCATCCTCTTCGTCATCCCCATCCGCATCATCCCCATCCGCATCATCCTCTTCGTCATCCCCATCCGCATTCCCAGGAGGATCATTTGCTCCAGCTTCAGCTGCTTCAACTGCAGCATTTGCTTCGTCCAAAGCAACACCAAGACCTATTACGACCGGTACCAAAATAACACCAAGACCCACATACAAAGCATTGCTACAACAGCTAAAAGAGAGCCAGCAGAAAGTAGCTTCTTTAGAGAGGGATGTGACAACACTGCAGAAGGATACAAAAAAAGAAGAACCCACGCTGGAGGCAACTACAACAGGGAAGAAGCCAAAGCCACAGATGGTACGAACCGTAAGTGAAGCAAAATTAGAGATAACTAAGGCGCAATCGGATAAACTTAAGAAACATCAAAAAGACGCGGGTTTGGAAGCACAGTTGACACGGCACATAAGAAATAGTTGGTTTCGTGGCATGAAGTTTATTGTGGATGAGAGTAAGGTGAAATCAATTTTGAAGAAAGGGATTGCGTCCCGAGCTGTCGTTCCACCCCATGGTATTTCATTTGAAATTTTTTATGGGTTTAACAGAAGGTTGGTGTACCAAGGTCTTTCCACGCTGCGGCACAATGCTCAGACTTTGGCTAGAAAACACTATCTCGGTACGTGCTTACTTAGTGAATAAATTGGTTGCTATTACTGCTTGGTTGAGATTGATGGTATATCCTCCCCTGCTACTCTAACACTTTCTACTGCTGCCGTGTAATCCTACTAGAGGACACACTCGATCGCGAAGGCATTGTGCCAGATTCCTTTCCAGGTAAAGTGGAGATTGTGATGCGGGAGAGTATTAGTAGTAATGGGACTAGTAGAAAGAGGCTGGGACTGAACCCAGAGTACAGAAGGTATGACAACAACAGTGAAAATGATGATTTTTATTATTTTGTGACTCGGATTCTATCAAGCATCTCTCCAATAGAGAGGGGCTACAGATGCAAAAAGACGACATGTTTGCTGAGTGAAATATTCACAGAAAGCGATGAAGCATTTGCATTGATGATGATTCATAATGAGTATGATGTTTGGGTGAATCATGTTGAGCAAAAAAGGAACGGTGGTGGCAGGATTGTGAGAAGGAGGAAGAAAAAGAAATTTTGTGACCAATACAGTGGAGAGGAACAATCATGGTCGAAGGAAGGTCTAGCACTGTTCAATAACTTGTGCAGGGAGATTGATGTGCTGAGGAAAGATCCGAGAACGGGTAGAGAGTGTGAGGAAAGATTGAGAGAGAGGCTCCGTCGCAAGAGTGAAAACAATGACAACAACAACAGTCCGTACGATGAGGACTGGGTGCAGGAGGAAGAAGTTACTGAATACATTAGTCCGGAGCTACAAGCTTTGCTAGATGTAAATGAAGATGAGGAGGACTTTACTGGCAGTAACGATATCGCGTTGGCCAGTCTTTAAAAATTGTTCGAGATCGAACCAAAATTTGTGTGTGAGTGTGTGAGAAAACTGAACAGAGAATAAACAATTATTGGAGTAGTATCAATATTTATCAAAAGAAAGACTTATATTTTGCATCATAGTGTTTCAGAATTTTTTTCATGGGGGTCGCGATTCCTGTAATTCGGGTAATAATTGTGATTTTCCTGATGAATTTCTTGAGGGGTGTGATGGGAAATACTTTGTGTCGGGATGAGAAATCAATTTTTGAGAGTGAATTTCTGCAACAGTCTCATAATATATAATGTTGGTAGGGTCGGTAATAATGAGTCAGATTGAAAAAAAATTGGGGGAAGGGGGGGGATTATTTTGAGAAAACAAATATTTTTTTTTTAAATGTTGATTAATTTGATTAAGTGACTGAAGAAAAAAAATTGAGTCTTAAAAAAAAATCGGGTCGAGTATGAATTTTATTTTTTTTTTTCGTAATTTTCGTAATTGAGGTAGTTACTGGGTCGCGATTGGGGTTGCGAATCGCGAGAGAGCTAGGAATCGAGCTACGTCAAAATGAGCCAGGAATAAATCGCGACCCCCCTAAATAAATTCTTGGGAGGGGTCGCGAAACAGTTTTCGGACGTGCAAAAGCCCCGGCTGTCGGTCGGAAAGGAGTCGTGCCGCGAAAAGTACTGGAGCATCCGGTCCTTCTCGGCCCACTTTTTGTCCAGCCACGAGGCGTCCCGCAGGACCTCCTCCATGCTGTACCGCTTGATGCGGAAGTGGACCTCGGCCGGGCACCTCCGGCGGAGCGTCTGCCACAGCGAGACCAGGGAGAGGTTGTCCTGCACGGGCGGGACGCGGCCCCTGTAGCCGCTGTAGGCGACCGTGATGTCGTAGATGACGGGGCTGGATTCCCGGAGGCTGCTGATGCTGGCGTTGAAGCCGGTGGTCCGGGGCAGCAGCAGGTGCCTGAGCTGGGGCCGGCCCTCCCGCTTGGCGAAATCGTTGCTCCGGGCCAGGACCCGGGCCCGGCTCTCGCCGTTGTAGAGGGACCAGCCCTCCGGAAAGAGGACAAAGTGGACCGGCGCCGACATCCTGGTCGCCGCGGTTCGCGTCGCCGTTCCGGTTCCACCGCCATTGGTGTTGCCGTTGCCGTTGGTGTTTCCGTGGCTGTTTCCGTTGCCAGTGCCGGTGCCAGTGCCATTGCCATTCTTGTCACCGGCAAAGGACCGCAGCAACCGAAAGAGGCTCTCCCGGTCCGAGACGTAGCCCTCCTCGTCGATGAGAGGAAATTCCAGAAAGGTGTGACAGAATTTCCCGGCCCTGCCCTCCACTTTCGATCGATCCCAGTGTACCTCTAGGGGAGTATGATCCTGAAGTATCTGAGTGTATGTAATGGCATTCAAACAGTATCTTCTGTAGACTTAAGATTTGCCAGCACTCTATGTGCCATTGTTGTTATTGCTATCCACTACTACGTATTTCAGTACACGTACGATTAATTCCTACGAATTGAAAGTGCCGACGAGCAGGAATATCAACGCAAGACAGGATGCTGGGCCCTGATTTAGTACTAGTACTACATGATACTACAGGTAGTACTAGTAGTACTACTGCTGCTATTGGTCACACCCCAATACGGTACTTCTTGTACTGTCGTAGTAAGGTACTTTTAGAATGTACTCTACTAGAGGTAATCTTACTGCAAAGTTATTCAACAAAAAAAATACTTCGTATGGTTAAGGTTACCGTAGTACGGTTCTAAAAAAATAGAGACCGTGATGGCGGTATACGAATACAACTCCACTACCCCCCCGAGGTCCAATTAGGTAATTACGGTAATCTTAGAACCTTCACAAGAACGAACGTATTTTCGTATTTTGTACAGTAACTTAATCAATAGAAGATGTTCGCTACAAAAAAGTAGTACCGGTATGGGTACCAGTCTACGCAATCTTACATCTGTGACAGAAGCAAGATGACAGATGACACTAAGATTAAAATTCATAATTAAAATTTGTTCTTCTATCGTCAATCTTGAATCTGAAATTGTCATATCTCTGGAAACCAGAGGTCGACCGAATATAAAAATAAAGTGATTGATAATCTTGTAAAATAAGAAATTATGATAAGAGTTATGATTTTGGAAACTAAGATAAAAATGAATGTTCTCTCGTACAACGTCGTGTTGTTTATCTTGATAAAGAGCAAACAGACATAGAGAAGCTTTGCAATATATATATTGCAATATATATTGCCATATATATAAAAAGGTCATATATATATAAAAAGGTCATAAGAACCTGAGTCGGGGACATCAGTCATAGAGAACCTTGAAGTTGATAGAAACAGTGTTTGTTTCTTAATTCATAAATAGATTGTTTCTTGTGTGTCGTAGTCTTGAGACATACGACATTATCTTTCTTCTCGAGATAGATCTGGTTGAGGTTGGAAAAGATCTTGTTGAACTTGGAAAGAATCTCATGGGGAATAATAAGGCTTGATACGTCTGAGATTAATCCGTTCAATGATATGCTCATTGCGAAGGAAAGATACAGTACCATTGGTGTGGACTTGAGTGATGGTAAATGGGCCAATTGCTCTGGAACCAAGCGCATCAGTCTTGTAGTTGAAGATCATGATCTGATCACCAATGTTGTAGTCATGGTGTTTACGACGCTTGTTTTCTCTGAGCGCATTCTGATCAATAACAGATTGGCGTTTGGATCTGAGGAGTTTGATATCAGTGATGATAGGAATTGGAAGGAACATATCACGATGGAAGGCAATAGCTCCAGGTGAAACACCAAATGTTTTATGCACAGTGCATCTGACAGCAAATTGAGCAGAGGCAAAAACATTGTCAATGAGGTCAATAGCTTGTTGCAAATCCTGAGGAGGATTAGCATGAAGTTCAGTGCGCATGGCAGATTTCATAGTATCATGCACACGTTCCAAAACAGCATTGGCTTGAGGATTTTTGACTGTGGTTGGAACAGGCTTGATATCAAGGTTAATAAGGTGAGATTGAAAATCAACATTGAGGTATTCAGAACCTTGATCAAAAATGCATCTGCTGGGTTTTGGATAGCGAGAAAGCCATGCATCGTTTAATGCATAGATGGACATTTTACCTGAGGGATTCATCTGTGGAGCACGTTTGATTTCAAGGAGGTTAGTGCACATATCCATGATGGTGAAACCATTAAATTCAACACAACCAATATTTGGGATATTGACATTCCAGGGACCAATGGTGTCAATGGCAATGGTTTCCCAAGGGATGGAGAGTTCTTCACGAGTTGCAAGATGGCCATAAGAAATGTGAGTGTTCTTGTGGCGTTGACAGGAATCACAGGTTTTGCAATATTTGGCAACAGCGTCCTTGAGCCCTGGAGAATAGATGAGCATGGAGATGGTTCTAGTCAAACGTTCAGCGCCTGCATGACCAAGAACATGATGGTACCAGTTGATGGTGTCTTGGACAAGCGCTTGTGGAAGGACAATCTTGGTTTGGTTGTTTTTGGTGTAAACCTTGAGTTCAGTACCAGCAAAATCTTTGGTGGAATAATGCTTGGTGTTTTGAATGGTTGAATCTGCTGCTTGGGCCTTGGCAAGAGCATCAAAACGCAGAGGATATGCAGGAAGATCTGCAGGATAATTGATAAAGAGATCTGCAATGGAGAGATCGGAAGTGTCAACCTTGGAGATTGGCTGAGGGTTTGGATCTTTGACGAGATCAGTTGGGGTTGAAGTTGGGGTTGGAGATTCAGAAGACAAACCAGAAGACAAACCCTGCTCCTCCTCAAGGGGAAGGCGCGAGAGGGCATCAGCCAGGATGTTGTCTTTGCCTTGGATGTATTTGAAAACAGGACTGAAATCTTCAAGGAGCATGCGCCAGGTCATAATCCGGGAGGATTGGAGGTTTTGGCGTGTGAGATTTTCATGATCAGTGTACACAATGATGACTGCACCCCAAAGAATTGGCCGATATTCTTTGAAGACTTCCACAATACAGAGCATTTCCTTGTCAATGGTGGGATATTTGAGTTGGGTGGAAGTGAGCTTGCGCGAGAAGCAAGCAACAATTTTGCCATTTTGAATAATGACAGCACCAAGCTGATAATCGGAGGCATCAGTGTAGACATCATAAGGGAGATTGGGATCAGGATAGGTGAGAAGAATTTCTTCAGCAATCATGGTTTTGGCAGCTTTGAAGGCAGCAAGGAGTTGTGGAGTTTGTTGAAGTTTACCACGAGCCTTGCCAGATAAGGCAGTGAGAGGAGCCAAAATTTCAGCGCGCTTGCGCCAATGAGCCCGATAGAAATTAATCATGCCAATGAAGGATCGAAGGTCAGTGATAGTTGCAGGGAAAGCAAGTTTCAGGATTGGTTCAATCTTCTTAGGGTTTGGAAGGATGCCAGTGGTGGTGATGATGTGACCAAGCCATGGTGCGCGTTGTTGGAACCAATGGCATTTGGCAGGTTTAACAGAAAAGTTGTTGGCTTGTAGGATGGACAAAACAATTGAGACAGTTTTGCAATGAGAGTTGAAGTCAGGTGAGAAAATTCCAATGTCATCAATATAAACTTCGACATCATTGAGATTGACAAACAGGGATTCCATACAGCCTTGTGCCCAACTTGGAGAGTTGAGGAAGCCCATTGGAAGTCTCAGTAATCTGAATTTGCCAAAAGGAGTGACAAGCACACAGAGCCAAGTGGAAGGCTCATCCAATTTGAAGGTGTGGAATTGCATGCTGACATCAATAAGGGTGACATATTTGAACCCACGGCGGCGATGGAAGATATCTTGGATCTTGGGCAAGGGATAGTGGAGTTTCTTGGTGACTTTGTTAAGCTCACGAAAATCAGAAATGATTCTGCAGGATCCATCGGGTTTAGGGACAACAAAAGTTGGCATGCCCCATTCAGTTGCATAACATCTTTCAAGAATTCCAAGTTTCACTTGGCGAAGGAGTTCAGTTTTAACAGCGTCTTGTTGATGGATAGGGATACTGTAGGGCTGCTTGATATGATATGGTTTTGCACCCGGTTGGAGTTCAATGTGGAATTCCTTGTGGGGGAAAATTCCAAGTTCTCTATGAGAGAGACCTTCAAACAGAGGATGGTGTTTGGAGAGAATCTGAAGCAACTGGGATTGTTGGTCACTGGAAAGATGGGTTTGGTTGGAAACCAGTTCTTGCAAATCAGTTTTCTCATATTTGGTTGCACTATCAACGTAGGATTGAGTGGTTTGCGCGATGTAGGCTTCAGCAATGGAGTAGGGTTCATTGCTGATAATCTTCTGAACCAAGGTTTGATTGGTGAAGTAGGATCGTGGATGAAAGGGCATGTCCTTATCAAACCAAGAGACAAGTGAGGCTTCAAAATCCATTTTGATGGCAAGCTTCTTCATAGTGGCACGTCCGATGATCAAATCATAATACATGTTGTTAACCACAAAGCAAGTCAAGCTTTTAACTCTTCTGGAATAAGAGAGTTCGGGAAACATAATGTCAGTAAGCACAACATATTCAACACATTTGAACTTGCCATTGGGAGTGTCTAATCCAATTGGAGATTCAAGAACATGAATGGGAATGTTTGAGGGGATCTGCTTTTTGGAGATTAATTCAAATGTGGAGCCACTATCAAAGAGGGTCTTGAAATAAAATTTGCCGGAGATATCGTTGATGGATTTGCATGTAGTCAATGTAGTGGGAGCCAAATCAGGGCAAGGTTTTGAAATGAGAGGTTCAAATGGTTCAGGATTTGGATTTGGTGGAGCTGGAGATAAAACAATGGAAGGATCATAAGGATCAGCTGAGGCGTTGAACACTTCAGCAAGAGGTATATCATCAGCAGTGGATGGTTTAATTGGAAAGCGTTGGAGGTCCTGATGATAATAGGCTTCATCAATTTCAGCGTTGACATGAAAGAGGTCAACCCAAATGTCTTCAGGTGGAGAAATAAAGGTGCAAACATGACCATCACCAGGAGGTGGATTGTTGGGAGTTGTCACCGAAGAAGGGCGAGAGTTGTTTGCAGAGCCTGTTGCTGCGTTTGCATCAGCTGAAGACCGATTGTTGTTGTTGTTGTTGGTGGAAGGACCACGACGCTTGCCATTAGGATTGTCAATATTTTTGAAACATTGACCCCAAGTATGGTTGCTACCAGGATGAATAGGACATGGGTCTGTATCCTTGATTCTGTTGTTAGAGTTGGCGGCAGAATTCTGTGAGGAATTGTTGTTGTTGGAACGTCGAGCATTATTGTTGTTATTGTTGTTGTTGCCAGAACGACGGTTGGTGTTGTTCCGATTTTTACCAGTCTGTCTGTTGGAGGACTTGTTGGAATTGTTACTGTTGTTGTTGGTGTTTTTGTTGTTGTTTTTACGATTGGCTTTGGTACAGTAACGTTCCATTCTGGTAATAATCTCAGTAAGGGTATCATCGTGTGGAGAATGGATGTCTTCATATGAGTCTCTCCAATCAGAAGGCATAGAGTCGTAGATAAGATCTTTGAAATCTTCTGGAGGGATGATTGCATCAGCAGCAGCAACTGGAGCGCCAGGCAACAAAGGAAGGATAACATTGTTGTGATATGAAACCATTGAAACAAAGCTGGAGACGCTCATGGAAGTTGTCTTCTTAATCTGAAACAGGAATCGTTTGTGGTTACGGTATACGTCATCGTTGTTGGAGAACTTGAACCGAATGAAGGCGCGAAGGTCTTGTTCAAAGTGAGGAACAGTATGGGTATGTCCAAGGATGTTGGTATTCCACCAGGTCTTATCAGAATAGTCCCTTAGAATATCTGGGAACTTGGAGTACAACCTGGGACCTGTAGTCCAACTGAGGGAAGAACGTGCTTCAGAGAATTCATGGATAGAGTGAAGTGTCTGTAAGAGGGTTGAAGTTGAAGTGATATAGGTGACTTTCACCTTAGTTGTTTCAGTTTCATTCTCATTGGTAATCACACGTTTATACTCAGCCTTTTCAAGTTCATCTAATTCGAAGTCGAACTTAAATGGAAGAGGTGTAACAGAAGACATGGTACTTGCTGGGTATTGCTGGATACTTGGTAGGTATATGGAAGGGACTTGGTGTGTATGTGTAGGTATATATATGTAGGTATATATGGAAGAGGTATTGATGGATACCTAAAACAACTCGCACTTAAGGGAAATAGGTGGCAAGTATCTTCGGAGAACCTTAAGCTTTTTTGCTTAAGTGTAAAAAATAAACTTGAAAATAAATGTTGAAGGTATGTAGGTAAGTATGACCAAAGGTATGAAGGTCCGAAGGTATGAGTGGCCGAAGGTTGGTATGATGTTGGTAACCTTAACCTTGGAAGGTATGGTAGGGTACGTGTTGAGGTACCGTAAGGTTAAATGGTATGAGTAGGTTGAAGGTATGGGTACGTGGTGAAGTACTGTAGCCGTACTGATGAAAGGCTTTGAGTGGTATGATGGTAGAGTACCACTGAAAAAGTATCCGGATTAAAGATGGGTTAAGGAATGCAATCAATTCAAAGAATTGACAATGGTGGTCGTGTAATCGACTGTAATTACAATGTCATATCTCTGGAAACCAGAGGTCGACCGAATATAAAAATAAAGTGATTGATAATCTTGTAAAATAAGAAATTATGATAAGAGTTATGATTTTGGAAACTAAGATAAAAATGAATGTTCTCTCGTACAACGTCGTGTTGTTTATCTTGATAAAGAGCAAACAGACATAGAGAAGCTTTGCAATATATATATTGCAATATATATTGCCATATATATAAAAAGGTCATATATATATAAAAAGGTCATAAGAACCTGAGTCGGGGACATCAGTCATAGAGAACCTTGAAGTTGATAGAAACAGTGTTTGTTTCTTAATTCATAAATAGATTGTTTCTTGTGTGTCGTAGTCTTGAGACATACGACAGAAATCGTATCGACAAAAAATAAATAGTAGTACTACTTTTACGTACGTCCGTACACTATCATAACGAACTCTTTCCTCGTGTAATACAAGAAATTATTACAGTTAAAAAAAAAGAATACGTAAGTTACTTACTAGAACAGTACTACGTATTAAATACGATAAAAATATCAATGATACGTACTTCGGACGAAGTACACGTACGAGTACATACAAATACGTAAGGTTACAGTACTTTGTAGTAAGTTACTCGAACTTGTACTTCGTAATTCATAGGGCTGATGAAGACTAAGGTTATTGGTTGGTTCCGGTTACTACGTACGTACCGATAGTATTATTTTTTTGAAATTTGAAACATACTACTTCTACGTACGGTACGTAAGATTAAAAAAGGTTACTTCCTCCGTTCCGAAGACCAGGATCATCCTGTTGTTGTTTCCCTACATTGCCGAAAGACCGGGATCATCCTGTATTGTGTACCGGCACTTACAAAAGACAGGGATCATCATGTATTTAGTTCCCTGCATTCCCGAAAGACCGGGAGCATACTGTATTTGGTTCCCTGCCAGCGCTTACAAAAGACCAAGATTGTCGTGCAATTGAATCTTTGCATTCCCAAAAAGAACAGGATCATCATGGATCTAGTTCCCTGCTTTCGGTTTTTAATATTATTTTGTTTTCAATTTTGAAGTTGTTGTTAACTGAAGTTTAATAGGCTAGTACTATCACAAGTGGATTTGGTGGTGGTGCTGGTGGTCGTGGCCTGCTCCTGGTCACGACGAGGAGACACACTTACCGAGTCCCACCATGGCACAGGTCTCCTGGCAATGGTCGTAAACCCGCTCTTTTTTCCTGACCTTCTTGTTGCACTTTTTCTGGACTTTTTTGTAAATCTTCTTGTTTCCAGGTAACTTGTGGCTGCCCTTGGCAACCCAGTTGTCACACTTCTTTTTCTCGTCTCCCTTGAAGGCAAAGCTCGGATCGTCTGCACACTCCTCGGTCGAGGAGCTACTGGTGCTCGACGTGTCCGACGGGGTTGGTTTGAGGGTGGGAGTGACCGGGCTTCGGGTGGGAGTGTTGGTTGGACTGCGAGTGGGAGTGACCGGACTTCGGGTGGGAGTGTTGGTTGGACTGCGAGTGGGAGTGACAGGACTTGGGGTGGGAGCAACGGGACTGCGAGTGGGAGCAACGGGACTGCGAGTGGGAGCAACGGGACTGTGAGTGGGAGTGCTTTGCTTGGGTTTGTCGTTCCAGATATGGACCGTGGCGTACTTTCTGTCGCTCGATCGGGACATGAACTGGATGTAGACGTTGTAGCCCGAATTCTTGTAGTTGGATAACCGCAACGTTCTCCCGAGCGGAATGTCGTACCGCTGGGAGTCTTTAGAATAACCAAATGGACCACCTACTTCCTTGGCATAGAGGAGCATGGTGTCCGCGGCCTCGAGGGTGCCCGAGTTAGGGCCAGACTTGCGGTTGTATCCAAGGTAAAAGTCCAGCCCATTATTGTCTCCGTAGAGATTGAGACGCATCGCGATGATCTCCGTTCGGGGCCCAAACTTGTAGTCTGCGACCCCAGTGAAGAGATAGGATATGCGGGTGCTGCCTGGAAGGGCTAGGGGATGGATATAGCCAGCCTGTTCCTCGTACCATCGCAACTGGTAGCTGTGGGTGGCACTAAAACACATATTCGGACCATCGTCTTGATAGTACCCATAGCCCATCACGGAGGATTTGTCTCCGTATGGATCTCCGTCCTTACCGCTGTGCCCCAGTCCCATGTTGTGACCGACTTCGTGCGTCTGTGCCGAAACGGTACGACACCAGTTGTTGTTGTAGAAACTGTCCCAGCGATTGATGTAGGCATAGGCCACCCAGTCACCTGAACCACTAGGAAGACAGAACATGACCAGGTCGTACTTGTTCGATAGGCCGGTGCTGCCACCGTAAATGGAATTTGCTTTGGACCTGGCCTCGCTTTCCATGACCTTGTAGCCCGAGGTAACCTTAGTGTTGATCTTGACGTCGACAATGCCCTTGTTCTCAATAATGTTCTGGTTTTTGGAACAGGCCGCGTACTGACTCTTCAGACTGCTGTTGTCGTCAAAGACGTCATTCTTCAACTGGGCGGCGCTCGGAGTGGGAGCCCGGTTGTTTCCGTCGATGACCCGGACTACCAGGACTCCAAAGTTTCCCTTGGTCTTGGTGAGTCGGCGGCCGTGGGCTGCGTGCTGCTGTGCGTGGTGGCGGGGATGGGACTCCGCAATTCTCCTGACCCTTACGACTCTGGGGTCCGGGATCACCATTGCCGTGCGCGAGATGTTTCCCTCGTCGGTGGACTGCTCGACAAAGGCGCCGCTCTCCACGGTGAGGACGGCTTCTCCAGAAACGATGTTCTGAGAGTCAAAGAAGTCCTTGGGTATTCCCTCGATGTCCATGATGTCCTGGCCACCGAATTGTTCGGCTTGTTCCCATGTGAACTCACAGGCCCACGTGTCTTCGTCTCGGGTTTGGTCCTCGTATCCGACGACCTTTAGGTAGAGGGTGCACTCCGTATTTTCTTCCAGGAAGTGACGGTGATGCTGACGGCTTTTACTAGTATTAGCTGTAGTACTAGATGTTTCGGCAGCGAAGGCTTGGTGGTGGTGGTGCTGGTGGTGAAATGGCATGGCAACGAGGCCAAAGAGGATGCTGAAACCGGTGAATCTCATGGCTTGTTGGTTGTGACCGTGATATTTTTTTTAGAATGGGAGTATTTGTTGTTGGAATAGAGTTGATGCTGGTTGTTGCTGTTCGATTTTGTTTTGTGAAATTCGATTTTGTGAGAAGAGAAAATTCCTCGGAAGAAACTGACGAAACTTTCACCAAAACTTGCGAGCCGCAGCCACGAGTAATATTTACGAACGAGTGGCAGTAGATCTTCTCCCACTTTTACTATTGTAACTTACCATACGGTAGCACATGGCTGGGCTTCGTTGAATGAGAGAAGTACCATAGTAGTGGTAATATGCAAGGTAAGTTATTTTGTACCTGTTACCCGGTAACCTAAGAAATTACCCTAACTCGTAAGATACCGCACGAATGAAAACAAATACGTCTACGTTAGGTCGTACGGTACCGTACGAGTACTCGTACGGATACACGAACCTCAAGGCACAGTACGAATTTGTACGCTCTTGTTTACAGTACCTTACATCCGAGTTCTTTCTTCGCATTAGTTCATGCCTTACCGGTATTCTTGTTCTTGCTTCCGTAAGTAGTACGAGTTGGGGGGTTCGGTTGCTTTTTACTTCGTACGTTGTAATATCCAAACATCATTTACATACCGTAGGCCTAAGGTAAGGTTACTGAGTAAATAGAATGACTGTTACTACAACTATTCTGGCCCTACCGGTACGAGTATGCGACACATTGAGAGCATATTATGAATACAGTAATCTGGTCTCTCTTCCTTGCTGCAGTAACCTTACTGTACAAACCCGTACGTATTGTGTTAGTAGCTACTAGTATTACTGCTGCTGTTGAAGCGATATCGTGGTGAGTCGTACGGTAAGGTCCTTACCGGTACGGTACGAGTCAGTCGCTCCATGTAATCTTACCGGTACACGTAAGGCTTACTCGTACAATACCTTTAGGTCGTACGGTAATCTGGTACCAATACCAGTACTGGTGGTACGTAAGCTTACTCGTACTATGTAATTTACCGGTACGGTAGTACTAGTACTAGTACTAACTTGTACGTAGTAGTACCTTACTAGTGATGTCTTCTTGTCGATTTTCTAGTACGTAGTATCATCTTATTTTTCTATTTCTTCTAAACTCAAATCAAATTAATGTAACAACCACGAGAGAGCACCATACATTTGATTTACAGCAGCAGCAGCAGCAGCATCGTCTAGGTAATTCCTCTTTGTTTGTTTTCACAAAAAACCGTGATCATCATGTCTTGTTCTTTGATTCCTCCCTGCTTTCCCAGCACCAGAAAACCGGCAACATAGTGCATATTATTCCCAGCACTCACAAAAGACCAGGATTGCAGTGTATTTAGAGTGCATCGTGGTGAAAAGGTTCTACATTCACGAAAGACAGGGAGAATTGTGTTGTTTGTTGTTTTCTCTGCACTCACAAAAGACTGGGAGCACCATCGTGTTGTTGTTTCTCTCCATTCACTGAAGAGAGGGATTATCGTGTCGTTGCTTCTTTGCGTTCACAAAAAAACGGGATGAAGGTGTGTTTGATTCACTGCATTCATGAAAGACAGGGAGCATCATGTATTTGTTTTCTGGAATTTACCAAACTTCAGCAGGAATATAGGTGGATTCCAGCAGCTGCAAGAACAGCAGTACCACCAGCAGCAACGTCAAAAAAATGGGATCATTATGTCGCTGTTTCTCTGCGTTCCCAAAAGACCGGGATCATCGTGTTTTTGATTCCCTGCACTCGCGAAAGACCGGGATCATCGTGTACACGTACTTGATTCTCCACATTCACGAAAGACCGGGATCACTCCCTAAAGACCACGACCAGCATCAGCATCATCATGATGTATTTGATTCACCAAACTCTCGAGAGCGCAGGATCATCATGATTCGCTGCTCCCTGATGTACTTTTTATCCGGGGCGATGCTAGGGTAAGATTTACCTCATAGGGGAAACACACAATTTTTATGGGCGGTTGAAAAATCATCGAAGCGACAAATCCATAACATTGTTTTGACAAAGTACGTGTAACACATGCCGGTACACGTAGGAAACGCTGTGCACGCAAGAAAACGGATGCGCTACGCACTGTAATGTACCGGTACGATTCTAAACTACTACTTCGTACGAAGTAGAAGTAGTTCGAGAATAAAAAAGATTACGATGACATCAATCAAAGACTTTATCAAGGCCCAATGAAGAATCTCTAGAAAGTTCCTTTTTGTTTTTTGTATGATTTCCTAAAGCTGCCCGTCCTTCTTGAATTCTCAATGCGCAACTCAACCGCGCCATGCGCCATGCCATAATACGGAAGTCAGGTTTGTCAGAATATTTTTGAAAATTTATCAATCCATGTTGCCGTCTCACCAATCTCATAATTTTTTTCACAACCACAACCAAACGTAATTAAAACAAAAAAATAACAACCATAATGAATATCATTTCAATCATGCTTCTCGCTATCCTGTTGGCAAATGTTTCCTCCACTGTCCTTCGAGGATCCCGCCATCGACATTTATCGCAAACAACAACATGCAAGCTGTACATCGAGGATATCCAATATAAAACAAATAATGACAGGACATTACCAGATACATGGGTTTGCGAGTTACCAAAAGAAGATTCTAAAATGCTCGGATTGCAATATCTGGAAATTGAAGGAACCGAATCTATCATGGAACACGCTGTACCAGGAGAATCAACCATGACTCTCAGTAGAGCGATTGTTGATATGGAAGATCCAAAAATTTACATTCCCGCAGATGCGCTCATTGAAGTTCGTAACGATCCACGCGGCGCTGACCCTACAAGAATTGAGCGTGATCTAGCGGTTAAAAAAGGAGTTCTCACCACTCTTGTGATTCGTATATCTGATTCCAATGATATTGCACCGAATCCAGACGTTTCTCAACTGGAAAACGACTTTTTTGACGATGAAAGCTGCCTCAAGACACAATACAAGGCCTGCTCATACGGAAAGCTCCAGATTGAGCCCTTTTCAGGTACAACAGAAACCGGTGTGGAAGTCAATAACGGAGTTGTCGACGTCAAGATCAATTTTGATCTTTCCACCAACAACCATCGCAACATGCTGCAACAGGCTGCGGTGGCAGATGCCATTGATCAACTCGGAGCCCTGGATATGTACGACCTTGTTGCTTTTGTCTTTCCACCAGGCACTGGTGATTGGTTGGCATATGCGTTTGTTGGTGGGAGCTTTAGCTTCTACAACAACGAGGCAGCATCATCTGTGTCTGTGCAAGTACATGAGGTTGGTCACAATCTTGGACTGGCTCATTCTGGAGATAAAGGTGGAAGCAGTTATGGGGACAAGACAGGTTATATGGGAGCCTCGTACGGATCTGACGATATGAATATGTGCTTCAATCCAGCCAAAAATTATCAACTTGGTTGGTATGATGACAAGGTAACGACAGTGAATCCTCTCGACGGTGAGCCAGTCAAGGAATTCACTCTCAATGGAGTTGCCGACTACAAAAGAAACGATGATGCATTGATTGTAGTCCGGTTGGAACAAATGGCATCTGATCAAGATTATTACATTGGATACAATCGCCAAGCTGGAATCAACAAAGACACCTATGAAGACAAAAATCTTGTAACAATTGTCCGCAAGGAGAAAGGACTACCAACAGAATACGGTGAATCGAAAAAGGTTGCATCGTTGTTCTTGGGCCAATCCCATGTTATTGAAAACTTCAATGGTGAAAGAGGAAGGCACGTTGAAATCAAATTTGCTGCCGTTTTGAATGGAAACGAAGCTATTCAAGACGCTGCTATCAAAGTTATCGACGTCTACAATAGACCTGAAACTCCTAGTAGTAATCCTACACCCCTAGAATGCGAGATGCACACCATCGAGATTACAACTGATGATTACCCTGAAGACAATCGATTTGTCATTCTTGATGATGAGCTTGGTACGATGGTGGCTCAGGGTCAAGGCATGACACAGAAGCGCACTTTGTACACAACTGAAGTTTGCCTTCCGTACAAAAAAAGCTACAAATTTATCCTGTATGACCAGTACGAGGATGGCATTTGCTGTAAACAAGGCCCTGGCTCCTACCGTGCACTTGATTCCCAAGGAAACGTTTTATTTTCCAGATTGAAAGTAAATGAAAAATTTAGCGTGAAAGTTGAGCACTTTCAAGTTGGTACAAGTCCAAATGCGGTCACTGCAACAACTACTTCCCCAACCATTGCTCCAGTCGGATCTCCCACTGCCACTCCTACTACTCAACCACCCAACACTTCTTCTACTGAATCCCCCACAGATGCTCCTACTCAACCATCCAGCACTTCTCCTTCTGAATCCCCTACTGTGGCTCCTACTCGACCACCCAGCACTTCTCCCACTGAATCCCCTACTATGGCTCCGACTCGACCACCTACCGCTTCTCCCACTGAATCCCCTACTATGGCTCCGACTCGATTACCCACCACTTCTCCTACTCTTACCCCTACCGCCAAACCTACCATGAGTTCAGTATTCTCGATCTGCAAGGACAAGAAAGGAAAGTTCAACATCAAGAGCTCAGGCAAAGGAAAGAAGAAGAACTGCAAATGGATCAAAAAGAAGAAGAAATGTGATAACACATTCAATGGCAAGCCATTGTGGAAAAGCTGCCCAGAAGCGTGCAACAGATGCGCTGATTTGTAACAAAACTTATTGCCAATATCAATTGGACGTGTACTAATAAGCTACTGTAGAATATTGCAATTAATTCATGTTGATTTCAACTCACCTTTCTACCAACATCTTCACCGACTAACAGCGTACAAGTACTGCCGGTATCCCGCATGTGGTCTGCTGCAACGAAAGGCCGGGAGCAATGTGTATTTGCTTCTCTAGATTCACGAAAGACCGGGATCACCGTGTCGTTTTTTCTTTGCACTCACGAAAGATCGGGATCGTTGTGTATTTTGCTTCCCTGAGGATGTTCACGGAAGACAGGGATCATCGTGTCGTTGTTTCTCTGGATCCACGAAAGACCGGGATCATCGTGTATTTTGGTTCGCTCTAGTTGCTCACGAAAAACACAAGTGATGCCAGAAACAACAGAAGACGATTTGTAATGCAACGCTATCAACAGGAGTACTGCTCTAAATCGCTCAATTCTACAAAGCAGTTGCTTCTATGAATGCAAGATAAAGCTTAAAAATTATAGCATGTTTGTAAAAAATACAGTAGTAAATAAATGGAAGCAATACTTTCGCCTTTCAAGTTGATTTCTTGACCCAGTCAACGTAAAACCAAAAGTTGTACTCTTCCTCGCCATATGTATCGTCTTATCCCCACTCGCAGTTTATTCCAAATTCCAAACTCATCAGATCAAGAGGACAACGATTCATCGACATTCTAGAAATAACTTTCCTCGTCTTCCAACTCATCATGGCCAAACAGAATTCAATGCTAAAATATGAGGATTTCTTGTCTGTCTGTAAATCTATTCTAGTTCATTTTTTAATTCATAATGTAATTGTATATTTGTGTAAAAGTGTCCGCATGGATCCATTTCCAACAAGGCCATGCTGTTCTATCATCTCGATGCACAAAAGAGATGGAATTGCATCGTTGTAGTCGAGGCTCATGGATCTCAGCAGCAAGGGGACGAATGATTCCTGTCTCCTGTTGGATCCCATTTTAACCCGACACGATGCGGCTCTCATTCTTCATGGCACCAAACCAAAGCGTGGGGGCGAATCACAACATTGGATCAGCACTTGGAATGTTGCTCAAATTCAATGTGCGCTATTTACGCTGCTAGTGCTGCCGATATCCGAACCGGCGTGGGCATTTTGCTAGCAACACTAGAATTCGAGTCGTTCCTGCTCCTATTGACTTCAGAAGTAGCCAAAGGCTTTTCCTCGACCTTCTCCTGTTGCCTCTGGAACCGAAGGGCGTAGTCTCGGACAATGTCCCTTCCCTTAGCCTTCCACTCGCTGCGATTGGTTTCAGCGTAATTTAAAAGTTCGTCGCACGACACCCCGAACACAGCGCATTCTCGCAGCTTTTTTGCTAATGGGATGACGTAATGGTCGAAAAACCCTAGTTCTCCTTCGTACCAAAATTCCGTCGGATCCTTGCCCATACGCCCGTTTTGATAGGCTTCATTTAGTTCCTGAAAGAGCCTTTCATTCTACACGTCGTCGGTGGGTATTGTGTATAGTATTGCGATAAGGAAGTTGCACCAGCACAAGAATACGAGAGAACACGTCAGTTGATGGATATGGAATGCAAGAGATGAAAAAACTACACTCTGCCGCCTCCATGGGCTGTATTACCCAACGAACAGAACACGATACTCAAAGCACCCACCCATTTGATGTATACATGCCAATGTTGCATAGTGTGGGCAACATCACTGGCTTGTATCAAATGCTCCAGTACAATCATTACTCGAAGAGCGTCGACATCTCTCCTTGTATTCGTAGGAGTATCAGACTCGGCGGATTCACCAAATACTTGCTTCCAGCGGTAATTGCGGCTCTCCTTGAGATCCTCGTCAAAAATGTCGGTCGCCAAAACGGCGTTGACCACGAGTCTGTGCAAGCGCTTTTTCTCAGAGGCAGATGGGCACAGGCATTGGAATAAGTCATTGTATTCGGGTTTCAACAGTGTCGTCCACGCAACGTGAATGGAATGATTCTCGGCGGGCGACTTCCCGTGGTACTTTACGGCGATATTGTCTTTTTCTTTCACGAGTTGGCTATTGGAGACTCCCTAGTTAATCCAGGCATCAATTGAGATACAGGATGAACAAGAAGATAAAAGAAGTGAAATTCACGAAAACAACCAATGTGTCACTTACTGTATGATCGACGTCGTGGATTAGAGCTGAATAGACCACGGCAAATTGAGCCAAAGGGTCAGTTGCGATGTCATTCGTGTATCGGTTAATGGAGTACCCTTCAATTGTTTCATTGTCTCTCTCCACACGGGACAACATCTTTTCCATGCTTAGAGTGACATGAGACGCATGCTGGAATCGAAAACATGAAAGGTTTGTTAGGGTTGTTTCGTAACACATCAATCAATTAATGTAGGGGACAGTGTTTAACTTACTTCATAGTTGTGGAATGGGTTGTCTCGATACATGCACGCAATTTCGAGAACGTGTCGATGAAGTTGGTCTGCAACTGTTTTGCTTATTTCTGCATGAAGAGAATTTTCACGACATTGCAGAATGGACTTGATTCGTCGTGAAAGTACTTCTGTATTCCACTTTATGAGCCGATGCGTTTTGCTGGAAAGACCGCTTCCGAGATTGTCAAGATCTTCTGGCGATGTGAGATCGGATGGATCGGTATCCGTCTGTGTTTCTGAAGCCGATACGACAGATGAAGCGTCGTGCTTTCCGAAGATTTGTTTGAAAAAGTAAGTTTCTTGTAGACCTTTTCCCTTCACGTCGACTTTTTCGGGACGCTTTTCAACCCATTTCCCCTTGCCACTATCAATGAGTAGTCGCGCTGTTGTTTCCGACATCTGGATCCTATTCTTGACACCGGTGCTTTCCATTCTCGATGCCTGATTCATAGTATCACCAAAGAGTTGAAATCTAGCGTTTTGTCCTCGCAACACACCGCCCGTGACAGGCCCGGAATGCATTCCAATTCTGAGAAACGAACTGTCTGTTAGCATTTACAACCGAATAAACAACAATCAAATGAATTAACATGAAATAGAAAAAAACAATTGGTTGGCCCTCACCTGAAGGAAAGGTCTGCTGTATCGGGTCCGAGCGCAACCTCCAATTGCTGCCCGAGAGACTCCATTCGTAGCTGACAATCGCGAGCGAACCGAGCCATTGCTACGGCATGATCTGCTCTCGCCTCCGGAAGTCCACACACGGCAACGTAACAATCCCCCACGGTTTCAACCTTGAAGATACCACGCCTCATGGCGATTTGATCCATTGCACCATAAACGGTTTCCAAAAGATGAAAGACTTGCTCGGGTTCGCGCGTGCTAGACCAAGCTGTGAAACCCGCAATGTCGGCTGTGAGAATACAATCATAGCAGCAACGGATGGGACTGTTAGATACGAGTCAATGAATCGAATGTTCGACATATCAAGCATGGCAAAGTGTGGGACAATCCAATACGCAAGGCACAACGCGCCATATCGAGCAAAGCAACGTGTGGGTCAATTCAAACGATTCAATACGCAAGGCACAACGCACAGCACGACGCGCGAGACGTCCGCCTCCCTAACACAAACAAGTTGCGTGTCACACAGAGAACGCAACGTACCAAACATGACAGTAGTGTTAGGGAAAAACGATGCTATCATGCTTCTCTCTTTTGGCTCTCCCTGCAATCCATCTTGGACACCCTTCAGGACTCTGTCTTGAACGTCTGATGGGAAGAGTGAAGCAACGACGTGGAGGGCCGCGGTCTTTGTCTTTTCTCTCCTCGTGACCAGTCGTTCGTAGATCAAGAAGCAAAAGGTAGTCACAGCAAATGCGAGGACAACAATACCGGTGTAAACGCTGAACAAAGCATTTGAAAGACATTGCATGTTGTGAGGAATGCGTTGTCGGTCACGACTTTTTTTCACAATCGGTAAGACTACCAACCAAATAACTTACGATGCCTTGTTGGTCGTGTGGGCTGCCTTGAACCCTGGGGTGGGATAGATGTGTAGATCGTGGACACATATGCTTTCGGTGATGGTGTCGTACAGCTCGAGTTGAAAAGTGGCCTCGTACTCGTCCATTCCTTCGTGCAGATCGCTGTAACCAACAAAGACGGCTTCGGGCCCGTTGATAAGGTACGTTAGATTGGTTCCACAGGCATCCGTGCCCTCTAGAACACAGTAGATACCGTTGGCACCTTCGGGGAGAATGCGCTCGAACAAATGTCTATACGACGTGAGTCCCAAAACAAATCCAATGGGTTCTGAGGAGGGTGCGGGACCGCTGGTTTCCAGTTCCCGTTCGATCCCAAAATCAGCAAAGACCCGCTCTAAGACGAACGCGTGTGGCTCTTCCTTTCGGTGTTTCTCCCCGGGAGCAAAGACCCAGTCAAAGAGATTCCCGATCTCGGTCGTGGCCGACATGAGGGTC
The DNA here is from genome assembly GCA_037355855.1 of Pseudo-nitzschia pungens. Lineage (NCBI taxonomy): Eukaryota > Bacillariophyta > Bacillariophyceae > Bacillariales > Bacillariaceae > Pseudo-nitzschia > Pseudo-nitzschia pungens. The sequence goes on along the minus strand of CM074761.1, from coordinate 6,337,720 downwards.
TGGTTTGTTTCCACTACTGCCCGGTAGAGATCGACAATCCGGGGATCGGACATGAGATCGACGTTGACCGTGCCCGCGTCCGGAGGACTGTTGTGCCAGAGGGGGGACACCAGACGCTCGCCGTCCTCGTCCACGTCTTCGTTTTGTCCAAGCGCCACTCTCTCGTCTCCTTCCCAGTACCATACATTTTCTGGAATATCCTGGATAACGCTGTCGTTTTGGTCGCTGCTGCTGCTCGGAACCGCATCCAACAGATCGGTTTCGTGGTCCTGGTGGGTGCCCTTGAGGGGACGCAAGTGATCCGTGTGAACGATTTTCAGCTTCGCGCTTTCTTCGAGCCATCCCTTGTGTTGGACCGAATAGGCCTCCCACTCCTCACGCAGGGATGCCGATTCAGAAAACCGGAGAAGGGGCGCAAAGACGATCGCCATGATGCCACCCATTCCCTCCGTGAACCCACCGATGACCTCAAAATTCGGAATGGTGACAAATGGAGCGCTTTGGTTGCTGACCATAATCTCCGAGGTGATGACGCTGCTGAGTTGTTTGAGCAAGGCCAGGTTGTACTTTACTTCCCACACGACGTCTCTCTGGATGGATTCGACAAAGGCATCGTACTATTGAATTAATCGCATAACGAAAACGTATGGATGGTGTTGTTGTTGTGTCGTTGGAGTCCGAATGGAATGGAGTAGAAAAGAATAAAAGAACAGAACAACACAAGATGCGATCGACAAACCGCAGAAAGTGAGTTTATACTGGTGACTGGTCTGCGATACGATACGATACGATACGATACGATACGACGAAACCAATGTCGCACACGCCGCAACCTAGCAGAACCCAGCACAACTCGACTCACCTCGGATTCGAATTCGTTCTTGTCGAAATTCCTGGCAAAGAGAAAGACTATCAGACTCACGGCGATGGCAGCAATAAAGAGAAAGGAGAAGGTGACGACCCGAATGATCTTTAACTGCTTCTCCTCGGTATTGGCAATCTTCATCTGCTTGAGCTTTTCCCGGTGGCGCTGGGAGTCGTCGAATCGGCCCGAGTTGGCCGTGCAGGTCGAAGCGTGCTCGGAAGTGTCGGAAAGGGAACGCAGTCCCGACGAGGATTCGTCGTTGTCACGGTACTTGTTGTTGCTCTCCAGGTCCATGGTATCAATGTCGGCGAGATTGGCAATGGTGTTCGCGGTGGTGTTCGTGGGATCGGTGACCGTGGCTATGGTAGTTTTGAGTGTCTCGACGACAGTGAACATTATTGTTTCTACTTCCTCGTCTCGATCGTTAGCGTTTTGCTAGTTGACTTGTATTCAATGAAAGAAAAGTTAACAACAGGATACTCTCGTTTTAGTTTCGGGATTTGTATTTTGTGAGGGAAAGCGAGGTAGGCGTAATTGGCGGCAGTGGTGGATGTTCGTTGTTGTTGTTGTTGTTGTTGCCGCTGATGCTGCTGTTGTTTGATTCCATCCGATCAATCGATGAAAACATGAAAATCGTTTTTCGCTTTCTGATCTTGAATCAATCCTGTCACAGAGAAACAAGAACATCGCCCACTTGACTACGACCTAAGCCCCTGGTTTGATGGATGTGTGACATTGACTCCTTTTAGATCAACACTGCAATCTGTGCCAAACCCTGACATCGCATGTCATTCTATCGCAAAAAGTTAACCGATCAGAAACTTCGCCTATTGAATTTGGTGTCACGAAAGGGCGTTGAGCGATTGTGTTTTGGAACAATAATAATAATAATAATATGAACATGATCTTCATTTTGATTTACTGTTGATCGCGTGTAGTCATAGTTACGAAATAAGATTACGTATTACGTATTACAGTACTTCGTACTACAATTAGGATAAGAGTACAAGTAGCAAGTAAGGTTAGTGTGGTCATCTAGAGAGTCCTTTTTACTAGAAGTAAAAAGTACGAAGTAATTACGAAGTAAGCCTTACTACGTAAAAAATAAATAAAATAGTCATAATACGTACAAAGTACGGAGTACATGACGTACAGAGAAAGGTTGACTACTAGAAGTAATTACTCTCTAGTCATTCTGAAAACAATGCGAGCCTTCAAGTGGAAGTACCGGTACATAAAGGGCGGTCAGCGACGAGATTGCAGTAAAGTACGGTATTGAATACTTCGTACTTCGTACGTCATAGTAGCCGATGGGGATTATTTTTGTTTTTGGATTTTTGTTTTTGGATTGAACTAAGGATTACCAGGTAACCTTACTGTTTGTACCCGTAACCTTACTGGTACCAGGTACTGGAACTCGTAACTTGCTCGTATGCGGTTCCCGCACCTCGTTTGTATTGAATAGCTGCAGCAGTGCCCAGTATCGGCACATGTCCGATATCGGCACATGTCCGCTTGTTCATTTTTGAGCAATCCTAACTTATTGTATGCATCCAATAGCAACGTGTAATAGCTTGTTTGAAAGATCTTACTTTCCTCTTTCAATAGGTATATGGTGGTTCTATAGAGTTCATAGAGTTCAGAGTTCTTTGTCTTGTTTTTGCAAATCATCATACTCAAATGAACAAGTGGTGGTGAACACATGACGAATTTCTTCTTGTTTGAGGACGAGCATGATAGTAGTACTAAAGCACCAATTTTTGGCATCATACTTTTTTGTAGTAGTACTCGTACTAGGACAAGGAGTAGTAGTAAGGACTCACCAGCGTCCCTAGTCACTACCTACAGTATCACCAAAAACATATTCCATATTACTAATGGTGGTCATGTCAGCATACATACTATAATTCACATTTTTGCTGGGAGAGGTGTTACTACTAGTCAACTACTATCATTGTAATGTGAACAAAATAATTTTTGTGGGATAAATAGCATTCTTCATTGAACCTCGCCTGGCAATGGTGTAGAACACAGAGGAGGATGGGGCTGCAGAAATTATGACAATGGCAATACACAAATGATGATGATGATGGGGTCTGAGTATATTTGACAATGTAGTAGGTGGTGCACAAAAATAAATAAGGGTGATGCGCAAAAATACATAAGGGCTTCATGGAAAAATCCAGGATGGGTCAAAAAATTAGAGGGGGGCAACAAAGCTGTTATGGGACAGAGCTCTACTAGTACTACTATCAAATAAAACAGAGACTTGTTGTCTGGTATTAAAGACTTGTTGTCTGGTATCTGAACAGTACTGCAATACTGTAGACTAGTGTAAAACTGTAAGGCTGTAACACTGTAATACTGTAATACTGTAATACTGTAATGATATTTCTCTGTAATGTTGTAATGTTGTAATGCTGTAATGCTGTAATGCTGTAATGCTGTAATGCTGTAACGTTGCAATGCTGCTGTAACGCTGTAATGATGTAATGCTGTACTAGCGCTGTAGCACTGTAGCACTGTAGTGCTGTAGTAGCACTGCTGTAGCGCTGTCGCATAGCATTGTATTTAATCATGTTTGCTCATGCACTTACCAACTTGCTACTAGCATGCTAGTAAATGTAAGAAGGGCAGGTATCCATTTCTAGTACATGTCATATGTGTTGACTGTATCTTGTGGTAGTAGGTAGTACCAGAGCTGCAATTGTATTGAGTAGTGTATAGCATACAGCAACCTTTACCCTGTAGCACCATGCTACGGGCAGATGCTATGGTTACCACAGCCAGGCATTTGCATCTGGTACAAATGGTATACAAGGACCCAGCAGTCCATTCAGCTGTTAGTACCTCGTAGCACCTTGTTATACGTCCGAAAACTGTTTCGCGACCCCTCCCAACAATTTATTTAGGGGGGTCGCGATTTCTTCCTGGCTCATTTTGACGTAGCTCGATTCCTAGCTCTCTCGCGATTCGCGACCGCAATCGCGACCACCTAACTACCTCAATTACGAGAAAAAGAGAAAAAAATCAAACAAGACCCAATTTTTTTTTAAGACTCAAATATTTTTTCTCTAGTCACTTAATCAAATTAATCAATATTTTCAAAAAAATTATTTGTTTTCTCAAAATAATTCCCCCCTTCCCCCAATTTTTTTTAATCTGACTCATTATTACCGACCCTACCATCATTATATATTATGAGACTGTTGCAAAAATTCACTCCCAAAAATTGATTTCTCATCCCGACACCAAGTATTTCCCATCACACCCCTCAAGAAATCCATCACAAAAATCACAATTATTACCCGAATTACAGGAATCGCGACCCCCATGAAAAAAATTTTGAAACACTATGATGCAAAATATAAGTCTTTCTTTTGATAAATATTGATAATACTCTAATAATTGTTTATTCTCTGTTCAATAATAATTGTTTATTCTCTGTTCAATTTTCTTACACACTCACACACAAATTAAGGAGTCGTCGTCCTTGAAATATTCGTCGTCCTCCCTGAAGTCGTCGTTGCTCTTCGCTCCGATTGCCTTCGTCTTTGTCGTCCTCCCTGAAGTCGTCGTTGCTCTTCACTTCAATTGTCTTCTTCGTCGTCCTCGAAGTCATCGTTGCCTTTCGCTTCGATCGCTTTTGTCGTCCTTGACATCGTCGTTGCTCTTCGCTTCGATTGTCTTCGTCCTCATGCACACCACACAAATTTTGGTTCAAAAGATTTTTAAAGACTTTCCAACGCGTTCTTGTTACTGCCAGTAAAGTCCTCCCCATCTTCATTTACATCTAGCAAAGCTTGTAGCTCCGGACTAATGTATTCAGTAACTTCTTCCTCCTGCACCCAGTCCTCATCGAACGCACTGTTGTTGTTGTCATTGTTTACACTCTCGCGACGGAGCCCTAGTAGTATCTTGCTAAGCCTGTTGCCAAGCTGCTTTTGTGCACACAATACTAGCCTAGCACCTTGTCACTGGAGGCTTAGGTCTGTAGCCCTGGTACAGCTCCCTACACAGGGGCCTTAGCACCTTCCACAGCATACTGGAAGAGGTGGTGGATTATCAACACAGGGCCCCTTGTTGTGTATGCAAATGATGTGATACATCTATATGATTCTTCCTTCTTTCTTCTTGTTGCCTTACTCGTCTTTTGTTAGCACTCCTTGCACCACTGTTGTTATTCTTGTTAATGCCCTCTATTGCTGACAATCACTATCTTTCCATTTCAATAACTTGCCATAAATGTTCCAAATTAGCATGATAGTCTTCAATCAATACCCCTACTACTTGCAAATACAAACTTCACGTACAAATTATTTCATTCAGGTTGTCTTGTTAAAGTTCTGGTGTCATTAATGTTGAATCCTGAAGGCTCTTTTGAAAAACAAACTGCAATGGAGGAAGTGTCTTTTTGGTGTTCTTGACCTATGAAATGTTGGGTTCCTCCTATTTGTAAAGATATCCACTATCATTGTGCTATGGGGGATGCAAGTATGATGGGTCGTCCCTCCTGTGTTGGTAGTAGCAGGCAGGGATCTGTGCGAAAGTTAGTACATAGTAGTACTAGTACCTTAGCTCCCAGTAACAGTAGTCTACAGGATGCTAAACTGGGTGCTAAGTTGCAGACTTAGCAATAGGCTTAGCAAGATATTGTTGCAGGATGCTACTAGGGGGAGGCTATCAGCTAGTACTGTGTATTACTGATACAAGTTAAGAAGGCTTTTTTCATCTCTACCAGGTTGTTTAGACCTGCTTGTATGCCAGTCATGCACCAAAGTTTCTCAGTCATGCACCCAACTTTACCTACTACCTTATATCAGTTATGGGTAGTACCTTTAGACTCATTCAGAATCCCCATAAGAAAGATTGAATATTATTCTTTACAACAGTCTAAAGTATAGTATTGAAGCATCAAGGTATTTGAAATAAAGATTAGGATTGATTTTTGATTGAGTTTTTACCATCTTGGGTGAAAACAATATTATGTATATATTTTTTTGGGGGGTCATGTTTTGTTAGTTGTGCCAGGCATAGGTAATTTTTTTGCACACCAGTTGCGAACCCCTATTATGAGTGATTCCTGAAAACATTAAAATTTTAATGGCATATTAATGGTCATACGCATTGAAATCTAGTAGGTTTTTGGGAGAGGACTTTTAATGCTAATTAATGCTAATTTTGGATGATGGGAATTAAATTTTGGAAGTGGTGGAGCCTCGACGACGTAAAATCTACCTTGTAAACTTACCGGTCTGAATAATTTGTTGGGCAAGACACAGGTCACCGCAACTGCAGGATGCGGGTGGGGACACGCCCGCACCTCCATGCGCACCACCTGTGAACTTGCCGCACGCGCCATGACAAGCACTACGACGTATGTGAGGAAGGTCCCAATGGTAGGTAGGTAAGTGTCACGAGAGGGCCGACAGTGCGCGCACCGTAGACGGGCACAATGTGGTGCCTGCATGAGGTACGGTACGCAGCCGCTGCCGGGCACAGAGGTGCGGGACGATGCCTTCCCCATCTGCTCACCTCATTGTCTCTTGGCCAACACCAAGCCGACGACAACGAGGAGTGCTGTTCCCTGTGGGAGCGGATCAACAAAACCCTATCTCTTCTCCCCAGCCACACACCTCCACACACACCCTTAATGACGACGTCCCACCACCGCCGACACGTTCGCGTCCACATGCTGGCTACCCCAGCTCCCCGATCCTGCCGATCACTCCCTGACCACCACGCGTCCACCCCCTGGCTACCCCAGCACGCTGTTCACCTCAGCTATCCCGATCCTGTCGATCACCCCTATCCCGTTGCCGACAACACGCGACTTCCCACCACTGGCTGGCTACCCCACCCATCCCATCATCCCATCACCCGGTCTCGTCAACCACCCACCGCCGAACCGCCCCCCAAAAAAACGCGGTTTCCCCTACCCGCCGAGCCTGAAACAGGCCCCGGGACAACTTTGCGCACCAGCCCCAGCAATCTTTGACACCAATCCTTGCCAATCAGAGCGACCGATCCCACCTTGACACATATCCTCGCCAACCCATTCTGACACTTATACTCGCCATCACTGCAGCGTAGACATCATACTGTATATGGCGTATGACCTAGCATAGCCAAATGTGAGCACAGAGTATGTGCACTCCGAAGTTGACTTACACCCGAGACGGCCCGGGGGTAACTTATCCCATAGGATACGTAAGAAGTAAAAAAATTCCAAACGGAATCTAAAAATCGAAAAGTCGAGCAGGCCTGCGCTAGAGTTTCAGCAAATGACTTTTTTGTTTTTTGAAAAGGGATTCCGTATTCCAAAATGCCCAAAATGGGCATCAACTGGTTTCCACGTGCAGGTTTACTGTCACTGTCTGAGTGCTACAGAATTCCAATTAGCTGTCCCCTGGTTCTACATCCCCAACTACCAGGTACCGGTACTACAGTAATTTCTACGTAAACAGGGGGACACCTGATAGGAATATGATTCCATAGTAGAAGTAAAAAATCTTCTGTCGGAGTAACCCTACCTAACAAGTTGTATAACTGGAAATTATGAGCTCTTATTGTTCTATCTATCGAATCATGTGTTTTCTCTCTTTACATGATAACTCTCGATAATTGTATGTTGCTCGGTTCTTTATCTTCTTCAGTTAATACTTCAACTGTGTTCTTTGGATGTGTTCTTTGGATACTTCAATATCTTGCGCACCTCTGAGCGCGCCGTACGGTACTGTTGTACGACTTCTTTCTGTTTCTACGCGCGATACTGTTGCGCTCACTGTCTGTTTCTACGCGCGATACTGTTGCGCTCACTGTCTGTTTCTACGCGCGGTACTGTTGCGCTCACTTTCTGTTTCTTATTACTTAACAACCTTGTTCTGTGTTGTTCCCTCCTTAATATGTGCTGTAAGGATTCTAGAAATGGGGAACATAGAATGGCTGAGGCACATATTACTGTTTCATGATTAAAATGTTTTTCTTATATAATTCTTTTTGCACTTATCTTATTTGGTCATGAATTCATTGACGAGACTGTGGAAGGCTGTCTGTCCCAAAGGCTTGGTGAGGATGTCTGCATAGTTATCTTGGGATCTGATGTGGTTGACAGATATGACCTTTCCTGCTTGGTTTTCGCGCACAAAGTGGTATGCCAAAGCAATTGATTTCTTATTCAAGGAGCTTGCAGGATTGGTTGAATTCAGCACCACACTCTTGTTGTCCACATAAATATCTGCTGGCTTGGTGATGGAAACTCCCATGGATCTCAAATGGTATCTCAATCTGATTGCCAAAGCCACTGCATCCTTCAAGGCTGTAAACTCAGCGCCGAAAGTACTGGTGTGAACTGAGGTCTGGCGTTTGGATTTCCAGTACACCGGTGTGGATCCAACAAATGCAATAAGTCCTGTAATACTTCTGCCTGTCACCAAATCATGAGCATGATCACTGTCACAAAAGATTGTAATCTGCAATTCTTTTACCTTTGGAATTGGGAACATTGGATCAAGCTCCTCCTTGTAATACTTATATTGGTGAGTAAAATCCTCCATCCGTGTTGGTTCTTCATTGACTGTAGTTCTTGGGGGTCTTGGATCCACGACTAGGCCTTTGTTTTTAAACTTCTTGAGATAACCAAGTATATATCTTGCCATCTCCAGGTGATTCTTTCTGGGGCTTGCTGAAAATCTGGATAAGGAAGATACTGCATATGTGATATCAATTCTCCCGGTCAACACCACCCATTGGCACAAACCTATGATATGTTGAAATTCCTTGTGCTCTGTTACATCCAGGAATTCGGATGTATCCAGTTCTGGTCTGCAATCTGGATGCATGGGGACATGGTTTGGGTGAAGGGTGAGTCCATGCTTGATTTCATACTTCCTTAGAACTTCTGTGATGTAAGATCCCGAATTGAGAAGAATCCTGCCATCCTTGATTTGTCTCACACTTGTTCCAAGATAGTACTGTGGCTTTTCTTCAATATTTCTGAGGGCAAATTCTTGTTCAATGAGTGCAATCCAGTTCTCAGGTTTCTTTGCAACAACAATCAAATCATCCACATGAGTTGCAATGTAACAATACCCTTCCCCTTCAGGCTCTGGGCGCATCCATAAATCAGGATCTGCGCGCGATGGTCTGAACCCTAAACCTGCAAGTGTATCGGCAAAGAAATCCATGTACGCTCTGCTGCTTCCAGCAAGACCATACAAAGCGCGTTGTACTTCAACTTTGCAACCCTTGTTTTTGCCAAAAACATCATCTGCCCAACACCATACCTTCTCTTGGTTAGGGGCTGTAGGGAATGCATTCCCCACATCTGCTGTCATTAAATCAAGCTTCTGATGCTGCGCAATTAGGAATAGCAGGAATACAGAGAGACTGTCCACTTGGCTGGAATAAGTGTTGACATGGCTGGAGTCAACCAAATGCCCTCCTGCAACTAAACGCGATTTGTATCTTCGGTCTTCACTCTTTACATCCCAGATCATTTTGAGCTTGACTTCTTGCCATCCTTCGGATTCTGGGAATTCTGTTGCCGGATCATGGAATTTGAAACACTCCAATCTCTCCAAGTTTTCCATTTCCTTGTCAATGCTCTCTTGCCATTTCTTATTTCCAGCTTCCAGATCAAACTGCACACACTGCTGATAGGTGTTTGGAATCTTGATGCCAAATTTCTCTCGTTGCTTCTTTGCTGCAAGCCGTTGATTTCTGGATAACAATCTTTTCTTTTTCTTACTTGGATTCTGCATGGCGCGTCGGAGTTTCTTTGGGAGTTTGACACGTGCTCGTCTTTCTTGTGGTCTTGGCTGGACTCGTCTCATTCGTCTGATAATATTACTGTTTTCCTTCAAAATTGAGTCAGCCCATGTACCCAATGGTCCACTTGAACGCCTGCTGCTGTTTTCCACGATGTACATCTTGATGTATTTGGCACAAGCAACTGGTTGATCTTTTTGCAGGACTGTGAGTGGGATGTCCATTACCACAGTCCCAACATCAGTGACAAACTGAGCCTTGAAAATCAACATCCCTTCTTGCCAATGGTGCTGGTTCAGAATCTTTCTAAATTCACTGTTCAAGTTCTTGTCAGTACTTTCGAGAATATCCAGGTGAGACTCTGCATTGTTGGTGCAATCCAAATCTTTTGGTAGGGCTTCTTCTTCATCAGGTTCAGCATCCTCTTCTTCAGTTGCATCATCATCCAAATCATCTTGGTCTTCCAGGTCTTCTGGGACGTCATCATCCTTGGTTTCCAAATTCTGTTGCAGAAACTCCTCCAAAGTGCTCGTAGAGTGTTCCATGCCAGTTGAATCAGCTGCAAATTCTTCCCCTGAAACCAAGATGGGGACCTCATCAGTGCTTTCAATGATAGTCCTTTCCTTTTCAGCAACAGTCAGTTCAAATCTGGCAGCGTTGGGGTCATCATTGAGGACTTCTTTTTCAGTTCCAATATTCTCCCTCCTGGTTCTGACAACGGAGCGCATGAGGATCTGGCGCTTGGTCTTCTTAGTATCTGGTTCTGTCAAAATATAATAGGTCATGGCATCCCCACAGGAATCTGCAAAAGCAAGGAATCTCCCCTTCAACATGCTATCTTTTGGCGTCTTGTTCTGGGGTTGATAATACCAAATAGGCTCATAAAAATGGAAGCGCAGGTGTGAGATATCAGGGGTCCATCCATGTGAGACTTCGGATGGGGTTTTCCAATTCAAAGATGCACGAGAACAAACATTATTCACTTGGCAAACCCATTTTGCACACCAATGAGCCAAGGATTTAGGAGCTTTGAACATTGCCAGACAGTTGGAGATCATCTTGCTAAGTCTCCCCCATTCTGGTTCAGCCGGATTTTGGTGTTGGTGATATGGTTGGCTTGTCCTGGATCTAGTGGCAACTCTAGCTTCCCGCAACACTTCACTCCACTTCACGCCTGTCTCTGCTTGCGCATTGTCACTGATCATTGTATCTGGGGCACCATGCTCTCTGAGATAATCCTTCAAGGCAGTGGTACATTGGGACACTTGTTTTAGTGGATGAAAAGACCACTTCTTGGACTTCACTCCAGAGAAAAACTGACCACCATTATGGCCTTGGCTGGTCTTTTCAGAGAAAAAGGTATAGTCAGTGGCAACTGGTTCATTCTGTCTGGTATAATGGAATGCTTTGAAACGCTTCCTGTAGTGCTTCCTGGGAATGTCTCTGTTCTCTTCTTCAATCTCTGTATAGAATTGGGTTGTATTTTCCAAGGTCTTCTTCACCACCCGCTCAGGGAGCATTGCCATTCTCTTCCTAAGTTCCAGCATGGGTAGTTGAGCGAAACTGAACTTCTGAAAATTCCTCTTGCGTCTGAGCATAGGGTATTCTCTGAGATCTGGTGGTGCTGGGGAATTCAACTCAAACAGCTCCAAAGACTCCATGTCACCCTCTGTTGGTTTTGACAGCTTGAAAAACACCTTCTCTTCATCATGCCAAAAGGGTAGAAACGTAGTGCCAATTTTGATTCCACAGTCTGGATATTGAGGTTGCACTCCAACTCTCACACCATGATCTCCCATATCCATGGATGTTAACAAAGACTCTCCTTCAGTGCTGTCCCGGTCTTCAGTGATAAAAGTTGCATAGTGGACCAATAAAAGAACTGGATCTTCTCTCCCGGGAACTGTTGCTTTGGTCACTGCACTCACAACTGGGTGTCCATCCATAACATCGCTGGACATAAATGGTTTCACTGCTGAGGTCAATCCTGTCTCTCCTCCAACTCGAATCCATGCCTTCTCAGTCACCGTAGGTCTATTCCCACCTCCACTGTCCATAAGGGCAATATTCTCTCCTTTGGAGATTTTCATGGGGAACCTTCTGGTTGTCTTCACCTTCAGTCTCTGGCTGCGTCGGGGCGTTGATATACTGGTTGAAACCTGCTGCTGCTGCGCTTGCGGCTGCTCTTGCTGCTGCTCACGTTGCTTTTCTTGTTGCTGCAGCGTCTGCATCTCTTCTTGCTCCTTCCCCTTTTCAACCATGTAGAAGCGCACTGCTTTGAGAGGCACACTGCCGACGGGAAATAATTCGGATTCATCGATCGAGCCAATACTGTGTGCATCATCAGAGGCTTCAGGCAGTGCTGGTTCAGGAACTGCTGGTGGCGAGGGGGGTCCTGGAAGTGGAGGAAGCTTGACTCCTGTCTCTTGGGGCGATTCAGCAACTGACACCGTGGAATCCAACATGACACGACGGACACGACGCGGACGGCCACCACCTCGGCCATACATGCGGCGGGGAACATCAGTATTGCCCATGCCATCATCTTTCGGGTCTCCAATCTTGATACCATTGACAGGGCTGGGGAATTCATCTGGTGGAGACTTGTGGCGGACAGCGTTGTTATATTTTAGGACAAAGGTACGTTCCGAATCTTGTAAATTTCTGTTAAAATGTAGCTGAAACAGGGTTTAAGCTGATAGGTCCTAAGGCAGGCTTGGAGATATACAGCATCAAACCGGTTGAGGTGCCGGTCTGTTCTATCGATAGTCTCGGATTCACCACTACGGCTGATCGAACGAGATCAACCAGGTCTATTCTAACTACCACTTTTGGGCTCAGTCAGTTAGACCTTAGGCTTGTAGTTCTACAGGAAGCTGCTCAGGGAGCAGGATGTAAGTATCAAGGTATTCAAATCAGAGTTAAACTAAAGATGTGAGGACAACAACCTTGTCGGGAATTCGACGTTGCTGTCTTGTTAATTCTACTGAGTGGTTGCTGCTGCTGCTTGTTTTCTTGTACTGTAAACTCAGTAGAAAATATTTTGTTTTCTTTACGCGCAGTGTGTGAGCGTTCATATGTAATGTATGTAGGGTTAAGGGTTTGTCAAACGAAACCGATTTTGGTTACAATTTAACACTCCCCATCTGTTCCTTGATTTTGTCATGTTCAATCTACCAACAGGGTATAATGTCGTCAATCTTGAATGAAGAGGTCACCGGTGTTGCCTTCATAGTTGAAGATGGGTTTAATCAGGGAATAGACAGAATTGTGACTCCAATGTTTGGTGAGGATGTCAGCACAGTTGTCCTTACCAACAATGTGTTGCAGGTTGATGAAGCCTCGTGCAATCATGCCTCGAACATAGTGATATGTGAGGATATTGTGTCTCTTGTGAAGTCTTGCATAAGGAAATGAAGCACTGAGTACTTGCTTTTCATTATCTCCCCATCCAAATGATGTGTCCTTGACAGGGATACCCATGTATCGAAATGATTGGCGCAAGTCAACAATCTGTTCAATGCATGTCCTTGCTGCAACAAATTCAGCACCGAAGGTTGCAGTTTCCACAGTGGATTGTTTCTTGGAGAACCACATGATTGGTGTTTTGTTTGCAAAATGCAGAATGCCAGTGACAGCTTTCCCAGAGAGGATATCATGCATGAGATTTGCATCATAGAAATGGTTGAGGACAACAGGTTTGCCAAGTGGTGTTGGTGCATCAGTTGGCAGTTCTTCTTTGCATTCACCATACACACTGAGTGACCAATCGTGAGACTTGTTGTCAGGGGCAGAAACTGGGAGTTCTGGAGCTTGGGTGCAAAAGCAAATCTTGAATCCTTTGAACTTTGTTACATAACCGTAGATGCGTTTTGCACGTTCCAAGTGGCCTTGTCTTGGTTGAGCTCTAAAACTGGACATTGTCATTACAGCTGTTTGAATATCAAAGCGCCCAATCGTGACAAGCCATTGGAGGGATCCAATCATGCTCTGGTATTTCTTGGTGTCTTCTTCATCAAGGAAGTCAGATGTGTCAAGTTCAGGGTGGTCATTTTCTTCAAGTGGAGACTGTGCTCTTGTTTTAGGTGCGCAGCCAAACATCTGTTGATAAGAGGTTTCAAGTTTGGAGATGAATTTGGATGGATCCATACAGAGGATCCCATGTTTGTCTCTTGTGAAACCACATCCTAGATGGAATTGCATAGGCCCTGAACCTTTGAGTTTGAAGTTGTAGGGTTCAGCTTGGAGGACTTCAAGAAATTGGTTTGGGTCTGACATGCACACACAGAGATCATCAACATAGGTTGCAACATATTCATAAACAGGCTCCCCATGTTTGTTAACGCCAGGACGCATGAAGATTTCGGCTTCATTTTTGGATCGTTCAAAACCTTGTTCAATGAGGCATGCAGCGAGGAGATCACCAAAACATTTCCCAGATGAGTGTAGCCCATAAAGAGCTTTGTGGATAAGCAGCATGTGACCTTTGAGTGGGCCAAATTCTGGACCTGCTTTAATGCAGACTTTTTCAGAAGTGAAGGCTTCTAAATAGGCATTGCCAATGTCTGTGCCCCAGGCATCAAGGGAGTTGAGTTCAGCCGCAAACAGGCACATGCGAAGGCCTCGGAGTGACACCACTCCAGCATATACACTGTCAAGTGGCACATCTGTGAGATTTCCATTGGCTACAAGTCTTGCCTTATGACGTCCATCATGTTTGACTGCAAAGATCATGTGGACCTTGATTTGTTGATATCCAGAAGGAATGTTGGATGCTTCAAAAGGTCCATTGTCAATAAAGGTGTTATAGTCATGGAGTTGTTGCATTTCAAGTTTGATGGCATCTTGCCATTTGGTGTTGCCATTCTTGATGTCCAGTTGTACAGCTTCATCGTGGTTGTTGGGAACTTGGAAGCCATATTGGTATTTAGGACTGGTGTTGAAGGATTTGAGCTTCGCTTGCTTGGTGAGGCGCTCCAACTGTTTGGTACGTTTGGCCAGTTTGACAATGCGCCGAAGTCTTTTCCAGCCTCTGGTTTGCAAGAGATTGTGTTCCTTGCCATATTGTGCCACAGTGACAGGATCATCAGCTGCCATTATGTTTAGTGGTTCAAAAGTACGTTCCATGTTTTCCCATTCGACCCATAAGTTGTAAAGGCTACCCTTGTAGTCTGGATGTCTATGGGTCAATGGACCTTGGTGTCCAAGGATGCGTCTGAATGCCCACAATGGGCCATCTTCTTGAGTTTCGTCACGATGGATGTGATTCATGATGTCATTGTATGCAATGACGTCATCGACAGTGTCATTGTCGTGGTTGCATTTGAATTTGATGAGGTCAGGGTTCGTTTGGAGCTTGTCGAGAATGCTAACAACAGTGGTTCGGGTCCTTGTGCCATCGGGATTGGAAATGAGGAAGGAACGTCCAATGAGATCATCAGGAGGGATGGCATCAATTGTTTGTAGCTCCCCATGTTGGTTGCATACAGGATTGCCATCATGGTCAAGTAGAACTACCTTCGATGGACCGGTGTCAGGAATGTAATCAAGGCTTGGATCAGCTGGTGAGACGCTTGTGTCAAGATAAGCAAGTTCAGGATCACCAAAATCTGATTCAAGGCGTGGAGTACCCGTTTTGTCTTTGGTGTAGACCACCTGACGGAAAGGTGCATCACCCATCTCCCCATAGTTGTGCTTGATTGGAACAATTTGCCATTTGCCATCAATCTGGGCATAAGTGTCAGAGGCACGATAAACAGAAGAGGAAGCAGGTGAGACAGGAAGGGGATCACACGCAGTGCGAGACGGAGTGTCACCAGAGGCAGTGGGTAGGTGAGAGGAATTGAGGTGCTGACGCCAGGCGAGGAAGGAATCATCGGTGAAAGTGCCAGCACGTTGGTTGCGAGTAGATGCATCTAAGGCAGTGCGGACATTGCTCCGAGGGACAATCTTGTTGGTGTCAGGGACCCAAATGTTGAAGGTCATGGCATTGCCGACGTGATCAGCGAGGCCAACAAAATGCCCAAAGCGTTTGGTGGGAGACCCAAAGGGGGAGTCATCTACTTTGAAGTATACAGGCTCAAACCAGAAGAAAGCGGTGTAGGCAGAGATGTCACCGAGAGTGCCAGTGGCAACAAAAATGGGTTGGCGGTCATGGAGAGTGGGGTCAGAGATATGGTTGAGTAAGCCAGCAATATAATGCATGCAGTGAAACCATAGGTGAGGAGGGGTGCCGGTTCGATCCATGACACGATTGACAGTGCGGAGAAAAGTCTGATAACGCCGTTCAAACTTGTTTTGGTGTTGGTAGTAGGGTTCAGATTGCCAAAGCCGGATCCAAAGGAGGCGAAGGTAATCAAGGACACGGTTGCTGGCCTGGTATTTACCAGAATCACAAAGCAGGCGAAGTGGGCGTCCCCAGATGCGAACGAAATTTTGGAAGCAAGAGAGAAAATCACCAGTATTCTTCATGGGTTCGACGTGAATGATGTGGGAGAGCCTCCCAAAGAAGAGTTGAGCTATTTTGGAACCGCCATCAATGGAGGGGGTATCACAATAAATGGCGTCAGAGAGGACATCATCATGGAATGGGCGCACGTTCATGGCAGGCTGAGGAGCCTTGTAGCGTTTGAAGAGGTTGCCATCAGGACTGGTGGGCATGGAACCATACTGCGTGGAGTTCTGAAAAGTTGCATGGATCCTATCAATGGGAATCCAAGCAAAGAAAGGTTTCAAGGCGGCAAAGTCATGAGGGGTGGCAACAGAGGTGCGAGGCCGATTGGTGGCATGGAGGGTGTCAGCAGAGGAAGAGACGTCATCGTCAGGTGTCTCAAGAAGAGATTGGAGAGCAGTGAAGGCGCAGCGAGCGAGAAGTTCACTGTGAAATAGTCAGCATCGTGAAGCCAAAACAGTCCGGCAGCAGATGCAGAGACAGAAGGGCCATCGTTGTCAATGCTCGGAACGGGGACGAACTCGTGGAAGTGAACACTCGAGCCAGAATTAAGGAGGTCGGTGTGAAACTTGGCGGAGGGATCGAGAGGCCGGGGTGGAAGATTGCGAGGGGTGCCAGTAATGTCGATGTCAGGATGAGGAAGATCCGATGTAGTGTCAGGGTATAAGGACACAAAGGATGGGTCACTGGCATGGTAGTCTTGATCAAGGAGAGAGCGTCCGAAAACTGGTTCGCGACCCATCGCGACCAATCGCGACCCGATCGCGACCGGATCGCGACTTGTCTAAAAAAAACACGACCCCAATTTTTTATTTCACAACCTTTTTTCCATTATTCTCAACCACATTTCTCCCTTTTCTCAACTCCCCCAACGTGGCAACGGCAATGTTCTGTTCTAGACCCTGACATTCAGTCCCTCTTCACACTTTCATTCCATTTTACACATTTGACACACTTGACTCAACACAACAAATAATTTTTAATCCAATTTACTTCAATCACACCAAAGGGTTACGTCGTGCACCTTTGTGAACTTTTTTTTTCAGTGGTGTCACATCACATACCGGGACATCGCACCATCACAAAAACACACACCACCATGCCGAAAGCTTCCTCGGACCCAAGGCACTTTGCCAATGAGCCCAGAATACCCAAGACATTCCATTGTCGCAACTGCATTGCCTCCGGAAGAAGTAGAAAATCAAAATCCTTCAAGGGATACAAACAAGAATCGAGCCACTTTCACACCTACCGATATGTCTGTAGAGGACTTTCATTCCACTTGAAGTCCAACATTGATTGCCGAACTTATTATGTTAAGAACGATCTTATGGATTTTATTTCTTCTGCGAAAGCCGAAGTCACCCTCCCTTTGGTCCGACACACACCATCACAGTATGGACTGACAATGACACAGAATGGACCACAAATCCCCCCCTCCCTTGCCAAAACGAACACCGCCGCAACAACTTCTATCCATACCTCACTCAATCCTCAAGTGATCGCCAATGTATTGATCCCACCCATGGACAGACAGGCAATCGAATCGCATATGGCTGAAAATGAGGAACAAATGAATGCAATCGATTCCGATGTTGATGCACCTGACAATTTTGATGCCAGTTCTGACACCGACACCGAAGTATCTGATTCCGAAATCATGAAAAGCACCACCATTTCCATAAACGAAAGAGAGGAAACATTCCGGAATCGCACTCTGTTCCCACCCCGTCCGGAACTTATTGCTGAAATCAACCTCCTCAACATTATATCGCAGCACAAGCTACCTCTTTCCACTTATCAAACCATTTTCAATTGGGCAAAAGACAGCAACAATCTTCCCGGTTTCGATTTCAATATTACACCAACAAGAAAACGTGACGCCATTTTCCAAGAAATTAAAAAAAATCTTGGCATATCGTCGGAACCAAAATTTGAGCCCAAAATTGTGAATTGGCTTCCCGACAACAAACCTGCTCAAATATATGTCCGCTCTTTTCTGGATGCTTTGTATTCCCTGCTGTCGAACCCAGATTTAATGATGGAAGAAAATTTGTCATTCCCCAACAGCAACACCCCCTTGTCACCAGAGCATTTCCCGGTTCGAACTGATTCCTGTCCCATCACTGAGTTGCACCACGGATCATGGTGGTCGGATTCCTGGAGATCCATCTGCATAGAAGAAAATTCTGAAATCCTTGTTCCCATCATTTTTTACATGGATGGAATTAGCTTGGATGCGCACCGAAGACTATCACTGACTCCACTCAACATGACCCTAGGCATATTCAACATCGAAACCAGGAAAAGGCCGGAAGCATGGACAACAATCTATTTTCATCCTGACTCTGATTTGGAGAGCATTCACCATTCAAGAAAACCATCTCCAAAAGAATCAATCCAAAACCTCCATAATGCCCTAGAAGTGGCGCTCCGATCTTTCAAAGAAGCATGCGAGTCCACCCATGAAGGCATCCAATGGAATTTTCTCCCTTATGCCGGCCAATTGTGGCAAGTCAAAATGAAATTTGCAATAGCCTATGTCATCGGTGACACAGAACTGCATGATAAATTATGTGGCAAATATGGATCACGGTCGGGTGGTGTACAAAAGCTCTGCCGACACTGTAACTGTTCCACCAAGGACATAAACAGACCATCAGCACAACAAACAGCCTCTCTTTGGGTCCCATCAGATTTTCATACATTTCCAGACTCAGATGCCACCACCACCAAGGAATATTTCAACAATATTTCTCACCACCAAATCAGAAATGCATTCCACAGTCTCAACTTTGGTACCAATGTAAACAACATCCACCTAGCCACGCCCGGTGAATGCCTCCACATGCACCAGCTCGGGTGTGCCAAACGAGAGGTAGAATCCCTGGAGCAACTGATGAAGGGTTCAATACCATGCCCGTATGCTGATCACCTAAAGACCGGTGTTTCCACAGTAAATACAATTGGGCATGTCTCTCAAAAATATGGAGCCCTACTGTCAAGGCAGTCGGATCGTGACTTTCCCAGAACTAAATTCAGCTCCAATCTTCTATCTGTCACTAAAAAAGAGGGGCACGATTACAGTGGTATGCTGATTTTGATTCTTCTAACATTGGTTTCTGAATCCGGCATTGCAATTTTGAGGGACAACTCATTTGTGAAGAAGCACATTGATGTTATCGAACAAATCATCTCTATGGAAGAATTTCTCAAACACGGCCGTCCAACCACAAAGTGCATCAAAAATCTTCCCAAAACCATTATTCATTTCCTCAACTCTATCAATGGCACCTGCATTAGGAAGGGAATGGGAACAAAACTTATCAAAAATCACCTCTACTTTCACATTCCGAAGTACATCAGTCTTTGGGGTCCAACATTAGGTTTCGATTCTGCATACAGTGAAAGTCACCACAAGACTGAAATAAAAGCACCGTCCAAAAATACTCAACAAAATGCCGCAACCTTAGTCCATCAGACAACCCGTCGGAAAGAAGAAGCATCTCTCCTTCGACTCGCAACCTCTCATTACAAGTTGAAGAAAGTGGGTGGTGATCCTAAAGTCATTTCCCCCCGTCCTACACAGTATGGTGCCCGTTTCACCATTTTTCTGGATGGAACCAAAAGTTCGATGAGATGGATCAGACAACGGAACTACAACAAACCATTTCATTCAACAATTGTACTAGATTTTGTTTGCAACTCTGTCCTTCCTTTGCTGGATGACAGATCCAGCATATTTGGGTTCACCGAACACAACAGATGGGATTCTGTGAATCATGTCAACTACCTGTTCCGATGTCACCCCTCATACAGGTCTGATTCAGGCCAAGTTAACAGTGTATGGTTTGACTGGGCAATGTTTGCAGTTGATGACAACACTGAAATCCCCTGTCAAATGCTGTGTTTTCTGCACGTGAAAGATTTGAAACAACCCACATCGGCTGTGAATGGATACAACGTCGATTCAGATGGCATCTACGCGGTTGTCAGAAAGTTTAGAGAGGATCCGAGGTCTACATCATCTCACTTTGTAAAAAGCGGCTATCTCGACAATACTTTATATTTATTTAACACTGACACTATTCTTTCCGAACTGGCAGTCGTTCCTGAACTGGACGAGAATGCTGAACCGGTAAACAATGGTCGTTGGTTGGTTGTTCACAATCGATTGCAATGGCTCGAATTCTTTGAAAAGAGGAATAATTCTATGACATATACTACTACTACCTACGAGAGCCTCTACTCCGCTTGTCCTGTACAACGAGAGGAATCAGACAACACCGGCATTGCTGAATGAACCATTCTACACTAGGCAGGTAACTAAACAATAAAAAATCTTTGTATCATTTGCTCAGTTGCGAATCTCCGTCGCTCCCTTCTGGCACAACCGAAAATCAATCGATCCGTTGCTCCATTTCATAACATCCGAAAATCGATCGATCCGTCGTTCCATTTCCTTTTCGGAACAACTGAAAATCTATCTGTCGCTCCTTTCTGGAACAACCGAAAATCAATCGTTCCGTCGCTCCATTTCATAACATCCAAAAATCAATCGTTCCGTCGCTCCATTTCATAACATCCAAAAATCAATCGATCCGTCGCTCTTTTCTGGAACTTTCTGGAACAACCGAAAATTAAATCAATCGATCCGTCGCTCCCTTTTGGATTTGGAACAAACAAAACTCAATCGATCCGTCGATCGATTCATCGCTCCTTTCTGGAACAACCGAAAATTAAATCAATCGATCAATCCGTCGCTCCTTTTCGGAACAACCGAAAATCAATCAATCGATCTTAAGAATCGAAAATCAATCGATCGACCGATCCGTCGCTCCTTTCAAGAACATCAATCGATCCTTCGATCTTCTATTTGAATCAGTCGTTCCGCCAAAACTCTGAAACCTCCTCTTCCTCCGTGTCTGATTCTGACGGTAGTGAAGCCGAACCGTAGTCAATTAAATATGGATGAACATAAGAAACTTCTGAACCCGAATCTGAAATATCCATGTCCGCATCTGAATCCGAATTAGAGGATTCAGATTCATCATCCTCACCAGCATTATCATCATCATCATTCTCAGCATCCTCGTCATCATCTGAAGGAGGAGCGTTCCCTCCAGCATCATCATCATCATCATCATTCTCAGCATCCTCGTCATCATCTGAAGGAGGAGCGTTGCCTCCAGCATTAGCATTGGCTGCAGCGATCGCAGCATTTGCTTGGTCCAAAGCATCCTGTGCATTGGCTGTCTCTTCCTGAGCTGCCAAGACCGCAGCTTGAGTTAATATTGCCTCGTCCCGTGCCTCATCCCTCTCTTCCTGAGTGGCATTTGGATTTGCGTCCACTGCCATCCAACGCTCAAACACTGCTTGCCACTCTGCTTGTCTCTGAGCCTCCACTGCGGCTGCCTGTTCATGATTCACTTGTGCGGCTCGTCTCCGTCTTCTTTCTCTACCCCAGTCTAACAAGCAGAACACAAATGTTTCGGGACCGCGACCCCCCCTTCCCATGCCATATTTCGTGTAAGAATTGGTGTGCTTAGTTGCAAAACCGATCTTGTTCTCTATACTGTAAACAGTCTCGCCATCCTGTTTACCAAATGAGTCATAATGAATGCCGACTGGATGCTGGACAAGGGTCGTCGAATTGAGGGAAGAAAACTGATACAAAATGTCACCGATCTCCTGCCTTCTTGCCATTGCTATAGCTTTCCTGTGGTTTCTCAACTCCCGGTCCACTGCAAGTGGCACCACATTCAGACCACTGACCATGTTGCTTAATTGTCTCAGCAGCAAGGCACTCACTATCTTCGCCTCGGTGAATGGTTGAAAGAATTTATAATCAGAAAACATATCCTCTGTGATAGGCCCAATCTGCCCCCCAAACTGGGGGTTGCAATACGCAAAGTGAACAGCCTTCCCTTGCCTGTTTATGTAAAAAACATGAATTGTGTGCCGGTCTGGAACAACAAATGCCCCCCGTCCGGACCTTGGTGTCACAATTGGGTTGTCGAGCATCTGGAAGAGTGCTCTAGTTGGTCCTCTGTAGACACCACTGCTGCCACCACTTCTCATCTGTTCTATGTTGTTATTTGCAGTCATGGACTCAACTTTCTTAAACAACGAGTGAACGTCATTCTGGGTCATCTGGAGTCGATGGCTTCCGTGATAGAATCTTGCTAACAACAGGTTGCACTTCTGCTTCCCTTCTTGTTCATTTTCGGAACCGAATGATCCAACAATAAGTGTCACATGGCATTTTTTCAACCGGTCATGACACGAGAACACTCTTGATTGTTTGATTCTTTCCATAGTGTACTCGGGCGTTTCCTTTATCTTGTTCTTGCACATCGTTCCGTGAATTATGATCAGTTGCACGATGTAAGTTCTTGTTCTGCTTGGATCCACTATATCAGAGCACTCAATTTTCTTAACTTCTGTTTTAACCATGTCCGTGAGCTTCTTTGCTGTTATTCCTGATTCTGCTATCTGACGTGCAAGCTCATATCCCACCACAAAGTGTTTCACTCCTGGCAGTTCAGGTTCCTTGCCCAATCCATGGCAGTCAACAATGTTTTCTGAATTGAAAGGAGTGTCAATCAGCAAGTCATACTCTGGTAGGACAAGGTACCCATCATACTTTAATCTAACTGCGCGACTCGCAACATCAATGAAGTGCCGATGGGACCTCACCACTTGCTCCTTTTGGGCATAGTAGATACATCCATGACAAGTGGATACTACCCCGATATTGTTTTGTAGCGATTGTTTCATCTGCTGTAGCACCGAGGGCAGTGTAGTCTTCTCCTTGTCCATTCGGTTGAACAGTAGTTGCAGACATCTTCTGCAAGCAAAATTGCCACAGGACGTGCATGTTATGCCGTCGTCCGTTATCGGACAGCTTGTGGTTCCTTTTGCAGTTCGTTTTCGTTTCTGTGTCAGTGTTGTCACCGAACCCAGAACACATTGGCTCGGTTTGCACAAGGTGCTCTCGCTCAAGATTTTCTGTTGGATCCTTCTGTTGCATCTACCACCCCTTATTTCTGGGTTGGTCGCCTCCGTGTCACCAAGGGTTCGCCTGCTGGAACGTGTCATTGTGGTGATCCTTTCTGCAACAACCTTGGTTTCGTTCGATCCGTCGCTCCTGTTCTCAACAACCAATAATCGTAGGCGTCGCTCCTGTATTCAACAACAGAAAATTGTAGGGGTATTCGCTCCTTTCTGCTGTTCGATCCGTCGCTCCTGTACTCGACAACCGAAAATCGTAGGGGTATTTGGTATTCCTCCTGATCCGTCGCTCCTGTATTCCACAACCGAAAATGGGAGGTGTATTCGCTCCTTTCTGCAACAACCTACCAAAAATCGTAGGATTTCGTTGGATCCGTCGCTCTTGCACTTGACGTTGGATCCGTCGCTCCTGTACTCGACGTTGGATCCGTCGCTCCTGTACTCGACGTTCGATCCGTCGCTCCTGTACTCGACAACCGAAAATCGCAGGGGTATTTCGTTCGTTGCGTCGCTCCTGTACTGAACAACCGAAAATCGTAGGCGTCGCTCCTGTACTGAACAACCGAAAATCGTAGGCGTCGCTCCTGTACTCACCAACCGAAAATCGTAGGCGTCGCTCCTGTACTCACCAACCGAAAATCGTAGGCGTCGCTCCTGTACTCAACAACCGAAAATCGTAGGCGTCGCTCCTGTACTCAACAACCGAAAATCGTAGGCGTCGCTCCTGTACTCAACAACCGAAAATCGTAGGCGTCGCTCCTGTACTCAACAACCGAAAATCGTAGGCGTCGCTCCTGTACTCAAGAACCGAAACTTGTAGGGGTATTTTGTTGCATCCGTCGCACCTGTACGATCCGTCGCACCTGTACGATCCGTCACTCCTGTACTGAACAACCGAAAATGGTAGGCGTCGCTCCTGTACTCAACAACCGAAAATTGTAGGGGTATTTCGTTGCATCCGTCGCACCTGTACGATGCGTCGCTCCTGTACTCAACAACCGAAAATTGTAGGGGTATTTCGTTCGTTCCGTCGCTCCTGTACTCAACAACCGAAAATTTGGTTCGATCCGTCGCCTGCAACAAGCGAGAAGCGAGAATGAAAAAATTTTGGTGTTAGTTATGATTCTAGAGGAAACAGACAGCAGTACTTGATAAAAGAAAAAAGAAGAAAGTATTTGTATTAAACTATGTCCCGTCGTTCGTCTGTGAGCGTCGTCGTCGTCCCTCTCAGCACCAATCGATCGATTGTACCCGGCGTCGTTCCTGTCCGAAGCGATCGTACCCGCCGTCGTCCCTGTCTGAAGCGATCGTACCTTCCTCTTTATCGTCGCCGTCGCTCCCCTATGGAAAGACGAAAGTAAAAACAAGAACAAACATCCTGTTAGAAGCGATCGTAGCAATCGTACCCCCATCGTCACTCTCTGGAGCGATCGTACCTTCGTCGCGTCGTCCCTCTCTGGAGCGATCGTACCTTCGTCGTCCTCGTCGTCCCTCTCTGCACCGATCGGTTGTGATTTTCGTCTTCGTTGTTTTCAATATCAGTACGTCGTATATCTGGGTAAGCCAGGTAGTTCCAGGACTTCAACACACCCGACCTCCGTGATATGAATCGGACAACAGAGCAGGAAGCAAGAGCGGCCGTTCTCAAGCTCCCCACAGCGTGTGTCTTCTTCAAAGGAGATGGTCCCGGTGCCTGATGGCTAGGTTAAACTGGACCGGCCAGAATATTCCGATGCAAGAATTGAAACGAAAATGAAAATGAAAATTATGACACATCCCATGAGGGAGATGTGGGGCGGAAAATTCACCGAAGAAAATGACGTAAGAAAAAAAGACAGAAATGTATGTACGATGCGGTACTAAGTATACATGCTGGAAAAAAAAAATGACATGGCGCTGTACACCGTACGCATATGTTACTAGTACAAAATTTTTGGCGCGAAGTAGCATCATACACATCCTACTATACTGTACTACTAGTGTCTTCCCCACAATGAGCCAATCAAAAAATTCGTTATGAATGAGCCAATCAAAAAATTCGTTATGAATGAGCCAATCAAAAAATTAGAAAATAATTTTAAGTGGAAGGAGTAAGATTAGCGTCGTTTGAATTTGAAGTGGAAGGAGTAGCTTCGTTTACGGTTTAAAACTGATGTCAATGTGTAAAGACAGTTTCACGTTGTTTTTTTGGAAATTGTTCGTTTCAAGCTAAGGCCCGTTTCGAGCAAAGGCCCACGGTGGGGGAAATGGAAGTTCATCACACGATCGTGACAACAAGTGAACAGTTGGGGATGAGCTCAACCAGTTGAACCATTGCCTATTGCATTTTGAAAGGTTTTCAGATGGATCATCGTTTCGAAAGGTTTTAAGATGAATCATCAAAATTCGATCGGCGTGGGGTCGGTTTTTCACACATTGTTCGACGCATCGTTCCCTTCCACAACAATCGAATCGGTCTCTATCTTTAACAATCAATTCAACAGTCAGGGAATACCTGCAGATACATCATGGCAAGGCACAAAAAGAAAAAAGGCACTACATTTCCTGCGTCAGGACGCCCCACCAATAGAAGAAGATCTAGTACCCGTTCCGCACCAGAGGAGGAACCTGAAAGCCCAAAGTCCACACCAGCACCACCATCCGATAGCGAGTCTGACTCCTCAGCAAATGGATGGCCTACACCTCCAAGTCTGCCATCCAAAAATCCCTTACCAGACTGGCCCCCAGCTGTGCTTCAGATCTACGAACAGGAGCAACAACATGGATATTCTAGCAATTTGGAGCATTCGACTGCCACTCCCGTCGGTTCCAACAATTCGGACCATTCCACTGCCCCAACCATGGACGACACTACCAACAGTGATGGTGCCAATAACAACAGTTCAAATAACTCGGATCGTTCCACTGCCCCAACCATGGGTGACAATTCGAACAATACTAATGGTACCAATGGGGACTAGTTCCGAAAGCAGCAGAGGTTGAACCGGAAAATAAATCAAAGGGCCGAATCTGTCATTGAGATGAAAGACAGTACTTCCATGAAGAAGTTTAAAATGGTGGCGGCAAACGTAAAAGTACTGCAGACACTCACCACCTTTGAGGATGAAAAAAAACACCTAGAATGTCCTGGCTCTATGCATGGTTTATTCTGCTACGACGAAGTTGTTGAGAAACCACATTTAAAACCAACTGCCACAACCGAGGATGAGGACTACAAGAGAAAGGATGAGCCAAAACTAACATTCCTTGTGGGTCCAGGTTTTAATGCCTATCGGCGGTCCTTTGGAGAACGCTTGATCGATGCTGGCAATTGGTTCGTGAACAATTCATTTGATCCTAACAAACCAGAAACCCGAGTCGATTGGTTCTTGAAAAATTCATTTGATCCTAACAAACCAGAAACCCACGTCGGACCTTATCACACAGAAAGTGTATGACACCATTTCAGGGCAGTTTTTGGTGCTAGAGGGCGAGGTTCAGATGAGCAAGTGGAAGAAGCGCATGCAAGAATTGAGGAGGCAGATCAGCTTTTGACAGAGGAACAAATCGAAACCATTATTAGTGGTGAAACTAATGGTATGACAATGCAACAAAGATTCCACTTCCGTGGTATGGTATACACTCAGATCACAGATGACGACCCGACCGCTACTACTGTGTCACAAAGGAGTTTGGAAAAGTACATCCGAAACGTGAAACAAGCCATCAAAGGGAAGAAGAAGAAGAAAAAAAAAGGGGGGGGGAAGAAGGGCAAGAAGAGCTCAACATCAAGCCTTCCGTTCGACCAGAGGAAAAAGCCACCACCAGGATCGGATCCGGGAAAAAAGCCACCACCAGGATCGAATCCGGGAAAGAAGCCACCACCTAAGTAAGACACAGGATGGGTATCAAAACATTGTAAAAATGGATCAAATAATTTAGGAATTAGTAGTAAAAATTACGATACTATTATAATAAATCAATAAAGATGTACTCTTACAACCCAAAAAAAACAATAAACTTCTTACTAGTACCAGGAATTATAGTATGATGGATGTAAGTTCTGCTTTCTCAGTAAAATTCCCAGCACCAGAGTTTACACAACAGACTGTGCATATTTCCTGTGTATGGGTCAGCACACTGTCACAAATTTTTTGTATTCCACACTGAATAATGGTGTGTACTATATGCATCTATTAGAAAAGTAAATAGGAATAAACTTCTTGCTACCAATTATATTATGAATGTAAGAAGTTCTGATTTGTCAGAAAAATTCTCAGGAACCGAGTTTACACCACAGAAAAGGCATATTTGCTGTGTAGGGGTCGCACTAACTATCATTTGTTGTATTCCACACTGAATAATGGTGACTATATGCATCTATTAGAATATTAAAAATGAATAAACTTGCTATCAATTATATTATGGATGTAAGTTCTGCTTTCTCAGTGAAATTCCCAGCACCGGAGTTAACACAACAGAATGTGCACATTTCCTGTGTTTGGGTCACACTGTCACAAAATTTTTTTGTATTCCACACTGAATAATGGTGAGTATATGCATCTATTAGAATAGTAAATAGGAGAAAAAAACTTCTGGCTAACAATTATATTATGAATGTAAGTTCTGATTTGTCAGAAAAATTCACAGTTTCCGAGTTTACACCACAGAAAATGCATATTTGCTGTGTAGGGGTCGCACTAACTATCATTTGTTGTATTCCACGCTGAATAATGGTCAGAATATGAATCTATTAGAATAGTAAAAAGGAATAAACTTGCTGCCAATTATATTTTGGATGTGACACCTGGTGTCTGGGGACCATACCCAGTACACCACAGAATGTGCATTTTCCCTGTCTATGGGTCACAGGTTCCGGCATTTTTTGGGGTTCTATTGTTAAAAATGCACAGAATCACAAGTGGCTATGTAAGATAATGGTGATTATTTGGTTACTAGTATGTCAAAGAATATGATATAGAATAAACCAGGATGAAAAATTTGACAAAAAAAGTAGTAGTCCAGTCCCTTGGCAAACAAAAATATATTTCTTGTGAAGGACTCCATCCTACCACATCTGACCCTTATGGTCATAAGGGTACCACAGAGGCTGTACGATCCTTTTGATATCTATGGAGATTGTCATTATATATGTGAATCTATCACTGCCAGTACTACTGCACGTACGCGTAGTGGTTGAACTGGTGGTGCTGCTGGTACACTTATGTAGTAGTACTACTACTAGTAATTTTTACCTACTGTCCCGCAGGGAATAGTAGAGCCAAAAATACAATCAATAGTGAATACCGTATGGGTACAGTAGAGAATGAACAGAGATGTGCACAGGTGAATAGAAAAAAATTATGGCGCGGGTGGGAATCCTCTAAAACATTTGGCCACGTCACCTACAATTTCCATAGTGAAGTGTATGCCATTACAAGTCGCGTGGATGGTGAAAGGAAAATGATTAACAGGTTTTTTGTTAGTAGTGAAAAAACTGTGTTCACAATTTTATGGCTTCACATATTTTTTTTACTTCATATTTTTTTTACTTCCGACGCCCGAAAAAATGCCTACCGTATATGATGAGTATCAGCAAATAGAAAAGAAAGCAGATTGCAATGCACCAAGAAAGAATTGAAGTGGAAAAATTGTATCCAATGCTAATACAGGTGCTGATATTACTGCTAGTATTACCCCTACGAAATCGAACCCAAAGACAAGTAGAAAACTACCACCCACCTCAGGTGGTGCTGATGAAAAAAATAAAAGAACCAAGAACAACCCGACCGCGGTTTTCGTTGGTACCACACCACCAACCAACAAACCACCCGCCGCCCCGGGTGTTGTTACACCAAGACCGATTACGACCGGTACCAAAACAACACCAAGACCCACATACGAAGCATTGCTACAACAGCTAAAAGAGAGCCAGCAGAAAGTAGCTTCTTTGGATAGGGATGTGACAACACTGCAGAAGGATACAAAAAAAGAAGAACCCACGCTGGAGGCAACTACAACAGGGAAGAAGCCAAAGCCA
The DNA here is from genome assembly GCA_037355855.1 of Pseudo-nitzschia pungens. Taxonomy (NCBI): domain Eukaryota; phylum Bacillariophyta; class Bacillariophyceae; order Bacillariales; family Bacillariaceae; genus Pseudo-nitzschia; species Pseudo-nitzschia pungens. Next base: position 6,308,602 of record CM074761.1, on the reverse strand, counting down.
CAGATGGTACGAACCGTAAGTGAAGCAAAATTAGAGATAACTAAGGCGCAATCGGATAAACTTAAGAAACATCAAAAAGACGCGGGTTTGGAAGCACAGTTGACACGGCACATAAGAAATAGTTGGTTTCGTGGCTTGAAGTTTATCATGGATGAGAGTAAGGTCAAAAAAAATTTGAAGAAAGCGATTGCGTCCCGAGCTGTGGTTCCACCCCATGGTATTTCATTTGAAATTTTTTACGGGTTTAACAGAAGGTTGGTGTACCAAGGTCTTTCCACGCTGCGGCACAATGCTCAGACTTTGGCTAGAAAACATTTTCTCGGTACGTGCTTACTAAGTGAATAAATTGGTTGCTGTTACTGCTTGGTTGAGATTGATGGTATATCCCCTGCTACTCTAACACTTTCTACTGCGGTGTACGCGTCGTACTAGAGGACACACTCGATCGCGAAGGCATTGTGCCAGATTCCTTTCCAGGTAAAGTGGAGATTGTGATGCGGGAGAGTATTAGTAGTAATGGAACTAGTAGAAAGAGGCTGGGACTGAACGGTAGCGGTTTGGTCGCAAAATCCAGAATATTCCGATGCAAGAATTGAAACGAAAATGAAAATGAAAATTATGACACATCCCATGAGGGAGATGTGGGGCGGAAAATTCACCGAAGAAAATGACGTAAGAAAAAAAGACAGAAATGTATGTACGATGCGGTACTAAGTATACATGCTGGAAAAAAAAATGACATGGCGCTGTACACCGTACGCATATGTTATTAGTACAAAATTTTTGGCGCGAAGTAGCATCATACACATCCTACTATACTGTACTGCTACTAGTGTCTTCCCCACAATGAGCCAATCAAAAAATTCGTTATGAATGAGCCAATCAAAAAATTCCTTATGAATGAGCCAATCAAAAAATTAGAAAATAACGGATCCGGGAAAAAAGCCACCACCAGGATCGAATCCGGGAAAGAAGCCACCACCTAAGTAAGACACAGGATGGGTATCAAAACATTGTAAAAATGGATCAAATAATTTAGGAATTAGTAGTAAAAATTACGATACTATTATAATAAATCAATAAAGATGTACTCTTACAACCCAAAAAAAACAATAAACTTCTTACTAGTACCAGGAATTATAGTATGATGGATGTAAGTTCTGCTTTCTCAGTAAAATTCCCAGCACCAGAGTTTACACAACAGACTGTGCATATTTCCTGTGTATGGGTCAGCACACTGTCACAAATTTTTTGTATTCCACACTGAATAATGGTGTGTACTATATGCATCTATTAGAAAAGTAAATAGGAATAAACTTCTTGCTACCAATTATATTATGAATGTAAGAAGTTCTGATTTGTCAGAAAAATTCTCAGGAACCGAGTTTACACCACAGAAAAGGCATATTTGCTGTGTAGGGGTCGCACTAACTATCATTTGTTGTATTCCACACTGAATAATGGTGACTATATGCATCTATTAGAATATTAAAAATGAATAAACTTGCTATCAATTATATTATGGATGTAAGTTCTGCTTTCTCAGTGAAATTCCCAGCACCGGAGTTAACACAACAGAATGTGCACATTTCCTGTGTTTGGGTCACACTGTCACAAAATTTTTTTGTATTCCACACTGAATAATGGTGAGTATATGCATCTATTAGAATAGTAAATAGGAGAAAAAAACTTCTGGCTAACAATTATATTATGAATGTAAGTTCTGATTTGTCAGAAAAATTCACAGTTTCCGAGTTTACACCACAGAAAATGCATATTTGCTGTGTAGGGGTCGCACTAACTATCATTTGTTGTATTCCACGCTGAATAATGGTCAGAATATGAATCTATTAGAATAGTAAAAAGGAATAAACTTGCTGCCAATTATATTTTGGATGTGACACCTGGTGTCTGGGGACCATACCCAGTACACCACAGAATGTGCATTTTCCCTGTCTATGGGTCACAGGTTCCGGCATTTTTTGGGGTTCTATTGTTAAAAATGCACAGAATCACAAGTGGCTATGTAAGATAATGGTGATTATTTGGTTACTAGTATGTCAAAGAATATGATATAGAATAAACCAGGATGAAAAATTTGACAAAAAAAGTAGTAGTCCAGTCCCTTGGCAAACAAAAATATATTTCTTGTGAAGGACTCCATCCTACCACATCTGACCCTTATGGTCATAAGGGTACCACAGAGGCTGTACGATCCTTTTGATATCTATGGAGATTGTCATTATATATGTGAATCTATCACTGCCAGTACTACTGCACGTACGCGTAGTGGTTGAACTGGTGGTGCTGCTGGTACACTTATGTAGTAGTACTACTACTAGTAATTTTTACCTACTGTCCCGCAGGGAATAGTAGAGCCAAAAATACAATCAATAGTGAATACCGTATGGGTACAGTAGAGAATGAACAGAGATGTGCACAGGTGAATAGAAAAAAATTATGGCGCGGGTGGGAATCCTCTAAAACATTTGGCCACGTCACCTACAATTTCCATAGTGAAGTGTATGCCATTACAAGTCGCGTGGATGGTGAAAGGAAAATGATTAACAGGTTTTTTGTTAGTAGTGAAAAAACTGTGTTCACAATTTTATGGCTTCACATATTTTTTTTACTTCATATTTTTTTTACTTCCGACGCCCGAAAAAATGCCTACCGTATATGATGAGTATCAGCAAATAGAAAAGAAAGCAGATTGCAATGCACCAAGAAAGAATTGAAGTGGAAAAATTGTATCCAATGCTAATACAGGTGCTGATATTACTGCTAGTATTACCCCTACGAAATCGAACCCAAAGACAAGTAGAAAACTACCACCCACCTCAGGTGGTGCTGATGAAAAAAATAAAAGAACCAAGAACAACCCGACCGCGGTTTTCGTTGGTACCACACCACCAACCAACAAACCACCCGCCGCCCCGGGTGTTGTTACACCAAGACCGATTACGACCGGTACCAAAACAACACCAAGACCCACATACGAAGCATTGCTACAACAGCTAAAAGAGAGCCAGCAGAAAGTAGCTTCTTTGGATAGGGATGTGACAACACTGCAGAAGGATACAAAAAAAGAAGAACCCACGCTGGAGGCAACTACAACAGGGAAGAAGCCAAAGCCACAGATGGTACGAACCGTAAGTGAAGCAAAATTAGAGATAACTAAGGCGCAATCGGATAAACTTAAGAAACATCAAAAAGACGCGGGTTTGGAAGCACAGTTGACACGGCACATAAGAAATAGTTGGTTTCGTGGCTTGAAGTTTATCATGGATGAGAGTAAGGTCAAAAAAAATTTGAAGAAAGCGATTGCGTCCCGAGCTGTGGTTCCACCCCATGGTATTTCATTTGAAATTTTTTACGGGTTTAACAGAAGGTTGGTGTACCAAGGTCTTTCCACGCTGCGGCACAATGCTCAGACTTTGGCTAGAAAACATTTTCTCGGTACGTGCTTACTAAGTGAATAAATTGGTTGCTGTTACTGCTTGGTTGAGATTGATGGTATATCCCCTGCTACTCTAACACTTTCTACTGCGGTGTACGCGTCGTACTAGAGGACACACTCGATCGCGAAGGCATTGTGCCAGATTCCTTTCCAGGTAAAGTGGAGATTGTGATGCGGGAGAGTATTAGTAGTAATGGAACTAGTAGAAAGAGGCTGGGACTGAACGGTAGCGGTTTGGTCGCAAAATCCAGAATATTCCGATGCAAGAATTGAAACGAAAATGAAAATGAAAATTATGACACATCCCATGAGGGAGATGTGGGGCGGAAAATTCACCGAAGAAAATGACGTAAGAAAAAAAGACAGAAATGTATGTACGATGCGGTACTAAGTATACATGCTGGAAAAAAAAATGACATGGCGCTGTACACCGTACGCATATGTTATTAGTACAAAATTTTTGGCGCGAAGTAGCATCATACACATCCTACTATACTGTACTGCTACTAGTGTCTTCCCCACAATGAGCCAATCAAAAAATTCGTTATGAATGAGCCAATCAAAAAATTCCTTATGAATGAGCCAATCAAAAAATTAGAAAATAACGGATCCGGGAAAAAAGCCACCACCAGGATCGAATCCGGGAAAGAAGCCACCACCTAAGTAAGACACAGGATGGGTATCAAAACATTGTAAAAATGGATCAAATAATTTAGGAATTAGTAGTAAAAATTACGATACTATTATAATAAATCAATAAAGATGTACTCTTACAACCCAAAAAAAACAATAAACTTCTTACTAGTACCAGGAATTATAGTATGATGGATGTAAGTTCTGCTTTCTCAGTAAAATTCCCAGCACCAGAGTTTACACAACAGACTGTGCATATTTCCTGTGTATGGGTCAGCACACTGTCACAAATTTTTTGTATTCCACACTGAATAATGGTGTGTACTATATGCATCTATTAGAAAAGTAAATAGGAATAAACTTCTTGCTACCAATTATATTATGAATGTAAGAAGTTCTGATTTGTCAGAAAAATTCTCAGGAACCGAGTTTACACCACAGAAAAGGCATATTTGCTGTGTATGGGTCGCACTAACTATCATTTGCTGTATTCCACGCTGAATAATGGTCAGAATATGCATCTATTAGAATATTAAAAATGAATAAACTTGCTATCAATTATATTATGGATGTAAGTTCTGCTTTCTCAGTGAAATTCCCAGCACCGGAGTTAACACAACAGAATGTGCACATTTCCTGTGTTTGGGTCACACTGTCACGAAATTTTTTTGTATTCCACACTGAATAATGGTGAGTATATGCATCTATTAGAATAGTAAATAGGAGAAAAAAACTTCTGGCTAACAATTATATTATGAATGTAAGTTCTGATTTGTCAGAAAAATTCACAGTTTCCGAGTTTACACCACAGAAAATGCATATTTGCTGTGTAGGGGTCGCACTAACTATCATTTGTTGTATTCCACGCTGAATAATGGTCGGTATATGCATCTATTAGAATAGTAAAAAGGAATAAACTTGCTGCAAATTATATTTTGGATGTGACACCTGGTGTCTGGGGACCATACCCAGTACACCACAGAATGTGCATTTTCCCTGTCTATGGGTCACAGGTTCCGGCATTTTTTGGGGTTCTATTGTTAAAAATGCACAGAATCACAAGTGGCTATGTAAGATAATGGTGATTATTTGGTTACTAGTATGTCCAAGAATATGAAATAGAATAAACCAGGATGAAAAATTTGACAAAAAAAGTAGTAGTCCAGTCCCTTGGCAAAGAAAAATGTATTTCTTGTGAAGGACTCCATCCTACCACATCTGACCCTTATGGTCATAAGGGTACCACAGAGGCTGTACGATCCTTTTGATATCTATGGAGATTGTCATTATATATGTGAATCTATCACTGCCAGTACTACTGCACGTACGCGTAGTGGTTGAACTGGTGGTGCTGCTGGTACACTTATGTAGTAGTACTACTACTAGTAATTTTTACCTACTGTCCCGCAGGGAATAGTAGAGCCAAAAATACAATCAATACTGAATACCGTATGGGTACAGTAGAGAATGAACAGAGATGTGCACAGGTGAATAGAAAAAAATTATGGCGCGGGTGGGAATCCTCTTAAACATTTGGCCACGTCACCTACAATTTCCATAGTGAAGTGTATGCCATTACAAGTCGCGTGGATGGTGAAAGGAAAATGATTAACAGGTTTTTTGTTAGTAGTGAAAAAACTGTGTTCACAATTTTATGGCTTCACATATTTTTTTTACCTCATATTTTTTTTACTTCCGACGCCCGAAAAAATGCCTACCGTATATGATGAGTATCAGCAAATAGAAAAGAAAGCAGATTGCAATGCACCAAGAAAGAATTGAAGTGGAAAAATTGTATCCAATGCTAATACAGGTGCTGATATTACTGCTAGTATTACCCATACGAAATCGAACCCAAAGACAAGTAGAAAACTACCACCCACCTCAGGTGGTGCTGATGAAAAAAATAAAAGAACCAAGAACAACCCGACCGCGGTTTTCGTTGGTACCACACCACCAACCAACAAACCCCCCGCCGCCCCGGGTGTTGTTACACCAAGACCGATTACGACCGGTACCAAAACAACACCAAGACCCACATACGAAGCATTGCTGCAACAGCTAAAAGAGAGCCAGCAGAAAGTAGCTTCTTTAGAGAGGGATGTGACAACACTGCAGAAGGATACAAAAAAAGAAGAACCCACGCTGGAGGCAACTACAACAGGGAAGAAGCCAAAGCCACAGATGGTACGAACCGTAAGTGAAGCAAAATTAGAGATAACTAAGGCGCAATCGGATAAACTTAAGAAACATCAAAAAGACGCGGGTTTGGAAGCACAGTTGACACGGCACATAAGAAATAGTTGGTTTCGTAGCATGAAGTTTATCGTGGATGAAAATAAGGTCAAAAAAATTTTGAAGAAAGCGATTGCGTCCCGAGCTGTCGTTCCACCCCATGGTATTTCATTTGAAATTTTTTATGGTTTTAACAGAAGGTTGGTGTACAAGGGTCTTTCCACGCTGCGGCACAATGCTCAAACTTTGGCTAGAAAACATTTTCTCGGTACGTGCTTACTAAGTGAATAAATTGGTTGCTATTACTGCTTGGTTGAGATTGATGGTATATCCTCCCCTGCTACTCTAACACTTTCTACTGCTGTGTACGCGTCGTACTAGAGGACACACTCGATCGCGAAGGCATTGTGCCAGATTCCTTTCCAGGTAAAGTGGAGATTGTGATGCGGGAGAGTACTAGTAGTAGTGAAACTAGTAGTAGAAAGAAGCTGGGACTGAACCCAGGGTACAGAAGGTATGACAACAACAGTGAAAATGATGATTTTTATTACTTTGTGACTCGGATTCTATCAAGCATCTCTCCAATAGAGAGGGGCTACAGATGGAAAAAGACGACATGTTTGCTGAGTGAAATATTCACAGAAAGCGATGAAGCATTTGCATTGATGATGATTCATAATGAGTATGATGTTTGGGTGAATCATGTTGAGCAAAAGAGGAACGGTGGTGGCAGGATTGTGAGAAGGGGGAAGAAAAAGAAATTTTGTGACCAATACAGTGGAGAGGAACAATCATGGTCGAAGGAAGGTCTAGCACTGTTCAATAACTTGTGCAGGGAGATTGATGTGCTGAGGAAAGATCCGAGAACGGGTAGAGAGTGTGAGGAAAGATTGAGAGAGAGGCTCCGTCGCGAGAGTGAAAACGATGACAACAACAACAGTCCGTACGATGAGGACTGGGTGCAGGAGGAAGAAGTTACTGAATACATTAGTCCGGAGCTACAAGCTTTGCTAGATGTAAATGAAGATGAGGAGGGCTTTACTGGCAGTAACGATATCGTGTTGGCCAGTCTTTAAAAATTGTTCGAGATCGAACCAAAATTTGTGTGTGAGTGTGTGAGAAAACTGAACAGAGAATAAACAATTATTAGAGTAGTATCAATATTTATCAAAAGAAAGACTTATATTTTGCATCATAGTGTTTCAAAATTTTTTTCATGGGGGTCGCGATTCCTGTAATTCGGGTAATAATTGTGATTTTCCTGATGAATTTCTTGAGGGGTGTGATGGGAAATACTTGTGTCGGGATGAGAAATCAATTTTGGGGAGTGAATTTCTGCAACAGTCTCATAATATATAATGTTGGTAGGGTCGGTAATAATGAGTCAGATTGAAAAAAAATTGGGGGAAGGGGGGGATTATTTTGAGAAAACAAATATTTTTTTTTTTTAAATGTTGATTAATTTGATTAAGTGAATGAAGAAAAAAAATTGAGTCTTAAAAAAAATCGGGTCGAGTATGAATTTTTTTTTTTTTTTTTCGTAAGTTTCGTAATTGAGGTAGTAACTGGGTCGCGATTGGGGTTGCGAATCGCGAGAGAGCTAGGAATCGAGCTACGTCAAAATGAGCAGGAATAAATCGCGACCCCCCTAAATAAATTCTTGGGAGGGGTCGCGAACCAGTTTTCGGACGAGGGATCCCAGAATTGGTCAGAGGTCATGATCACGTGTGGCAGGGAATCATATTCGGCTTGAGTGAATGGACGCATGCGCAAGTAAGGTAATCCATGTTGGATGGAGAGTGGGAAAACAAAGCCATCAGGAGTGGAGATGATTTGTTTGCCACCGGATTTAATGGATTTGTCATCAACGGTGAGGTGGTGGGCTTCCAATTGAGCAGAGGAGATGATAGAGTCGTGTTTCCCAGTGTAGGCACATTCATGAAAAATGAGGATGACAGGACCACGGTTAGAATGGCAATAAGCACCAGCAGTAGCGATGGGAATGTTTTGCAGCTGGTGGTTGTTGATGCCAGTGACATGGACAAACCGTTTGGGGACGTCAACAGAAATAAGGGAAGCATCTCTACCAATGATACATCCATTGGCACCACGATCAATCATGGCAAGGTTGGGAGTGGAAAAGCGACCCTGACTGCAGCAGTAGGTGTGGTGGATGCAAGCTGACCAGTTGTGGGGGCTGGTGTGTTGTTGAAGGAGATGGGTGACAGACTGGCAGGCAACAGGATCGTCAAAACGGGCAACAACGGAGCTGGAACCATCAGCCATGCGGGCAACAAGTTGAGTGGGTTGTCGGGATTTGTTGTCGGCAAGGAGCCGGGCAGGGTGACCAGGTGACAAGGAAGAAGCAAGTGGAAGTTGGGAATTGCCGGGTTGCTTGCCGTTGGGGCCTCGAGTGGGGGAACGGCTGGAAAGTTCTTGGAAGGAGCCAGTGGGAGAGGTACCGTGTTGGCGTGCAATCCACTGAGTGACCAAAGCATCGGAGGCATCAGTGGCAGGATCACTAGAGGATTCAGGGGAACCAGAACCAGGAGGAAGTGTCGTAGAAGCTGGGAGATATGCAGGGGTAGTGTATGGGCCACGATGGAAATCGGTGGTGGAGTGTGCATAGGCTTTGCGTCCAACAGGTTTTGGAGTGGATGAGGAAAAAGAATGAAGGTCAGGGAATTTGGTGGGATTGAGAACAGCAATGAATTTGCGTTTATCCACAGGATTCATCTTTCTCCACAGGGCCATCCCGTCAGGTGTGAGACTTTTCCAGAAGGATTCCGGGAGGCGTGTGCTAGGATCAGCAGGGGCACGTGGCTGGGCACGTGGCTGAGATGCACGGAAAGCGGCATAGGTTTGGACATCTTCCATAAAGTCATCAGTCAACTCAGAGGCGTCAAGGAATGAGAAGGCTTCGTGGAGGTTGGCTCGAATGGTGCTGCGAGAAGTGGGTAGAGTGAGGGTCGCACGAGAGTCCAAACGGGTGGCTTCAGCCAGGAGAGTGGTTTTGAGTTTAAGGATGTGAACAGTGTCGTTGCCTTGGGAAAGGTCACTAGATGGCGGAAGAGGCACTTTGGAAAACTGGTCACTGAGGTGAGCGTCATATGCACAGGCATTGAGAAGGAGGGTCCGAAGCATGTGATATTGCATGGGGGACTTGGGGGCTGTCATCTTGCATAAGAGGTCATATTGATCAAACCAGTGTGTAAGAAATTTGACAGTGGATTCCTTCCATGAGGCAAGGTTGAGGGATTGAAGGGTTTGGGTCTGTTTGGCAATGTCAAACTCTTGGGTGAAGGTGGATGCACGGAGTTTGAGGTACTCAAAATAAGCAGCCCGCCCGTCCATGGTGGGTGTGTGGGTTTGGACACAGGAGAGGGAGAGATCAGACTTGAGGACACGAAGGACAAGAACCCAGAAGAAGGTGCATTGTTTCTGAAAGAGTTTGTGATGGTAGCCGTCGAGAGTGGAGGTATCCCAGTCAGGGTTAAGGAACTGATCAACATCAAAATCATATGCAGCAAGTTGAGCACGAAAGCCCGTGAGCCAGGTTTCAAACCGAGTGTCATTCTTGAGGACATCAAAAACAGTGACATCATGGGATCGTTTGATCCAGTTCTCGTATTTGAGTTGTTCATCGGTTTTGGCAAAACGGGAAGAGGAGGTGGACTGTGTTCGGGAATTCTGGTCGTGTATGTTCATTTGGTGGGTTGGTGCAGTTTGTGTTGATGGTAGTGTGGGACGATGGGTGCGGCGAAATGCAATGAAGGCATCTGAATCGTAGTTGGCGAAGTCCAGGAAGGCATCTGGACTGATGGTATCGGTGAGGTGATTCATGTATGCAGCAAGCGTATTGAGACGAAAGGCATGGCTGCGGGAAATGGAAACAAGTCTCCCGTTGTCTTGATATTGGAGACAGGAGATGAGTTCGGCAGAGAGGAACCGGAATTCTGACCAGGTAGTACAGCCGCCAAAACGAAGCGCGTCACAGATGATATCTCGTGTGGTGTGGATAAATCCGAGAAGGTGTATCCGGCAAAGGAACAGGGTATATTTGCCTGGTGGATACAGAGGAAGATACAGCTGTATTCGGAGAATACAGATCTATCAGTGGAAGGTTATATGTTGTACTTGGGTCTCGTAGGTGCAGCAGCAGCAGAATTTTGAAAAATTCTTTCTCCGTCAGTTCTTGGAGTTTCGAGACGCCGTTTGTATGGTTATATCCGCAATAACAAGGAGAATAAGAATATCTGCAATGGCTTTGCAGCAGGGAGCTTGGGGATCCAGTATAAAATTATTTCTGTAACAGCGGCGTTCGTCGTCTTTTCGCCGTCGTCGTTCGTTGTTGTTCCTTGTTGTTTTGCGTGGCTTGTAGATCTCCAGCTTTGCAAGCTTAAGATAAGCTTGCGACTGTTAATCTGATAAAATGTAGCTGAAACAGGGTTTAAGCTGATAGGTCCTAAGGCAGGCTTGGAGATATACAGCATCAAACCGGTTGAGGTGCCGGTCTGTTCTATCGATAGTCTCGGATTCACCACTACGGCTGATCGAACGAGATCAACCAGGTCTATTCTAACTACCACTTTTGGGCTCAGTCAGTTAGACCTTAGGCTTGTAGTTCTACAGGAAGCTGCTCAGGGAGCAGGATGTAAGTATCAAGGTATTCAAATCAGAGTTAAACTAAAGATGTGAGGACAACAACCTTGTCGGGAATTCGACGTTGCTGTCTTGTTAATTCTACTGAGTGGTTGCTGCTGCTGCTTGTTTTCTTGTACTGTAAACTCAGTAGAAAATATTTTGTTTTCTTTACGCGCAGTGTGTGAGCGTTCATATGTAATGTATGTAGGGTTAAGGGTTTGTCAAACGAAACCGATTTTGGTTACAATTTAACAATTTCTCCACGTCTCTGGGGGAATCCTGAGAATACCAAGCATGTTAGGATGAAGTGTAGTGCCGCCCAAAGAGAGGGTTCCTTGGCCCATTTGTCCATCTAGGCGCCGGGGCTTTCCCTCGTACTGGAGCTGGAATGCCAATTCTTGACGGCGTTTGGCTTCAGCACGACGAGCAATCCCTTTCCGAATATTCGCTTGTTCTTGCTTACGGAGTTTCAGGACAAGGTCTTTCAGGGTCAGAGTGGACTGATGTTCCACCATGCTGTTGGTTGTGTAGTCCAGAGAGGAGTCGTGAATATTCTGGATGAAGAGGCTCTTGGCTTCACATTCTCGAATGCCGAAATTTGGGATACGGTGGAGCTTGTAGTAAATCAACTCAAAACGGTTGATATAATCTGCAATGTCACCGCCTTCATACAATTTGACGTTCGAAAGCTTCAGACGGAGTGTCTCAGCATGGGATTCTTGCTGGGATTTGGAGTCGTACCAATTAAGGAGTTCGTTCCATGCACCATGTCCATCCGTCTCATCTCGGTATTGATTAACCTGTGAATATGCCCGCCCGTTGCATGTGGCCGCTGCGATGGTGGAGTATAAGACGTGGTTTCGGTTTGGATCCTTGTCGGCTTCCTCTCTGCTGTTCATAACCTTTTTGAACCCAGTACCGTATAACACACTCTCCGCTTCAGCTTTCCATTTGACCCAGTTCGATTGGCATCCGTCGAATGTCTTCACATCTCCTACACGGAGTGTCTGAAACCCTTCGCGTTCTTCTTTCTTTTCAAGTTCCTTCTCTAGTTTCGTGATCTTGTCTCGTAGGGTCTCTTCAGTACTCATGGGTTTAATGGTAGGTGTGAACAACCATTTGATTGCTCCTGTAATCGCTTGGGTAAAAGAGAAGTGGTATGTTTCGTTGGTGTTGACGGATAGGTCGGCGGCGAAGGACATGTTGGGATATATATATATATATATATTTTTAGGGTATGATCGTGTTCCAGTTAAAAATAAAAAGAATTTTCAATCGTGCGTGTTTCGAAATGTTGAGTATCGAATAACGTGTCGGTTGAATAATTCGTGTGGTAGAGTATGTAATTTTATTGCGATCTGCGACTGTTAATCAACAAGTTGTATAACTGGAAATTATGAGCTCTTATTGTTCTATCTATCGAATCATGTGTTTTCTCTCTTTACATGATAACTCTCGATAATTGTATGTTGCTCGGTTCTTTATCTTCTTCAGTTAATACTTCAACTGTGTTCTTTGGATGTGTTCTTTGGATACTTCAATATCTTGCGCACCTCTGAGCGCGCCGTACGGTACTGTTGTACGACTTCTTTCTGTTTCTACGCGCGATACTGTTGCGCTCACTGTCTGTTTCTAAGCGCGATACTGTTGCGCTCACTGTCTGTTTCTACGCGCGGTACTGTTGCGCTCACTTTCTGTTTCTTATTACTTAACAACCTTGTTCTGTGTTGTTACTACCTGTACGGTACGGAACAATCCTCCAAAATCTGTTACTCGTATCAAAAAGTGTACAGCCCTTTGTGGAAGAGACGATGAATCTATCTATTTCAATGTACGGTACTATATGTACTTACCTCTCTTCCTATTTTCGTAGACACGTGTCCCCCCTATGTGATGAAAAATACTCGGCACGCGTGCCTCGTATTTTTCATTTACATAGGGGTGGACACGTGTCTACGAAAACCAACTCTGAGTGGTACCGGAACAGCAGCTGTAACATCCCCTGCTCCTCTTTTCCGCGGCGCAGCCAAGGAAAGAGAGCTGGGGATGTACAGCTGCTGTTCTGGTACCATGAGGAGGAGGAGACGGAAGAGAGGTAAGTATCATATGTAATATCATGGTCCTAAGAGAGAGCACGATGCGGAGGTGGTCCTTTGTCAGCATGTTAAAATGTAGCTGAAACAGGGTTTAAGCTGATAGGTCCTAAGGCAAGCTTGGAGATATACAGCAGGAGCAGCAAACCGGTTGAGGTGCCGGTCTGTTCTATCGATAGTCTCGGATTCACCACTACGATCGAACGAATCGACCAGATCTATTCTAACTACCTCTTTTGGGCTCAGTCAGTTAGATCTTAGGCTTGTAGTTCTACAGGAAGCTGCTCAAGGAGCAGGATGTAAGTATCAAGGTATTCAAATCAGAGTTAAACTAAAGATGTGAGGACAACAACCTTGTCGGGAATTCGACGTTGCTGTCTTGTTAATTCTACTGAGTGGTTGCTGCTGCTGCTTGTTTTCTTGTACTGTAAACTCAGTAGAAAATATTTTGTTTTCTTTACGCGCAGTGTGTGAGCGTTCATATGTAATGTATGTAGGGTTAAGGGTTTGTCAAACGAAACCGATTTTGGTTACAATTTAACACTCCCCATCTGTTCCTTGATTTTGTCATGTTCAATCTACCAACAGGGTATAATGTCGTCAATCTTGAATGAAGAGGTCACCGGTGTTGCCTTCATAGTTGAAGATGGGTTTAATCAGGGAATAGACAGAATTGTGACTCCAATGTTTGGTGAGGATGTCAGCACAGTTGTCCTTACCAACAATGTGTTGCAGGTTGATGAAGCCTCGTGCAATCATGCCTCGAACATAGTGATATGTGAGGATATTGTGTCTCTTGTGAAGTCTTGCATAAGGAAATGAAGCACTGAGTACTTGCTTTTCATTATCTCCCCATCCAAATGATGTGTCCTTGACAGGGATACCCATGTATCGAAATGATTGGCGCAAGTCAACAATCTGTTCAATGCATGTCCTTGCTGCAACAAATTCAGCACCGAAGGTTGCAGTTTCCACAGTGGATTGTTTCTTGGAGAACCACATGATTGGTGTTTTGTTTGCAAAATGCAGAATGCCAGTGACAGCTTTCCCAGAGAGGATATCATGCATGAGATTTGCATCATAGAAATGGTTGAGGACAACAGGTTTGCCAAGTGGTGTTGGTGCATCAGTTGGCAGTTCTTCTTTGCATTCACCATACACACTGAGTGACCAATCGTGAGACTTGTTGTCAGGGGCAGAAACTGGGAGTTCTGGAGCTTGGGTGCGAAAGCGAATCTTGAATCCTTTGAACTTTGTTACATAACCGTAGATGCGTTTTGCACGTTCCAAGTGGCCTTGTCTTGGTTGAGCTCTAAAACTGGACATTGTCATTACAGCTGTTTGAATATCAAAGCGCCCAATCGTGACAAGCCATTGGAGGGATCCAATCATGCTCTGGTATTTCTTGGTGTCTTCTTCATCAAGGAAGTCAGATGTGTCAAGTTCAGGGTGGTCATTTTCTTCAAGTGGAGACTGTGCTCTTGTTTTAGGTGCGCAGCCAAACATCTGTTGATAAGAGGTTTCAAGTTTGGAGATGAATTTGGATGGATCCATACAGAGGATCCCATGTTTGTCTCTTGTGAAACCACATCCTAGATGGAATTGCATAGGCCCTGAACCTTTGAGTTTGAAGTTGTAGGGTTCAGCTTGGAGGACTTCAAGAAATTGGTTTGGGTCTGACATGCACACACAGAGATCATCAACATAGGTTGCAACATATTCATAAACAGGCTCCCCATGTTTGTTAACGCCAGGACGCATGAAGATTTCGGCTTCATTTTTGGATCGTTCAAAACCTTGTTCAATGAGGCATGCAGCGAGGAGATCACCAAAACATTTCCCAGATGAGCGTAGCCCATAAAGAGCTTTGTGGATAAGCAGCATGTGACCTTTGAGTGGGCCAAATTCTGGACCTGCTTTAATGCAGACTTTTTCAGAAGTGAAGGCTTCTAAATAGGCATTGCCAATGTCTGTGCCCCAGGCATCAAGGGAGTTGAGTTCAGCCGCAAACAGGCACATGCGAAGGCCTCGGAGTGACACCACTCCAGCATATACACTGTCAAGTGGCACATCTGTGAGATTTCCATTGGCTACAAGTCTTGCCTTATGACGTCCATCATGTTTGACTGCAAAGATCATGTGGACCTTGATTTGTTGATATCCAGAAGGAATGTTGGATGCTTCAAAGGGTCCATTGTCAATAAAGGTGTTATAGTCATGGAGTTGTTGCATTTCAAGTTTGATGGCATCTTGCCATTTGGTGTTGCCATTCTTGATGTCCAGTTGTACAGCTTCATCGTGGTTGTTGGGAACTTGGAAGCCATATTGGTATTTAGGACTGGTGTTGAAGGATTTGAGCTTCGCTTGCTTGGTGAGGCGCTCCAACTGTTTGGTACGTTTGGCCAGTTTGACAATGCGCCGAAGTCTTTTCCAGCCTCTGGTTTGCAAGAGATTGTGTTCCTTGCCATATTGTGCCACAGTGACAGGATCATCAGCTGCCATTATGTTTAGTGGTTCAAAAGTACGTTCCATGTTTTCCCATTCGACCCATAAGTTGTAAAGGCTACCCTTGTAGTCTGGATGTCTATGGGTCAATGGACCTTGGTGTCCAAGGATGCGTCTGAATGCCCACAATGGGCCATCTTCTTGAGTTTCGTCACGATGGATGTGATTCATGATGTCATTGTATGCAATGACGTCATCGACAGTGTCATTGTCGTCGTGGTTGCATTTGAATTTGATGAGGTCAGGGTTCGTTTGGAGCTTGTCGAGAATGCTAACAACAGTGGTTCGGGTCCTTGTGCCATCGGGATTGGAAATGAGGAAGGAACGTCCAATGAGATCATCAGGAGGGATGGCATCAATTGTTTGTAGCTCCCCATGTTGGTTGCATACAGGATTGCCATCATGGTCAAGTAGAACTACCTTCGATGGACCGGTGTCAGGAATGTAATCAAGGCTTGGATCAGCTGGTGAGACGCTTGTGTCAAGATAAGCAAGTTCAGGATCACCAAAATCTGATTCAAGGCGTGGAGTACCCGTTTTGTCTTTGGTGTAGACCACCTGACGGAAAGGTGCATCACCCATCTCCCCATAGTTGTGCTTGATTGGAACAATTTGCCATTTGCCATCAATCTGGGCATAAGTGTCAGAGGCACGATAAACAGAAGAGGAAGCAGGTGAGACAGGAAGGGGATCACACGCAGTGCGAGACGGAGTGTCACCAGAGGCAGTGGGTAGGTGAGAGGAATTGAGGTGCTGACGCCAGGCGAGGAAGGAATCATCGGTGAAAGTGCCAGCACGTTGGTTGCGAGTAGATGCATCTAAGGCAGTGCGGACATTGCTCCGAGGGACAATCTTGTTGGTGTCAGGGACCCAAATGTTGAAGGTCATGGCATTGCCGACGTGATCAGCGAGGCCAACAAAATGCCCAAAGCGTTTGGTGGGAGACCCAAAGGGGGAGTCATCTACTTTGAAGTATACAGGCTCAAACCAGAAGAAAGCGGTGTAGGCAGAGATGTCACCGAGAGTGCCAGTGGCAACAAAAATGGGTTGGCGGTCATGGAGAGTGGGGTCAGAGATATGGTTGAGTAAGCCAGCAATATAATGCATGCAGTGAAACCATAGGTGAGGAGGGGTGCCGGTTCGATCCATGACACGATTGACAGTGCGGAGAAAAGTCTGATAACGCCGTTCAAACTTGTTTTGGTGTTGGTAGTAGGGTTCAGATTGCCAAAGCCGGATCCAAAGGAGGCGAAGGTAATCAAGGACACGGTTGCTGGCCTGGTATTTACCAGAATCACAAAGCAGGCGAAGTGGGCGTCCCCAGATGCGAACGAAATTTTGGAAGCAAGAGAGAAAATCACCAGTATTCTTCATGGGTTCGACGTGAATGATGTGGGAGAGCCTCCCAAAGAAGAGTTGAGCTATTTTGGAACCGCCATCAATGGAGGGGGTATCACAATAAATGGCGTCAGAGAGGACATCATCATGGAATGGGCGCACGTTCATGGCAGGCTGAGGAGCCTTGTAGCGTTTGAAGAGGTTGCCATCAGGACTGGTGGGCATGGAACCATACTGCGTGGAGTTCTGAAAAGTTGCATGGATCCTATCAATGGGAATCCAAGCAAAGAAAGGTTTCAAGGCGGCAAAGTCATGAGGGGTGGCAACAGAGGTGCGAGGCCGATTGGTGGCATGGAGGGTGTCAGCAGAGGAAGAGACGTCATCGTCAGGTGTCTCAAGAAGAGATTGGAGAGCAGTGAAGGCGCAGCGAGCGAGAAGTTCACTGTGAAAATAGTCAGCATCGTGAAGCCAAAACAGTCCGGCAGCAGATGCAGAGACAGAAGGGCCATCGTTGTCAATGCTCGGAACGGGGACGAACTCGTGGAAGTGAACACTCGAGCCAGAATTAAGGAGGTAGGTGTGAAACTTGGCGGAGGGATCGAGAGGCCGGGGTGGAAGATTGCGAGGGGTGCCAGTAATGTCGATGTCAGGATGAGGAAGATCCGATGTAGTGTCAGGGTATAAGGACACAAAGGATGGGTCACTGGCATGGTAGTCTTGATCAAGGAGAGAGGGATCCCAGAATTGGTCAGAGGTCATGATCACGTGTGGCAGGGAATCATATTCGGCTTGAGTGAATGGACGCATGCGCAAGTAAGGTAATCCATGTTGGATGGAGAGTGGGAAAACAAAGCCATCAGGAGTGGAGATGATTTGTTTGCCACCGGATTTAATGGATTTGTCATCAACGGTGAGGTGGTGGGCTTCCAATTGAGCAGAGGAGATGATAGAGTCGTGTTTCCCAGTGTAGGCACATTCATGAAAAATGAGGATGACAGGACCACGGTTAGAATGGCAATAAGCACCAGCAGTAGCGATGGGAATGTTTTGCAGCTGGTGGTTGTTGATGCCAGTGACATGGACAAACCGTTTGGGGACGTCAACAGAAATAAGGGAAGCATCTCTACCAATGATACATCCATTGGCACCACGATCAATCATGGCAAGGTTGGGAGTGGAAAAGCGACCCTGACTGCAGCAGTAGGTGTGGTGGATGCAAGCTGACCAGTTGTGGGGGCTGGTGTGTTGTTGAAGGAGATGGGTGACAGACTGGCAGGCAACAGGATCGTCAAAACGGGCAACAACGGAGCTGGAACCATCAGCCATGCGGGCAACAAGTTGAGTGGGTTGTCGGGGTTTGTTGTCGGCAAGGAGCCGGGCAGGGTGACCAGGTGACAAGGAAGAAGCAAGTGGAAGTTGGGAATTGCCGGGTTGCTTGCCGTTGGGGCCTCGAGTGGGGGAACGGCTGGAAAGTTCTTGGAAGGAGCCAGTGGGAGAGGTACCGTGTTGGCGTGCAATCCACTGAGTGACCAAAGCATCGGAGGCATCAGTGGCAGGATCACTAGAGGATTCAGGGGAACCAGAACCAGGAGGAAGTGTCGTAGAAGCTGGGAGATATGCAGGGGTAGTGTATGGGCCACGATGGAAATCGGTGGTGGAGTGTGCATAGGCTTTGCGTCCAACAGGTTTTGGAGTGGATGAGGAAAAAGAATGAAGGTCAGGGAATTTGGTGGGATTGAGAACAGCAATGAATTTGCGTTTATCCACAGGATTCATCTTTCTCCACAGGGCCATCCCGTCAGGTGTGAGACTTTTCCAGAAGGATTCCGGGAGGCGTGTGCTAGGATCAGCAGGGGCACGTGGCTGGGCACGTGGCTGAGATGCACGGAAAGCGGCATAGGTTTGGACATCTTCCATAAAGTCATCAGTCAACTCAGAGGCGTCAAGGAATGAGAAGGCTTCGTGGAGGTTGGCTCGAATGGTGCTGCGAGAAGTGGGTAGAGTGAGGGTCGCACGAGAGTCCAAACGGGTGGCTTCAGCCAGGAGAGTGGTTTTGAGTTTAAGGATGTGAACAGTGTCATTGCCTTGGGAAAGGTCACTAGATGACGGAAGAGGCACTTTGGAAAACTGGTCACTGAGGTGAGCGTCATATGCACAGGCATTGAGAAGGAGGGTCCGAAGCATGTGATATTGCATGGGGGACTTGGGGGCTGTCATCTTGCATAAGAGGTCATAATGATCAAACCAGTGTGTAAGAAATTTGACAGTGGATTCCTTCCATGAGGCAAGGTTGAGGGATTGAAGGGTTTGGGTCTGTTTGGCAATGTCAAACTCTTGGGTGAAGGTGGATGCACGGAGTTTGAGGTACTCAAAATAAGCAGCCCGCCCGTCCATGGTGGGTGTGTGGGTTTGGACACAGGAGAGGGAGAGATCAGACTTGAGGACACGAAGGACAAGAACCCAGAAGAAGGTGCATTGTTTCTGAAAGAGTTTGTGATGGTAGCCGTCGAGAGTGGAGGTATCCCAGTCAGGGTTAAGGAACTGATCAACATCAAAATCATATGCAGCAAGTTGAGCACGAAAGCCCGTGAGCCAGGTTTCAAACCGAGTGTCATTCTTGAGGACATCAAAAACAGTGACATCATGGGATCGTTTGATCCAGTTCTCGTATTTGAGTTGTTCATCGGTTTTGGCAAAACGGGAAGAGGAGGTGGACTGTGTTCGGGAATTCTGGTCGTGTATGTTCATTTGGTGGGTTGGTGCAGTTTGTGTTGATGGTAGTGTGGGACGATGGGTGCGGCGAAATGCAATGAAGGCATCTGAATCGTAGTTGGCGAAGTCCAGGAAGGCATCCGGACTGATGGTATCGGTGAGGTGATTCATGTATGCAGCAAGCGTATTGAGACGAAAGGCATGGCTGCGGGAAATGGAAACAAGTCTCCCGTTGTCTTGATATTGGAGACAGGAGATGAGTTCGGCAGAGAGGAACCGGAATTCTGACCAGGTAGTACAGCCGCCAAAACGAAGCGCGTCACAGATGATATCTCCGTCCTCAGTATGAATGTTGAGGAAGTGGCGAAGGATATGTGTGACATGGGGGTCAAAAGAGGGGAAGAATTCACCGTCATCGGTGGATGCATCATTCGCCTCGTTAGTATTCGTGCTTGCATGATCATCGGACATCGTGTTCGTGTTGAATCTGGTGCGAGCTGCAGTTTGAATAGATTGGAAGGTACGGTAGGTGTCTTCGTTGGTATTAGGAAATGGAGCTCGTTGTCGGGTTTGGTATGGCATAGAATATCCGAAATTCGATGGTATAGGATCCAGTATCCAGAAGTAGGATAAGATCCAGGGATAGAATAAGATCCAAGAATAGGAAGATAATATGCCTGGAGGAATACAGTTGTTATTGCAGCTGTATTCGTGAACTCAGTGGAGGTTAAATATTGCTGAGCGCTTTGTCGTTCGAAAGCGCCGTCGCCGTTGTTGTTCGAAACGCCGTTGTCGTTCGAAAACACCGTTAAAACACCGTTGTTGTTCGAAAGCGCTGTTGTCGTTCGAAAACACGGTTAAAACAGCAGTTGCTGAGCGTTTTATGCAGTTGCTGAGCGTATTGCTGAGCGCTTTGCCGTTCAAAAGCGCCGTCGCCGTTGTTGTTCGAAACGCCGTTGTCGCCGTTCGAAAACGCCGTTGTCGCCGTTTGAAAACGCCGTTGTTGTCGTTCGAAAACGGCGTTCGTGCTGTGGTGTGGATAAATCCGAGGGGGTGTATCCGGGCAAAAGAACAGAGATATATTTGCCTGGTGGATACAAGATATAGATACAGCTGTATTCGGAGAATACAGATCTATCAGTGGAAGGTTATGTGTTGTACTTTGCGTCTCGTCGTCGTGACTGGAGAAATAAGTGCAGCAGCAGCAGAATTTTGAAAAATTCTTTCTCCGTCAGTTCTTGGAATTTGGAGACGCCGTTTGTACCGTATTAACCGTAATAACAAGGAGAATAATAATACCTGGAACGGCCTTGCAACAGGGGGCTCGGTGTTCCAGTGTGGAATTAAAACTGAGAGCAGCGTTGATTTCGTCTTTCGTCGTCGTCGTCGTTGTTCCTTGTTATCTTGTGTGGCTTGTAGTAGATCTCCAGCTTTGCAAGCTTAAATAAGCTTGCGACTGTTAATCTGTTAAAATGTAGCTGATAGGTCCTAAGGCAAGCTTGGAGATATACAGCAGGAGCAGCAAACCGGTTGAGGTGCCGGTCTGTTCTATCGATAGTCTCGGATTCACCACTACGATCGAACGAATCGACCAGATCTATTCTAACTACCTCTTTTGGGCTCAGTCAGTTAGATCTTAGGCTTGCAGTTCTACAGGAAGCTGCTCAAGGAGCAGGATGTAAGTATCAAGGTATTCAAATCGGAGTTAAACTAAAGATGTGAGGACAACAACCTTGTCGGGAATTCGACGTTGCTGTCTTGTTAATTCTACTGAGTGGTTGCTGCTGCTGCTTGTTTTCTTGTACTGTAAACTCAGTAGAAAATATTTTGTTTTCTTTACGCGCAGTGTGTGAGCGTTCATAGTATGTAATGTATGTAGGGTTAAGGGTTTGTCAAACGAAACCGATTTTGGTTACAATTTAACACAGCACCATTGCTTGCTGTTTCGATGCAGCTGGAGGGTGTTTTGCCGTAGCTGCTGTGAGGAGCGCTGTAGGGTGCACGAAAACTTGGATAGGAGCTGGAGCGTGTTACATCTGTACTTTTTTTGTTTTTTGCTGTGGGACTCTGTAGTTGAACAGTACGCAAAGGTCAAACGCACACAAAATACTTTTGTATTTGTTTTGTTTTTTGTCGTGGGACTCTGTAGTTGAACAGTACACAAGGTCTATTTTCGAGTCGTGCGTGTACAAAAACACAACCAACTGATGGGACTGACACGATCTATCTCTCTGGTGATGGGACTAGCTAACTTTGTAGGATTTCTACTGAGTCCTACACGACAACACGCATTATCACGGTTGATCTTTTTTTTTTGGACCCCCCGCAAATTTGTCATAATTTCAAATCTGGTAACATTCAAAACGCTTTTCTTTCGTTGCCGACAATGGGATTTTTGAGTTCCCATCCAACACTATCAGTGATC
Source organism: Pseudo-nitzschia pungens (assembly GCA_037355855.1). Taxonomy (NCBI): domain Eukaryota; phylum Bacillariophyta; class Bacillariophyceae; order Bacillariales; family Bacillariaceae; genus Pseudo-nitzschia; species Pseudo-nitzschia pungens. Next base: position 6,286,557 of record CM074761.1, on the reverse strand, counting down.
TATTCTTTGCAACACTTCCCAACACTCTCTATTTATGCTGTAATTTGTTTTGGTGAGCTTTCGTTTCGCTGTTGTTGTCACTCGTGCTTGCTTTTTTGGACTTGCTCACCACCATTTTTGCTTCTTTTTGTGTTTGACCATGGATTCCTTTATATTTTTTTTTGCAGCAACCATGGTGTGAACCATCCAGGATGGACGCATTGTTTCTGGTGGACAGCACCAGACTCGCTCTTCATCTGCTCCGGCTTCTTCCTGGACTCGATCTGGGTCCAAGGCTTCTTCTTCTTCCCGGACACACGCTCAACAATTATACAGAAGAACCCCTACAAAAAGAAGAAGACTCCTCCAGTGGCAACGTCTCCACCCATCACCAACGGAAAGGGAAAGAAGCGGATGCGTCACCTCTCTGTCCCCCCTTCCCTTCTGTGGAGCCGGTTGTCGATCCTGTGCCGGATCCGGTGCTGGAGCCAGTTGTCAAACCTGTGCCTGATCCGTTGCCCGAGCTGGTTGTGGAGCCGGTCCCGGATTCCGCCGCTACCATTACTCCGGTGTTGACAGAAACTGATACTGATACAACAACGCCACCACCTGATTCACCTGAACCAGGATCTCCTGTCAGAGATGTTGCGGAGGGGATTGAGGTTGCCGAGCTAGTGCTTCCACACACGACCTCTTTTATTCCTGTTCTTCAAAACACAAGCACTGTTGCAAACCTCCCACAAGCAGTAGCAACAGCTTCTGCCACTACATCTCAGCAGCTCAATCTTGGTTCGATCCTAAAAGCAATGAGGGACAATCCGCTTTCTCTGGGCAAAGACACTGACAAGATCAAGGCGCTCACATTCAATACCTTGGAGCATGAGAAGCAGAAATGCAAGTACGTTGATGACTTCTTTCACTCGCTTGCTACTCACCCAATGCTTGCACCTCTTGTGGAACTTGTCCCTGATCCTGAAGCCCACACAGAAAAGACTCACCAGTTCTACATCCTATGTCGCGCTCCTGTCAATCCAAACACCAAGAAGGCACTTCTCAACTACTGCTTACTTGTTCACTCTCCGCATGTGGTGAAGACAGAGTATCGAGATAAAGACCTTACGAAAGACATCAAGCTTTGGGCAGAAGCACAGTATCAAGCCACAGGGATTGGGACCCGCTTCAGATCTCTCTTTGCAAATTTCAGCAAAAATGGAATCACTTACTCTCTGGGCAACAATTTCAATTTTGCGGGAGGTTTCCAGGCGTACTGGAGTTTCGTGTTCCAGACTGCAAAATCGATCAAGTCTTCCTATGGCACAGTGCCCAATAGAGCATGCTTCGATGAACAGTGGTTTGAGAAGCGCTGGGCAGCAGTCCAGGATCCTGCAAACCCATTCGATCCATTCAACAACGTCGAGCACTATGTGTGGTGTGCAATGGAGAATATAATGGTTGAATGGGCTACTCGTGGGTGTGTGGAATCCACATCGCTTGTCAAAGAAGACTTCGAGTTTGGTACTATCAAGGACGGGGAATACGCTGGAATTCCGTTTGTACAACTCAAGCCAAACTACAACGGGCAGAAGCAAAATAAGCTATCGCTCAAGAGGACATCATTGGACGATTGAAACTGCAAGAAGAGGACTCTCCCCTGTCCGTATGACCGGCATCCTATGTCCTGTTACTACCAAACTACATGCACGTTGCTAAACATGGTTCCAGACAACTGTGAGGGGGTGAACAGAATCTTTCGGAAGCCTGCATCCCAGAAGCAGATTGAGGTGCGTTCATGTGTCTTTTTGCTTGCCATCGTCGCCATTTTGTCAGTTTTGCTCACGAATTTCTCTGCTGCTCTTCTTTTTTGCAGAAATGGAAGAAAGAGGGGAAATTGTGGCGCTTGAATCGAAACACCAATAAAGTGATTGGCAAGCATAAAGTGAATGCTATTCTCAAGCAGATTGCAAGGTGGAGCAAATATGACAATCCTGAGCAATGTACGGCACACGGCAAGCGTCACGAGGGGATATCAAAAGTGGCAAACGCTAATGTGTGCCCCTCCCTTGTCAAGGGGCTTGGAGGGCATGCGCACCTCAATACTACTACGAATTATATCAAACCAAATCAGCAGGCAATTGATGCTGCTGTACGGGCAAAGCATGGTCCTGCTTCAAAGCTTCACGAGCAAGCAAAACTTCCTCCACTTGGACCATCTCGAGTGGTTCCACCAGCGGCGCCTCCAGCACCAGTGCCTCCACCAGCAGAGAAACCTCAAGCGCCTCCGCTGCCAGCAGAGAAATCTCCAAGTCCTTTTTAACAACACAGAACAAGGTTGTTAAGTAATAAGAAACAGAAACTGCGCAACAGTATCGCGCAGCACCAGAAGCTTGATTTAATGACAGCAGATGTGGGGAATGCATTCCCTACAGCCCCTAACCAAGAGAAGGTATGGTGTTGGGCAGATGATGTTTTTGGCAAGAACAAGGGTTGCAAAGTTGAAGTACAACGCGCTTTGTACGGTCTTGCTGGAAGCAGCAGAGCTTATATGGATTTCTTTGCAGACACACTTGCAGGTTTAGGGTTCAGACCATCGCGCGCAGATCCTGACTTATGGATGCGGCCAGAGCCTGAAGGGGAAGGATATTGTTACATTGCAACTCATGTGGATGATTTGATTGTTGTTGCAAAGAAACCTGAGAACTGGATTGCACTCATTGAACAGGAATTTGCCCTGAGAAATATTGAAGAAAAGCCACAGTACTACCTTGGAACAAGTGTGAGACAAATCAAAGATGGCAGAATTCTACTCAATTTAGGATCCTACATAACAGAAGTTTTGCGCAAGTATGAAATCAAGCATGGTCTAACTCTTCATCCAAACCATGTTCCCATGCATCCAGATTGCAGACCAGAACTGGATACATCCAAATTCCTGGATATAGCAGAGCACAAGGAGTTCCAACATATTATAGGTTTATGCCAATGGGTAGTGTTGACCGGGAGAATTGATATCACATATGCAGTATCTTCCTTATCCAGATTTTCAGCAAGTCCCAGGAAGAACCACCTTGAAATGGCAAGATACATACTTGGATATCTCAAGAAGTACAACAAGAACAAAGGACTAGTTGTTGATCCAAGACCCCCTCGAACCACAACAAATGAAGAACCAACAAGGATGGAGGATTTCACTCATCAATACAAGTACTACAAGGAGGAGCTTGATCCTAAGTTCCCAATTGCAAAGGTAAAAGAATTGCAGATTACAATCTTTTGTGACAGTGATCATGCCCATGATTTGGTAACAGGCAGAAGCATTACAGGACTTATTGCATTTGTTGGATCCACACCGGTGTACTGGAAATCCAAACGCCAGACCTCAGTTCACACCAGTACCTTCGGCGCTGAGTTTACAGCTTTGAAGGATGCAGTGGCTTTGGCAATCAGATTGAGATACCACTTGAGATCCATGGGAGTTTCCATCACCAAGCCAGCAGATATTTATGTGGATAACAAGAGTGTGGTGCTGAATTCAACCAACCCTGCAAGCTCCTTGAATAAGAAATCAATTGCTCTGGCATACCACTTCGTGCGCGAGAACCAAGCAGGAAAGGTCATCTCTGTCAACCACATCAGATCTCAAGATAACTATGCAGACATCCTCACTAAGCCTTTGGGACAGACAGCCTTCCACAGCCTAGTCAACAAATTCATGACCAAATAAGATAAGTGCAAAAGATAAGTGAAAAAGAATTACATAAGAAAAACATTTCAATCATGAAACAGTAATATGTGCCTCAGCCATCCTGTGCTTCCCATTCTAGAATCCTTACAGCACATATTAAGGAGGAGGGAACAACACAGAACAAGGTTGTTAAGTAATAAGAAACAGAAACTGCGCAACAGTATCGCGCATAGAAAACAGAAAGGCAGCGCAACAGTATCATGCATAGAAAACAGAAAGGCAGTGCAACAGTATCGCGCATAGATAACAGAAAGAAGTCGTGCAACAGTATCGCGCGCACATATAAGCCACAGAGTGGCGCGCCCAGAGGTGCGCAAGATATTGAAGTATCCAAAGAACACAGTTGAAGTATTAACTGAAGAAGATAAAGAATCGAGCAACATACAGAGAAACATACAATTATCGAGAGTTATCATGTAAAAGAGAGAAAACACATGATTCGATACATAGAACAATAAGAGCTCATAATTTCCAGTTATACAACTTGTTGCTTTTGATGATATTTTTGATCCTCCTCCCAACGATGCTGGTGATGACTCCCCACTGCATTCGATTCATCATGCTTTTGGAGACTCTCCACTACGACCAACGGCATTATCCGTTGCCGACGATGGCGACTCAAAGAACTCCTACGCTTCTAATCTTGCTGCTGGTGATTTAGGGATGATGACACAGAGGTTTGAGGTACTAGAGCAGAAGGAGGAATCTCTCCCCCCACCCCTTCCATTGGATGTTTTGCTTTCTGCCCCCTTGGCAACTTCTCCCGTCCCTATGCCATTTTCTGATGCAACCAATCAGCAAGACGACTATCGAGGTGATGAGGGCCTCAGCAAGAAGCCAAGCTAGTACAGAGGAGGATCATATGTCGACAACCACCGTTCTCATGAGGATCGTGGCAAGAGCCGATTTGCTGAGGGGCGTGGCAGTCGATACGACTCACATTCTTATGAGGATTGCAGGAGATTTGAGGATCGCAGTCGATTTGAGGATCGTGGGAGATACGGGGATTGCAATCGATTTGAGGATCGAGGGAGATACGAGGATTGACGGCGCGCCAAGGAATATTTCAATATTTAGGGTGAGACGCGTGCCAACCAATCCGACTCCGAGTGGTCCCCAGAAACAGCGCTGCAACATCCCCTGCTCTTTTTCCGAGGTGAGCAGGGGATGTTGCAGCGCTGTTTCTGGGGACCACGAGGAGGAGGTTAAGGAGGTTAGGTATATTAGTTGCGTAATCCAAAGTTTCGAGGTGAGCACAATGGAGGGGACTGTTGCCAGCAAGCGTTGCTTGCTGCTTGTTGCTGCTGCAGGGTGTTTTCGTTGCGTACACGAAACTTGCAGGGTACACGAAAACTCGCGTCAGTACTGTATTTTGGATCCCGGTGCACAAAAACTTGTACTGCAATTTTACATATTCGTACATGATAATTGGAGAATGTTACTGAAGAAATAAGGTTGTTTTTTGTTGTGGGACTCTGTAGGTGAGTAGTACACAGTGTTGTGTAGGAGAGTAATGAGGGGACAATTTTCATACACAACTCCGTGCTTTGAGCAAACGAGTCGTGCGCACTCCCCTGCGCGCATTAAGAGAGATCCAACAGGCGTGATTGAAATCTGTATTTCGACCCAATACAATATCCACTGTATTTTCAACTTAACACGATCTAACACGTGCTTTTGCTTGGATTTCGATCCGAGTGTAATTCATAATTTTCGAAATAACAATTTACAAAATGCGTCGGACCATGGGATTCTGCTTTTTGACTCTTTCCATCCTATTTCAACTGCTTCCAAGTGTTCTATACTAGTCCGCAAGTGCAATGGTGTGTTTTTGGTGTGTTTTGCGTCCTTTTGGGAGCGTTTTTGTCGCTGTCGACATTTTTCTGTGGTTGCTTCTTGACCGGCTACTCCTCACACAAACACTTTTTCTTGCTTTTGACCATGGGATTCAGCAGCTCTTCTCTGGTAAGTTTCAATGACATCCGAATACTGGCTGTTGTTTGTACGAGGCGCTAGCCAAGTACAAACAGCAGCCAGTTTGAGGAGGGAGTGCATTTTTGCTATTGTTTATTCCGGTTAGTACTCACAACAACACTTCTTCGGCTGTCGTGGATTTTTTCAGCACCGACCATGGTGAGGCCTATTCAAAATGTTACTGATCGGCAAACTCGATCTTCTTCTACAGCCGCTGCTTGCCGGACTCGGTCCACGTCTGCTCCAGCATCAACAAGAACACAACAACGCTCTGCAGCATCAAAAAAGCCAACAAGGAACAAGAACCCATACAAGAAGAAGAAGAAGGCCCCCCCCTCCGGCTACTTCTCCTCCTATAATTATTGGAAAAGGACAGAAATGCCGGCAGCGCACTCTCTCTGTTTCGAACGCACCCATCGCTGCCCCCGCCACTCCTGCTCCCGCTACTACTACTGCTCCACCAGCCACTGCTCCGGCCACTGCTGCTCCGGCCACTGCTACTATTGATACAGTCTCGACTATGACTACAATCGATTCTACTACAGCAAGCAATCCTCCTCCCACTACTACAACGACTACTGACGAGGATCCTGGTGGCAGGACACCATCTTCAAACAACAACAATCCAATTGAAGATGCAGCAGCCGGTATTGAGGTTGAAGAGCTTCAACTGCCGACAGCCGCTGAGGAGGGTCATGTAGTTGATGGAGTGTTCTCCCTGGCAGCAATTCTAAAGGGTATTGCTGAGAACCCAGATGCGTTTGGGACAAAGACAGAGGAGATTATGGGCCTTCAGTTCAATACCAAGGCTTATGAGAAGGCAAAGTTGGTAGATGAGTTTGAGTTCTTCCAATCATTGGAAAAGCATCCACGGTTGGGCTCACTTGCAGATACCATTCCTGATCCAGAGGAGTGTCCTGCTGTCAAGACTCGGCGTCTCTATATTGAATGTCGCGCCCCTATCAGTCCATTGAAGAAGTCGGTCTTGAACAAATGTTTGATTGTTCACGCATTGATGCTCTACAAGAAAGAATATCGAGACGTTGATATATCCAAGGACCCCAAGCTCTGGGCTGAAGCCCAGTTCAAAATGAGCAGTCTCGAAACCATGTACAAACGGCTTTTCTTCTCTGTCTTCAGTAAAAATGGTATCACATATTCTTTTAAGAAGGACTTCAATGCTCAAGGGGAATTGCAAGCGTATTGGAAGAGGAACTGCAAAATTGTGTTGGAACACAGGACTCTGTATGGTACCCTCTCCAACAAGGCGTCTTTCAATCCGGACTGGTTCAAGAAGCGATGGCAAGCTATCAAAGATCCCAACAACCCACTCGATCCTTTCAACAATGACGAGCACTTTGTCTGGTGTGCCCTGGAGAATCTCCTGTTTGAATGTGCTCTTCGTGGCTGCAAAGAACCCACACAGCTTGTAAAAGAAGACTTCAAACTCGGTAATATTTCTTCAGGTCCCTTCAAAGGTATCCCTTACGTGCGCTTGAAGGACAATTATACTGGGCAGAAACAAAATACTCTCTCACTCGCAATCCAACGCGCGAGGATGGTAATAACAAGAAGAAGATTCTCCCCTGTCCTTTCAATTGCTATCCCAGCATGTCCTGCTACCAAACTACACTGAAACTCCTTTCTTGGATTCCTGATGAGTGTGAAGGGCCTAATCAGATCTTCCGGAAACCTGCATCGAAGCAACAGATCTTGGTAAGTTTTTTTGTTATGATTTGCTGGAGTTTTCTTTGTTCTTGGTGATCTTTTTTACTCACAATTTCTGTTTTGCGTCCCTCTTTTGTTTTTGCAGGAGTGGCAAAAGCAAGGAAAGTCATGGAGGAGACTGAGTCCATTTGCAAGCAAAGTGATTGGCAAACACAGCGTAAATACAAAAATGAAGTTGATTGCGAAATGGAGTGGCTACACAAATCCAGAGAAGTGTACGGCACATGGAAAGCTGCCATACCCCGGGTCTACTAGTGATTAAAACAGTAGTGATATGCAAATTGTGAGCTCTATTGATTAGTCCATTTGTTACAGTTCTAAGAGCCCTCCGAATCAGCGATTCTGTCGACTCGCCGATTGTTTTTATCCTTATCCTTAATCCAGTCCCGTGTGCGCTCGTGACTGTATTTTGGCGCACGGCATACTCCTCCATGGTACTGTTACGATTTAATAGGATCCCTGCAATAATAAGGGTGCACTCTCCTAATGTTAACCCGGTCGGTTACAAAGGGAGCAGTTTCAATAGTTACAGTTCCATTGTCATGGGCCTTGACCACCTTGTAAGGTCCTTGTCGTGGGAAGGATAGTTTCGGAACAATGCCCTTCCTTTCTAGAGTGACATAGTCTCCTTCTTTGTAGACATGGGGAATTCTCTTCTGATTCTCCCGGATATTGCTCTTGTGGATACTTTTCTGTTTTCTTGCTTGGATTGCTTCCCAATCCACTAGGAAATTCACAGGCATGAACATGTCCCTTCCAAACACCAGTTGCGCTGGGGAATATCCCAGAGTGGTGTGGATGGCGCTGCGAATTGCGTATGCTGCCTTGGTAGTGAATTCCTCAAAAGGGTCCTTCTCGTGGAGGTCCCTTTGTTCCAAGTTGAAGGACAATAAACAATCCTTCAGGACCTGATGGATCCTTTCCAGTACTGAGTCGGATTGTGGGTTCCAAGCGCCACTGGGTTTTCTTTTCATCCCCATGTTGTTACAGAGCTCTTGGAACTCTGCTTTGAACTCACTCCCGCCATCAAAGCCAATTTCCTTTGGGCGCGGATACCTTGCTAGCCAGGTACTGTCTAGCAAACGTTGAGTTTCTGCTGCGTTTGGGGAGTCCTTTAGGTGAGCCAGCTCAAACCATCCGGTTACTGGATCCACCATGGTGAGAACATGGATGTGGTAGTCTTTACCATTTTTATTGTGAACGGTTGCAGGTCCCCAGAGGTCCACATTGACCCTCTGCCATTTGGTGACCTCAACTGCTTTCTCCGGTAGTAGTCCATACTTCTTCCGGCCACTCTTTTTGAACATCTGGCACGTGTGGCAGTGTTTACAGAGGTCCTGGACGTCCTTCCGTAGGCCTCTCAAGGTGAACACTGAGCGAATGCTCTGTTCCATTCTCTTTTCTCCGGGATGGACCAGCATGCTGTGGTACCATTCCATGACTCTGTCTTTGAGGTTGTCCGGGATTAGGATTTTCCCTTCCTTGTGGATCAGATTATAACCTTCCACCATTTTGGTGGTCAGTCGGTTGTCTTTTTCCAAGGCGCTCATGATTCCTGTGTCCTTTTGTTGGTAGAACTGAATCATGTCCGGGGCAAGTGGGAATGCACTATTGCCCTGGAATTCTTCCGGAGCTTCTTCTCCAAGTGGGAATAGAAGTTGCCAGAGGTGCTCTTCCTCATCCGCGTAAGTGAGGGGCTTATTTGGTGGTAACCATTCCACTGTGTCCGCTGGGTCATCAGTGATATCCAACCGCGATAGTGCGTCCGCAGCGTCGTTGTCTTTGCCGGCGACGTGCTTGACTACTGGGTGGAACTCCTCCATAAGGAGTCTCCATCGTACCATTCTCTGCGTTGGCATCTGCTGATACAGTAGGTTCAGGTGGTCTGTGTGAATAATCACATCTTGTCCTCGTAGGATTCCTTCAAACGCTTTGAGCCCTTCCACTATGCCTAGGAGTTCCTTTTCTCCTACAGTGTAATTGAGCTGCGCTGAGTTTAATTTCCTTGTGTAGAAACCAAGGGGCTTGCCATCTTGGCATACTGTTGCTCCTAGTTGCCTGTCACTGGCATCTGAGTAGAGATGAAATGGTTTCGTAAAATCCGGGAATGCAAGCTTGGCTTCATCCGCGAGCATTCGTTTCGCCTCCATGAAAGCTTTCTGCTCTGTAGGTCCCCAGTACCAATTCATTTTTCCCTTTTTCCCTGCTAGTTTATTGAGGGGGGCCAGGATGTGGGAGCGCCGCTTCCACATATCCCGGTAGAAATTTACCATTCCAAGGAACATCTTGAGTTGCTTGGTGTTCTTGGGGGCTTCTAGTCGCTTCATCGCCTCCAGCTTCTTTGGCTGGGGCTGAATGCCCTCTGTTGTTAGCAGAAATCCCAAATATTCCACTTCTTTTTGCATGAAAAAGGATTTTCTGAGGTTGGCTCGGAAGCCAGCATCGTCCAGTCTCTGTAGGACTGTATCGATTTTGTTGAGATGATCCTGTTCGGATTCTCCCTCCCGTTGAATGATCAGGATATCATCAATATAGACAAGGACGTAGTCCAGATCCCCTAGTAGGTTCATCATGACTGATTGGAAGATGTCCGGAGCACAAGCAATCCCCATTGCTAGTCTCTTGTAGGTATACTTTCCCCACGGCAGAATGGTGGAGCAGATTTTCTGGCTCTCTTTGCAGATGGGGATGGTGTAGTAACCTTGGGACAAGTCCAGCGCCGTAGCTGATTGGAACTTCTGTAGCCTTTGGATTGTTTCCCCTATTCGTGGTAGTGGGAATGGTTTCCTCTGGATGGCGGCGTTCATTTTCCGGAAGTCTGTGAGGACTCGGATATCGCCTGTCTTCTTTGGTTGACAGAAGGTAGGGGATGCCCACGGTGAGTCATCATCGTGGGGGAGTTTCTCCAGGACTCCAATATCACAGAGCCTGGTGATCTCCTTTCGGAGTGCTTGTTCAAAGGCATGGGGCACCGAGTAGTACCTCTGCCGGACCGGTTTGACCCCTGGTTGGAGCTCAATGGACACCGGGTCTATATTTTTGAGTAGACCCAACCCTCCTCCAAATAGTGTTGGGAATTTCTTCAGTGTTTTCTTCAAGGCTTCCTTGGACACGTCCGTAACCTCCAAGTCATTGACCATGGCGTCTATATCGACTTTGGAGTAGTCTGCGTCCAAGATTTTGGCTTGCCTCTCTTCCTCCTGTTGGAGGATCGGGCTCTGTGTGTTGGCAAAGAATACTGCCTCACATTTGTCCGGGTCAGTAAGTTCCCCCATTCCCTTCATGGGGATGGAGTCACCCTGCCATTCGATGGTTCGGGAGCTGTACTTTATATCCAGTCCCAATTGTGCCATCATGTCGGATCCTATGATCATGTCGTAGGGCACCTCCTCATAGTGATGGTATTCATCCACTTGGAAGGTCCATTTGATGGTTTTGGAGTTTGAAAACTCTATCAACCTCAGTCCCACTGAAGCCGCAGACTTGGTTCGGAACTTGCCCCCATAGGTATTATAGGTGACGGATCTGTGGTCTCGGTTCGTTAGTTGACTTCGGTCGACAAAGTGCCTTAGAATGATGGATTTGGAGCAACCGGAGTCGAGTAGGCCCCGGAGCATCCTCCCCCTTCCCTTGTGGTCCAATACCTCCACACAGACGTCTGCATATCTGTTGATGATGCGGGGTCCAGTGTGGATGGTATCGGCCATTCAGTTATGGGATCCTTTCTTTTTAAAGGTCTTTCTGTACTTTCTTCTGTACTCTTTGAGTTCCCGTTCGGAGATGTCGATCTCGTCATCAGAGACGTCGTGGTCAGCTTGGGCCGTGGCCAGTACATAAGAGTACTCGTGGTTCGATAGGTTCCTTCCCCAGTGGGGTTTGGAGTGTTGCTCAGTGTCTGAGTCTTGTTCTTTTGCCACAAAGTGCTCCTTGAGCAAGTTGATGGTTTCCCGGTCAAACTTTCCCTTCTTGGAGGGGCCACCGGTTAGTTTCCAGCATTTGCCGGCATGGACCTTGCCACAGGTCTTGCAGAGCTGTTTGTTACTGTTATCCATAGGACGCTTCTTTTTGCCAGGGGACTTTCCATGGTGGTTTCCTCCCCCAGATGCGGCCTTGGGAGTCTTCTTGGTGCCGCCGTTCTGCTTCTCGAGGTCGGCGATGCGCTGCTGGAGGACCGTCTCCTTCCGGATGGTGGTTTCCAGATTTTCAAGTTTGTCGATAGTGGTGTTAAAGGAGTGGGTGTAGAGGTCCCATCCAATGTGTTCCAGTTTCTCGCGCTGGGAGTGGGTCATGTTGGAGTCCAATATTTCCTTCATTTCTCCCTGTGTGAAACTTCTCGGTGTTTCCATTTGGTCACTGCCACATTCCCGGAGACATTCTGGGAGGTAGCTTTGTAGTTCGGCCATTCGGTTGGCCCATGCTCGTATGCCATGTTTGAGTTCCACTCGCATTCCCCGCATGAATCGACGGAGGATGATATATGAGCGTTTGCCATTTTGGTCATTGCCAAAAATTTTGAGTTTGAGGACATGCATGCATTCGTCCATGACATCTTTCCTGTACTCCGCTGATCGGTAGTACTGGGTGAGAGCGTTGGGGACGCTTTTCTTTGGGATTGGAGCCAATTCGTCTGGCTCCGTTTCCTCATCCGAGTTCGCCGTGGCAGTCGGTTTGGTTTTGTCGGCGTCGGGAGATTTCTCCTTTGCCTTCTCCTTGGTGGCTCCCATGGGAGTTTCGGTGGCATCTTGCCCCATCGATAAGAGGATGTTGGCTTGATCGTGTTTTTCGATTTCCTGGATCTTCTTCTGTACCGGTTTGGTATTGTGGATCTTGTGCTTCGGTTCGGCATAAAGAGTCCGAGTGAGCGTCCTCTGGACAAGGGCTAGTGCTTCCCCAGAGAGGATTCTCTGTAGGACGTCCAGCTTTTGGTCTCCATGGAGTTTGTCATTGCCAGCAATTTTCTGGTCAAAATCCCTCTTCCAGATGATGAAGAGTTCTGGTCTCTCCGTACCATGGAGGACCTTCAGGTAGTCGCTGAATGCGATTCCACCCTTCTCGCTGTCTACACTCATTTTTACGGCGGTGGCGTCTTCTGGCCAGTCCTCCCGAATGATGTTAAAGGGTTTCAGTTTGGTTCCTTTAGCCGCCATGGTGAGTTAATCAGTTTTCTATTAAGTTTAATTCAGTTACACTATTTCTGTTATCTTGTTGCTTTGAGCTGAACTGGGCAAGAATGATTGCTCCAGTTCTTCCAGTTTTCAGTTCTAGATTAAGCTGCTCTCGCGATAACTCGTGTTATAACTGATTTTCCCTCTGGTCTGTTCAGTGGTGGGAGTTGTTTCTCTCTTTAGCTCACGGGAATCCTGTGGTTCCCCGGAGTTGTTTCTGTTTTTATTTCGTGGGATTCGATTCCCGTGGTTCTCCGGCGTTGCTTCTTTCTTAAGTTGTCACCGGGCCGGTCCCACTTCCCGTATCCCGTGGGATTAGTGGTGTTTGGGTATTTGGTTATATACCTTTCCGGATATCCGTATATTTCGGTTTTGGTTGGCATCCGTCTGCGGTCTGTCCATCCACTCAGTGTTGGTCCAATTAGTCCACTCACTGATTTATGTGTCACTTTTTCGGCACATGTTTTCGTGTTTTTCGATTATTTCCTGTTGTCGACCATGGTCCTGTTTAGGTACTTAGGTGTCTCTGTTGCTGCTGTTGCTCCCTTCTTTGGGCGCCAACAGTTGCTGGGGTCGGTCTTCCTTGTGCTGCAGACACTGGATATCCTTCTCCCTGTTTTTGCTTCTCTGCGCCTCCATTTTTGGCAGTCTTTCGGATCCGTTGGTCCCTTGGTCCGATCGGTCCTTTCTGCTCATGGTCATCAGCGCTCAGCTTGATTTTAAAATCATGCCATACCCCGGGTCTACTAGTGATTAAAACAGTAGTGATATGCAAATTGTGAGCTCTATTGATTAGTCCATTTGTTACAGTTCTAAGAGCCCTCCGAATCAGCGATTCTGTCGACTCGCCGATTGTTTTTATCCTTATCCTTAATCCAGTCCCGTGTGCGCTCGTGACTGTATTTTGGCGCACGGCAAAAGCGCCGTGGCGCTATCTCTACTGCTGTAAATGGTGGGGTAAACACAGCTGTGTTGAAAACTATTGGTGGCCATTCGCATATCTCTACTACGATGAATTACATGGAACCCAATCAGGAGGCGTTTGATAAGGCAATTGTCACAAAGCATGGCTCCCCTTCAAAGATATGAGCCAACTTGAACAAGAAGCTGCCACCACCATCCAAGAAGCCACCAGCATCGAAGAAGCCACCGGCATTGAAGCCTACTGAGGATTTTTTGGTGGCTCCTGCAGATGAAAAAGCTGCCATCGATCAGTTTCTCCAGGATTCTTCAGACCCCTTCAGTGATTCCCCTCTTGGAACAATCAAAACACTAGATTCCTTCGATGATGGCAGCAAGTGTCCTTCCGATCAAGCTGCTGGAGATCTGGGTTTGATGACGCAGAGATTTGAGATACCAGCAGAAGCAAGAAACACCGGCATTCCATCCAATATCACTGTGACAGAATCTCAAGAAGGATCTTGTTTGTCTCCCTCTCGCACGCCTTTTTGCGATGTTACAAATCAACGACACGAGGAATGGAGCCCATATCGCGCTCCTCGTCGCATGTCATATCCTCCTGAAGATAGAGACTACTACAACGAGCGCAAATATCATGAGGAGCAATACTACTACAAGGATCACTACTACCGCCCTCGCTCTTTGTCCTATTACGAGCGTTCTCCCAAGTACCATAAAAGGAGAGCAACTCGTCAGCCCTCTTTTTCTTCTTATGTCGAACGCCCTCATCAAGAACGCCCTCCTCGTCAAGAACGCCCTCATCAAGAACTTTGCCCCACACTGATTGAAAGGGGAGCCTGTTGGGCCTCTGTGGCATATGGAGATTATGTTCCAGAAGAACGCACTCATCATGAACGCTCCCGGCAAGAACGCCCTCGCCGTGTCTCTTTTGGTGATAATTACTACCACATCTATGAGGAAGGACGTCCATCCCCCAGAAGAAGAGAATGCAGACGAGTCTCTTTTTTCGAGCCTGATTGATCCCCTGAACCTGCACATGTTCGTAATCCATATGGAAGAGGACGTGAGGACCATTTTTCACAATACTAATGCGAGTCTTCTTCTACTACGAGCAAAATTTCTACATGTCTAACAAGCGCATTTTCTCTACCACATTTTCTCCAATTTTTGTGCTCTAAGTGCAAAATTTCTACATGTCTACAAGTGCATTTTCTCTACCTGCTCTACAAATTTGTCTGATTTTTGTGCTTCTACGAGTGTTTCTATGAGCAGAATTTCTACATCATGTCTACTACAAGCTCTTTTTTCTGTTCTACAAGTCTGATTTTGGCATCTACAGCCTCAATAATCACCATGGTGTGCTCTCTGGCAAGAAATGGGTCCATTTGACCATTCTCAGCTTTATTTTGGCATGTGCTTTGTCCCTTTCTGGTTAGTGCCTTTGTGCGTTCTGGGAGGATCAATTCCAAGCAATTCCAAAGTAATGCAATTCATTGCCAAAGAAATGCAATTCATTACCAAAGAAATACTTCCTCCGTTCCGAAATAAGTGTGCGCTTCTCACATACAAGCTTGTGTATCGATCAATTTTCAACCAATTCAAATCGTTCTTTTTGGGTTAAACTCTCTTCAACTACGTCCTTATGCCTGGTTAGACATAGATAGGCTCGCGCTATTGGTCTACCTTTCATTAGGACTTGAAAAGGGCCCGTTTTGCCCTTCAAATGTGATTTTACCGGTTGATGTCGTATGTCCCAAAACTACGACACACAAGAAATATACAAGAAACAAACCATTTATATTTTAAGAAACAAAACAATGTTTCTATCAACTTCAAGGTTCTCTATGACTGATGTCCCCGACTCAGGTTCTCTATGACTCTAGGTTCTTTGAAGAACTGTTCTTTATGTTCTTCAAGACCATTCCGAGTTTCTCTACGTCTGTTTGAATTCTTTCAACACGGCGTTGTACGAGAAACATTCTATTTTATCTTTTATCTAATTTCATTCATAATTCTTTAATTCAAAAATTATCAACACAACTATTTCTATCTTCTATCTTCGGTCGTTTTCTTCTGGTTTCCAGAGATACGACACTGTAATTACAGTCGATTACGACGACCACCATTGTCAATTCTTTGAATTGATTATAATTCTTAACCTATCTTCATCCGGATAATTAACCTACTCATACCATTTAACCTTACGGTACCTCAACACGTACCATACCATACCTTCCAAGGTTAAGGTTACCAACATCATACCAACCTTCGATCATCCATACCTTCAGCCATTCATACCTTCGGTCATTCATACCTTTGGTCATTTATTTTTAAGTTTATTTTTTATACTTAAGCAAACAAGCTTAAGGTTCTCCGACAACACTTGACAACTACTTCCCTTAACTACAAGTTGTCTAAGGTATCCACCAATACCTTCTCACTTATATATATATATATATACCAACACATATATACCTACACATACCCAGCAGTACCCAGCAACAACCATGTCTTCTATTACACCTCTTCCATTTAAGTTCGACTTCGAACCAGAAGAACTTGAAAAGGCTGAGTACAAACGTGTTATAACCACTGAAACTGAGACTGAAACAACTAAGATAAAGGTATCCTTTATCACTACAACGTCCACTCTCTTACAATTGCTTCATTCTATTTATGAATTTACTGAAGCGCGTCATGCCATGGGTTGGACAACAGGTCCAAAACTATACGCCAAGTTCCCAGACATTCTACGAAACTATTCTGATAAGACTTGGTGGAGAACCAACATCATTGGACATACTGAAACGGTGCCTCATTTTGACGACGACGTTCGTGCCTTCATTCGGTTCAAGTTCTCTAACAACGATGACGTCTATCGAAACCACAAACGATTCCTTTCTCAGATCAAAAAGACTACTTCCATGACTGTTTCCAGCTTTGTTTCCTTGGTCACTTACCATAACAATGTGGTGCTTCCCTTGTTACCTGGTGCTCCAACCACTGCTGCAGATGCCATCATTCCTGAGGATGATTTTAAAAGCCTCATCTATGATTCCATGCCTTCCGATTGGAAAGACACCTACGAAGATCATCACTCACCCTATGATGATACTCTTGCTGATATTATCACAAGAATGGAACGTTATTGTACCAAGGCCAATCGTAGGAATAACAACAACAGCAACAACACCAACAATTCCAACAAGTCCTCCAACAGACAGACTGGTAAAAATCGGAACAACAACAACCGTCGTTCTGGCAACAACAACGGTCGGCGTTCGAACAACAACAACAATTCCTCACAGAATTCTTCCGCCAGTTCCAACTCTAATTCCAACAACAGAATCAAGGATACAGACCCATGTCCTATTCATCCTGGTAGCAACCATACTTGGGGTCAATGTTTCAAAAACATTGACAATCCTAATGGCAAGCGTCGTGGTCCTTCCAACAACAACAATCGGTCTTCAGCTGATGCAAATGCAGCAACAAGCTCTGCAAACGGCTCTCGCCCTTCTTCAGTTACAACTGCTCCCAGCAATCCACCTTCTGGTGATGGTCATGTTTGCACCTTTATTTCTCCACCTGAAGACGTTTGGGTTGACCTCTTTCATGTCAACGCTGAAATTGATGAAGCCTATTATCATCAGGACCTCCAACGCTTTCCAATTCAACCATCCACTGCTGATGATACACCTCTTGCTGAAGTGTTCACAGCCCCTGCTGATCCACATGATCCTTCCATTGTTCTATCTCCAGCTCCACCAGATCCAAATCCTGAACCATTTGAACCACTGATTTCCAAACCTTGCACTGATTTGGCTCCCACTACATTGACTACATGCAAATCCATCAACGATATCTCCGGCAAATTTTATTTCAAAACCCTCTTTGATAGTGGCTCCACATTTGAATTAATCTCCAAAAAGCAAATCCCCAGAACCATTCCCATCCATGTCCTTGAATCTCCAATTGGATTGGATACTCCCAATGGCAAGTTTAAATGCGCTGAATATGTTTATCTTACTGACATTATGTTTCCAGAACTCTCTTATTCCAGGCGTGTTAAGCACTTGACTTGTTTTGTGGTTGACAACATGTACTACGATTTGATCATCGGACGTGCCACTATGAAGAAGCTTGCCATCAAAATGGATTTTGAAGCCTCCCTTGTTTCTTGGTTTGATAAGGATATGCCCTTCCATCCAAGATCCTACTTCACCAATCAAACCTTGGTTCAGAAGATCATGAGCAATGAACCCTACTCCATTGCTGAAGCCTACATCGCGCAAACCTCTCAATCCTACGTTGATAGTGCAACCAAATATGAGAAAACTGATTTGCAAGAACTGGTTTCCAACCAAAACCATCTTTCCACTGACCAACAATCCCAGTTGCTTCAGATTCTCTCCAAACACCATCCTCTGTTTGAAGGTCTCTCTCACAGAGAACTTGGGATTTTGTTAAAATGTAGCTGAAACTGGTTTTAGGCTGATAGGTCCTAAGGCAAGCTTGGAGATATACAGCAGGACGAGCAATCAAACCGGTTGAGGTGCCGGTCTGTTCTATCGATAGTCTCGGATTCACCACTACGACCAAAGGGGAAGACAGTTGGCCGGATCAATTCTAACTACCACTTGGCACAGCCAGTTAGATCCTAGATTTGTAGTTCTACAGGGAGTTGCTCAGGGAGCAGGATGTAGGTATCAAGGTATTCAAATCAGAGTTAAACTAAAGAAGTGATGACAGCAATCTTGTCGGGGAATCGATGTTGCTGTCTTGTTGTGTTTGCTGCTTGTTTATAAGCAGTACTGGAAACCCTGTAGAAAACTATTTTTGCGCATGGTGCGCATATGGAGTGGATCGTGTCACGGTTACAATTTAATACGCCCCATCTATGATCAGGGAAGCAAGAGAATCTTTCTTCGTTGTCATGGACATGTTGGAGCTGTGACACAGACGGAAATAAATGAAAGCAAGTATGGGCAATAGCGCATAGGTTGCGCCCCACGTTGAGTAAAGGGATGGGCAATAGCGCAGGTGAGATGCGCCCCATGTGGATGAGTGATGGCACAGAGCCTGAAGATGCGCCCTGTTGTTGGGCGATATCAGCTGGAAGATGCGCCCCATGTTTGGTGTGGGATCTGTATGAGCGGATGTTGTTGGGACTCTGCATATTGCCAATGGCATCTCTGAAGAGAACGCCCCAGATGACGAAAGGGAATGAGGCAGAGGACAAGAAGGAGACAGAAATGGAAGCATGTTAGCAGAGTGACCAGTTGTGAGGACTGGTGTGTGTTTGGAGAAGATGAGTAACAGACTGGCCAGCGATAGGATCATCGAAGTGGGCAACAACAGATTGAGAGCCATCAGCCATGCGGGCAACGAGTTTGGTAGGGGCCTTGGGGTTGTCAGCAAGGAGCCGAGCGGGATGGCCAGGTGACATGGAAGAGGCGAGGGGAAGCTTGGATTTGGAAGGTGATTTCCCGATGGTGGAAGAACGTGTTGGGTGTGTATATAGAGAGCCCTGCTTGGCAAGTTGTTGGTATGAGCCGGTGGGTTTGGAACCGTGCTGCCGGGCAATCCATTGGGTAACCAGAGCATCGGAGGCGTCCGTACCAGGATCGTTAGGGGACTGGTCATCAGGAGGAGCACTGAAAATTGGATCAGGGCTAGTTTGTTCAGGGGAAGCACGGGTGGAATGGAAGTAGGCTTGACGTCCAATAGGTGTGCCAGAACCAGGCGTGGGACTGGGGGTTGGAGGCTCAGGAAATTTGTTGGGGTTCAGGTTGAGAACAATCTTTTGGCGGTCAGCAGATGGGAATTGAGTCCAGAGTTGCTTAGCAATAGGGCTCAAGGTAGACCAGATTGCATGGGGGAGGCGATGTGATAAGGTTAAAAGGTCAACAGGTGGATCAGACGTGGAACTAGCACGAAACGCAGCGTAGGTGTGAACATCGTTGACAAAGTCATCGGTGAACGCAGAGGAGTCAAGATAAGGGAAGGCACTGTGAAAATTGGCCTGGAAGTTCATATCAGCTCTTGATTTGGGTAACGTGAGAACAGCACGGGCATCCAATCGAGTGGCTTCAGCGAGTAGCGTGGTCTTGAGTTGAAGAATGTGTTGAACTTCAACGGAATCAGAGGCATGTGCAGAAGGCATCGGAATCTTAGAAAATTGGTCACTGAGGCTAGCATTAGAAGCGACAGCATGGAGAAGAGTGGAACGAAGCATGTGATATTTCATTGGGAGAGCAGGAGCAGTCATCTGGCAGAGATTGTCATAGATTTCAAACCATTTAGTAAAGAAACGGACAGTGGAGTCCTTCCAGTTGGCGAGGTTGAGGCGTTGAAGGAGCTGTGATTGTCCAGCCACATCAAATTCATGAGTGTGTGTGGATTCGCGGAGTTTGAGGAACTCAAAGTAGGCAGCTCTACCATCGCAGGTGCTGGTGTGACTCTGGACACAGGTGTAGGAAAGGTCAGAGCGAAAGACTCGAAGTAAGAGGACCCAAAAGAATTTACATTGTTTGTTGAACAATTTCTTTCCAAATGGGGTAAGATTGGAATGGTCCCAGTCAGGGTCGAGGAAGGTGTCGACATCAACATCGTATTCAGCCAGCTGGGCACGAAATCCAGTGACCCAGGTTTCAAAACGGGCGTCATTTTTATAAACATTGAAAACAGTGACGTCATGGGATCGTTTGCTCCATTGTTCAAACTTGATTTGGTCTTCGCTTTTAGAGGTCCTGAGAGTGGAAGGGGAAACGGAGCTGGGGGAAGGAACAGATGACCGAGGAGGACACATGATAGTACCATCGTCGAGATTGTCAACAAAAGCATCAAATGCGTCAGCCGTGTAAAGAGTGACATCACGATAAGGTTGTTTCGAGGCATTGAGGTGGTCACGGAATTTGACAAATTGAAGCAGTTGGATAGAGGTGAAAGGGGGAAGGTCAAAGTAGTTGTTGCGAGTATCACGGTACTGGAGTTGGTTGACAATGGGCGCAGTCAATCGAATGAATTTTCGCCATGTGGTAATACCAGAAGCAATGAGAGCATTACAGAGTAAGGATTGCGGATCACTGACGTCAAACAGTGCGGCAAGGGCACGAGCACAATGATGATCGAAGTGTGTGGTAAGGTTGCTGGCAGCCCTTGGGAGTGGGCTGGCGGCGGTATCATCAGGTGTGGTTTCAGTTGGGGTGTTGTTGGTGGGGGCATCAGCGATTGCAGTGTCTGCGGCAGGCTCAGCGGACATGTTGGCGGATTTGTCAGAGGCCATTGGGCAATCAAAAAGAGAATGGGATGCAGTGATAATAGACCGGAGGTCTCTGTATTGATCTTGGTAGGATGGGGGAAAGGGAGCGCTTTGTCGGGTGCGTCGACGAGGCATAAAGGAATTGTCTGAAATTCGAAGGGATAAGATCCAGAAACAGTGAGTTTATATGCCGGGGGAAGATACAGATGTTATTGCAGCTGTATTCGAGAACTCAGTGGAGGTTATATATTGCTGAGCGTTGTGTTGTGTTGTTCGAAAGTTTCGAAAGCGCCGTCGTTGTTCAAGGCGTCGTTATCGTTCGAAAACGCCGTTGTCGGTCGAAAAACGTTGTCGGTCGAAAAATACGGTCCGTGTGGTGTGGATAAATCCAAGAAGGGTGTATCCGGCAAAGGAACAGGTTATATTTGCCTGGTGGATACAGAGGAAGATACAGCTGTATTCGGAGAATACAGATCTATCAGTGGGAGGTTATATGTTGTACTTGCGTCTCGTCGTGACTGGAGAATTAGGTGCAGCAGCAGCAGAATTTTGAAAAATCCTTTCTCCGTCAATTCTTGGAATTTAGAGACGCCGTTTGTACTGTATTATCCACAATAACAAGGAGGATAATAATACCTGGAACGGCCTTGCAACAGGGGGCTTGGTGTTCCAGTGTAGAATTAAAACTGAGAGCAGCGTCGATTTCGTCCTTCGTCGTCGTCGTTGTTGTTCCTTGTTATCTTGTGTGGCTTGTAGATCTCCAGCTTTGCAAGCTTAAATAAGCTTGCGACTGTTAATCTGTTAAAATGTAGCTGAAACTGGTTTTAGGCTGATAGGTCCTAAGGCAAGCTTGGAGATATACAGCAGGACGAGCAATCAAACCGGTTGAGGTGCCGGTCTGTTCTATCGATAGTCTCGGATTCACCACTACGACCAAAGGGGAAGACAGTTGGCCGGATCAATTCTAACTACCACTTGGCACAGCCAGTTAGATCCTAGATTTGTAGTTCTACAGGGAGTTGCTCAGGGAGCAGGATGTAGGTATCAAGGTATTCAAATCAGAGTTAAACTAAAGAAGTGATGACAGCAATCTTGTCGGGGAATCGATGTTGCTGTCTTGTTGTGTTTGCTGCTTGTTTATAAGCAGTACTGGAAACCCTGTAGAAAACTATTTTTGCGCATGGTGCGCATATGGAGTGGATCGTGTCACGGTTACAATTTAATAGATTTTCCCCCACAAGGAATTCCACATTGAACTCCAACCGGGTGCAAAACCATATCATATCAAGCAGCCCTACAGTATCCCTATCCACCAACAGGACGCTGTTAAAACTGAACTCCTTCGGCAGGTAAAACTTGGCATTCTTGAACGCTGCTATGCAACTGAATGGGGTATGCCCACATTTGTTGTCCCAAAGCCGGATGGCTCCTGCAGAATCATTTCTGATTTTCGAGAGCTTAACAAAGTCACCAAAAAACTCCACTATCCTTTGCCAAAGATCCAAGATATCTTCCATCGCCGCCGTGGGTTCAAATATGTCACCCTTATTGACGTCAGCATGCAATTCCATACCTTCAAATTGGATGAGCCTTCTACTTGGCTCTGTGTGCTTGTCACCCCTTTTGGCAAATTCAGATTGCTCAGACTCCCAATGGGCTTCCTCAACTCTCCAAGCTGGGCGCAAGGCTGTATGGAATCCCTTTTTATCAACCTCAACAGTGTTGAAGTCTATATTGATGACATTGGTATCTTCTCCGATACCTTTCAATCTCACTGCAAAACTGTCTCCACTGTTTTGTCCATCCTGCGAGCCAACAACTTCTCTGTTAAGCCTGCCAAATGCCACTGGTTCCAACAACGCGCTCCTTGGCTTGGACATATCATCACCACCACTGGCATTCTTCCAAATCCCAACAAGATTGCTCCCATTTTGAAACTTGCTTTCCCACAAAGCACCACTGATCTGCGTTCCTTCATTGGCATGATTAATTTTTATCGGGCTCATTGGCGCAAGCGCGCTGAGATTTTGGCTCCTCTCACTGCCCTGTCTGGCAAGGCACGTGGACCGGTCAAGCCAACTCCTGAATTGCTTGCTGCCTTCAAAGCTGCCAAAACCATGATTGCTGAGGAAATTCTCCTCACATATCCTGATCCTAATCTCCCTTATGATGTCTACACTGATGCCTCCGATTATCAACTTGGTGCTGTGATTATTCAAAATGGTAAAATTGTTGCATGCTTCTCCAGGAAACTCACTTCCACTCAGCTCAAATACCCAACCATTGACAAAGAAATGCTTTGCATTGTGGAAGTCTTCAAAGAATATCGGACTATTCTTTGGGGTGCAATTATTATTGTTTACACTGACCATGAAAACCTCACTCGTCAAAATCTCCAATCCAACAGAATTATGACCTGGCGCATGCTCCTTGAAGATTTCAGTCCTGTTTTCAAGTTCATCCAAGGCAAAGACAACATCCTCGCTGATGCCCTCTCGCGCCTTCCCTTGGAGGAGGAGCAGGGTTTGCCTTCTGTTTCTCCTTCCAAAGATTCCAAAGATTCCAAAGATCCAAACACTCAGCCAATCTCCAAGGTTGACACTTCCGATCTTTCCATTGCTGATCTTTTTATCAATTACCCTGCAGATCTTCCTGCATATCCTCTGCGTTTTGATGCTCTCTCCAAGGCTCAAGCAGCAGATTCCACCATCCAGAACACCAAGCATTATTCTACCAAAGATTTCGCTGGTACTGAACTCAAGGTTTATTCTAAAAACAACCAAACCAAAATTGTCCTTCCAAATGCGCTTGTCCAAGACACCATCAACTGGTATCATCATGTACTTGGTCATGCAGGCGCTGAACGTTTGACACGAACTATATCCATCCACATTTATTCTCCAGGCCTCAAGGATGCTGTTGCTGAATATTGCAAGACTTGTGATGCTTGTCAACGCCACAAAAATACCCACATTTCTTATGGGCATCTTGCAACTCGTGAAGAACTCTCCATCCCTTGGGAAACTATTGCAATTGACACCATTGGCCCTTGGAATGTCAATATCCCAAATATTGGTAATGTTGAATTTAATGGTTTCACCATTATGGATATGTGCACTAACCTCCTTGAAATCAAACGTGCTCCACAGATGAATCCCTCAGGTAAAATGTCCATCTATGCATTAAACGATGCATGGCTTTCTCGCTATCCAAAACCCAGCAGATGCATTTTTGATCAAGGTTCTGAATACCTCAATGTTGATTTTCAATCTCACCTTATTAACCTTGACATCAAGCCTGTTCCAACCACAGTCAAAAATCCTCAAGCCAATGCTGTTTTGGAACGTGTGCATGATACTATGAAATCCGCCATGCGCACTGAACTTCATGCTAATCCTCCTTGTTACGGTCTAGAGTAGAATTTCGGAGTGGTATGAAAATTGTGAATGTTTAGATACTTTATGGAATATTGTTACGTGAGTTGAACCTGAAATTAAGGTCGCGAGCATAGCCACATTTTGGCATGCTCTTGCCATAAATGTTGATTCATTGTTGATTCCCACGATTAGGCATATATCACCTTCTGGGACTCAACTGAAATGTATTCATGATTGGATACATATATATATATAATATTCGATTCCCGTATGGGATTCGGTTAATTATTCAATCGTGACTGCTAGCTACGCTAGCCCGTCACATAGTGCCCCATGATTGAACGAATCCCATACTTAAGCTGACCAATGGATCGCTGAATCGTCGGAGTTGGAATCGGAAGGATCCGTTGGTTCCTTATAAGGAGTGAGCTTACGAACGTTGACTGTTTCAACGATCGATGGAGTCTTTTGGATCTTAACGGTGCCGTTATCATGGACTTGGGCAATAGTGAATGGTCCTGTCTTGCGTGGCTGTAGCTTGTCCGGATCTGGTTCTTGAATCCATACCTTCTCGTTGGGTTGAAAGGTATGTTCCTTGCGTTTGGCATTATCTCTGAGTAGGGCCTTGTTAATACCTTGCTGTCGAAGCTGTTGTAGGGCTACCAGATTTGATGTTAATGGTAGATCAACCAGCATGTCCCGGTTATATACTAGGGAACCTGGAGATGCCTGTAGAGCAGCATTGACAGCGCACCTAGAGGCGTGCATGCAGGTTGAGAGGGCATTATCCATGAGTTGACTGGCTCTGGTGTTGACTTGAGGGGGATTAACATGTACTAGAACTCTGAGAATATCAGCGATTGTATGATGGACGCGCTCACATATAGCATTTGACTGAGGATTCTTCACTGTTGTTGGGACCGATTGGATTCCATACTGCTTGAGGGTAGTCTGGAACTCAGCCCCTAGGAATTCCCCACCATTGTCGTGCACACATCTGATGGGTCTTGGGTATCTTGAGAGCCAGCAGTTCTTGAATTGGTCTGATACATGCTGGGAGGACTTGTCTCTGATTCGGATGATTTCCAGGAGGTTTGTGACTGGATCAATACAAGTAAGGGCCTTGAAGTTGTAGGTTTTGCCTTGGGCTGTAATCTTCCAAGGGCCGATGAGATCAACGTGTACTTCATAGAAGGGGGACAATGGCGCTTCTTTTGGTGGCAATTTGCCATATTGGGAGTTCTGGTTCTTGTATTTGATGCAATGGTCTGGGCATATGTAAGACTTGCATAAACCAGTTAGATTATCAGCATAGAACCGGGCTGATATAGTCTGTTGTAATCTGGTGGATCCACAATGACCCAACAGGAGATGATACCATTTGATGGTATCATTAATAAGGGATGCTGGTATATAGATTCTCCAGCATTCAGGATTGGCTTGATTCGCGTAACAAAGTATCTTGTTGCCTTCTAATTCTTGGTAGAAGAAGGCTTTCGATTGAGTCTTAAACTTGATGGTTGGGTCCTTCTGTTGATGAAGATAGATGTTGGAGTAGTTCACCGGGCATTCTAAGTCTTGGTTGTTAGGAAGGTTGATAAGACACTCATTGTTCAGCAAACAGGAGTATAATTCCTGATCTGCGTCATTGCATAAGTGCTGAAATAGGTTCGGGAACTCTGCTAGAAACAGTTCTTCATCTTGCTTGGGGACTTGTATGCCTGTTCTGCTGTATTTTTTGTTGTATTTCCAGCAGTCGACAGCAGCTTTAAATAATTTTGCTCCAGCGCACCTCCTTTGGTGTAGTCTTTGGAGTTTCCGGGATTGCAATAGAGATTTTTTGCTGTACCGGTAGACCAATTTCTTGCCAGGGACACGAGTGGTCTATTTATTGCTGCTGTTCTACTATCTTTCGCGTCTGTTGTACCCTTGGATCGATTCGGTTGATTTCGATTCGTATCCATTGTATCGTTCGTTACGGAGAATCGAACTGTTTTTGTAGTTGCTGCGTTTGCAGGCTTTGCTGAGCGTTCAACAGGACTCCATCCTGTAGGTTCCTTCCCCTCTTTATGTGGGAGATCTCCTCCATGCGTCATCCCAGACAGCAGGGCTGTGCTGGCATCCAGGTCCTGGGGAGCTGGAGGCAAGGTGATTGCTGGTTTTGGTGAAGCCCGGGGCTTCTTAGGCTTGGAGCCATTGGAGATTCAGGGGAGCCAAATGAGGTCCCCATCGATGCTCCTTTCTGTTCTTCCACCATGATTGGCATGGTATTCTTCAATCGCTGCTTCACGGGCTGCGTTGATATGAGCTTGGAAGGTCTCATTGCTTCCTGGTATCATGAGCGCTTGAGTGTGAGTATGAGCATGGAAGGACTCAGTTTGGTTGTTACCGGGGGCCTTGTAGTTCTTGGAGTACTTGTTCTTTGAGCACTCGGACCAATCGTGGTTGTGGCCGGGGATTCTGCATGGGTTGGACTTCTTTTTATTGTTGTTGCTTTTGTTGAAGTTTGAGTTTCGTTTGCGAGAGTTGTTGTTGTTGTTGTTGTTGTTCGAGCGCCTTTCCTGCTTGTTGTTATTTTTGTTGGTTTTCTTATTAGCCTGTCTCTCGTGGCAGCTCATGTGATCCACAATGTGTTGGACTGTGGTATCTTCTTGAATGCCACTGTGAATAATCCCGTAGTTTTCGATCCATGCAGAAGGGAAGGAGTGTAGCAGGATAGTTAGTTTCTCTATTCTGGATAGAGGAGCGCTGCTTCCATCTAGTTTCTGGGTGTATTTCATGAGGATAAGGATTCGATCGGCATGCTCCTTGCAAGTAACTGATGGGGTTTTGCGGCATTCCGCGCTTCGAAGGTACGTATGCATGATATCTCTAGCATCCCTGGCGTTGCAGTAGAGCTTGGTGAAGTCAAGAAACGCTTGGTCATATCCACCAATCTCTTCCTGAGAATATTGGTATTCATCCGGGTCCAGTGGATCCTTGATCATGTCATTCCACTTGCTTTGTGCGTCTGTAGTGAGACATCGGCTGAAATGACGTCCGAAAACTGGTTCGCGACCCATCGCGACCCATCGCGACCCGATCGCAACCCAATCGCGACTTTTCTCAGAAAAACGCGACCACAATTTTTTATTTCACAACCTTTTTTCCACTATTCTCAACCTTATTCCTTTTTTTTCTCCATCTCTGCATCGGTTTCTGGAAAATGTTCTGATCTAGACCCTGATATTCAGTCCCTCGTCACCTTTTCATTCCATTTTACACATTTGACACATTTGACTCAATATAACAAATAATTTTTAATCAGATCATCTTCAATCACACAACAGTTACATCGCGCACCGTTGTAAAACTTTTTTTTTTAAGTGGTGTCACCTAACATACCGGTACCCCAGCTAAGAATCCTCCCTTCGCATCACAACAAACAATTATTTCAATTTATTTTATTTTCACCATGCCGAAAGCTTCCTCGGACCCAAGGCACTTTGCCAATGAGCCCAGAATACCCAAGACATTTTATTGTCGCAACTGCATTGCCTCCGCAAGAAAAAGAAAATCACAGCAATCCTTCAAGGGATACAAACAAGAATCGAGCCACTTTCACACCTACCGATACGTATCTCAAGGCCTCTCCAGGCATCTCTATTCCAACAGTGATTGCCGAACTTATTATGTTAAGAACGATCTTATGGATTTTATTTCTTCTGCGAAAGCCGAAGTCACCCTCCCTTTGGTCCGACACACACCATCACAGTATGGACTGACAATGACACAGAATGGACCACAAATCCCCCCCTCCCTTGCCAAAACGAACACCGCCGCAACAACTTCTATCCATACCTCACTCAATCCTCAAGTGATCGCCAATGTACTCATCCCACCCATGGACAGACAGGCAATGGAATCGCATATGGCTGAAAATGAGGAACAAATGAATGCAATCGATTCCGATGTTGATGCACCTGACAATTTTGATGCCAGTTCTGACACCGAAATATCTGATTCCGAAATCATGAAAAGCACCACCATTTCCATAAACGAAAGAGAGGAAACATTCCGGAATCGCACTCTGTTCCCACCCCGTCCGGAACTTATTGCTGAAATCAACCTCCTCAACATTATATCGCAGCACAAGCTACCTCTTTCCACTTATCAAACCATTTTCAATTGGGCAAAAGACAGCAACAATCTTCCCGGTTTCGATTTCAATATTACACCAACAAGAAAACGTGACGCCATTTTCCAAGAAATTAAAAAAAATCTTGGCATAGCGTCGGAACCAAAATTTGAGCCCAAAATTGTGAATTGGCTTCCCGACAACAAACCCACCCAAATCTACGTCCGCTCTTTTCTGGATGCTTTGTATTCCCTTCTGTCGAACCCCGATTTAATGATGGAAGAAAATTTGTCATTCCCCAACAGCAATACCCCCTTGTCACCAGAGCATTTCCCGGTTCGAACTGATTCTTGTCCCATCACTGAGTTGCACCACGGATCATGGTGGTCGGATTCCTGGAGATCCATCTGCATAGAAGAAAATTCTGAAATCCTTGTTCCCATCATTTTTTACATGGATGGAATTAGCTTGGATGCGCATGGAAGACTATCACTGACTCCACTCAACATGACCCTAGGCATATTCAACATTGAAACCAGGAAAAGGCCGGAAGCATGGACAACAATCTATTTTCATCCTGACTCAGATTTGGAGAGCATCCACCATTCAAGAAAACCATCTCCAAAAGAATCAATCCAAAACCTCCATAATGCCCTAGAAGTGGCGCTCCGATCTTTCAAAGAAGCATGCGAGTCCACCCATGAAGGCATCCAATGGAATTTTCTCCCTTATGCCGGCCAATTGTGGCAAGTCAAAATGAAATTTGCAATAGCCTATGTCATCGGTGACACAGAACTGCATGATAAATTATGTGGCAAATATGGATCACGGTCGGGTGGTGTACAAAAGCTCTGCCGACACTGTAACTGTTCCACCAAGGACATAAACAGACCATCAGCACAACAAACAGCCTCTCTTTGGGTCCCATCACATTTTCATACATTTCCAGACTCAGATGCCACCACCACCAAGGAATATTTCAACAATATTTCTCACCACCAAATCAGAAATGCATTCCACAGTCTCAACTTTGGTACCAATGTAAACAACATCCACCTAGCCACGCCCGGTGAATGCCTCCACATGCACCAGCTCGGGTGTGCCAAACGAGAGGTAGAATCCCTGGAGCAACTGATGAAGGGTTCAATACCATGCCCGTATGCTGATCACCTAAAGACCGGTGTTTCCACAGTAAATACAATTGGGCATGTCTCTCAAAAATATGGAGCCCTACTGTCAAGGCAGTCGGATCGTGACTTTCCCAGAACTAAATTCAGCTCCAATCTTCTATCTGTCACTAAAAAAGAGGGGCACGATTACAGTGGTATGCTGATTTCGATTCTTCTAACATTGGTTTCTGAATCCGGCATTGCAATTTTGAGGGACAACTCATTTGTGAAGAAGCACATTGATGTTATCGAACAAATCATCTCTATGGAAGAATTTCTCAAACACGGCCGTCCAACCACAAAGTGCATCAAAAATCTTCCCAAAACCATTATTCATTTCCTCAACTCTATCAATGGCACCTGCCTTAGGAAGGGAATGGGAACAAAACTTATCAAAAATCACCTCTACTTTCACATTCCGAAGTACATCAGTCTTTGGGGTCCAACATTAGGTTTCGATTCTGCATACAGTGAAAGTCACCACAAGACTGAAATAAAAGCACCGTCCAAAAATACTCAACAAAATGCCGCAACCTTAGTCCATCAGACAACCCGTCGGAAAGAAGAAGCATCTCTCCTTCGACTCGCAACCTCTCATTACAAGTTGAAGAAAGTGGGTGGTGATCCTAAAGTCATATCCCCCCGTCCTACACAGTATGGTGCCCGTTTCACCATTTTTCTGGATGGAACCAAAAGTTCGATGAGATGGATCAGACAACGGAACTACAAAAAACCATTTCATTCATCAATTGTACTAGATTTTGTTTGCAACTCTGTCCTTCCTTTGCTCAACGACACATCCAGCATATTTGGGTTCACCGAACACAACAGATGGGATTCTGTGAATCGCGTCAACTACCTGTTCCTGCCATACCCCGGGTCTACTAGTGATTAGAATAGTAGTGATATGCAAATTGTGAGCTCTATTGGTTAGTCTATTTGCTACAGTTCTAAGAGCCTTCCGAATCAGCGATTCTGTCGACTCGCCGATTGTTTTTATCCTTATCCTTAATCCAGTCCCGAGTAGACTCGTGACTGTATTCCGGTGCACGGCATGCTCCTCCATGGTACTGTAACAATTACTTCTCTGGTTCAGGGCTATCCCTGCAATAATAGGGATGGACTCTCCTGATGTTAACCCGGTCAGTTACAAAAGGAGCAGTTTCAATAGTTACAGTTCCATTATCATGGGCCTTGAGCACCTTGTAAGGTCCTTGCCGTGGGAAGGATAGTTTTGGGATAATGCCCTTCCTTTCCAGGGTGACATAGTCTCCTTCTTTATAGACATGGGGGATCCTTTTCTGGTTTTCCCTGATGTTGCTCTTGTGGATGCTTTTCTGCTTCCTTGCTTGGATTGCTTCCCAATCCACTGGGAAGTTCACCGGCATGAACATGTCTCGACCAAACACCAGTTGCGCTGGGGAGTACCCCAGGGTAGTATGGATGGCGCTTCTGATGGCATATGCTGCCTTGGTGGTGAATTCTTCAAAAGGGTCCTCCTCGTGGAGGTCCCTGTTTTTCAGGTTGAAGGACAGCAGACAGTCCTTTAATACCTGATGGATCCTCTCCAACACCGAGTTGGATTGTGGGTTCCAAGCCCCGCTGGGCTTTCTTTTCATCCCCATGTTCTCGCAGAGCTCTTGGAACTCTGCTTTGAACTCACTCCCGCCATCAAAGCCAATTTCCTTTGGGCGCGGATATCTTGCCAGCCAGGTACTGTCCAACAGTCGTTGAGTTTCTGCTGCATTTGGGGAGTCCTTCAGGTGAGCCAGTTCAAACCATCCGGTCACTGGGTCCACCATGGTGAGGACATGGATTTGGTAGTCTTTACCATTTTTGTTGTGGACAGTTGCAGGTCCCCAGAGGTCCACATTGACCCTCTGCCATTTGGTGACCTCAGCTGCTTTTTCCGGTAGTAGTCCATACTTCTTCCGGCCACTCTTCTTAAACATCTGACACGTGTGGCAGTGCTTACAAAGGTCCTGGACGTCCTTCCGTAGGCCTTTCCAGGTGAAGACTGAGCGTATGCTCTGTTCCATTCTCTTTTCTCCGGGATGGACCAACATGCTGTGGTACCATTCCATAACTCTATCCTTGAGTTTATCGGGAATCAGAATCTTTCCTTCTTTATGGATTAGGTTGTAACCTTCCACCATTTTGGTGGTCAGTCGGTTGTCTTTTTCCAGAGCACTCATGATTCCTGTGTCCTTTTGCTGGTAGAACTGAATCATGTCCGGGGCAAGTGGGAACGCACTATTGCCCTGGAATTCTTCCGGAGCTTCTTCTCCAAGTGGGAATAGGAGTTGCCGGAGGTGCTCTTCCTCATCCGCGTAGGTGAGGGGCTTATTCGGTGGTAGCCATTCCACTGTGTCCGCTGGATCATCAGTAATATCCAGTCGGGATAGTGCATCTGCTGCATCATTGTCTTTGCCCGCAACATGCTTGACTACTGGATGGAACTCCTCCATAAGGAGTCTCCACCGGACCATTCTCTGCGTCGGCATCTGCTGGTACAGTAGGTTTAGGTGGTCTGTGTGAATAATCACATCTTGTCCTCGTAGGATTCCTTCAAATGCTTTTAGCCCTTCTACTATGCCCAGGAGTTCTTTCTCTCCAACCGTGTAGTTGAGCTGCGCAGAGTTCAGCTTCCGGGTGTAGAAACCAAGGGGCTTGCCATCTTGGCATACAGTTGCTCCCAGTTGCCTGTCGCTGGCGTCTGAGTAGAGATGAAATGGTTTCGTAAAGTCTGGGAATGCAAGCTTTGCTTCATCTGCGAGCATCCTTTTCGCCTCCATGAAAGCTTTCTGCTCTGCCGGACCCCAGTACCAATTCATTTTGCCCTTTTTCCCTGCTAGTTTGTTCAGAGGGGCTAGGATGTGGGAGCGGCGCTTCCACATGTCCCGGTAGAAGTTTACCATTCCAAGGAACATCTTGAGTTGCTTGGTGTTCTTGGGGGCTTCCAGGCGCTTCATCGCCTCCAGTTTCTTTGGCTGGGGCTGAATGCCCTCTGTTGTTAACAGAAATCCCAGATATTCCACTTCTTTTTGCATGAAGAAGGATTTTCGTAGGTTGGCTCTGAAGCCAGCATCATCCAGTCTCTGTAGGACTGTATCGATTTTGTTGAGGTGATCCTGTTCAGATTCTCCCTCCCGCTGAATGATCAGGATATCATCGATATAGACCAGGACATAGTCCAGATCCCCTAGTAGGTTCATCATGACCGATTGGAAGATATCCGGAGCACAAGCAATCCCCATTGCTAGTCTCTTGTAGGCATACTTTCCCCACGGCAGAATGGTGGAGCAGATCTTCTGGCTCTCCTTGCAAATGGGGATGGTGTAGTATCCTTGGGATAAGTCCAGCGCCGTAGCTGATTTGAACTTTTGGAGCCTTTGGATTGTTTCCCCTATTCGTGGCAGTGGGAATGGTTTTCGTTGGATGGCGGCGTTCATTTTCCGGAAGTCGGTGAGAACTCGGATATCGCCTGTTTTCTTTGGTTGACAGAACGTCGGGGATGCCCACGGTGAGTCATCATCGTGGGGGAGTTTCTCCAGGACTCCAATATCACAGAGCCTGGTGATCTCCTTCCGGAGTGCTTGTTCAAAGGCATGGGGCACTGAATAGTACCTCTGCCTGACCGGTTTGACCCCTGCTTGGAGTTCAATGGACACCGGTTCTATATTCTTCAGTAGTCCCAGACCTCCTCCAAAGAGTGTCGGGAATTTCTTCAGTGTTTTCTTCAAGGCTTCCTTGGATTCCGCAGTAATCTCTAGTTCGTTGACCATAGCGTCTATATCGACTTTGGAGTAGTCTGCGTCCAATATTTTGGCTTGCCTTTCTTCCTCTTGTTGGAGGATTGGACTCTGTGTGTTGGCAAAGAATACTGCCTCACATTTGTCCGGGTTCGAGAGCTCCCCCATCCCCTTCATGGGGATAGAGTCACCCTGCCATTCTATTGTTCGGGAGCTGTATTTTATGTCCAGTCCCAGTTGTGCCATTAGATCGGATCCTATAATCATGTCATAGGGTACTTCCTCATGGTGATGATACTCATCCACTTGGAAGGTCCATTTGATGGTCTTAGAGTTTGAAAATTCTATCAGCCTTAGTCCCACTGAAGCCGCAGACTTGGTTCTGAACTTGCCTCCGTACGTGTTGTAGGTGACAGATCTTTGGTCTCGGTTCGTAAGTTGACTGCGGTCGACAAATTGCCTTAGTATGATGGATTTGGAGCAGCCAGAGTCTAGTAGGCCCCGGAGCATCCTCCCCCTTCCCTTGTGGTCCAATACCTCCACACAGACGTCCGCAAACCTGTTGATGATGCGGGGTCCGGTGTGGATGGTATCAGAAGCCATTCAGTTGTGGGAACCTTTCTTTTTGAAGGTTTTCCGGTACTTTCTTCTGTACTCTTTGAGTTCTCGTTCGGAGATGTCGATCTCGTCATCGGAGACTTCATGGTCAGCTTGGGCCGTGGCCAGTACATAAGAGTACTCGTGGTTCGATAGATTCCTTCCCCAGTGGGGTTTGGAGTGTTGCTCGTTGTCCGAGTCTTGTTCTTTTGTCACAAAGTGCTCCTTGAGCAGGTTGATGGTTTCCCGGTCGAACTTCCCCTTCTTGTGGGGACCACCGGTTAGTTTCCAGCATTTGCCGGCATGGACCTTGCCACAGGTCTTGCATAGCTGTTTGTTGCTGTTGTCCACAGGGCGCTTCTTTTTGCCAGGGGATTTCCCGTGGTGGGTTCCTCCCCCAGATGCGGCCTTGGGGGTCTTCTTGGGGCCACCGGTTTGTTTTTCGAGGTCCGCGATGCGTTTGCGGAGTTCATCCTCGTTCCGGATGGTGATTTCCAGATTTTCGAGCTTGTCGATAGTGGTGTTAAAGGGGTGTTTGTAGACGTCCCAACTAATGTGCTCCAGCTTCTCGCGTTGGGAGTGGGTCATGTTGGCATCTAGGATTTCCTTCATGTCCTCTTCCGAGTAACTGGATGGTGCAGTGCCGTTTGCAGCGCCACTCTCCCAGAGGCAATCGGGTAGATAGCTCTGTAGCTCGGCCATACGGTTTGCCCATGAGCGAATACCGTGTTTCATGTCGATTTTCGTGTTCCGGATGAATCTCCGGAGCAGAATGTAGGACCTTTTGCCATTCATGTCATTGCCAAAGATTTTGAGCTTGAGGGCGTGCATACACTCCTCAATGATATCCTTTCTGTACTCCTGGGTTTGGTAGTACTGGATGAGGGTACTTGAGACCCTTTTCTTTGGGACCGGACCGTCAAGTGCGGTTGGTTCCGGTTCATGTTCGGACGCCGCCGTAGCAGTCGTGTTGTCCTTCTCGGTTGGGGCGTTGGCGCCCTCCACCGCCTCTTTGGATTTGTCAGCTGGGGGTTCCTTAGGAGGTTCCTTAGGTTCCCGCATGGCAATCCTCTCGAGTTTTTGTTGGATCAGTTGGTTGTTGTGTACCTTGTGTCCTGGTTCGGCATAATATGTCCGGCCCAGAACCATCTGGACAATAGAGAGTGCCTCGAGGGAGAGGATTCTCTGGAGGACATCCAGTTTCTGGTCTCCTTGGAGTTTCT
The DNA here is from genome assembly GCA_037355855.1 of Pseudo-nitzschia pungens. Taxonomy (NCBI): domain Eukaryota; phylum Bacillariophyta; class Bacillariophyceae; order Bacillariales; family Bacillariaceae; genus Pseudo-nitzschia; species Pseudo-nitzschia pungens. Next base: position 6,251,549 of record CM074761.1, on the reverse strand, counting down.
CGTTGTTAACAATTTTCTGGTCAAAGTCTCGCTTCCAGATGATGAAGAGTTCCGGTCTTTCAGTGCCGGTGAGTACCTTCAGATAGTCACTGAAGGCCACTCCCCCTTTCTCGGAGTCTATGCTCATCTTCACAGCGTTGGCGTCTTCCGGCCAGTCCTCGCGAGTGAAGGTAAAGGGTTTCTGTTTGGTTCCTTTGGACGCCATGGTTAATCAGTTTTATTTAGTTAATTTAGTTACTTTAGTCTGTTATCTGCTAATCTGTTAATTTCAGTGTGGAAATGAGCAAAAGTGGTTGCTCCAGATTTTGCAGTTTTTGCTACTAAATTTGGTTTCCACGCGATAACTCGTGTTGTAACTGATTTTGCTCTCATCCATCTTGGTGGTGGGAGTTGTTTCTCTCTTTAGCTCCCGGGAATCCTGTGGTTCTCCGGAGTTGTTTCTGTTTTTATTTTGTGGGATTCGATTCCCGTGGTTCTCCGGCGTTGCTTCTCTGTTAAGCGGTCACCGGGCCGGTCCCACTTCCCGTTTCCCGTGGGATTAGTGGTGTTCGGGTATTTATCATATACCTTTCCGGATATCCGTATATTTCCGTTGTGGTTGGCATCCCCTCTCCGGTCTGTCCATCCCCTCGGTGTTGGTCCAAGTTAGTCCATTCACTGATTTATGTGTCACTTTTTCGGTACATATTTCCGTATTTTTCGATTATTTCTGTTGTCGACCATGGTCCTGTTTAGGTCCTTAGGTGTCTCTGTTGCTGCAGTTGCTCCTTGTAATGGAGCCAACTGTTGCTGGGGTTGGTCTTCCTTAGTGCTGCAGACACCGGATGTCCTTTCCCCTGTTTGCTTCTATGCGCCTCCATTTTTCGGCAGTTTCTTCGGTCCCGTCGGTTTGCCGACCGATCGGTCCCTTCTCTTGCTCATGGTCATCAGCGCTCAGCTTGATTTTAAAATCATGCCATACCCCGGGTCTACTAGTGATTAGAATAGTAGTGATATGCAAATTGTGAGCTCTATTGGTTAGTCTATTTGCTACAGTTCTAAGAGCCTTCCGAATCAGCGATTCTGTCGACTCGCCGATTGTTTTTATCCTTATCCTTAATCCAGTCCCGAGTAGACTCGTGACTGTATTCCGGTGCACGGCAGTTCCGATGTCACCCCTCATACAGGTCTGATTCAGGCCAAGTTAACAGTGTATGGTTTGACTGGGCAATGTTTGCAGTTGATGACAACACTGAAATCCCCTGTCAAATGCTGTGTTTTCTGCATGTAAAAGATTTGAAACAACCCACATCGGCTGTCAATGGATACAATGTCGATTCAGATGGCATCTACGCGGTTGTCAGAAAGTTTAAAGAGGATCCAAGGTCTACATCATCTCACTTTGCAAAAAGTGGCTATCTCGACAATACTTTATATTTATTTAACACTGACACTATTCTTTCCGAACTGGCAGTCGTTCCTGAACTGGACGAGAATGCTGAACCGGTAAACAATGGTCGTTGGTTGGTTGTTCACAATCGATTGCAATGGCTCGAATTCTTTGAAAAGAGGAATAATTCTATGACATATACTACCTACGAGAGCCTCTACTCCGCTTGTCCTGTACAACGAGAGGAATCAGAGAACACCGGTATTGCTGAATGAACCATTCTACACTAGGCAGGTAACTAAACAATAAAAAATCTTTGTATCATTTGCTCAGTTGCGAATCGATCCATCGCATATTCCGATCCGTATCAAAATCGATCGATCCGTCGCTCCCTTCTGGCACAACCGAAAATCAATCGATCCGTTGCTCCATTTCATAACATCCGAAAATCGATCGATCCGTCGTTCCATTTCCTTTTCGGAACAACTGAAAATCTATCTGTCGCTCCTTTCTGGAACAACCGAAAATCAATCGTTCCGTCGCTCCATTTCATAACATCCAAAAATCAATCGTTCCGTCGCTCCATTTCATAACATCCAAAAATCAATCGATCCGTCGCTCTTTTCTGGAACTTTCTGGAACAACCGAAAATTAAATCAATCGATCCATCGCTCCCTTTTGGAACAACCAAAACTCAATTGATCTGTCGATCGATTCATCGCTCCTTTCTGGAACAACCGAAAATTAAATCAATCGATCAATCCGTCGCTCCTTTTTGGAACAACCGAAAATCAATCGATCAATCCGTCGCTCCTTTTCGGAACAACCGAAAATCAATCGATCGATCTTAAGAATCGAAAATCAATCGATCGACCGATCCGTCGCTCCTTTCAAGAACATCAATCGATCCGTCGCTTCTTTCTCGAACAAACCAAAATCGATCGATCCTTCGATCTTCTATTTGAATCAGTCGTTCCGCCAAAACTCTGAAACCTCCTCTTCCTCCGTGTCTGATTCTGACGGTAGTGAAGCCGAACCGTAGTCAATTAAATATGGATGAACATAAGAAACTTCTGAACCCGAATCTGAAATATCCATGTCCGCATCCGAATCCGAATTAGAGGATTCAGATTCATCATCCTCACCAGCATTATCATCATCATCATTCTCAGCATCCTCGTCATCATCTGAAGGAGGAGCGTTGCCTCCAGCATCATCATCATGTTACATGTTAAGGTAGAAAATACACGATAGGAGTATTTTAAAGATGTATGATTAATAAATTGTGTTACAAAAAGAGAATGGTTGAATACTTTACGAGATGGGAATGATTCCTTGAGTATGGGATGAATGATCGGTGAGTCATCGGAATCTTTGTTTGAATTGTATGTGTATTCGTGTACGTTGAATATTCAGTATATGTACACGAATATTATATATATTCTTGTATATTGGAGCACATGCGGGATTCAATAATCATTTAGAGGCTCTCGTAGGGTACCTACGTCAGCATGTAACACATCATTCTCAGCATCCTCGTCATCATCTGAAGGAGGAGCGTTGCCTCCAGCATTAGCATTGGCTGCAGCGATCGCAGCATTTGCTTGGTCCAAAGCATCCTGTGCATTGGCTGTCTCTTCCTGAGCTGCCAAGACCGCAGCTTGAGTTAATATTGCCTCGTCCCGTGCCTCATCCCTCTCTTCCTGAGTGGCATTTGGATTTGCGTCCACTGCCATCCAACGCTCAAACGCTGCTTGCCACTCTGCTTGTCTCTGAGCCTCCACTGCGGCTGCCTGTTCATGATTCACTTGTGCGGCTCGTCTCCGTCTTCTTTCTCTACCCCAGTCTAACAAGCAGAACACAAATGTTTCGGGACCGCGACCCCCCCTTCCCATGCCATATTTCGTGTAAGAATTGGTGTGCTTAGTTGCAAAACCGATCTTGTTCTCTATACTGTAAACAGTCTCGCCATCCTGTTTACCAAATGAGTCATAATGAATGCCGACTGGATGCTGGACAAGGGTCGTCGAATTGAGGGAAGAAAACTGATACAAAATGTCACCGATCTCCTGCCTTCTTGCCATTGCTATAGCTTTCCTGTGGTTTCTCAACTCCCGGTCCACTGCAAGTGGCACCACATTCAGACCACTGACCATGTTGCTTAATTGTCTCAGCAGCAAGGCACTCACTATCTTCGCCTCAGTGAATGGTTGAAAGAATTTATAATCAGAAAACATATCCTTTGTGATAGGCCCAATCTGCCCCCCAAACTGGGGGTTGCAATACGCAAAGTGAACAGCCTTCCCTTGCCTGTTTATGTAAAAAACATGAATTGTGTGCCGGTCTGGAACAACAAATGCCCCCCGTCCGGACCTTGGTGTCACAATTGGGTTGTCGAGCATCTGGAAGAGTGCTCTAGTTGGTCCTCTGTAGACACCACTGCTGCCACCACTTCTCATCTGTTCTATGTTGTTATTTGCAGTCATGGACTCAACTTTCTTAAACAACGAGTGAACGTCATTCTGGGTCATCTGGAGTCGATGGCTTCCGTGATAGAATCTTGCTAACAACAGGTTGCACTTCTGCTTCCCTTCTTGTTCATTTTCGGAACCGAATGATCCAACAATAAGTGTCACATGGCATTTCTTCAACCGGTCACGACACGAGAACACTCTTGATTGTTTGATTCTTTCCATAGTGTACTCGGGCGTTTCCTTTATCTTGTTCTTGCACACCGTTCCGTGAATTATGATCAGTTGCACGATGTAAGTTCTTGTTCTGCTTGGATCCACTATATCAGAGCACTCAATTTTCTTAACTTCTGTTTTAACCGTGTCCGTGAGCTTCTTTGCTGTTATTCCTGATTCTGCTATCTGACGTGCAAGCTCATATCCCACCACAAAGTGTTTCACTCCTGGCAGTTCAGGTTCCTTGCCCAATCCATGGCAGTCGACAATGTTTTCTGAATTGAAAGGAGTGTCAATCAGCAAGTCATACTCTGGTAGGACAAGGTACCCATCATACTTTAATCTAACTGCGCGACTCGCAACATCAATGAAGTGCCAATGGGACCTCACCACTTGCTCCTTTTGGGCATAGTAGATACATCCATGACAAGTGGATACTACCCCGATATTGTTTTGTAGCGATTGTTTCATCTGCTGTAGCACCGAGGGCAGTGTAGTCTTCTCCTTGTCCATTCGGTTGAACAGTAGTTGCAGACATCTTCTGCAAGCAAAATTGCCACAGGACGTGCATGTTATGCCGTCGTCCGTCATCGGACAGCTTGTGGTTCCTTTTGCAGTTCGTTTTCGTTTCTGTGTCAGTGTTGTGACCGAACCCAGAACACATTGGCTCGGTTTGCACAAGGTGCTCTCGCTCAAGATTTTCTGTTGGATCCTTCTGTTGCATCTACCACCCCTTATTTCTGGGTTGGTCGCCTCCGTGTCACCAAGGGTTCGCCTGCTGGAACGTGTCATTGTGGTGATCCTTTCTGCAACAACCTTGGTTTCGTTCGATCCGTCGCTCCTGTTCTCAACAACCAATAATCGTAGGCGTCGCTCCTGTATTCAACAACAGAAAATTGTAGGGGTATTCGCTCCTTTCTGCTGTTCGATCCGTCGCTCCTGTACTCAACCATCGAAAATCGTAGGGGTATTTGGTATTCCTCCTGATCCGTCGCTCCTGTATTCCACAACCGAAAATGGGAGGTGTATTCGCTCCTTTCTGCAACAACCTACCAAAAATCGTAGGATTTCGTTGGATCCGTCGCTCTTGCACTTGTCGTTGGATCCGTCGCTCCTGTACTCGACATTCGATCCGTCGCTCCTGTACTCGACGTTCGATCCGTCGCTCCTGTACTCACCAACCGAAAATCGTAGGCGTCGCTCCTGTACTCACCAACCGAAAATCGTAGGCGTCGCTCCTGTACTCACCAACCGAAAATCGTAGGCGTCGCTCCTGTACTCAACAACCGAAAATCGTAGGCGTCGCTCCTGTACTCAACAACCGAAAATCGTAGGCGTCGCTCCTGTACTCAACAACCGAAACTTGTTCGCTCCTGTACTCAACAACCGAAACTTGTAGGGGTATTTCGTTGCATCCGTCGCACCTGTACGATCCGTCGCACCTGTACGATCCGTCGCTCCTGTACTGAACAACCGAAAATGGTAGGCGTCGCTCCTGTACTCAACAACCGAAAATCGTAGGGGGTAGGGGGTATTTGGTTCGATCCGTCGCCTGCAACAAGCGAGAAGCGAGAATGAAAAAATTTTGGTGTTAGTTATGATTCTAGAGGAAACAGACGGCAGTACTACGCAGTACTTGATAAAAGAAAAAAGAAGAAAGTATTTGTATTAAACTATGTCCCGTCGTTCGTCTGTGAAGCGATCGCACCGTGCGTCGTCGTCGTCCCTCTCAGCACCAATCGATTGATCGTACCCGCCGTCGTCCCTGTCCGAAGCGATCGTACCCGCCGTCGTCACTCTCTGGAGCGATCGTACCTTCAAATCGATCGATCGTACCCGCCGTCGTCCCTGTCCGAAGCGATCGTACCAGCCGTCGTCACTCTCTGGAGCGATCGTACCTTCGTCGTCGTCGTCCCTCTACACACCAATCTGCCCAAATTTAAAAAAAAAAAAGACAAACTGTTAGTACCCTTGTCGTCCCCGTCCGAAGCGATCGTAGCGATCGTACCCCCATCGTCCCTCTCTGGAGCGATCGTACCTTCGTCGTCGTCCCTCTCCGCAACGATCGGTTGTGATTTTCGTCTTCCTTTTCGTTGTTTTCAATGTCAGTACGTCGTATATCTGGGTAAGCCAGGTAGTTCCAGGACTTCAACACACCCGACCTCCGTGATATGAATCGGACAACAGAGCAGGAAGCAAGAGCGGCCGTTCTCAAGCTCCCCACAGCGTGTGTCTTCTTCAAAGGAGATGGTCCCGGTGCCTGATGGCTAGGTTAAACTGGACCGGCCAGAATATTCCGATGCATGAGATGAAACGAAAATGAAAATGAAAATGAAAATTATGACACATCCCATGAGGGAGATGTGGGGCGGAAAATTCACCGAAGAAAATGACGTAAGAAAAAAAGACAGAAATGTATGTACGATGCGGTACTAAGTATACATGCTGGAAAAAAAAAATGACATGGCGCTGTACACCGTACGCATATGTTACTAGTACAAAATTTTTGGCGCGAAGTAGCATCATACACATCCTACTATACTGTACTACTAGTGTCTTCCCCACAATGAGCCAATCAAAAAATTCGTTATGAATGAGCCAATCAAAAAATTCGTTATGAATGAGCCAATCAAAAAATTCCTTATGAATGAGCCAATCAAAAAATTAGAAAATAATTGTAAGTGGAAGGAGTAGCGTCGTTTGAATTTGAAGTGTACACATCCTACTATACTGTACTACTAGTAGTGTCTTCCCCACAATGAGCCAATCAAAAATTTCGTTATGAATGAGCCAATCAAAAAATTCCTTATGAATGAGCCAATCAAAAAATTAGAAAATAATTTTAAGTGGAAGGAGTAGCGTCGTTTGAATTTGAAGTGGAAGGAGTAGCTTCGTTTACGGTTTAAAACTGATGTCAATGTGTAAAGACAGTTTCACGTTGTTTTTTTGGAAATGGTTCGTTTCGAGCATTGTTTCGAGCAAAGGCCCACGGTGGGGGAAATGGAAGTTCATCACACGATCGTGACAACAAGTGAACAGTTGGGGATGAGCTCAACCAGTTGAACCATTGCCTATTGCATTTTGAAAGGTTTTCAGATGGATCATCGTTTCGAAAGGTTTTAAGATGAATCATCAAAATTCGATCGGCGTGGGGACGGTTTTTCACACATTGTTCGACGCATCGTTCCCTTCCACAACAATCGAATCGGTCTCTATCTTTAACAATCAATTCAACAGTCAGGGAATACCTGCAGATACATCATGGCAAGGCACAAAAAGAAAAAAGGCACTACATTTCCTGCGTCAGGACGCCCCACCAATAGAAGAAGATCTACCCGTTCCGCACCAGAGGAGGAACCTGAAAGCCCAAAGTCCATACCAGCACCACCATCCGATAGCGAGTCTGAGTCCTCAGCAAATGGATGGCCTACACCTCCAAGTCTGCCATCCAAAAATCCCTTACCAGACTGGCCCCCAGCTGTGCTTCAGATCTACGAACAGGAGCAACAACATGGATATTCTAGCAATTTGGAGCATTCGACTGCCACTCCCGTCGGTTCCAACAATTCGGACCATTCCACTGCCCCAACCATGGACGACACTACCAACAGTGATGGTGCCAATAACAACAGTTCAAATAACTCGGATCATTCCACAGCCCCAACCAAGGGTGACAATTCGAACAATACTAATGGTACCAATGGGGACTATAATGATCCCAAGTTCCGAAAGCAGCAGAGGTTGAACCGGAAAATAAATCAAAGGGCCGAATCTGTCATTGAGATGAAAGACAGTACTTCCATGAAGAAGTTTAAAATGGTGGCGGCAAACGTAAAAGTACTGCAGACACTCACCACCTTTGAGGATGAAAAAAAACACCTAGAATGTCCTGGCTCTATGCATGGTTTATTCTGCTATGACGAAGTTGTTGAGAAACCACATTTAAAACCAACTGCCACAACCGAGAATGAGGACTACAAGAGAAAGGATGAGCCAAAACTAACATTCCTTGTGGGTCCAGGTTTTAATGCCTATCGGCGGTCCTTTGGAGAACGCTTGATCGATGCTGGCAATTGGTTCGTGAACAATTCATTTGATCCTAACAAACCAGAAACCCGAGTCGATTGGTTCTTGAAAAATTCATTTGATCCTAACAAACCAGAAACCCACGTCGGACCTTATCACACAGAAAGTGTACGACACCATTTCAGGGCAGTTTTTGGTGCTAGAGGGCGAGGTTCAGATGAGCAAGTGGAAGAAGCGCATGCAAGAATTGAGGAGGCAGATCAGCTTTTGACAGAGGAACAAATCGAAACCATTATTAGTGGTGAAACTAATGGTATGACAATGCAACAAAGATTCCACTTCCGTGGTATGGTATACACTCAGATCACAGATGACGACCCGACCGCTACTACTGTGTCACAAAGGAGTTTGGAAAAGTACATCCGAAACGTGAAACAAGCCATCAAAGGGAAGAAGAAGAAGAAAAAAAAAAGGGGGGGGAAGAAGGGCAAGAAGAGCTCAACATCAAGCCTTCCGTTCGACCAGAGGAAAAAGCCACCACCAGGATCGGATCCGGGAAAAAAGCCACCACCAGGATCGAATCCAGGAAAGAAGCCACCACCTAAGTAAGACACAGGATGGGTATCAAAACATTGTAAAAATGGATCAAATAATTTAGGAATTAGTAGTAAAAATTACGATACTATTATAATATCAATAAAGATGTACTCTTACAACCCAAAAAAAACAATAAACTTCTTACTAGTACCAGGAATTATAGTATGATGGATGTAAGTTCTGCTTTCTCAGTAAAATTCCCAGCACCAGAGTTTACACAACAGACTGTGCATATTTCCTGTGTATGGGTCAGCACACTGTCACAAATTTTTTGTATTCCACACTGAATAATGGTGTGTACTATATGCATCTATTAGAAAAGTAAATAGGAATAAACTTCTTGCTACCAATTATATTATGAATGTAAGAAGTTCTGATTTGTCAGAAAAATTCTCAGGAACCGAGTTTACACCACAGAAAAGGCAGATTTGCTGTGTATGGGTCGCACTAACTATCATTTGTTGTATTCCACACTGAATAATGGTGACTATATGCATCTATTAGAATATTAAAAATGAATAAACTTGCTATCAATTATATTATGGATGTAAGTTCTGCTTTCTCAGTGAAATTCCCAGCACCGGAGTTAACACAACAGAATGTGCACATTTCCTGTGTTTGGGTCACACTGTCACGAAATTTTTTTGTATTCCACACTGAATAATGGTGAGTATATGCATCTATTAGAATAGTAAATAGGAGAAAAAAACTTCTGGCTACCAATTATATTATGAATGTAAGTTCTGATTTGTCAGAAAAATTCACAGTTTCCGAGTTTACACCACAGAAAATGCATATTTGCTGTGTAGGGGTCGCACTAACTATCATTTGTTGTATTCCACGCTGCATAATGGTCGGTATATGCATCTATTAGAATAGTAAAAAGGAATAAACTTGCTGCCAATTATATTTTGGATGTGACACCTGGTGTCTGGGGACCATACCCGGTACACCACAGAATGTGCATTTTCCCTGTCTATGGGTCACAGGTTCCGGCATTTTTTGGGGTTCTATTGTTAAAAATGCACAGAATCACAAGTGGCTATGTAAGATAATGGTGATTATTTGGTTAATAGTATGTCCAAGAATATGAAATAGAATAAACCAGGATGAAAAATTTGACAAAAAAAGTAGTAGTCCAGTCCCTTGGCAAACAAAACTATATTTCTTGTGAAGGACTCCATCCTACCACATCTGACCCTTATGGTCATAAGGGTACCACAGAGGCTGTACGATCCTTTTGATATCTATGGAGATTGTCATTATATATGTGAATCTATCACTGCCAGTACTACTGCACGTACGCGTAGTGGTTGAACTGGTGGTGCTGCTGGTATACTTGTGTAGTAGTACTACTGCTGGTAATTTTTTCCTACTGTACAGTAGGGAATGGTAGAGCCAAAAATACAATCGGTAGTGAATATGGGTACAGTAGAGAATGAACAGAGATGTGCACAGGTGGATGGAAAAAAAATTATGGCGCGGGTGGGAATCCTCTTAAACATTTGGCCACGTCACCTACAATTTCCATAGTGAAGTGTATGCCATTACAAGTTGCGTGGATGGTGAAAGGAAAATGATTAACAGGTTTTTTGTTAGTAGTGAAAAAACTGTGTTCACAATTTTATGGCTTCACATATTTTTTTTACTTCATATTTTTTTTACTTCCGACGCCCGAAAAAATGCCTACCGTATATGATGAGTATCAGCAAATAGAAAAGAAAGCAGATTGCAATGCACCAAGAAAGAATCGAAGTGGAAAAATTGTATCCAATGCTAATACAGGTGCTGATATTACTGCTAGTATTACCCCTACGAAATCGAACCCAAAGACAAGTAGAAAACTACCACCCACCTCAGGTGGTGCTGATGAAAAAAATAAAAGAACCAAGAACAACCCGACCGCGGTTTTCGTTGGTACCACACCACCAACCAACAAACCCCCCGCCGCCCCGGGTGTTGTTACACCAAGACCTATTACGACCGGTACCAAAACAACACCAAGACCGACATACGAAGCATTGCTACAACAGCTAAAAGAGAGCCAGCAGAAAGTAGCTTCTTTAGAGAGGGATGTGACAACACTGCAGAAGGATACAAAAAAAGAAGAACCCACGCTGGAGGCAACTACAACAGGGAAGAAGCCAAAGCCACAGATGGTACGAACAGTAAGTGAAGCAAAATTAGAGATAACTAAGGCGCAATCGGATGAACTTAAGAAACATCAAAAAGACGCGGGTTTGGAAGCACAGTTGACACGGCACATAAGAAATAGTTGGTTTCGTGGCTTGAAGTTTATCATGGATGAGAGTAAGGTCAAAAAAATTTTGAAGAAAGCGATTGCGTCCCGAGCTGTGGTTCTGCCATACCCCGGGTCTACTAGTGATTAGAACAGTAGTGATATGCAAATTGTGAGCTCTATTGGTTAGTCTATCTGTTGCAGTTCTAAGAGCTCTCCAGAGCAGTCGGCGATTCCGTCGACTCGCTAATTGTTTTTATCCTTATTCTTAATCCAATCCCGAGTGGACTCGTGACTGTCTTCCGGTGCACGGCATACTCCTCCATGGTACTGTTGCGTTTGGTTACTCTTCCATTTTAGGGCTATCCCTGCAATAATAGGGATGGATCCTTCTGATGTTAACCCGGTCGGTTACAAAGGGAGCAGTTTCAATAGTTACAGTTCCATTGTTATGGGCCTTGAGCACCTTGTAAGGTCCTTGTCGTGGGAAGGATAGTTTCGGAATAATGCCCTTCCTCTCCAGGGTGACATAGTCTCCTTCCTTGTAGACATGGGGAATCCTCTTCTGATTCTCTCTGATATTACTCTTGTGGATACTCTTTTGTTTCCTTGCTTGGATTGCTTCCCAATCCACTGGGAAATTCACTGGCATGAACATATCCCTTCCGAACACCAGTTGTGCTGGGGAATATCCCAATGTTGTGTGGATGGCGCTTCTGATGGCATACGCCGCTTTGGTGGTGAATTCCTCAAAAGGATCCTTCTCGTGGAGATCCCTTTGTTCCAAGTTAAAGGACAGTAGGCAGTCCTTCAGAACCTGATGGATTCTTTCCAGCACTGAGTTGGATTGTGGGTTCCAAGCGCCACTCGGTTTCCTTTTCATCCCCATGTTGTCACAGAGCTCTTGGAACTCTGCTTTGAACTCACTCCCGCCATCAAAGCCAATTTCCTTTGGGCGCGGATACCTTGCTAGCCAGGTACTGTCTAGCAAACGTTGAGTTTCTGCTGCATTTGGGGAGTCCTTCAGGTGAGCCAGTTCAAACCATCCGGTCACTGGGTCCACCATGGTGAGGACATGGATGTGGTAATCTTTACCATTTTTATTGTGGACAGTTGCAGGTCCCCAGAGGTCCACGTTGACTCTCTGCCATTTGGTGACCTCAACTGCTTTCTCCGGTAGTAGTCCATACTTCTTCCGGCCACTCTTTTTGAACATCTGGCATGTGTGGCAGTGTTTACATAGGTCCTGGACGTCCTTCCGTAGGCCTCTCCAGGTGAACACTGAGCGTATGCTCTGCTCCATTCTCTTTTCTCCGGGATGGACCAGCATGCTGTGGTACCATTCCATAACTCTATCCTTGAGTTTTTCTGGGATCAGAATCTTCCCTTCCTTGTGGATTAGACTGTAACCTTCCACCATTTTGGTGGTCAGTCGATTGTCTTTTTCCAGAGCACTCATGATTCCGGTGTCCTTTTGCTGGTAGAACTGAATCATGTCCGGGGCAAGTGGGAATGCACTATTGCCCTGGAATTCCTCCGGTTCTTCTCCAAGTGGGAATAATAGTTGCCGGAGGTGCTCTTCCTCATCCGCGTAGGTGAGGGGCTTATTTGGTGGTAGCCATTCCACTGTATCTGCCGGATCATCCGTAATGTCCAGGCGAGACAGCGCGTCTGCTGCATCGTTGTCTTTGCCAGCCACATGCTTGACTACCGGGTGGAACTCCTCCATGAGGAGTCTCCACCGGACCATTCTCTGCGTCGGCATCTGCTGATACAGCAGATTGAGGTGATCCGTGTGAATAATTACATCTTGTCCTCGTAGGATTCCCTCAAACGCTTTCAAGCCTTCCACTATACCAAGGAGTTCTTTTTCCCCGACAGTGTAGTTGAGCTGCGCAGAGTTCAGTTTCCTTGTGTAGAAACCAAGGGGCTTGCCATCTTGGCATACAGTTGCTCCCAGTTGCCTGTCGCTGGCGTCTGAGTAGAGATGAAATGGTTTTGTAAAGTCCGGGAATGCGAGTCTCGCTTCATCTGCGAGCATTCTCTTCGCCTCCATGAAAGCTTTCTGCTCTGCTGGACCCCAGTACCAGTTCATTTTGCCCTTTTTCCCTGCTAGCTTGTTCAGAGGGGCTAGGATGTGGGAGCGGCGCTTCCACATGTCCCGGTAGAAATTTACCATTCCAAGAAACATCTTGAGTTGCTTGGTGTTCTTGGGGGCTTCCAGACGCTTCATCGCCTCCAGCTTCTTTGGCTGGGGTTGGATGCCCTCTGTTGTTAGCAGAAATCCCAGATATTCCACTTCTCTCTGCATGAAGAAGGATTTTCTGAGGTTGGCGCGAAAGCCGGCGTCATCCAGTCGTTGTAGGACTGTATCGATTTTGTGGAGATGATCCTGTTCGGATTCGCCTTCCCTCTGGATGATTAGGATATCATCAATATAGACCAAGACATAGTCCAGATCCCCTAGGAGGTTCATCATGACTGATTGGAAGATGTCGGGCGCACATGCGATTCCCATTGCCAGTCTTTTGTAGGCATACTTTCCCCATGGGAGAATGGTAGAGCAAATCTTTTGGCTTTCCTTGCAGATGGGAATTGTGTAGTAGCCTTGGGATAAGTCTAGCGCCGTAGCTGATTTGAACTTTTGGAGTCTTTGGATTGTTTCCCCTATCCTTGGTAGTGGAAACGGTTTCCTCTGAATGGCGGCATTCATCTTCCGGAAGTCCGTTAGAACGCGAATGTCCCCTGTCTTTTTGGGTTGGCAAAAAGTAGGGGATGCCCATGGAGAGTCATCATCGTGGGGGAGTTTTTCCAGGACTCCAATGTCACAGAGCCTGTTGATTTCCTTCCGGAGTGCTTGTTCAAAGGCATGGGGTACTGAATAGTACCGCTGCCGGACCGGTTTGACCCCTGGTTGGAGCTCAATGGACACCGGTTCTATGTTTTTGAGAAGACCCAATCCTCCTCCAAAGAGTGTTGGGAATTTCTTTAGCGTTTTCTTCAAGGCGGTCTTGGACGCGTCCGTAATCTCCAGGTCATTGACCATAGCGTCTATATCGACTTTGGAGTAGTCTGCATCCAGAATTTTGGCTTGCCTCTCTTCCTCCTGCTGGAGGATTGGACTCTGTGTGTTGGCAAAGAATACTGCCTCGCATTTGTCCGGGTCAGCGAGCTCCCCCATTCCCTTCATGGGGATGGAGTCACCCTGCCATTCAATTGTCCGGGAACTGTATTTTATGTCCAGTCCCAGTTGTGCCATTAGGTCGGATCCTATGATCATGTCATAGGGCACTTCCTCATGGTGGTGATACTCATCCACTTGGAAGGTCCATTTGATGGTCTTGGAGTTTGAAAATTCTATCAGCCTTAGTCCCACTGAAGCCGCAGACTTGGTTCTGAACTTGCCCCCGTAGGTATTGTAGGTGACAGATCTTTGGTCTCGGTTCGTTAGTTGACTTCGGTCGACAAAGTGCCTTAGTATGATGGATTTGGAGCAACCGGAGTCTAATAGGCCCCGGAGCATCCTTCCCCTTCCCTTGTGGTCCAATACCTCCACACAGACGTCCGCAAACCGATTGATTATGCGGGGTCCAGTGTGGATGGTATCAACCATTCAGTTGTGGGATCCTTTCTTTTTGAAGGTTTTTCTGTACTTTCTTCTGTACTCTTTGAGTTCCCGATCAGAGATGTCGATCTCGTCATCGGAGACTTCGTGGTCGGCTTGGGCCGTGGCCAGTACATAGGAGTACTCGTGATTTGATAAGTTCCTTCCCCAGTGGGGTTTGGAGTACTGCTCGTTGTCTGAGTCTTCCTTTGCTACAAAATGCTCCTTGAGCAAGTTGAGCGTCTCCCGGTCGAACTTTCCCTTCTTGGGGGGTCCGCCGGTTAGTTTCCAGCATTTGCCGGCGTGGACCTTGCCACAGGTCTTGCATAGCTGTTTGTTGCTGTTGTCCGCAGGGCGCTTCTTTTTGCCAGGGGATTTCCCGTGGTGGGTTCCTCCCCCAGGTGCGGCCTTGGGAGTCTTCTTGGCGACGCCGGTCTGCTTTTCGAGATCGGTGAGGCGTTGGTGCATTAGTGCTTCCTTTCGGATGGTGATTTCCAGATTTTCGAGCTTGTCGATAGTGGTGTTAAAGGAGTGGGTGTAGAGGTCCCAACTAATGTGTTCCAGTTTCTCGCGTTGGGAGTGGGTCATATTGGAATCTAATATTTCCTTCAGTTCTCCTTGGGTGAAACTTCTTGGTGTTTCCATTTGGTCACTGCCACATTCCCAGAGGCATTCGGGGAGGTAGCTTTGGAGCTCGGCCATTCTGTTGGCCCAGGCTCTGATGCCATGTTTGAGGTCGACGCGCATGCCTCGCATGAATCGTCGAAGGATGATGTACGAGCGTCTGCCGTTTTGGTCATTGCCAAAGATTTTGAGCTTGAGGGCATGCATGCACTCCTCCAAGACATCCTTTCTGTACTCCTGGGATTGGTAGTACTGGGTGAGGGCGCTTGCGACCTTTTTCTTTGGGATGGGGGACTCGAGGTTGTTGTCGGTCTCCGATTCTTTGTCCGATCTCGCCGTGGCTGTGTCGGTTTTGTCGGCGTTTGGAGATTTCTCCTTTGCCTTTTCCTTGGTGGCTCCCGTGGGAGTTGCGTCTTGTCCCATCGATAATAGGATGTTTGCCTGGTCTCGTTGTTCGATTTCCTGGATCTTTCTCTGTACTCGTTTGGTACTGTGGATCTTGTGGTTCGGTTCTGCCAAGTAGGTCCGCTGGAGTGTTCGTTGGACAAGTCCGAGAGCCTCGGTAGTGAGGATTCTTTGTAGAACCTCCAGTTTCTGGTCTCCGTGGAGTTTGTCATTGCCAGCAATTTTCTGGTCAAAGTCTCTTTTCCAGATGAGGAAGAGTTCTGGTCTTTCACTACCATTGAGAACTTTCAGGTAGTCACTGAATGCGATTCCACCCTGTTCACTGTCTACATTCATCTTTACGGTGGTGGCGTCTTCTGGCCAATCCTCCCGAACGATGTTAAAGGGCTTCAGTTTGGTTCCTTTAGCCGCCATGGTTAATCAGTTTTTATTTTAGTTTAGTTTAGTTACAGTATTTCTGTTATTTTTGCTGTTTGTGTTGCGATTGAGCAAAAAGTGATTGCTCAGGTCCTCCAGTTTGTTTGCTGGGTTTTCACTGCTCTCGTGATAACTCGTGTTGTAACTGATTCTCCCCCTGGTTTGTTCAGAGGTGGGAGTTGTTTCTCTCTTTAGCTCACGGGAATCCTGTGGTTCCCCGGAGTTGTTTCTGTTTTTTATTTCGTGGGATTCGGTTCCCGTGGTTCTCCGGCGTTGCTTCTCTATTAAGTCGTCACCGGGCCGGTCCCACTTCCCGTTTCCCGTGGGATTAGTGGTGTTTAGGTATTTATTCTATACCTGTCCGGATATTTATATGTTCTGGTTTTGGTCGGCATACCCTTTTTGGTCTGTCCGTCCACTCGGTGTTGGTCCAACTAGTCCACTCACTGGATTATGTGTCTCTTTTTCGACACTCATTATTTTCGATTATTTCTTTGTTGTCGACCATGGTCCTGTTTAGGTGCTCAGGTGTCTCTGTTGCTGCTGTTGCTCCCTTCTTTGGGCGCCAACAGTTGCTGGGGTCGGTCTTCCTTGTGCTGCAGACACTGGATATCCTTCTCCCTGTTTTTGCTTCTCTGCGCCTCCATTTTTGGCAGTCTTTCGGTCTCGTCGTCCTTTTTGATCGATCGGTACCTTTCTGCTCATGGTCATCAGCGCTCAGCTTGATTTTAAAATCATGCCATACCCCGGGTCTACTAGTGATTAGAACAGTAGTGATATGCAAATTGTGAGCTCTATTGGTTAGTCTATCTGTTGCAGTTCTAAGAGCTCTCCAGAGCAGTCGGCGATTCCGTCGACTCGCTAATTGTTTTTATCCTTATTCTTAATCCAATCCCGAGTGGACTCGTGACTGTCTTCCGGTGCACGGCAGGTTCCACCCCATGGTATTTCATTTGAAATTTTTTATGAGTTTAACAGAAGGTTGGTGTACCAAGGTCTTTCCACGCTGCGGCACAATGCTCAAACTTTGGCTAGAAAACATTTTCTCGGTACGTGCTTACTAAGTGAATAAATTGGTTGCTATTACTGCTTGGTTGAGATTGATGGTATATCCCCTGCTACTCTAACACTTTCTACTGCTGTGTACGCGTCGTCCTAGAGGACACACTCGATCGCGAAGGCATTGTGCCAGATTCCTTTCCAGGTAAAGTGGAGATTGTGATGCGGGAGAGTATTAGTAGTAATGGAACTAGTAGAAAGAGGCTGGGACTGAACCCAGAGTACAGAAGGTATGACAACAACAGTGAAAATGATGATTTTTATTACTTTGTGACTCGGATTCTATCAAGCATCTCTCCAATAGAGAGGGGCTACAGATGCAAAAAGACGACATGTTTGCTGAGTGAAATATTCACAGAAAGCGATGAAGCATTTGCATTGATGATGATTCATAATGAGTATGATGTTTGGGTGAATCATGTTGAGCAAAAAAGGAACGGTGTTGGCAGGATTGTGAGAAGGGGGAAGAAAAAGAAATTTTGTGACCAATACAGTGGAGAGGAACAATCATGGTCGAAGGAAGGTCTAGCACTGTTCAATAACTTGTGCAGGGAGATTGATGTGCTGAGGAAAGATCCGAGAACGGGTAGAGAGTGTGAGGAAAGATTGAGAGAGAGGCTCCGTCGCGAGAGTGAAAACGATGACAACAACAACAGTCCGTACGATGAGGACTGGGTGCAGGAGGAAGAAGTTACTGAATACATTAGTCCGGAGCTACAAGCTTTGCTAGATGTAAATGAAGATGAGGAGGGCTTTACTGGCAGTAACGATATCGTGTTGGCCAGTCTTTAAAAATTGTTCGAGATCGAACCAAAATTTGTGTGTGAGTGTGTGAGAAAACTGAACAGAGAATAAACAATTATTAGAGTAGTATCAATATTTATCAAAAGAAAGACTTATATTTTGCATCATAGTGTTTCAAAAATTTTTTCATGGGGGTCGCGATTCCTGTAATTCGGGTAATAATTGTGATTTTCCTGATGAATTTCTTGAGGGGTGTGATGGGAAATACTTGTGTCGGGATGAGAAATCAATTTTTGAGAGTGAATTTCTGCAACAGTCTCATAATATATAATGTTGGTAGGGTCGGTAATAATGAGTCAGATTGAAAAAAAATTGGGGGAAGGGGGGGATTATTTTGAGAAAACAAATATTTTTTTTTTTAAATGTTGATTAATTTGATTAAGTGACTGAAGAAAAAAAATTGAGTCTTAAAAAAGTAGGGTCGAGTATGAATTTTATTTTTTTTTTTCGTAATTTTCGTAATTGAGGTAGTTACTGGGTCGCGATTGGGGTTGCGAATCGCGAGAGAGCTAGGAATCGAGCTACGTCAAAATGAGCCAGGAATAAATCGCGACCCCCCTAAATAAATTCTTGGGAGGGGTCGCGAACCAGTTTTCGGACGGAGTCAGGTAAATGTCGATTGGGAGTCTTAGGAGCTTGGCGGCGTTTCGAAAAGATTCCTCCACGAAGAGCAGTTCTTCTAGTCCTCCGGTCTCTGTAAATAGGGGGACTTTCATGCTGTCGGTTTGGTCCTCATCGACATTGTATAGGGTGAAGAGCTTAGGCTTGGTTCGATCGAAGGAGCTCTTGTAGGCAATAGGGGGATCTCTGTAGATGCCTGCCATGTTGCTTGTTGGAGGTACAAGGTGTCTCTTTTGTTGAGGATAAGAGGGGTCTATTCGATTTTGAATTCAGTACTGAGTTCTACTGTTTCTACTGTAAAGCACAAACAGTAATTACTGTGTTACGGTCTAGAGTAGAATTTCGGAGTGGAATATTGTTACGTGAGTTGAACCTGAAATTAAGGTCGCGAGCATAGCCACATTTTGGCATGCTCTTGCCATAAATGTTGATTCATTGTTGATTCCCACGATTAGGCATATATCACCTTCTGGGACTCAACTGAAATGTATTCATGATTGGATACATATATATATATAATATTCGATTCCCGTATGGGATTCGGTTAATTATTCAATCGTGACTGCTAGCTACGCTAGCCCGTCACACTCCTCAGGAATTGCAACAAGCTATTGACCTCATTGACAATGTTTTTGCCTCTGCTCAATTTGCTGTCAGATGCACTGTGCATAAAACATTTGGTGTTTCACCTGGAGCTATTGCCTTCCATCGTGATATGTTCCTTCCAATCCCTATCATCACTGATATCAAACTCCTCAGATCCAAACGCCAATCTGTTATTGATCAGAATGCGCTCAGAGAAAACAAGCGTCGTAAACACCATGACTACAACATTGGTGATCAGATCATGATCTTCAACTACAAGACTGATGCGCTTGGTTCCAGAGCAATTGGCCCATTTACCATCACTCAAGTCCACACCAATGGTACTGTATCTTTCCTTCGCAATGAGCATATCATTGAACGGATTAATCTCAGACGTATCAAGCCTTATCATTCCCCATGAGATCTTTCCAAGTTCAACAAGATCTATCTCGAGAAGAAAGATAATGTCGTATGTCCCAAAACTACGACACACAAGAAATATACAAGAAACAAACCATTTATATTTTAAGAAACAAAACAATGTTTCTATCAACTTCAAGGTTCTCTATGACTGATGTCCCCAACTCAGGTTCTCTATGACTCTAGGTTCTTTGAAGAACTGTTCTTTATGTTCTTCAAGACAGTTTCTCTACGTCTGTTTGAATTCTTTCAACACGGCGTTGTACGAGAAACATTCTATTTTATCTTTTATCTAATTTCATTCATAATTCTTTAATTCAAAAATTATCAACACAACTATTTCTATCTTCTATCTTCGGTCGTTTTCTTCTGGTTTCCAGAGATACGACAGTTGAAAGGGTTCCACCTGGCATTTGAACCTCGGGGAAGGTTCTTTCGAAAGCTAAGACACTGAATTTTTGTCCAGGTATAGGTAATAGAAACAAGAAGAGAGTTCTTGTCTTCCGTTTTATTGTCCAAAGATAGCCTATTTTTCGTGTCTCGATTAATTAATTAAAATTAATTAATTCTCGTATTTTGCGCGATAACACTAGTTATTTTCGTTCGTGTGTGTTTTAATTTAATTTTGTGTGTGTTTTAGTGTGTTTTTTACGCGCAATCCGTGTGTTCTATAGAAAACCGTGCGGTGCACGAAAAAAAAAATTAGAAGAAAAATAATTTTGATGTTTGTGGTACAACTTCTACGTATTTTCTACACAAAGCAACACTTATTTCGGAACGCAAACACTTCGGTCATCGCACAGTTATTTCGGAACGGAGGAAGTAACTCGATTACTAAAGAAATTACTGAAATGACTCTTCATTTTTTCCGTTGTGCCCTTTTTCAAATTATTACCTAGGCGCGAGTGCACGTGCTCATCCGAGAAAACTTCGGATTACAGTAATAATCGTAAGGTTTACCGGTACTACTGACAAATTCCTGACAGCTGTTCCCAATCTCGTGTACTTGTAGAACCGAGGGACAGCTTTCACGAATTTCATAGTATGATTTGATTGGTTCAAAAAATTATTGAAGGTTACGTAAGGTTACGGTAATCTTGATTGTAATCGCCTCCTGGAGCACAAAACCGTTTTCACTTTCACGTACTACAAAGTTCTTATCAGCTGTCCCGGGGTTCTACGTCCCCGACTACTGATTTCTACTGAAACCCGGGGACAGCTGATAGGAATTCTGTAGTATTGATATTGTAACCACAATAAGGCAATTGCTGTACAAACTCAAGCAAGTAATCTTAGGGTACGTAAGGTTTACCGGTAAGTTACGAATAAGAAAGTAATCTTAATCGTACGGTAGTCACAACAAAAAGAGAAGCAAAGTGCGGAACGTACTACAAAATTCCTAACAGCTGTCCTCAAGTCCACGTAGAAATTAGTACATAGGCGCGTATAAGCAACGGACAGCTGTTAGGAATTTTGTAGTACGGTACTCGTAAGGTTCAACCTAAACATTGAACATGGGCCATAAAAAGTCTTTTTGATATAAATAATAATAATTGTAACTCACCAGCATGTTACACGTACCGTATGGTACCATACATACCGTAGAATACCGAATGCTACCAAAAAATGACCATTCCACTGCTTTTGGGTCCTGCGATGCACATCAACTTGTTTTGAACTAACTTAACTTACTGTACAAGCACGTACCTTTATCGTACGGTAAGGCTTTACGTACCGCAAGGAAAGGTTTCACACTTTGTTTCTTCGTCGTTCCCGAACTAGAACGAAACTTCCACTTACAGTATAGCCCCCCAGATTTCTGTGGAAGAGAAAGCTTTCCGTTGTCCGTCAGATACGGTACGAACCTGCGAAGTTAATCGTTAGCTAATACTTCTAGAAATACTTTGTACTTTTGAAATTGGAGGTGCCATTCTCAAATCCTGGAAGAGAAGGATTTGTAGCCTCGGGAGAAATTGTATGTGATCGTCGATGCACGACGGAAGATTGTACAAGCACAAGTAACTTACGAGTTCTCATACTCTATTTTTTTTATTGGTGCAATAGCATCTGTTGTTACCCTGACAACCTTCCCATCCATTCTCTGTTCTCACAAATCGAAATCTCCCTGCATTCAATCTCAACCAATCTCAAAACACATCGAAACAACACACAAACCGAAAGCCGATCGACATTCAACGCGATTGACATCCACGCACAAACACAAACACACACACGCGTACATCCGATAGAAATCGATCCAAAATACAATCATGATCGCCAGGAACCAGAACCACAAGATCGTCAAGATTTTCCTGCTATCATTCTTGTCGATGGCACAAACGTCGGCGGCGCTGAAAGTCGGCGACACCATCTGTACCGAGGGGTTCGTTATGGATTCCTTTTGCATCGATCGCGGAACCCTGTTCGACAATCCCACGGTAAGAACCCTCGAGGGTCCCGAGAAGCACTCCATCCACTGCCTGGTCGACGTCGAATCCTGCATCTCGTCGCCGTTCGAGGTCCTCCTGGATCCCTCCACTCCCGGTGATCTATACCGGCGCGGGTTTCGCCTCGACGGCAAGTCCCAGGAGCAAGCGGTGGCACTGGCCCGGTCCGTGGGAACCTGCACCACGTGCACCAGCGACGGTGTGGCTTCCCCCCACGCAAAGGGATTCCGTGCGGCCATCAAGGCCACGATTACCGATCTGAAGGAGGATGATCCCACCGTTCCGCCCACCATCTCGGCACTTGCCATGGAGGACACCACCGCCTACGCGGGAGTCGAGAGCGCCTGTCAGACCTTTTTCGGAATGCAAGATATTCTCGACGTTTCGGCAGCGAGCACCGAAACCGAAACCGGGTGTTCTCTCGGCGTGGGTGCGGAGATTTGCACGACGGGCTTTGTCATGGATCTGTTTTGCATCGACCGCGGAACCCTGTTCGACAATCCCACGGTGAGAACCCTGGAGGGTCCCGAACAGCACTCCGTCCACTGCCTGATCGACGTCGAATCGTGCATCTCGTCGCCGTTCGAGATCCTGCTGGACCCTGCCACCGAGGGGGGACTGTACAGTCGTGGATTCCGGCTCGATCCCGACAGCAAGCAGCAGGCCGTGGCACTGGCGCAATCGGTCGGAACGTGCACCGAGTGCGATCCCAACAACACCAAAGACAACTCCCACGTGAGGGGATTTCGCGTGGCTGCCAGGGCCACGATCGTAGATCTCAACGCGGACGACGACTCGGTTCCACCCACGATTCGGGTTTCGGCCATCGAGGACACGACCGCCTACGAGGGAACCGAGAGCGCCTGCGAGAGCTTCTTTGGACTGCCGGACATTGCCGATTGCGACGGCGGTGGTGCCGGCGGATCGCCACTGGATTCCATTGCCGTGGACGCGACCGCGAGTCAGAATGCCCTCCGCAGAAAGCACTTTGCCCACGCCTCGCTCATGCTGATCGGGTGGGGATTCCTGCTCCCGTCGGGAACCCTCGTGGCGAAATTCTTCAAGCACCGCCCCGACGGAGCATGGTTCCGATTTCACCGGATGATCCAGACCATTGGCCTCCTCTCGGCACTGGCGGGCTGGATCATTGCGCTGGCCAATTTCAACGTCTTTATGGACTACGGTCAGACCAACTTTCGCCACGGCGTCTGCGGCATGGTCGTTATGATCCTGGGATTGCTCCAGCCGCTCAATGCCTTCTTCCGGCCCCATCCTCCCGAGGGGGACGAAGCAAAAACGAAGGCACGAACCATCTGGGAGGTCGTGCACAAAACGTCCGGGTGGGTGGCGGTGGCCCTGGCCGTGCCCACGATCGTATTGGGAACCAAGAGCCTCCCCGTTCCCGACGACCAAACCAGTGTCCAGATCGGCTATGGGGTCGGATGCATCGGTGGCCTTCTCCTGCTGTTGGCGGCACTGTTCTACGACAAGACTAGCTACACGAACACGGCCGACAACGGACCCCACGGATCGAAAACCGAGCAAGAAAACGAGCATGCGTAAGGAGATGAGGCCTAGTAAGTGGTGGAGTGGAGTGCGGAGTGGTGTTGTGTTGTGTTGTGCTGTGCTGTGTGTTCCGGAATGAGTCATCCTCCGCACGCTGCTGGTGGTAGCATGCTGGGAGTGTGAAACAATTGAAAAGAGTTTTCATCCATGTTGTTTATCCCGAATCAGTTGTCAAGCAGGAATGTGAAACACGAAAATAACTAGTAGAAACTAATTTGCGACATAAAAAAGGACTACTATGTAGAAATCACCACCCCCTCTGAATCATTGTCATTGGCTATTGTAGACTCTCCATGGGGGCGATTTGGAAGACTGGGTTGAACAGATTAGTTTGTGATCGCTAAATTTTCTTAGCTGTAATTTTGCTTCGCAGAAGATGGAAATTACAGTACGGAATTTTAATGGTTGGGCGATGCGTACACGTAGCATTCCTAAGCAATGGAGCTACTACTTCAGTTCGAAAGTTTGTCGCCTAGCTAAAGGGTCTCTCGCACCAAAGCGTCCAGGAAACAGTCGTGGTACCAAGTGGGATTGTCTCCCCACGACTTTCCAAACGATTGGAGGTGAAAGTCCTGGTCCCAGAGGCGCGTGAACATCTTGTTTTCGGTCATGGAGAGGATGGTTCCGAGCTTGTGTTCGGCCATTTCGGGATCGTCTCCCTTCACCACCTTTTTCACGTCGTCGATGATCTTGTGAACGTTGTCGTCCGTCATGGAAAAGCCACAGAAGAGAACTTCGTTGGTCAAAAAGATGCCATGCAGGCGACCACGGAGTGCTTGGTAGTTGTCGGGGTACCGCATGTAGTCCTTCCGACTGAGAATGATGCTCTCGGGGTAATTGACGCAGCCGTGCAGCTTGAGCATGCTATTGTGCGAGTTGCTGCCCATCAGCTTTCTGGAATCCCAGGGAAGACAGTAAATCTGCTGCCCACAACTCTCGGCGGCGTCCTCGTACAGACAGTCGTAATTTGTGGTGACGGCGGGGCACCGGAGTGTCTTGAGGAGGGCGTGCGCTGGGGTGTAGCGACACGCCTCGCTGATCACCCCTGCAACGGACGGTTTGAACTCTTCGAGCAAGTCTTCCTCGAGAATCGTGGGTTGATCCAAAAAGCTGAGGTCCTGGAGGTGTTTTTTGTCTTCCTCGGAGTAGCCCGCTTTGTCGGCTAGCAGCCCCAGCAGTGCCCCCCAGCTGGGGGCACCCGAGGGAATCGAAATTCCGGCTCCAATGAAGATAGCGAGTCGGTTGGAATTTTTGACCGTGGCGAGCTGCGACACACGCACCCTTTGCTCTTCCGAGAGCATCCAGAGGGGTCCACTTGCGAACGGACACTTGTCATCGCGGAGTTTCATAGCGGAGACGTACGTCGTGTGATCGGGGACGCACAGGGCAACGTCTACTCCGTAGGTATCCACTGCTGAGTACGCCTCGGACATCAAGTCTGCGAGAACGCTTGCTTTGTCGTCACCGACGCCAGCAAGGAACGACGTGGGTTCCAAGCCAAGGAGTGGTTTACCTCGTCGGTAGGCGGACCACTCTCCCTTGAATTTTTTTCCCGCCGTTGCCAAAAAGGCCTGGAACAAAGCGAGGGCGTCGCCGGCACCGGATGGCAAACCCACTTGGAAAAACTTTGTTTTGCACGATGGCTTCTCGGTGGCTTCGATCGTTGTTCCCGGTTTCCAAACCGAAGCGGCGTTCGCTTCGAGGAGCCCATCCGCGGCAACGCCACTGGCGGCGCAATGCAACACAAACACGTGTCCACAGCTGAATCAATAACAGGACGGGAGTGAGGATCAAGAAGACAGCAGAAGCATTAAGAAACAGACGTGCGTTCGCGTGGTACACCGCTGCTGTATCTCATCTGTGCCAGACACGGCGACGATGCCGATTGTGATGTCAATCGTTCGTAACGCGTCTTGAGTATGTTGTCGAGCTAGTTTTCACTTACGAAGCACTTGGTTCTTGTTTGGTGGAGGAAGTCATCGCATGGGACGTATTGTGTTTCAAAACTATCTCGAGAAGGTAGAAGTATCAACATACCGTGTTCATTGCAGTGAAAAATTATTTTGTTAGTCACCAACGAAGGAGATACGGTACTGGTAAGCTTACTCGTTGCTCTAGTCTGAAATCTCAAGTTTTCGCGTGGTGGTTGCCAAAAAACCTAACGTCTTTGATACCCCGATTCGTGAAATCTGTCCCGCTTTTCTCCATACTTGTATTCATTTTCTACGTGGACTACACGTATCTAAGACTCATGGAATCGTTGATGAAATTATTCCGCCAGTCAAATGCGAAAGAAGCGGACGATTAATTACGTAAGGTTACTACCTCCGGTCCAAAATACTGGACCGACTTGCACGTAGTTTTGCGTAAGCTTAGGCAAAAGTAAACCTTACGGTATTTTGGACCAGAGGTAGTAAGTGACACTCCGGTAAAGCGTGTGGAGTTGTAAATGTCCCGTCAGCGTGTGATTATGGTGCATTTTATAGCTATTCCCTTCCAGTAGGATTTGTACCAGATCTAAATACCCCAACTGTTAGCAACCCTATATTATAAGATGTACATGATGCTAAGATACAGATGCAACTGTAGAACTAAAAGAGGGATACTAGTACTAGACAGGATGCTAGACAGGATGCTACTAGGCCCTTCCAGTAGGATTTGTACCAGATTTACATACCCCAACTCTTAACAGCCCTATATTAGAAGATATACAGGATGCTAAGATACAGACACAACTGAAGAAGCAAGAAGGCGATACTAGACAGGATGCTAGTAGACAGGATGCTAGGCCCTTCCAGTAGGATTTGTACCAGATTTACATATCCCAACTCTTAGTAGCACCCCCCTATATTATTAGAGATACAGGGTGCTAAGAAATAGACTAAATTGTATAAAAGACTGCAGAATACTAAACAGGATGCTTGGCAGGATGCTAAGCTTGTAGTAGGATTACTAGTACTAGATCTACATACCTCAGCTCTTAGCACCCCCCTATATTACTATTCTTAGAGATACAGGGTGCTAAGATATAGATGGAACAACTGAGGATAGATCAACCACCACTACAACCACCAGTCACCACTATTACGAATAGTAGACGGCAGTCACTACTACTAATAGTAGAGGGTGCTATTAGTAGTTGATTTGTCTGAAGACTAGTGTAGAATCAACAACTGAGGAGAGATCTACTACTTTAACCACCAGTCACTACTATTAATAGTAGAGGGTGCTATTTGTACTAGATTCATTGGAGGACTAGCCTAGAATCAAATAAGGATAGATCTACTATTACAACCAACAGTCACTACTACTAATAGTAGAGGGTGCTATTAGTAATTGATTTGTCTGAAGACTAGCCTAGAATCAACTGAGGATAGATTTACCACTACAACCACCAGTTACTACTAGTAGTACTACCAGTAGATGGTGGTATTTGTAGTAGTTGATTTTGCTGGAGACTAGCCTAGAATCAACTGAGGATAGATCTTCTACTTCAAACTTCCACTTCGTAGGTAACTGTACCGGTATTCTGAAAGGGGTTCGGGAGCGTCAAAAAAAGGCGCTACTAAAAGGGGTTCGGGAGCGTCAAAAAAAGGCTTCTACGAAATTCCTAACAGCTGTCCTCCAGTCCACGTAAAAATTAGTACATATGTGCGCAGAACCAATGGACAGCAGTTAGGAATGAATCTTTCATTATTTAAGCGTGGTAACGCAGAAACATGCTACTCCGGGTTCCTTAGGGCCCCAGAGGTTGTCGTATGTCCCAAAACTACGACACACAAGAAATATACAAGAAACAAACCATTTATATTTTAAGAAACAAAACAATGTTTCTATCAACTTCAAGGTTCTCTATGACTGATGTCCCCGACTCAGGTTCTCTATGACTCTAGGTTCTTTGAAGAACTGTTCTTTATGTTCTTCAAGACCATTCCGAGTTTCTCTACGTCTGTTTGAATTCTTTCAACACGGCGTTGTACGAGAAACATTCTATTTTATCTTTTATCTAATTTCATTCATAATTCCTTAATTCAGAAATTATCAACACAACTATTTCTATCTTCTATCTTCGGTCGTTTTCTTCTGGTTTCCAGAGATACGACACTGTAATTACAGTCGATTACAACGACCACCATTGTCAATTCTTTGAATTGATTATAATTCTTAACCTATCTTCATCCGGATAATTAACCTACTCATACCATTTAACCTTACGGTACCTCAACACGTACCATACCATACCTTCCAAGGTTAAGGTTACCAACATCATACCAACCTTCGGTCATTCATACCTTCGGTCATTCATACCTTTGGTCATTTATTTTTAAGTTTATTTTTTATACTTAAGCAAACAAGCTTAAGGTTCTCCGACAACACTTGACAACTACTTCCCTTAACTACAAGTTGTCTAAGGTATCCACCAATACCTTCTCACTTATATATATATATATACCAACACATATATACCTACACATACCCAGCATTACCCAGCAACAACCATGTCTTCTATTACACCTCTTCCATTTAAGTTCGACTTCGAACCAGAAGAACTTGAAAAGGCTGAGTACAAACGTGTTATAACCACTGAAACTGAGACTGAAACAACTAAGATAAAGGTATCCTTTATCACTACAACGTCCACTCTCTTACAATTGCTTCATTCTATTTATGAATTTACTGAAGCGCGTCATGCCATGGGTTGGACAACAGGCCCAAAACTCTATGCCAAGTTCCCAGACATTCTACGAAACTATTCTGATAAGACTTGGTGGAGAACCAACATCATTGGACATACTGAAACGGTGCCTCATTTTGACGACGACGTTCGTGCCTTCATTCGGTTCAAGTTCTCTAACAACGATGACGTCTATCGAAACCACAAACGATTCCTTTCTCAGATCAAAAAGACCACTTCCATGACTGTTTCCAGCTTTGTTTCCTTGGTCACTTACCATAACAATGTGGTGCTTCCCTTGTTACCTGGTGCTCCAACCACTGCTGCAGATGCCATCATTCCTGAGGATGATTTTAAAAGCCTCATTTACGATTCCATGCCATCTGATTGGAAAGACACCTACGAAGATCATCATTCACCCTATGATGATACTCTTGCTGATATTATCACCAGAATGGAACGTTATTGTACCAAGGCCAATCGTAGGAACAACAACAACAATTCCAACAAGTCCTCCAACAGACAAACTGGTAAAAATCGGAACAACAACAACCGTCGTTCTGGCAACAACAACGGTCGGCGTTCGAACAACAACAACAATTCCTCACAGAATTCTTCCGCCAGTTCCAACTCTAATTCCAACAACAGAATCAAGGATACAGACCCATGTCCTATTCATCCTGGTAGCAACCATACTTGGGGTCAATGTTTCAAAAACATTGACAATCCTAATGGCAAGCGTCGTGGTCCTTCTAACAACAACAACAACAATCGGTCTTCAGCTGATGCAAATGCAGCAACAAGCTCTGCAAACGGCTCTCGCCCTTCTTCAGTTACAACTGCTCCCAGCAATCCGCCTTCTTCTGGTGATGGTCATGTTTGCACCTTTATTTCTCCACCTGAAGACGTTTGGGTTGACCTCTTTCATGTCAACGCTGAAATTGATGACACCTATTATCATCAGGATCTCCAACGCTTTCCAATTCAACCATCCACTGCTGATGATACACCTCTTGCTGAAGTGTTCACAGCCCCTGCTGATCCACATGATCCTTCCATTGTTCTATCTCCAGCTCCACCAGATCCCAATCCTGAACCATTTGAACCACTGATTTCCAAACCTTGCACTGATTTGGCTCCCACTACATTGACTACATGCAAATCCATCAACGATATCTCCGGCAAATTTTATTTCAAAACCCTCTTTGATAGTGGCTCCACATTTGAATTAATCTCCAAAAAGCAAATCCCCAGAACCATTCCCATCCATGTCCTTGAATCTCCAATTGGATTGGATACTCCCAATGGCAAGTTTAAATGCGCTGAATATGTTTATCTTACTGACATTATGTTTCCAGAACTCTCTTATTCCAGGCGTGTTAAGCACTTGACTTGTTTTGTGGTTGACAACATGTACTACGATTTGATCATCGGACGTGCCACTATGAAGAAGCTTGCCATCAAAATGGATTTTGAAGCCTCCCTTGTTTCTTGGTTTGATAAGGATATGCCCTTCCATCCAAGATCCTACTTCACCAATCAAACCTTGGTTCAGAAGATCATCAGCAATGAACCCTACTCCATTGCTGAAGCCTACATCGCGCAAACCTCTCAATCCTACGTTGATAGTGCAACCAAATATGAGAAAACTGATTTGCAAGAACTGGTTTCCAACCAAACCCATCTTTCCACTGACCAACAATCCCAGTTGCTTCAGATTCTCTCCAAACACCATCCTCTGTTTGAAGGTCTCTCTCACAGAGAACTTGGAATTTTCCCCCACAAGGAATTCCACATTGAACTCCAACCGGGTGCAAAACCATATCATATCAAGCAGCCCTACAGTATCCCTATCCATCAACAAGACGCTGTTAAAACTGAACTCCTTCGCCAAGTGAAACTTGGAATTCTTGAAAGATGTTATGCAACTGAATGGGGTATGCCAACCTTTGTTGTCCCCAAGCCGGATGGCTCCTGCAGAATCATTTCTGATTTTTGTGAACTTAACAAAGTCACCAAGAAACTCCACTATCCTTTGCCCAAGATCCAAGATATCTTCCATCGCCGCCGTGGGTTCAACTATGTCACCCTTATTGATGTCAGCATGCAATTCCATACCTTCAAATTGGATGAGCCTTCCACTTGGCTCTGTGTGCTTGTAACTCCTTTTGGCAAATTCAGATTACTCAGACTTCCAATGGGTTTTCTCAACTCTCCAAGTTGGGCGCAAGGCTGTATGGAATCCCTTTTTATCAACCTCAACAGTGTTGAAGTCTATATTGATGACATTGGTATCTTCTCCGATACCTTTCAATCTCACTGCAAAACTGTCTCCACTGTTTTGTCCATCCTGCAAGCCAACAACTTCTCTGTTAAGCCTGCCAAATGCCACTGGTTCCAACAACGCGCTCCTTGGCTTGGACATATCATCACCACCACTGGCATTCTTCCAAATCCCAACAAGATTGCTCCCATTTTGAAACTTGCTTTCCCACAAAGCACCACTGATCTGCGTTCCTTCATTGGCATGATTAATTTTTATCGGGCTCATTGGCGCAAGGGCGCTGAGATTTTGGCTCCTCTCACTGCCCTCTCTGGCAAGGCTCGTGGACTGGTCAAGCCAACTCCTGAATTGTTTGCTGCCTTCAAAGCTGCCAAAACCATGATTGCTGAGGAAATTCTCCTCACATATCCTGATCCTAATCTCCCTTATGATGTCTACACTGATGCCTCCGATTATCAACTTGGTGCTGTGATTATTCAAAATGGTAAAATTGTTGCATGCTTCTCCAGGAAACTCACTTCCACTCAACTCAAATATCCAACCATTGACAAAGAAATGCTTTGCATTGTGGAAGTCTTCAAAGAATACCGGACTATTCTTTGGGGTGCAATTATTATTGTTTACACTGACCATGAAAACCTCACTCGTCAAAATCTCCAATCCAACAGAATTATGACCTGGCGCATGCTCCTTGAAGATTTCAGTCCTGTTTTCAAGTTCATCCAAGGCAAAGACAACATCCTCGCTGATGCCCTCTCGCGCCTTCCCTTGGAGGAGGAGCAGGGTTTGCCTTCTGTTTCTCCTTCCAAAGATTCCAAAGATCCAAACACTCAGCCAATCTCCAAGGTTGACACTTCCGATCTTTCCATTGCTGATCTTTTTATCAATTACCCTGCAGATCTTCCTGCATATCCTCTGCGTTTTGATGCTCTCTCCAAGGCTCAAGCAGCAGATTCCACCATCCAGAACACCAAGCATTATTCTACCAAAGATTTCGCTGGTACTGAACTCAAGGTTTATTCTAAAAACAACCAAACCAAAATTGTCCTTCCAAATGCACTTGTCCAAGACACCATCAACTGGTATCATCATGTACTTGGTCATGCAGGCGCTGAACGTTTGACACGAACTATATCCATCCACATTTATTCTCCAGGGCTCAAGGATGCTGTTGCTGAATATTGCAAGACTTGTGATGCTTGTCAACGCCACAAAAATACCCACATTTCTTATGGGCATCTTGCAACTCGTGAAGAACTCTCCATCCCTTGGGAAACTATTGCAATTGACACCATTGGTCCTTGGAATGTCAATATCCCAAATATTGGTAATGTTGAATTTAATGGTTTCACCATTATGGATATGTGCACTAACCTCCTTGAAATCAAACGTGCTCCACAAATGAATCCCTCAGGTAAAATGTCCATCTATGCACCATTAAACGATGCATGGCTTTCTCGCTATCCAAAACCCAGCAGATGCATTTTTGATCAAGGTTCTGAATACCTCAATGTTGATTTTCAATCTCACCTTATTAACCTTGACATCAAGCCTGTTCCAACCACAGTCAAAAATCCTCAAGCCAATGCTGTTTTGGAACGTGTGCATGATACTATGAAATCCGCCATGCGCACTGAACTTCATGCTAATCCTCCTCAGGATTTGCAACAAGCTATTGACCTCATTGACAATGTTTTTGCCTCTGCTCAATTTGCTGTCAGATGCACTGTGCATAAAACATTTGGTGTTTCACCTGGAGCTATTGCCTTCCATCGTGATATGTTCCTTCCAATCCCTATCATCACTGATATCAAACTCCTCAGATCCAAACGCCAATCTGTTATTGATCAGAATGCGCTCAGAGAAAACAAGCGTCGTAAACACCATGACTACAACATTGGTGATCAGATCATGATCTTCAACTACAAGACTGATGCGCTTGGTTCCAGAGCAATTGGCCCATTCACCATCACTCAAGTCCACACCAATGGTACTGTATCTTTCCTTCGCAATGAGCATATCATTGAACGGATTAATCTCAGACGTATCAAGCCTTATCATTCCCCATGAGATCTTTCCAAGTTCAACAAGATCTATCTCGAGAAGAAAGATAATGTCGTATGTCCCAAAACTACGACACACAAGAAATATACAAGAAACAAACCATTTATATTTTAAGAAACAAAACAATGTTTCTATCAACTTCAAGGTTCTCTATGACTGATGTCCCCGACTCAGGTTCTCTATGACTCTAGGTTCTTTGAAGAACTGTTCTTTATGTTCTTCAAGACCATTCCGAGTTTCTCTACGTCTGTTTGAATTCTTTCAACACGGCGTTGTACGAGAAACATTCTATTTTATCTTTTATCTAATTTCATTCATAATTCCTTAATTCAGAAATTGATTACAACGACCACCATTGTCAATTCTTTGAATTGATTATAATTCTTAACCTATCTTCATCCGGATAATTAACCTACTCATACCATTTAACCTTACGGTACCTCAACACGTACCATACCATACCTTCCAAGGTTAAGGTTACCAACATCATACCAACCTTCGGTCATTCATACCTTCGGTCATTCATACCTTTGGTCATTTATTTTTAAGTTTATTTTTTATACTTAAGCAAACAAGCTTAAGGTTCTCCGACAACACTTGACAACTACTTCCCTTAACTACAAGTTGTCTAAGGTATCCACCAATACCTTCTCACTTATATATATATATATACCAACACATATATACCTACACATACCCAGCATTACCCAGCAACAACCATGTCTTCTATTACACCTCTTCCATTTAAGTTCGACTTCGAACCAGAAGAACTTGAAAAGGCTGAGTACAAACGTGTTATAACCACTGAAACTGAGACTGAAACAACTAAGATAAAGGTATCCTTTATCACTACAACGTCCACTCTCTTACAATTGCTTCATTCTATTTATGAATTTACTGAAGCGCGTCATGCCATGGGTTGGACAACAGGCCCAAAACTCTATGCCAAGTTCCCAGACATTCTACGAAACTATTCTGATAAGACTTGGTGGAGAACCAACATCATTGGACATACTGAAACGGTGCCTCATTTTGACGACGACGTTCGTGCCTTCATTCGGTTCAAGTTCTCTAACAACGATGACGTCTATCGAAACCACAAACGATTCCTTTCTCAGATCAAAAAGACCACTTCCATGACTGTTTCCAGCTTTGTTTCCTTGGTCACTTACCATAACAATGTGGTGCTTCCCTTGTTACCTGGTGCTCCAACCACTGCTGCAGATGCCATCATTCCTGAGGATGATTTTAAAAGCCTCATTTACGATTCCATGCCATCTGATTGGAAAGACACCTACGAAGATCATCATTCACCCTATGATGATACTCTTGCTGATATTATCACCAGAATGGAACGTTATTGTACCAAGGCCAATCGTAGGAACAACAACAACAATTCCAACAAGTCCTCCAACAGACAAACTGGTAAAAATCGGAACAACAACAACCGTCGTTCTGGCAACAACAACGGTCGGCGTTCGAACAACAACAACAATTCCTCACAGAATTCTTCCGCCAGTTCCAACTCTAATTCCAACAACAGAATCAAGGATACAGACCCATGTCCTATTCATCCTGGTAGCAACCATACTTGGGGTCAATGTTTCAAAAACATTGACAATCCTAATGGCAAGCGTCGTGGTCCTTCTAACAACAACAACAACAATCGGTCTTCAGCTGATGCAAATGCAGCAACAAGCTCTGCAAACGGCTCTCGCCCTTCTTCAGTTACAACTGCTCCCAGCAATCCGCCTTCTTCTGGTGATGGTCATGTTTGCACCTTTATTTCTCCACCTGAAGACGTTTGGGTTGACCTCTTTCATGTCAACGCTGAAATTGATGACACCTATTATCATCAGGATCTCCAACGCTTTCCAATTCAACCATCCACTGCTGATGATACACCTCTTGCTGAAGTGTTCACAGCCCCTGCTGATCCACATGATCCTTCCATTGTTCTATCTCCAGCTCCACCAGATCCCAATCCTGAACCATTTGAACCACTGATTTCCAAACCTTGCACTGATTTGGCTCCCACTACATTGACTACATGCAAATCCATCAACGATATCTCCGGCAAATTTTATTTCAAAACCCTCTTTGATAGTGGCTCCACATTTGAATTAATCTCCAAAAAGCAAATCCCCAGAACCATTCCCATCCATGTCCTTGAATCTCCAATTGGATTGGATACTCCCAATGGCAAGTTTAAATGCGCTGAATATGTTTATCTTACTGACATTATGTTTCCAGAACTCTCTTATTCCAGGCGTGTTAAGCACTTGACTTGTTTTGTGGTTGACAACATGTACTACGATTTGATCATCGGACGTGCCACTATGAAGAAGCTTGCCATCAAAATGGATTTTGAAGCCTCCCTTGTTTCTTGGTTTGATAAGGATATGCCCTTCCATCCAAGATCCTACTTCACCAATCAAACCTTGGTTCAGAAGATCATCAGCAATGAACCCTACTCCATTGCTGAAGCCTACATCGCGCAAACCTCTCAATCCTACGTTGATAGTGCAACCAAATATGAGAAAACTGATTTGCAAGAACTGGTTTCCAACCAAACCCATCTTTCCACTGACCAACAATCCCAGTTGCTTCAGATTCTCTCCAAACACCATCCTCTGTTTGAAGGTCTCTCTCACAGAGAACTTGGAATTTTCCCCCACAAGGAATTCCACATTGAACTCCAACCGGGTGCAAAACCATATCATATCAAGCAGCCCTACAGTATCCCTATCCATCAACAAGACGCTGTTAAAACTGAACTCCTTCGCCAAGTGAAACTTGGAATTCTTGAAAGATGTTATGCAACTGAATGGGGTATGCCAACCTTTGTTGTCCCCAAGCCGGATGGCTCCTGCAGAATCATTTCTGATTTTTGTGAACTTAACAAAGTCACCAAGAAACTCCACTATCCTTTGCCCAAGATCCAAGATATCTTCCATCGCCGCCGTGGGTTCAACTATGTCACCCTTATTGATGTCAGCATGCAATTCCATACCTTCAAATTGGATGAGCCTTCCACTTGGCTCTGTGTGCTTGTAACTCCTTTTGGCAAATTCAGATTACTCAGACTTCCAATGGGTTTTCTCAACTCTCCAAGTTGGGCGCAAGGCTGTATGGAATCCCTTTTTATCAACCTCAACAGTGTTGAAGTCTATATTGATGACATTGGTATCTTCTCCGATACCTTTCAATCTCACTGCAAAACTGTCTCCACTGTTTTGTCCATCCTGCAAGCCAACAACTTCTCTGTTAAGCCTGCCAAATGCCACTGGTTCCAACAACGCGCTCCTTGGCTTGGACATATCATCACCACCACTGGCATTCTTCCAAATCCCAACAAGATTGCTCCCATTTTGAAACTTGCTTTCCCACAAAGCACCACTGATCTGCGTTCCTTCATTGGCATGATTAATTTTTATCGGGCTCATTGGCGCAAGGGCGCTGAGATTTTGGCTCCTCTCACTGCCCTCTCTGGCAAGGCTCGTGGACTGGTCAAGCCAACTCCTGAATTGTTTGCTGCCTTCAAAGCTGCCAAAACCATGATTGCTGAGGAAATTCTCCTCACATATCCTGATCCTAATCTCCCTTATGATGTCTACACTGATGCCTCCGATTATCAACTTGGTGCTGTGATTATTCAAAATGGTAAAATTGTTGCATGCTTCTCCAGGAAACTCACTTCCACTCAACTCAAATATCCAACCATTGACAAAGAAATGCTTTGCATTGTGGAAGTCTTCAAAGAATACCGGACTATTCTTTGGGGTGCAATTATTATTGTTTACACTGACCATGAAAACCTCACTCGTCAAAATCTCCAATCCAACAGAATTATGACCTGGCGCATGCTCCTTGAAGATTTCAGTCCTGTTTTCAAGTTCATCCAAGGCAAAGACAACATCCTCGCTGATGCCCTCTCGCGCCTTCCCTTGGAGGAGGAGCAGGGTTTGCCTTCTGTTTCTCCTTCCAAAGATTCCAAAGATCCAAACACTCAGCCAATCTCCAAGGTTGACACTTCCGATCTTTCCATTGCTGATCTTTTTATCAATTACCCTGCAGATCTTCCTGCATATCCTCTGCGTTTTGATGCTCTCTCCAAGGCTCAAGCAGCAGATTCCACCATCCAGAACACCAAGCATTATTCTACCAAAGATTTCGCTGGTACTGAACTCAAGGTTTATTCTAAAAACAACCAAACCAAAATTGTCCTTCCAAATGCACTTGTCCAAGACACCATCAACTGGTATCATCATGTACTTGGTCATGCAGGCGCTGAACGTTTGACACGAACTATATCCATCCACATTTATTCTCCAGGGCTCAAGGATGCTGTTGCTGAATATTGCAAGACTTGTGATGCTTGTCAACGCCACAAAAATACCCACATTTCTTATGGGCATCTTGCAACTCGTGAAGAACTCTCCATCCCTTGGGAAACTATTGCAATTGACACCATTGGTCCTTGGAATGTCAATATCCCAAATATTGGTAATGTTGAATTTAATGGTTTCACCATTATGGATATGTGCACTAACCTCCTTGAAATCAAACGTGCTCCACAAATGAATCCCTCAGGTAAAATGTCCATCTATGCACCATTAAACGATGCATGGCTTTCTCGCTATCCAAAACCCAGCAGATGCATTTTTGATCAAGGTTCTGAATACCTCAATGTTGATTTTCAATCTCACCTTATTAACCTTGACATCAAGCCTGTTCCAACCACAGTCAAAAATCCTCAAGCCAATGCTGTTTTGGAACGTGTGCATGATACTATGAAATCCGCCATGCGCACTGAACTTCATGCTAATCCTCCTCAGGATTTGCAACAAGCTATTGACCTCATTGACAATGTTTTTGCCTCTGCTCAATTTGCTGTCAGATGCACTGTGCATAAAACATTTGGTGTTTCACCTGGAGCTATTGCCTTCCATCGTGATATGTTCCTTCCAATCCCTATCATCACTGATATCAAACTCCTCAGATCCAAACGCCAATCTGTTATTGATCAGAATGCGCTCAGAGAAAACAAGCGTCGTAAACACCATGACTACAACATTGGTGATCAGATCATGATCTTCAACTACAAGACTGATGCGCTTGGTTCCAGAGCAATTGGCCCATTCACCATCACTCAAGTCCACACCAATGGTACTGTATCTTTCCTTCGCAATGAGCATATCATTGAACGGATTAATCTCAGACGTATCAAGCCTTATCATTCCCCATGAGATCTTTCCAAGTTCAACAAGATCTATCTCGAGAAGAAAGATAATGTCGTATGTCCCAAAACTACGACACACAAGAAATATACAAGAAACAAACCATTTATATTTTAAGAAACAAAACAATGTTTCTATCAACTTCAAGGTTCTCTATGACTGATGTCCCCGACTCAGGTTCTCTATGACTCTAGGTTCTTTGAAGAACTGTTCTTTATGTTCTTCAAGACCATTCCGAGTTTCTCTACGTCTGTTTGAATTCTTTCAACACGGCGTTGTACGAGAAACATTCTATTTTATCTTTTATCTAATTTCATTCATAATTCCTTAATTCAGAAATTATCAACACAACTATTTCTATCTTCTATCTTCGGTCGTTTTCTTCTGGTTTCCAGAGATACGACAGAGGTCGACATACTCGATTTTTAATTATTGTGACAGTTAGAAAGAGCTCAACGTAAGCCCCATGACCATGTTTTTCTTCTTGTCTAACTCCTAATAGTTAAAAAGTTATCAGTGTTTAGAGGTAGCGACACAGACAAAGTGTAGGGAAAGTTCCGGCTAACTTACTAGTAATTGCAACAAATTTTTTTTTTAATTGTATCAAGCATGCGAGTATGCGCAGATATTGAGTTTCTTGCGCAGATACAGTATTGAGTTTCTTGCGCAGATATTGAGTTTCTTGCACAGATACTGAGTTTCTCTAAACGGGTCATTCTTGTTTTTTAAAAAAATTCAAATTTGGTCGTTGGACTTCTGCTGCCTTTTACGGGAAAACAACTTTTACACAAAAAATACCTTAAACCTTAATGGGGTAGCATGTTTCTGCGTTACCACGCTTATTTATTTCTTCGTAATCACTTGTGGTAAGAAGCAAGTAAGTTATGCTGTCACTCCACGTGATCCATTTTGGTAAACGTGATCCATTTTAGTTTTTCACGGGTACACGTTTAGTACCTAATGACAAAATAATGTCAAAATTGACAGAGCACGCTATTGTGAATTAGGTCAATGATCATTACTCACTCAATTTTCAATCAATTTCCGTGCTGTACTAACAAACTCTTTCAAGTTCTCCATTTTTGGTGTTCGGAACACAACGAGGGAATCGGTGTCGGACTCGTAGTAGTAGCAGCACTATCACACTCCAAACGTACTCCTTCCAGGCACTACCTATCCAAAATTGCGAGCTCATAGAAAACCGCAAATAGGACGCATGCCATGTCTGACTTACGGACTGACTGGTTGCCTCACTGCGTTCCCTTCCGAACGGACCACGCAATGGGGCCTGTTCTATGGCTTCCCGGCTTGTAGTAGTACGGTATCTTCCACAGAGGATTGCTTGATTCCTTTCTTCTTTCCCTCATGCATGCATTCGCTCGCTCGTATTCACTCGCTGGCTCTACACGTAACGGAGACGAGAACACCGTTTAGGTGAAGATGTTGTCCAAGAAAAACAGGGGCTTGATGCGCAAGGAATCTTCTTCTTCTTCGTCTTCGTCGTTGTTGCCACTGTCGTTCCCATTCTCGTCTTCGTCCCCTGGCTCGTGGTGCGCGTCTTCTGCCCCGGGACTTTCGTTTTTTGGATCCGGTAACGCCTCGTTGTCGTTGCCGTTGCCGCTGCCATCGCAATGATCTCCGGTCCGCTTCGATTGGAACCGGAGCAGTCGCGGAATGTATCCGTAGTGCGCCAGAAAGGCCCCCGTGGCCTGAACGACCTTCCGGCGGAGTGCCCCGACCGAGTCGACGCTGTTCTTGACGGAGATCACCCCCGCCTTGAGAATTCCGTACTGGACGACAATCACCTTGGTGCAACTCGTGTAGAAGATGGCCGCCGCCACCGCCCTCCCCAGCAACAGACGGCCCTCCGGGGAGACGAGCGAGTCGATGCCGAAGGGGAGGTTGAGATTGCGGAGGATTCCTCTCACTCCCTTTCCGGCTCGTCTTCTCTTTGAAGGGGTGGTGGGGTCGTCATCGTCATCGGGATCGCCACCGTTCTTGTTGTCATTGTCGTTTGCGCCGCGCGAGAACGGCCTCGCCTTGCCACCGAGATAGTCCCGGGGGTGGTATTCCAGCTTTTCCTCCACGAATCGCGCCAGGACCCACGCGAAATACTCCGGCTTGGTGCGGTGGGGAGCGCTTCCTCCCCCCAGAACGACGCAGCGGTCTTCCGGCTCGTAATCACCGTGGTGATTATGGCTGTAGTAGTTGTTCTTATTATTGTTGTTATTGTTATTGTTGTTGTTGATGATGTTGGTATTGTAGCCAGGGCTTTCGTTTTCGTCCCGGAGGCCTCCGTCCCAGACAATGACGAATGGGCAATCGAGGTTGCGGTGCAAGAAGGAATCCAGCTTGGCATTGTTCGCGTTCGCGTTGGCATTCGCATTCGCGCCGCCGGTCATGCCTTCGGCGTCCGCCGCGAATCGATGCGCCCGGGTAAGGTCCCCGCACAGTATGAGACCGGCGATTTGTTCGGGAGCCAGCATCATGGCGGTTTCCAGAGCGAGGACGGATTCGTCGTCGCAGCCCACAAGAACGGCCCGGTCCCATTTGAGGGCATCTGTCGGGTTGGTCGATTGGTTTGTTGGTTGCACCATAGAACAAAACGGAACGGGTGAGAAACGAACCGCAACGCAGCAACGACTCCCACTCCGTCTTTCGCTCGAACAGCAAGCACTCCCAAACACCGATACAATCCCAGTAAAAGCACAATCGAAAAAATGAAAATAGTCGAACCAAACCAAACCAAACCAAACCAAACCAAACCAAACCACACAGACACAGACACAGACACAGACACACACACCTAGAATCTCCAGAACCAAATCGGGGGCATCCTCGTACCGGCGCGATTTCGGGCCGGAATCGCTGCCATTGCGTTGTTCCCGGTCGATCATTCGCTCGCAGGCCATTACGTTGAAGCCCCGCGACGCGAGGGTCTGACCCACCGTCTTCCAGTGGTCCACGTTGGGTCCCAGCAAAATAAAGTTGGGGGTTGCCTCGTTGAAATTATAGTTGTGGTGGTGGTGGTTGCGGTTGTTGCTGTTGTTGCTATAATGCACGCCCGTGTTGTGAGGGGAATTTGTGTGATGGGATCCCCGGATCCGCGATTTTCCAAAGTATTGATAGACGACGGGGGAGTGACTGCTGCTGCTGCTGCTGCTGCTGCTGCTCGCAGTGGTAGTGGCATTCGCAAATGCAGAGCCTTCGCTTCGGCGGTTCCCCCACCTACGCCGCACGGGATTGATTTTCTCCGAATTGTCGTTGTTGTCGTCCGGCAAGAAGCGGTTCGCTCCGCCTCGTGGAATGCGATTTGCTGTGGTGGTGGTGGTTGTGGTTGTGGTGATCGCGGTTCGGCCCCGGTAATGTGCGCAGGCGCAAGTGTTAGTGTTGGTGTTGCATGGATTATCACGATCATGATTATCATTGTTATGATTGTTGATGTTTGCTGTGTTTGTGGTTCTTGCGCATGGAGCATTTCGATTTCTGGTTGCTGCAATAACACCACCACGTGATGTGTGTTGTTCGCTGCCCATAGCAGCCGTAGCTGCAACTGCGAGAAGGACGACCAAAAACTCGAACGACGATGACATCGACAGCGACAGCGACAAGCATCCGGGGCGGTGCAACCGACGACGACGACGACTACTACGACGACTGCGATGTTGATGATGGGGTTGACGTCTGCAAGGAAACCGAACATACTTCGTGGCAGTAAGGATGGCATCATCCGTGATGTTCTTCAAAAGAAGGGGATGCATCATTGTTGTTTTCGTTTTCGTTTTTGTGTTTGTTTTCGTTTCGTCCATCGTCGCAGTTGAATTCGTTCGAGTCCCTCTCGCAATATGTTGAGATAGCGCGCAAAGAGTAAATTCAATTCAACGCGTAATCTTATCGGTAACCTTATGGGTAAGATTACCGTTTAGTACGGATGATTTGACACTTGTACGAAGAACGCGTTCGTAACCTTACGAAGTACGAAGTAACCTTACGAAGTAAACCTTACAATATTATTATCATTATTTCTTCTTCTTTTTTAAAAAAAAATTTATTGGATGTCACAGGAACATCGTTGATTGTTGTTTTTTGACAAATTTCAAAAATTCCCGGTCCTCCCCACACCGAATCAGTGTCAAAGTGACACACGGGGTCAAAGTGACCCCCGGTGTCACGTTGACACTTGACACTTGCTGATACTTTCGTGTCATTTTGACACCAGGTGTCACTTTGACATTCACAAGAGAAGTAGAAAAATACTGTCCACATATGAACGAGTGTCAAAGTGACACCCGGTATCAACAAAGTGACACCACCCGGTGTCAAAGTGACACTTATCACTCGCTGGTACTTTTAGGTGTC
The DNA here is from genome assembly GCA_037355855.1 of Pseudo-nitzschia pungens. Lineage (NCBI taxonomy): Eukaryota > Bacillariophyta > Bacillariophyceae > Bacillariales > Bacillariaceae > Pseudo-nitzschia > Pseudo-nitzschia pungens. The sequence continues at coordinate 6,209,457 of CM074761.1, read as the reverse complement.
AAAGTGACCCCGAGTGTCAAAGTGATCCCGGGTGTCAAAGTGACACCAAGCGCTGGTGAGTAGTGCACGGGGGGGCGGGAAAAATTTGAATTCTTAGAAAAAAATTAAATCAACCATGTTGTTCCAGAGGATGCTGATGTTGTTGTACCCAATTACGAAGTAACCTTACTCTAGAGGGGTACTAGGGGTACAATAATGATTACTGCTGCGTGTATGTTACAGTAAGACTGAAGGGTGAGTGGAGTTGTGGGTTTAAGACAATTTCTTTTTACTAGTAGTAGTAGTAGTAAAAGTAAACATTATTTAGGGCATAATTTTGTTGAATCCTAACTTACATCTCGTTGTTTTGATATGTATGCTGGACAGGATGATGGGCCCATCCAGTAGGATTTGTACCAGATGTACATACCTTAGCTCTTAGCAGCTCTATATTATTAGAGATACAGTATGCTAAGATATAGATGGAACTGTACAGGATTAATGGGGACACTACTACTAGTAGTAGACAGGATGCTAGTAGTGCCGTGCACCAAAATACAGTCACGAGCGCACACGGGACTGGATTAAGGATAAGGATAAAAACAATCGGCGAGTCGACAGAATCGCTGATTCGGAGGGCTCTTAGAACTGTAGCAAATGGACTAATCAATAGAGCTCACAATTTGCATATCACTACTATTCTAATCACTAGTAGACCCGGGGTATGGCATGATTTTAAAATCAAGCTGAGTGCTGATGACCATGAGCAGAAAGAGATCGATCGGTCAAGGCGCCGACGAGATCGAAAGACTGCCGGAAAAAATGGAGGCACAGAGAAGCAAAACAGGGAGAAGGATATCCAGTGTCTGCAGCACAAGGAAGACCGACCCCAGCAACTGTTAGCGCTCAAAGAAGGGAGCAACAGCAGCAACAGAGACACCTAAGTACCTAAACAGGACCATGGTCGACAACAGGAAATAATCGAAAAACTCGAAAATACACACTGAAAAAGTGACACATAAATCAGTGAATGGACTAATTGGACCAACTCTGAGTGGATGGACAGACCGAAAAGGGTATGCCAACCAAAACCAAAATATACAGATATCCGGAAAGGTATACATCAAATACCCAAACACCACTAATCCCACGGGTAAACGAGAAGTGGGACCGGCCCGGTGACAGCTTAATAAAGAAGCAACGCCGGAGAACCACGGGAATCGAATCCCACGAAATAAAAACAGAAACAACTCCGGGGAACCACAGGATTCCCGTGAGCTAAAGAGAGAAACAACTCCCACCACTGAACAGACCAGGGGGAAAATCAGTTATAACACGAGTTATCACGAGAGCAACTTAATCTAGAACTGAAAACTGGAAGAACTGGAGCAATCATTCTTGCCCAGTTCAGCACAAAGCAACAGGATAACAGTAATAGTGTAACCAAAATAAATTATTAGACAACTGATCAACCCACCATGGCGACCAAGATAAACAAACTAAAACCTTTCAACATCGCACGGGAGGACTGGCCGGAAGACGCCAACGCCGTGAAGATGAATGTAGACAGTGAACAAGGTGGAATCGCATTCAGTGACTGTAACACTTTAGAGTAGAAAATTCGAGTGAATGAAAAAATTGTGTGTTCATTAATATTTTACAACGTGGGAATGGAAATTCTAAAGAGGGGAAATGAGCGATGAGTCTCGCCTTGCGTCCTTGCGCGATCATCGCTCATACATACATTATCCATTCGCGATTAACATATAATCCACCTGACGTCCGTTCAGTATGCAAGCACATACGGGATCCAATTAATTATCAGTCGTGACTGGCCGTACGTCCGTCGTAGGTTAGTCGTGCGCGTCACCATGTGACATAGTTCCCCATAATTAAATGGAGATGGTAAGTGTGCAGAAATGATCGGCGGACTCGTTGGAAACTTCTTCAGTGTCTTCGGAATTTTCTTCGGCGTTTACGTCGGACCTCTGTGGTTCTTTGTATGGCGTTAGTTTTCGGATGTTCACTGTTTCGGTGGTCGAAGGCGTCGTTTGCAATTTCACGGTACCGTTTGAATGTACTTGTACAATTTCGAAGGGACCTTTCTTGCGAGGCTGCAGCTTGTCCGGGTCTGGTTCTTGCATCCATACTCGATCATTGATTCTGAATACATGCTCGATTCGGCTTCGATTGTGTCTAATTAGGTTGGTATCGATGCCTTGTTGGCGCAGTTGTTGCAAGGCTAGCAGATTGGCTGTAAGAGGTATATCCACGAGCATATCACGATTGAATACCAGGGCTCCGGGAGATGCCTTGAGAGATGCGTTCATAGCACACCTGGAGGCATGCATACATGTCGATAAAGCGTTGTCCATCAGTTGCGTCATCCTGGTGTTCGGTTGAGGTGGATTGACATGTACTAGGATTCTTAAGACGTCGGCAATGGTGTGGTGAACTCTTTCGCAAATCGCGTTGGACTGGGGGTTCTTCACAGTGGTTGGTACTGCTTGAATGCCATACTTCGAGAGGGTTGCTTGGAATTCAGGTCCTAGGAATTCCCCTCCATTGTCGTGGACACATCTGAGGGGTCTTGGATATCTGGAGAGCCAACAATTCTTGAACTGGTCTGAAACATGTTGGGAGGACTTGTCTCTGATCCGGATGATTTCTAGTAGGTTGGTGACTGGATCAATGCATGTAAGCGCTCTGAAGGTGTAGGTCTTATTCTGGGCTGTTATTTTCCAGGGGCCGATGAGGTCAACATGTACTTCACTAAATGGCGTCAGGGGCGCTTCTCTGGCCGGTAGTTTGCCATATTGAAACTGCCTATTCTTGTATTTGAGGCAATGGTCGGGGCATACATATTCGCGGCATAATTTGTCTAGATCTTCAGCAAAGAAGCGTTCGGAGATCGTTTGATATAGCCTGGTGGATCCACAATGACCCAGCAAGAGGTGGTACCATTTGATCGTGTCGGGCACTAGAGAAGGTGGGATGTATATCTTCCACTTGTCGGGCTTCGTGATATTGGCATAGCATAGAATGTTATGGCCTTCAATTTCTTGGTAGAAGAATGTTTTGGAGTTTGCCTTGAAAGAGAGCTTGTTGTCCTTGGCTTGATGGTTGTAGATGGTATTGTAATTTACAGGGCATTCCATGTCTTGAATCGTGGGTAGATTGACCAGGCACTCATTGTTCAGCAGACACGATTGGAGTTCATAATCTGCGTCATGGCACAAGTGTTGGAAGACGCTTGGAAGTTCTGTAAGAAACAGTTCTTCTTCTTGCTCTGGGACTTCCAGTTTCAGGAAATCAATCAAAGTTCCCTTACCAAGGGCTTCTTTCTTCCCCACAGTAGGTGGATCCATCCGGGGGAGCCGGGAGAAGGCATCAGCTAAGACATTAGATTTGCCTTCGACATAGGTGAGATTAACACCAAATTCTTCTAGGAAGAGTCTCCATCGGAGGACTCGTTGGACCGACAGGGTCCTGAAGGTTAGGTTCTTATGGTCGGTGTATACGTTGATAACACCACCAAGGAGCATTTTTCGGTACTCCTTGCAACACAGAACTATTGCGAGGAGTTCTTTTTCCATAGTAGTATAGTTCTTTTGGGCTTCAGTTAGTTTCTTTGACCAATAGGCAATGGGCTTGCCATCTTGTAGAATAGCAGCGCCCAGTTGTAGGTCGGAGGCATCAGTGTACAGTTCAAAGGGCTTGTTAAGGTCCGGATAGGTATTCAGCGCATCCGCTGCTACCATGGCTTTCATTTCTTGAAAGGCTTTATCTTGAGCAGGGCCCCAAGTGAAGGCTGTTGATGAAGGTGCTTTGCGTTGCTTGCCTTTCATGACAGCTGCTTGAGGGGTTTTCTTGGGGCCACCGGTGATATCAAAGAGAGGAGCTAGGATATGAGATCTGCGAGGCCACATATCTCTGTAGTATCCCACTGCTCCAAGGAAGGACTTGACTTGAGTGACAGTTCGGGGCCGATCCATTCGTAGGATGGCTTCAATCTTCTTCTTCCACGGCTTAACAGCTGTAGGCGTCATCCAGTAACCAAGGAAATCGGTTTCTTGTACAGCCCAATCACACTTGAGTGGGTTGCACTTTAGCCCATTTTGGTTGAGCCTGTCAAGGATCTTGTCAATAGTCTTCATGTGGTGGTCGAAGGATCCATCAGTCCATATTCCTATATCATCGATGTATACCGTGCAGTCGGTGTCTTGTAGGATATCTTCCATGAGCTGTTGGGCTACATCTGGGGAGACTTTGACACCCATTGGTAGTCTCTGGTATTCATAGCAACCATATGGCGTTACAATGGTACAGAGCTTTTTGCTTGCGTCATCTAGTTCAAAGCAGTAGTATTGCATGGACAAGTCAATCTTGGTGAAGTGCGTGTATTTGCCCCACTTGTTCATGATGTCTTGTATCCTTGGGATTGGATAAGGACGTCTTTCAAGCAGTTGATTCAGTTCTCTGAAGTCTGATACCCATCGAACTCTGTTGTCCTTCTTTGGAACAATGAATGTAGGAAACGCCCATTCGGCTGGTCCCGTGCACCTTTTGAGTACTCCATCATTACAAAGATTCTGGAGCTCCCTTTTGAATAGGTCTTCTCTCTTGTATGCAACTGGATAAGGCTTCTTGTGGATGGGCTTTGCTCCGGATTTGAGTCTTAGAGAGATCTTCTTGTGTGGATATCTTCCGAGTTCTCCGTTAAACACGTTGGGATACTTGTTGAGGACTGCTTGGAATTGTTTTTGCTCTGCTTTGGACATGTGGGCTTGTTGACCCGCGACTGTAGATGGGTCGACTTCTTGGTAGGCTCGGTCTAGGATGACCTTGGACTTGTATGGATTGGCAAAGGTGAGGTCGTCAGCAAAGAGTTCAGCATCTTCAAGCTCTTCCATTAGACCTTGGTAGTCTCTGTTGGATTGGTAGATGGATAGATCTTTCATTGGGACTGTTCTGTTCATCCACTGGACTGTAGCCGATTCGAATAGCAGATTAATCTTTGCTAGGTGGAGGAAGTCTCTCCCTAGTATCAGATCATATCGACAGTCCGGGGAATTGAAGAGTCGTGCTTGTTGCTTGATGATAGTGGTGCTGCCAAACTCCTGTAGCTTGATGTTCTTCATGGTAACATACTCTGTAGTATCGAAGGAACCACTAGCTGTCGTGGTTATCACCTTGTGTTGGGACATGGTTGGTATGGTGCCGAATGGTAGTGCTCGTTTGTTGATTAGTGTCGTGGTTGATCCACTATCGAGTAGTGCGAGTAGTGGTCTTGCTTTGAGAGGTATGCCTTGTATAAACTGTACGTTGGTTAATAGAATAGGAGCCACGTTGCTCATCTTCGTATTCGATGCCGGTTGATTTTGGGATGATTTTTCTGCTGTATTTCCAGCAGTTGACAGCAGTTTCGAATAATTTTGCTCCAGCGCACCTCCATGGGTGTTGTCTTTAGTTTTGCTGGGATTGCTTTGGAATATTTTGGCTGATCCGGTGGACCAGGTCCTTGTCAGGAGACATGATTGTCCTGATATTGCTGCTGCTGCCGTTTTATCGATCGATTTTTCTGTCGATTCGTTGTTTGCGTCTGTACCCTTGGATCTCCGGGGATCCATTGTCGATTCGGTTTCCTTTTCGGAGTCGGATCGACTTCTTTTGTTATTAATATTATTTGCTGAGCGCTCAACAGGACTCCATCCTGTAGGTTCCTTCCCCTCTTTTTCCGGGAGATCTCCTCCATGCGACTTCCCAGTCAGCTGTGCTGAGCTGGCATCCAGGGCCTGTGGCGCCGGAGGCAAGGTGATTGCTGGTTGAATAGGGCGCTTGGCCCGGGGTGGCTTGTGCTTGGTGACTCAGGGGAGCCACACCAGCTCGCCGTCGATGCTTCTCTCGCATCGACCACCATAATCGGTGTGATAGGACTCTATGGCTGCTTGGAGGTGAGCCTGGAAGGTCTCGTTGCTCCCAGTTTTAGGTCCTTTAGTTTGATTTTTGCCCTTGTTGTAATTCTTGGAGTATCTGTTATTTGGGCACTCGGACCAGTCATGGTCGTGTCCCGAGATACGGCAAGGGTTGGATTTCTTTTTGTTGGAGGAGTTGTTCCCCTTGTTGTTGTTGTTTCGCTTGCGATTAGATGAATTCGGGTTATTAGAAGCATTAGGACGTCTCCCGTTGCTCTTGTTGCCCTTGTTCTTTCGAGATTGTCTTTCGAGACAGCTCATATGGTCCACGATGAATTGGATCGTGGTGGTCTCCTGCACTCCACTGTGGATGCGTCCGAAGTCTTCGATCCATGCTGTCGGGAAGGTGTGCAGCAGGATGGTGAGCTTTTCAGTTCTGGATAGCGGAGAGGCTGTGCCGTGGAGCTTAGTGGTGTATTTGAGGAGCATGACAATTCTGTCGGCGTGTGTCTTGCAGGTCGAATCCAGCTTCTTCTTGCAGTCTGGCCCTCTGAGGTAGGCATGCATGATATCTCGAGCGTCGTTGGCATTGCAGTAGAGCTTGACAAAATCTGTAATTGCCAAGGTATATCCTTCAATCACCTCTTGATCGTATTCAATCTCGTCGTTTTCGTCCCGGATGAGGTCATTCCATTGTGTTTGTGCGTCGGTATTGAGGCACCGAGCAAAATGGGTGATATATCTGTGCATGGGTAGCTGCAGTTCTCTTGCCGCGTTGCGAAATGACTCTTCTACGTACAGGAGCTCTTCTAGGCCTCCTTTGTCCGTGAACAAGGGGACCTTCAGGCTATCGGTGTTGCCCTCAGCGTCGTTGTGATAGAGGGTCACAAGCTTCGGCTTGCTGCAATCGAAGGAGCTCTTGTAGCTGATTGGGGGGTCTCTGTAGATTCCGGACATCGTGGCTGGTTGAAGGTTGGATAGTTGCTTGTCAGGGATAGAAGGTACCCCTGTTGTTGAGGATAAGGATGTTTATTATTTGGTGATGAATTCAGTACTGAGTTCTACTGTTCCTACTTAAGGCGGACAGTAATTACTGTGTAACACTTTAGAGTAGAAAATTCGAGTGAATGAAAAAATTGTGTGTTCATTAATATTTTACAACGTGGGAATGGAAATTCTAAAGAGGGGAAATGAGCGATGAGTCTCGCCTTGCGTCCTTGCGCGATCATCGCTCATACATACATTATCCATTCGCGATTAACATATAATCCACCTGACGTCCGTTCAGTATGCAAGCACATACGGGATCCAATTAATTATCAGTCGTGACTGGCCGTACGTCCGTCGTAGGTTAGTCGTGCGCGTCACCATGTGACAGTGACTACCTGAAAGTTCTCAATGGTACTGAAAGACCAGAACTCTTCCTCATCTGGAAGAGAGACTTTGACCAGAAAATTGCTGGCAATGACAAACTCCACGGAGACCAGAAACTGGATGTTCTACAGAGAATCCTCTCTAACGAGGCACTCGGACTTGTCCAGCGAACGCTCCGGCGGACCTACTTGGCAGAGCCGAACCACAAGATCCACAGCACCAAACGAGTGCAGAAAAAGATCCAAGAAATCGAACAACGAGACCAGGCAAACATCCTATTATCGATGGGGCAAGACGCAACTCCCACGGGAGCCACCAAGGAAAAGGCAAAGGAGAAACCTCCAAACGCCGACAAAACCGACACAGCCACGGCGAGATCGGACAAAGAATCAGAGACCGACAACAACCTCGAGTCCCCAATCCCAAAGAAAAAGGTCGCAAGCGCCCTCACCCAGTACTACCAATCCCAGGAGTACCGGAAGGATGTCTTGGAGGAATGCATGCATGCCCTCAAACTCAAAATCTTTGGCAATGACCAAAACGGCAGACGCTCGTACATCGTCCTTCGACGATTCATGCGAGGCATGCGCGTGGACCTCAAATATGGCATCAGAGCCTGGGCCAACCGAATGGCAGAACTCCAAAGCTATCTCCCAGAATGCCTCTGGGAATGTGGAAGTGACCAAATGGAAACGCCACGAAGTTTCACCCAAGGAGAACTGAAGGAAATCCTGGATTCCAACATGACCCACTCCCAACGCGAGAAGCTGGAACACATTAGTTGGGACCTCTACACCCACTCCTTTAACACCACTATCGACAAGCTCGAAAATCTGGAAATCACCATCCGGAAGGAAGCACTAATGCACCAACGCCTCACCGATCTCGAAAAGCAGACCGGCGTCGCCAAGAAAACTCCCAAGGCCACTTCTGGGGGAGGACACGCCAAGTCCCCTGGCAAAAAGAAGCGCCCTATGGACAACAGCAACAAACAGCTATGCAAGACCTGTGGCAAGGTCCACGCCGGCAAATGCTGGAAACTAACCGGCGGACCCCCCAAGAAGGGAAAGTTCGACCGGGAGACGCTCAACTTGCTCAAGGAGCATTTTGTAGCAAAGGAAGACTCAGACAACGAGCAGTACTCCAAACCCCACTGGGGAAGGAACTTATCAAATCACGAGTACTCCTATGTACTGGCCACGGCCCAAGCCGACCACGAAGTCTCCGATGACGAGATCGACATCTCTGATCGGGAACTCAAAGAGTACAGAAGAAAGTACAGAAAAACCTTCAAAAAGAAAGGATCCCATAACTGAATGGTTGATACCATCCACACTGGACCCCGCATAATCAATCGGTTTGCGGACGTCTGTGTGGAGGTATTGGACCACAAGGGAAGGGGAAGGATGCTCCGGGGACTACTAGACTCCGGTTGCTCCAAATCCATCATACTACAACAGTTTGTCGACCGAAGTCAACTAACGAACCGAGACCGAAGATCTGTCACCTACAACACATATGGAGGCAAGTTCAGAACCAAGTCTGCGGCTTCAGTGGGACTAAGGCTGATAGAATTTTCAAACTCCAAGACCATCAAATGGACCTTCCAAGTGGATGAATATCACCACCATGAGGAAGTGCCCTATGACATGATCATAGGATCCGATCTAATGGCACAACTCGGACTGGATATAAAATACAGCTCCCGAACAATTGAATGGCAGGACGACTCCATCCCCATGAAGGGAATGGGGGAGCTCTCGAACCCGGACAAATGTGAGGCAGTATTCTTTGCCAACACACAGAGTCCAATCCTCCAACAGGAGGAAGAAAGGCAAGCCAAAATTCTGGATGCAGACTACTCCAAAGTCGATATAGACGCTATGGTCAATGACCTGGAGATTACAAACGCGTCCAAAGAAGCCTTGAAGAAAACACTGAAGAAATTTCCAACACTCTTTGGAGGAGGATTGGGTCTTCTGAAAAATATAAAACCGGTGTCCATTGAACTCCAACCAGGGGTCAAACCGGTCCGGCAGCGGTACTATTCTGTACCCCATGCCTTTGAACAAGCCTTACGAAAGGAGATCACCAGGCTCTGTGACATCGGGGTGCTGGAAAAACTCCCCCATGATGATGATTCACCATGGGCATCTCCCACGTTTTGCCAACCGAAGAAGACAGGGGACATTCGCGTCCTAACTGACTTTCAGAAGATGAACGCAGCCATCCAACGAAAACCGTTCCCACTACCACGAATAGGGGAAACAATCCAGAGACTACAAAAGTTCAAATCAGCTACGGCACTGGACTTGTCCCAAGGATACTATACCATCCCCATTTGCAAGGAGAGCCAAAAGATTTGCTCTACCATTTTACCATGGGGAAAGTATGCCTACAAGAGACTGGCAATGGGAATCGCATGCGCACCGGATATCTTCCAATCCGTCATGATGAACCTACTCGGTGACCTGGACTATGTGCTGGTCTATATTGATGATATTCTCATCATCCAGCGAGAAGGGGAATCCGAACAGGATCACCTCAGCAAAATAGATACAGTCCTACAGAGACTGGACGATGCTGGCTTCCGAGCCAACCTCAGAAAATCCTTTTTCATGCAAAAAGAAGTGGAATATCTGGGATTTCTGTTAACAACAGAGGGCATTCAGCCCCAGCCAAAGAAACTGGAGGCAATGAAGCGACTAGAAGCCCCCAAGAACACCAAGCAACTCAAGATGTTTCTTGGAATGGTAAACTTTTACAGGGACATGTGGAAGCGCCGCTCCCACATCCTAGCCCCTCTGAACAAACTCGCAGGGGAAAAGGGCAAAATGAACTGGTATTGGGGTCCAGCAGAGCAGAAAGCTTTCATGGAGGCGAAGAGGATGCTCGCAGATGAAGCAAAGCTTGCATTCCCGGACTTTACGAAACCATTTCATCTCTACTCAGACGCCAGCGATAGGCAACTGGGAGCAACTGTATGCCAAGATGGCAAGCCCCTTGGTTTCTACACCCGGAAGCTGAACTCCGCGCAGCTCAACTACACTGTTGGAGAAAAAGAACTCCTGGGCATAGTAGAAGGCCTGAAGGCATTCGAAGGAATCCTACGAGGACAAGATGTGATTATTCACACAGACCACCTTAACCTGCTCTATCAGCAGATGCCCACCCAAAGGATGGTCCGGTGGAGACTCCTTATGGAGGAGTTCCACCCAGTAGTCAAGCACGTTGCTGGCAAGGACAATGATGCAGCAGACGCGCTGTCTCGTCTGGACATCACAGATGACCCAGCAGACACGGTGGAATGGCTACCACCAAATAAGCCCCTCACCTACGCGGATGAGGAAGAGCACCTCCGGCAACTCCTATTCCCACTCGGAGAAGCGCCGGAAGAATTCCAGGGCAATAGTGCATTCCCACTCGCCCCGGACATGATCCAGTTTTACCAACAAAAGGACACCGGAATCATGAATGCTCTGGGAAAAGACAATCGACTGACCACCAAGATGGTGGAAGGTTACAGCCTAATCCACAAGGAAGGGAAGATCCTCGTCCCGGACAAACTCAAAGACAGAGTCATGGAATGGTACCACAGCATGCTGGTCCATCCCGGAGAAAAGAGAATGGAACAGAGCATTCGCTCAGTGTTCACCTGGAAAGGTCTGAGGAAGGACGTCCAGGATCTCTGCAAACACTGCCACACGTGTCAGATGTTCAAAAAGAGTGGCCGGAAGAAGTACGGCCTACTACCGGAAAAAGCAGTTGAAGTCACCAAATGGCAAAGGGTCAATGTGGACCTCTGGGGACCTGCAACTGTCCACAACAAAAATGGTAAAGACTACCACATCCATGTCCTCACCATGGTGGATCCAGTGACCGGATGGTTTGAACTGGCCCACCTAAAGGACTCACCAAATGCAGCAGAAACTCAACGATTGCTGGACAGTACATGGCTGGCAAGGTATCCGCGCCCAAAGGAAATTGGCTTTGATGGCGGGAGCGAGTTCAAAGCAGAGTTCCAGGAGCTCTGTGACAACATGGGAATGAAAAGAAAGCCCAGTGGCGCTTGGAACCCACAATCCAACTCAGTGCTGGAAAGGATCCACCAGGTCCTGAAGGACTGTCTACTGTCCTTTAACCTGGAACAAAGGGACCTCCACGAAAAGGATCCTTTTGAGGAATTCACCACCAAGGCAGCGTACGCCATCAGAAGTGCCATCCACACCACCCTGGGATATTCCCCAGCGCAATTGGTGTTCGGAAGGGACATGTTCATGCCTGTGAATTTCCCAGTGGATTGGGAAGCAATCCAAGCAAGGAAACAAAAGAGTATCCATAAGAGTAATATCCGGGAAAATCGGAAGAGGATTCCCCATGTCTACAAGGAAGGAGACTATGTCACCCTGGAAAGGAAGGGCATTGTTCCGAAACTATCCTTCCCACGACAAGGACCTTACAAGGTGATCAAGGCCCATGACAATGGAACTGTGACTATAGAAACTGCTCCCTTTGTAACCGACCGGGTTAACATTAGGAGAGTGCACCCTTATTATTGCAGGGATCCTATTAAATCGTAACAGTACCATGGAGGAGTATGCCGTGCACCAAAATACAGTCACGAGCGCACACGGGACTGGATTAAGGATAAGGATAAAAACAATCGGCGAGTCGACAGAATCGCTGATTCGGAGGGCTCTTAGAACTGTAGCAAATGGACTAATCAATAGAGCTCACAATTTGCATATCACTACTATTCTAATCACTAGTAGACCCGGGGTATGGCAAGTAGACAGGATGCTGGGCCCATCCAGTAGGATTTTTACCAGATCTACATACCCCAGTTTCTTACTAGCAGCGCTATATTATAAGATAGTCAGTGTGCTCCTAACAGATAGATGGACAAACTTAACAGAAATTATGGGCACACTAGACAGGATGCTAGACAGGATGCTGGGCTTATCCAGTAGGATTTGTACCACTAGATCTACATACCCCAGCTCTTAGCAGCCCTATATTGTACAGGATGCTAAGATAGAGACAGAACTGTACAGGATTAATGGGGACAGTAGAGAGGATGCTAAACAGGATGATTGGCCCATCCAGTAGGATTTGTACCAGATCTACATACCTTAGCTCTTAGCAGGAGCTCTATATTGTTATTGGAGATACAGGATGCTGCTACTAAGATATAGATGGAACTGTACAAGCAAAACAAGGGGGATACCAAACCGGATGCTAGACAGGATGCTGGGCCCTTCAAGTAGGATTTGTACCACCAGATCTAGTACATACCCCAACTAGTATTCTTAGCAACCCCATATTATAAGATACGCAGCAGGATGTTAAGATATAGATGGAACTGTACAAGCAAAAGGGGGATACTAAACAGGATGCTAGACAGGATGCTAGACAGGATGCTAGACAGGATGCTAGACAGGATGCTAGACAGGATGCTAGACAGGATGCTAGACAGGATGCTAGCCCATTCCAGTAGGACGATTTGTACCAGATCTACATACCCCACTAACTATTACCAACCCCATATTACTATAAGATAGACAGGATGCTAACATATAGACAGAACTGTAGTAGAACTGAAAGGGGTTACTACTAGACAGGATGCTAGACAGGATGCTAGATGGTGCATTTTACCACACATGCAACGTACGTCTAATAACTGTCACGCGACCCAACGCGACCTATTTTCGAGAAAATCAAGCCTAAATTATGCCACGCGCAACCTTAACCTTGATTTTCGCGAGGTTTCTTCCAAGTTTTTTGCAACCCCCCCCACCTCGCGACAAAAATACCATTTTGACCCAGGCTTGTCGCGTACGATTTGTACCAGTTGTACATACCCTGGGTATAGCATCCGCATTAAAAAATACTACGTACAGTGTAGCTGAGTGCTACAAGGTTAGGGTTGCTAATGCTACGAAATACGTACTGGATATGCTAACCTACCATGCTACCATGCTAAGATACTATGCTACCGCCGGGGTCAGGTCACTGGTGTACAATATGTACTATGACCGGACGCCTGACCCAAACAGTTAACGCGCTAGCACACCTTTGAATTTAATTAATAAGCGGAGCTACGCTACTACGCTACTCCGTACACTACGCTACTCCGTACGCTACGCGTACAATACAGTACTGGAGCTACAGAGCTCTATTATCTACGAAGTACGAGTTATCGGAACGATACGATACAGAGCTGTATCCCCTGTAGCGCTGTAGCGCTGTATCCCCTCTATCCCCTGCAGCGCTGTAGCAGCAACGCATCGATAATACAGGGGGGGGGACAGCAAGCAGCAAGCAGCAGCAACGCGTCGATAATACAGGGTGGGACAGCAAGCAGCAAGCAGCAAGCAGCAAGCAGCAGCAACGCGTCGATAATACAGGGAGGGGGACTGCAAGCAGCAAGCAGCAGCAACGCGTCGATAATACAGGGGGGGGGGACTGCAAGCAGCAAGCAGCAGCAACGCGTCGATAATACAGGGGGGGGACAGCAAGCAGCAAGCAGCAACGTGTCGATAGCGCTGTAGCGTAGCGCTGTATCGTAGCGTTTCGATAACTCGTAGAATAACGGAGCTCTGTAGCTCCGGTACTGTATTATACGGAGTAGCGTATCGGAGTATGTAGCGATAGCTCCGATTAATTATTACAGTAGATCGAATCGTGTGCTAGCTCACTTATGCTAGCTCGTTGGGTAACTGTTTGGGCCGGGTATCCGGTCATGGTACATATTATACACCAATGACCCGACCCCGGCGGTAGCATAGTATCTTAGCATGGTATCATGGTAGGTTAGCATCTTTCAGTATCTCGTAGCCTTAGCAACCCTAACCCTCGTCTGATAACTATTCACTCTTTCTTACAGGGATACAGCGCTACAGCGCTGCAGGGGATACAGCGCTACGATACAGCGCTACAGGAGGGGATACAGCGCTACAGCGCTGCAGGGGATACAGCGCTACGATACAGCGCTACAGGAGGGGATACAGCGCTACAGCGCTGCAGGGGATACAGCGCTACGATATAGCGCTACGATACAGGAGCGCTACAGGAGGGGATACAGCGCTACAGCGCTGCAGGGGATACAGCGCTAGTACTAAAGAGACACCGCCAGGACGACTGGGTAGTATGAAGAAGCGAGCTAAAGCAGAGAGGGAGAAAAAGGATTTAGAGCTAGGCGTGGAGATGATAAAGCGCTTATTGCGGGGAAAGAAGGGTGGTGACTACAAGAAGGTGGTGACGGAGATTTTGTTGTCCAAGACTACACGTTCTGATCCTATCAACAACGACGAGGAGAACAAACGACAGGCGATACCTGGCGTTCCAAAGGGTATAGCATTGCCGGTCGAAGAAGTGAGAGGACTAGATAATGAGGACAGAAAAATTAGTGAGTTAAGCAGTCAAATGGAAGGATTGGTGTCGGGTGATCTATTGTCACTAGCCGACACAAAGGGAAAAGTTGTTGAGAAGCAGGTGAGGGAATACACAAGAGAGAAGGTATATAAATTGACGAAATTCCCGATGAGCAAAACACAAGAGAATGCCAAGATTATAGAGAAGGGAATCAAAGCGGGTAGGATAAGTATTCTCAAGGGGGTGACCAGCAAGACGTTTGCTAATTACCATGTGGGTACCGTAAAGCTAGCACTCAGTGCGCTGCGACATAACACTCAAACGCTGGCACGAAAAAGATGGTTTGGTAAGTTGAGTGACAACAAAAGAGGGTAATTGCACATGTGTATCATAATATGAACAGGGAACTCACTGGTGTGCATTGTTTATGAAGACGACGCTTACGCAAATAGGGTACCAGAACATTTTCCAAGCAAAGTACAAATTGATGTAACGACAAGAGATATCATTTGCCCTGAATACCGCAGACCTAACATGTTTGATAACGATGAGTATCAGTACTTTTTGACAAGAATTCTGTCGGCGATCAATCCAAATGTTACGAATTTTGATACAAGAAAGAGTGAAGATTTGATTAGTGAGATATTTACAGTATCGGATGAGGCATTTGGTTTGATGATGATTCACAACGAATACAGGGTGTGGGTTGAGCAGAAGACAATTAAGGATGGTCCAAATCCAAAGAGGAGGGGTACAGAGAAGAAACGATACTGCGATCAAAGAAGTGGAAAAAAGGATGGATGGACTCAGGAAGGAATGAGAGTTTTCAATCGGTTGTGTAGACGTGTAAGGGAATTAAGAGAAGGTGAGGAGACTGGGAGGGAGTTTGAGATGCTAGTAAAGGAAAAATTTGTGCGTGAAAGCAGTAATGAGGGTGATGGTAATGATGATAGTGACAGCAGGGAGGACGACGATTCAGAAGAAGAGGCATTTGTTGATCCAGGTATGGTTGAGTTCCTAGGTGAGATGGAGAGTGTATGATAAAAGTAGCAGAAAAAAGACATAGTGGAATTGTAATTGTGGAGGCGAGTTATGATATTCAAAACGGGGTATAACTCGTTTGGGATAGTGTGACATGGATTTTCGCAACCATAGGAATTGTTTCAGAATAGTAAGAGGTTGCGTTTCACAACCACAGAGTCTGATTTTCGCAACCACATAGGAAGTAATTCAGAATAGTAAGAGGTTGCGTTTCACAACCACAGAGTCTGATTTTCGCAACCACATAGGAAGTATTTCAGAATAGTAAGAGGTTGCGTTTCGCAACCACGGAGTCTGATTTTCACAACCACAGAGTCTGCGTTTCACAACCACAAAGTATGATTTTCACAACCACGGAGTCTGCGTTTCACAACCACGGAGTCTGCGTTTCACAATCACGGAGTCTGCGTTTCACAACCACAGAGTCTGCGTTTCACAACCACGTAGTCTGCGTTTCACAACCACGGAGTCTGCGTTTCACAACCACGGAGTCTGATTTTCGCAACCCCCTGGCGCGACCCAAACCGCGCAATAACCTTGAACGTATAGGTTGTGCAACGCAAGGTGATGCAAACATATGTCGTGTTAAATTTGCACACAAAGGAGGTTGCCACGGGGGGTTGCCACAGGGTTGCGTGACAGTTATCAGACGTATGGTCTATTTTACGTTGCACGATACAGTTCATTTTGTTGTGCATTATACAGTGCATTATATGGTGCATTTTGTTGTTCATTGTACAGTAATAGAATTTGTACCAGATCTACATGCCCCTGTTCTTATCAGATCAATATTGGGAGATCTACATGGGGGTGCTAACTGACAAAGCGAACTCTACTGTGCTAAGGGGGACACTTAACAGGATGCTAAGCAGGAGGCTGGTGGGCCTTTCCAGTAGAATTTGTACCAGATCTACATACCCTATCTCTTATCAGACCAATATTGTAAAATATTCAGTGTGCTAACTGACAAAGCAAACTCTACTGTGCTAAGGGGGGGGACTCAACAGGATGCTAAGCAGGAGGCTGGTGGGCCTTTCCAGTAGAATTTGTACCAGATCTACATACCCTATCTCTTATCAGACCAATATTGTAAAATATTCAGTGTGCTTACTGATAAACCAAATAGTGTTTTGCTTTGGTTGCTGCTTTGGTTGCTGCTTTGGTTGCAGTGCATTATATGGTGCATTTGCATTGTACGGTGCATTATATGGTGCATTTTAATGTCCATTTTATGGTGCATTATTGAGTGATTCCCAGAAATAAATAACAAGGTAATACATATACTAAGCAATCCTGGTATTACATAACACATACAAAAATTGTGCACCCAGCGGAAATCCTAGATCTGCTTTAGGAATCTTGGGAAAAGAAACAAAAATTCTTTCTGAAGTAATGAGGAGCACTTGTGCTGATTCTTTTTAGTGCGCTGGCACATTTTGAGTGACCAAAATTTGGGTAGATGATTCCATCTAGATTTTTGTTGAGTGGAAGTCGGACAGATGGAAATTCCACTATATATGCTAAAAAATCCCAAATATATCTCTCCATGTTTTTGATACATTGGAAATGTGCTGTTATGTATTTCCAGGAATCACTCATTGATAAAGGTTTATACAGGATGCAAAGATAGAAAAGAAACTATACAGGATTGATGGGGACACTAGACAGGATGCTAAACAGGATGCTAGGCCCATCTAGTAGGTGTTACATGCTGGCATAGCATGAACCACGATTAAATAATTAACCAAGAAATCCCACCATATGCGAGCTGACCGGCTTACAGTTTGAATATTCAAACAATTGAAGAACTGGATGCGGGGCACTCCAGCAATGCATGTGCGCCAAACCACTAGTCACTACTAGTACTACTAATAGTAGTTGAGGGTGATATAAGTAGATGGTTTGTCTGGGGACTAGCATAGAATCAATTGAGGATAGATCATCTACTACAACCACCAGTAACTATTACTACTGCTTCTACTACGTCCGAAAACTGGTTCGCGACCCATCGCGACCAATCGCGACCGGATCGCGACCCAATCGCGACTTGTCTCAGAAAAATGCGACCCCAATTTTTTATTTCACAACCTTTTTTCCATTATTCTCAACCTTATTTCTCCTTTTTCTCGATCCCCACATTGTTTTCAGGAAAATGTTCTGATCTAGACCCTGATATTCAGTCCCTCGTCACCCTTTCATTCCATTTTACACATTTGACACATTTGACTCAACATAACAAATAATTTTTAATCAGATGTACTTCAATCATCAATCACACAAAAGTGACAGCATGCAGCAACCAACGCGTCGATAATACAGGGGGGACAGCAAGCAACAGCAACGCGTCGATAATACAAACGCGTCGATAATACAGGGGGGGACAGCAAGCAGCAGCAGCGCTTCGATAATACAGCAGGGGGGACAGCAAGCAGCAACGCGTCGATAATACAGCAGGGGGGACAGCAAGCAGCAACGCGTCGATAATACAGCAGGGGGGAGAGCAAGCAGCAGCAAGCAGCGACGTGTCGGTAATACATGGGGGACAGCAAGCAGATAGAGGTGCTGAGTGAATGAGCCAATCAAAAAAATCGATTTTCCAGTACAAATTGTACAGGGATTTATGTAGAAAAAAAATCTAACACAGGGTGGACAGCGAGCAACGCGTCAATAATACAGGGGGGACAGCAAGCAGCAGCAACGCGTCGATAACACAAGGGGGGACAGCAAGCAGCAACACGTCGATAATACAGGGGGGACAGCAAGCAGCAACGCGTCGATAATACAGGGGGGACAGCAAACAGCAAACAGCAACGCGTCGATGATACAGGGGGGACAGCAAGCAGCAAACAGCAACGCGTCGATAATACAGGGGGGGACAACAAGCAGCAGCAAGCAGCAGCAAGGCGTCGATAATACAGGGGGGGACAACAAGCAGCAGCAAGCAGCAGCAAGGCGTCGAAAATACAGGGGGGACAGCAAGCAGCAAGCAGCAACGCGTCGATAATACAGGGGGGACAGCAAACAGCAGCAACGCGTCGATAATACAGGAGGGGACAGCAATTAGCAATTAGCAAGCAGCAACGAACGCGTCGACAATACAGGGGGGACAGCAATTTTCAACGAACGCGTCGAAAATACAGGGGGGACAGCAAGCAGCAACACGTCGATAATACAGGGGGGACAGCAAGCAGCAGCAACGCGTCGATAATACAGGGGGGGACAGCAGCAAACAGCAGCAAGCAGCAACGCGTCGATAATACAGGGGGGACAGCAAACAGCAACGCGTCGATGATACAGGGGGGACAGCAAACAGCAAACAGCAACGCGTCGATAATACAGGGGGGGACAACAAGCAGCAGCAAGCAGCAGCAAGGCGTCGATAATACAGGGGGGACAGCAAGAAGCAGCAACGCGTCGATAATACAAACAGCAACGCGTTGATAATACAGGGGGGGGACAGCAAGCAGCAGCGAGCAGCAGCAACGCGTTGATAATACAGATAATACAAACGCGTTGATAATACAGGGGGGGACAGCAAGCAGCAGCAACGCGTCGATAATACAGACAATACAAACGCGTCGATAATACAGATAATACAAACGCGTCGATAATACAGGGGGGACAGCAAGCAGCAGCAACGCGTCGATAATACAGATAATACAAACGCGTCGATAATACAGATAATACAAACAGCAAGCAACAGCAACGCGTCGATAATACAGGGGGGAACAGCAAGCAGCAGCAAAGCGTCGATAATACAGGGGGCGACAGCAAGCAGCAGCAACGAGTCGATAATACAGGGGGGAACAGCAAGCAGCAGCAAAGCGTCGATAATACAGGGGGCG
This sequence comes from Pseudo-nitzschia pungens, assembly GCA_037355855.1. NCBI lineage: Eukaryota > Bacillariophyta > Bacillariophyceae > Bacillariales > Bacillariaceae > Pseudo-nitzschia > Pseudo-nitzschia pungens. The sequence goes on along the minus strand of CM074761.1, from coordinate 6,189,929 downwards.
ACAGCAAGCAGCAGCAACGAGTCGATAATACAGGGGGGGAGCAAGCAGCAGCAACGCGTCGATAATACAGGGGGGGCAGCAAGCAGGAGCAACGCGTCAATAATACAGGGGGGGGCAGCAAGCAGCAGCAACGCGTCGATATTACAGGGGGGGGGACAGCAAGCAGCAAGCAGCAACGATTGCGTCGACAATACAGGGGGGACAGCAAGCAGCAACGCGTCGATAATACAGGGGGGGAGCAAGCAGCAGCAACGCGTCGATATTACAGGGGGGGGGGGACATATTTTTGCTGCGAAGCATTTGTCACCAGGTGATCTATTCAGTTATTCAATGGTGACATCCATACCATTGGTGATTTTTGAATACTTCTTTTTGCATACTCTTGCCCATGCATAGGATGAGAAATATTCACACTGGAATCACAAAATATTGACTAGATTCATTCACATATTTGATTTTACAGCAGTTTCTACTAAATGCTGCGGTACTGGGCCAAATATTAATTATTCAGTGGTGACATCCAAATTATAGGTGATTTTTGAATACTTCTTTTTGCATACTCTTGCCCATGCACAGGATGAGAAATATTCACACTGGAATCATACAACTATTGGCCACATTCATTCAGATATGTGATTTGGTACTTTTTTCTAGTGAATTCCGCTGTAGTGGAACAAATATTAATTATTCACTGGTGACACCCAAATTATAGGTGATTTTTGAATACTTCTTTTTGCATACTCTTGCCCATGCATAGGATGAGAAATATTCACACTGGAATCACACAACTATTGGCCGCATTCATTCAGATATGTGATTTGGTACTTTTTTCTAGTAAATTCCGCAGTAGTGGAACAAATATTAATTATTCAGTGGTGACACCCAAATTATAGGTGATTTTTGAATACTTCTTTTTGAATAGTCTTGCCCATGCACAGGATGAGAAATATTCACACTGGAATCACACAACTATTGGCCGCATTCATTCAGATATGTGATTTGGTACTTTTTTCTAGTAAATTCCGCTGTAGTGGAACAAATATTAATTATTCAGTGGTGACACCCAAATTATTGGTGATTTTTGAATACTTCTTTTTGCATACTCTTGCCCATGCACAGGATGAGAAATATTCACACTGGAATCACACAACTATTGGCCGCATTCATTCAGATATGTGATTTGGTACTTTTTTCTAGTAAATTCCGCAGTAGTGGAACAAATATTAATTATTCAGTGGTGACACCCAAATTATTGGTGATTTTTGAATACTTCTTTTTGAATAGTCTTGCCCATGCACAGGATGAGAAATATTCACACTGGAATCACACAACTATTGGCCGCATTCATTCAGATATGTGATTTGGTACTTTTTTCTAGTAAATTCCGCAGTAGTGGAACAAATATTAATTATTCAGTGGTGACACCCAAATTATTGGTGATTTTTGAATACTTCTTTTTGCATACTCTTGCCCATGCACAGTATGAGGAATATTCACACTGGAATCACACAACTATTGGCCGCATTCATTCAGATATGTGATTTGCTACTTTTTTCTAGTGAATTCCGCAGTAGTTGACCAAATATTAATTATTCAGTGGTGACACCCATACCATTTGTGATTTTTGAATACTTCTTTTTGCATACTCTTGCCCATGGATAGGATGAGAAATATTCAAACTGGAATCACACAAAGATTGGCCAGATTCATTCAGATATGTGATTTTACAGTATTTTCTAGTAAATTCCGCAGTAGTGGGCCAACTACTAATTATTCAGTGGTGACATCCAAATTATTGGTGATTTTTGAATACTTCTTTTTGAATAGTCTTGCCCATGCATAGGATGAGAAATATTCACACTGGAATCACACAAAGAATGGCCAGATTCATTCAGATATTTGATTTGATGGTATATTCACTGAGGTAGTACTATTCTTGCTGCTTGTAGTAGTAGTACAGTTATACACTGCTGCTACATACTACTGCAGTGCGTAGGTAGTAGTACATAAGAGGTAGTCCAAAATTATGGCGCAGCGGGGCTGGCTCTCTGTGGTTTAGGTGGCGCGCGATATCACCATCATCAGGTTTCTACTGGTTTCTACTATTACTTCAGTACGGTACATACTACTAGTAGTAACTCTACTGCTATCATGTAGAAGAAATCAATTCTCGGCAAACACATGCATGACAGAAAATGCATGTGTCGTAAATCTTACTTCACATAATTTTGGGTCAAAATGGAACAAGAAAGACGGCAACTGAAATATAATGAGATGGAAATGGTAAGTGAACCACATCAAGGTTGGAGGAGGTATTAATAATGGATTTTGATTCGTCTAACTGTGCATCATTGACTTGCCTGCTTGCTCCTGATAGGGAGGCGACCGCAACTGCTGATGAAATAGGATGCAACGGCAAATGAAATATAATGCAACGGTGAGTGAAGCACATCAAGATCTGGGGTATTGATAATGGATTTCAATTGTTCTAATTCTGCATTGAGTTGCCTGCTTGCTACTGATAGGGAAGAATCAACTTTAATTCGACGGGGCAACTGACACATATTGCGATCGCAAGACAAATATGATGGGATCGCAACTGACAAAATGATGCGATTGCAACTGATGAAATATGATGCGATGTGAGGAGACCTTTACTGGCAGTACAGATACCGGTATGGATGAAATTATCACGATGACCATTATTTAAAAATTGTTTGAACCAAAATTTGTGTGGTGTGCATGAGGACGAAGACGATCGGAGCAAAGAGCAACGACGATTTCAAGGACGACGAAGACGATCGAAGCGAAGAGCAACAACGATTTCAGAGAGGACGACGAAGCCAATCGAAGCAAAGAGCAACGACAATTTCAGAGAGGACGACGATTTCAGGGAGGACGACGAAGAGGAAGGCAATTTGGAGCGAAGAGCAATGACGACTTCAGGGAGGACGAAGACGATCGAAGCGAGAAGCAACGACGACTTCAAGGACGACGCAGACAAGGACGATCAAAACGAAGAGCGACAACGATTTCAAGGACGACTTCTTCTTTTAACGAACCAAAATTTGTGTGTGCGTGTGTGAGAAAATTGAACAGAGAATAAACAATTATTAGAGTAATATCAATATTTATCAAAAGAAAGACTTATATTTTGCATCATAGTGTTTCAAAATTTTTTTTCATGGGGGTCGCGATTCCTGGGCTTCGGGTAATAATTGTGATTTTTGTGATGAATTTCTTGAGGGGTGTGATGGGAAATACTTTGTGTCGGGATGAGAAATCAATTTTTGGGAGTGAATTTCTGCAACAGTCTCATAATATATAATGATGGTAGGGTCAGTAATAATGAGTCAGATTGAAAAAAAATTTGGGTCTTTATTTTTTTTTCTCGTAATTGAGGTAGTTACTGGGTCGCGATTGGGGTTGCGAATCGCGAGAGAGCTAGGAATCGAGCTACGTCAAAATGAGCCAGGAATAAATCGCGACCCCCCTAAATAAATTCTTGGGAGGGGTCGCGAACCAGTTTTCGGACGTAGTAGGAGAGGGTGGTATTAGTAGATTCCTCTGAGGAGTAATGGAGAATCAACTGATGATAGATCATCTACTAGTGCTGCAACAAGAACCACCAGTTACTACCACTACAAATAGTACTAGTAGTAGAGGGTGGTAGTATTAGTAGTAATAAGGTTAGCCTAGAATCAACTGAGGATAGATCATTTCCTACTGCTAGAACAACCACCAGTTGCTACTGCTCATACTACTACTACTACTAGAGGAGAGGGTGGTATAAGTAGATTCAGGTAGGGACTAGCCAACCGGTATTATCAAATGAGGATCATATTAGATCTACTATTTCAGAGATGAAATGATTGATAATTCGTGTGATTAATAAAATTGTGAATGGTTGAATAAGGCCTTCACTTACTGTACGAGATGGGAATGGTTTCTTGAGTATGGGATGAATGAGCAATCAATGTATGTGTAAATAAGTACTACCTCTATCAACAAATCGACTCCGTCGTTTTGCCTCTATTAGCAAATCGACTCCCGCGTCGTTGCCCCTCTCTCAGCAAATCGACTCCCGCGTCGTTTGCCCCTCCAGAAAGATAAAATCTTACAATTGCTTGGATCCTCGTTCGGCTCAATTTGAATGTACTTCAAAGAAAATCGATCAACATACCGATTCTGGATGAAGGCATATACCGCTCAATACAATTGCCCTTTGACGGAATCGGCACTGGAGAAGGAATTAAACCTTACCATACTACTACTATCTTGGTCGCTGTCCATGAGAAAGACGGGACTGCTGTTAAAATGGTTCGCTCTTTCGTCCGGAAGCTGTAGGCCCATAGTGATTTCAAGAGTGATGGGCACAAACTCTCAAACCCGGTTGATACGTCTGTTGTCGTGTACGGTACGCAACGGGATGGGAAAACGAAAAAACTTGTGGTAAGTTAATTAGGCTTATTACTGTAACCTTAGTTGAAAACGAGTATGTCTTACTAGTAGGACGTTTCCTACCATCGAAGAATATTCCTTCTGAAAACTACGGTACTATCCAAGGACAGGCTTTCCTTACCCCTTCTGCGAAAATACAGTAATCTTAACTACGAAAACAATTCGAATTCTTGGGATTGTCGTTCATGTCACCCAACCCGTCACCCACCATCCGACGGGTTGCAGTCGTGCGAGATGTATGCATGACCATTATTTAACGACTAAGGTTTACCACACGAACGGAAGAATAACATCGAATGAACGACGAAGACACCAAGGCTTACAGGTAACCACCACCTTACTCGAATTGTCTTGCCGGGGCAATTTTCTGATGATTCAGTGGGTCCTGTACAGGCACGAACGCCATACACAGCAGTAGTTTTGCATATCGGTACTAATTGTAATTACGGTCCTCGGATGTGAACCTGGAGTTCAAATGTTGGAGATTATGTACCTGAAAGGTTTATTGCTTCGTAATTACTTCGTGTTATTATTACTACGATGTACTTCGTACGTAGTACCTGTTTGCAGTGTCCTTGTTTTTCTAGTGGAACAAGACTAGTTCCCCCCGGTGCGAATGCGCAAAATTGGCATTCCAAACACTGAACGAACGCCGAAAACGATTTCTCTTCGATTCACAAGATCTTGTTCTCACAATTTCAATTTGCTGACCTTCCCAAACAACAAAGCAAAAGAAAGCGAAGCAACGCAACGCAACGCAGTCCAATCCAATCCAATCGTCAACACAACAGCACGGTAAACAAGATAAACTACAACAACAAGCACGTATTTCTGCTTGCCTACATACGGTACCTACCTACCTACCACCTTGATGCTCCACGCCAAGTCTTCCATCCTCCTCGCCGTTCTGGCGGCAACAGCCTCTCCAGTGTTTGGCCAAAACGATCACACTCGAAGCGCTCCCGTTCTTCGGGGTCGCGACAGTGACCGCGAACTCTCCTCCCGCGAACGATCTGTCGACGGTGTTCGAATGCGAACACATGCCAGCAGGACGGCCAAGAACGACCAGCGCATCGTCGGCGGAGAACAGTCCAAACCTGGCGACTTTCCCTACTTTGTTGAAATGGGCGGGTGCGGTGGCGCCCTCATCGCCCCGGACATAGTCCTCTTTGCCGCCCACTGTGGCGACTGGAAGAACCAGCAGGTCAACGTCGGGTCCTACACGAAATACACCACTGCTCACAACTCCCAGCCCCGCTTTTGCGATAAGTGGGTCGGCGATCCCCTCTACAACAGCAACACTTTAGACTACGACTTTGCCCTCTGCAAACTCGACAGCCCCGTTGACCTCGACCAGTCCTTTGTCAAGCTTGAGCTCAACACGGACAACAACTTTCCATCCGCCCAGTCAGACCTCATCGTCATGGGACACGGCGCTACCTCCGAGGGCGGCACTTCCGCCGATGATCTGCGCAATGTCACCGTTCCAAGCCTTAGCAACAACCAGTGCAAGCAATACTACGGATCGAGAATCACCAACAGCATGATCTGCGCCGGATACCCCGACGTCGGCGAGAGGGATTCCTGCCAGGGCGACTCGGGGGGTCCCATCATTCAGCGGCAGTACATGAATGACGGCACCTTTCTCGACTACCACATCGGGGTCGTTTCCTGGGGAGAAGGCTGCGCTCGTCCAGGATATCCCGGCGTCTACGCCCGCACCAGCAAGAGGGTCAACTGGATTGAGAGCACCGCCTGTGGCTTGGGCAGCGTCGCCTCCTTTTGCTCGAATCCGCCCCCGTCCTGCACCACTGGCCAGGTACTCACTGTCGAGGTGACCACCGACCAATACTCGAGACAGGACAATGTTTGGAAGCTCACCAAGAACAAATGGGTCGTGATGGAGCGCAGTTTCCTTGTTAAAGACTACGCCAGCACCCAAAAGGTGTGCCTCGAGCCCAACACCTGCTACAACTGGGAGATCACCGACTCGTACGGGGACGGAATCACTGGGAGCGGAAGCTACAAGCTCACTCTGAACAACCAAGTCGTTGACTCGGTTGCCGGAGACACCATCGGCTCTGGCAAAACTGTAGAAGTTTGCACCGGCAACGGCAATCCCACGTCTCCAACTGTCCCTCCCACTTTCGCTCCGGTTGCCCAGCCCACTCCCGCACCGGTCGGAAACCCCAACACCGGCAGCTGCAACGGCAATACCAAGGTCCAATTCCGCGTCGAACTCCAGACAGACGCTTACGGGGAGGACGTCCAATGGTGGCTCCAGAATCGCGACACCTCCACAACGCTCTTTTACGGAACCAACTATGGCGACTACACCAAGTACACCTCCCCGTCCGACACCGAATTTCACTGCCTCGAGGAATCCAAGTGCTACAAATTCGAGGTTTATGATTCCTATGGCGACGGATTGTCGGACGGCTCAACCGGTTACATCAGGGCCATTCTCGACGGCAAGGTCATCAAGAAATTCGAAGGCAACTACGGGAGTTTGGTGTCGCACGACTTCTGCGTCGACGCTTCCAATGCCGTGCCGACTCCTTCTCCGATCGACGACGCCAACACCGATGTTCCCACTCCTTCTCCGGACTCGTGCGAGGACGATCCCGACTTTCGCTTCAAAAACAAGAAGAAGAAGAACTGCAAGTGGCTATCCAAAAAGAAGAAGAAGAAGCGCAAGAAGTTCTGCAAGAAGAAGCACAAGAAGGGCAGCGAAAATGGCAAGGTCTTTGACTTTTGTGCCAAGACCTGCGGAGAGATCGGACTCGGAGAGTGCGCCAACACGGTCAAAATGGCTACCATTTCCATCTAAACGGCAACCAACCACACTGCAGGCACTGCCGCAAGAAAGACCCAAACGAAAACGAAACTGCAATGAAGCGCTACTACTCGAACTACTACCAGCCACCATCGGACAGTCCATCTATATGTGCTACTCGTGAATCCATGTTACTACACCACCACATTACAATTATGATAGAATACACTGTTAATACTACGGCATTATGCATAATCCATACATACGGTACTTCAAAAAATAATACGTATTAGTAAGACACCTGCTCTCGGGCTTTTCCCTGGATTGCTTGCTTCTTCGGACTCGGACCACACCTATTCACCATCAATCCCTCCTTACACGCGAACCACACGCATTTTGATGTCCTATTCTTTGTTTTTGCACACCCAATTCATTTTATCCTTTTTCGCGCAGCTCGTTCGTGCTACGATTATTTTGGATATCATTGCCCTTGTTGTCGCTGTGGTATACATTTGCATTACTTTGGGATGGCTATCGTATGTCACTTATGCGCCGGACCCATGTATCGAGTATGAACTATTCGATGCATTTTTTGGACCATTGTTATTGTGAACGGAATTGGAATCCTTATTCTCATTGGTAGCATTTATGGTGCTCTCAAATTCAAGAAGATTTTGGTTCTCTTCGCCGGTATTTATTTCATCTTTACCGCGATTTTGTCTATTGTTGCGTTCCACTGGCAACGAGCCATCCTGTCGATTTTCTTCGCATACCCACACATTGCGTTGTATCGTGAAATAAATATTGGAAGAATAACAAGCGAAAATTACGCGATCGAGAAATATTGCTGCTGCTGATTCAATCGGGACGAAAAGATTATCTTGGAGGTCATCCCGTTGTAATCGAAGCCGAGTGATTATCAATTATCTTCATCGAAGTTTTAACAAGAAATAGTGAAGTGCAAGTACACGTAATGAGTTTTTTTTTCTATTTCGTCATTGCTTTTGCATCACTGCTGCGGTTGTTGTTGTTGCTGCTGCTGCGGCTGCGTCGACGTCTACTGTTGTTGCTGCGTCTGCTGCTGTCGCGTCTGCTGTTGTTGCTGTCGCTGCTGATGCTGTTTTTCTTGCTGTTTCCTATTCACTCACACGCTGCTTCGGTTTACCTTCTTTGACCATGGAAAAAAGTTCTACTGCTGGTGGTACGTTGGAAAATTTCCCACCTTGCTGCTGTTGCTGCTGGGACCGTGGCCTCAGCTTCCTATTGACTCTGTCAACTGTGTATTTGAGGCCTCCTCCGTCGAAACTACGCTGCTTTCGCGGCTGTTTCTGTTGTGGCTGCTCTGTGGCTGCTGTGCTGTTGCTTCTGCTTCGCTGCGTCTGATTTTCTGCGGCGGACTGTTGCTTCTGCTGCGGCTGCTTCGCAGCGTCCGCTTTGCTGTGGCGTCTGCTGCGGCTGCCGTTGCTGCTGATGGATGGGGTGTCTTTTGCAATTGCTGTGTTTGCTGTTTCCTATTCACTCACACGCTGCTTTGTTTTGCTGCTTCGTTTTGCTTTCTTTGACCATGGGGAAGAGTTCTACTGCTGTGTTTGGACGTGACCTTCAGTCGTGCTTGAAACAGTGACTTGATCGATTGACATGCATGATTCAGAGGAAAGGAAAATTACCTCCTACGGGTCCAAACATTCCCAAGAACTAAAAATAAAAGGTTAAGTACCGAGTCTACAAGAAGTTAAGTATAATTCCACAGAAGCCAGTACACAAATGTGTGGGGGCTTGGAATGAATGGACCGGAATAAAAGAAACCAATAAATAACACGAGACAACACGAGAGATAACATGAGAATGCGCGTGATCGAAAGACAAAAGAAACAAAATTAGCAAAATTAGGAAAATTAGAGCGGATTCATTTCTGCTCACAATTAAAGTAAGCAAAACATTAAACAACAAAATCCCCAAACTTGTACAAAATCTACCGACTCTACGAGCCCTCCAAACATTCTTCGAAGAATTACGAAGCGCTCGTAAAGACGAATAGATCTAATACAGGGAATAAGGATAGGCTTACATATCTACCTTCGACCGTATACGATAACGTCGGATCGATACGGAGGGGGTACGATTGCAGATCTATTCACCGTACGTCGACAACGGTGGATACGATATAATTGTCAGCAGATCGGTCCGGAGCATAGAACTTGGGCACGGATACGGTTTGGATCTGTCCAGCGGAAGCGGATAAGATTGCGGTGGACTAAGGGAGCAGACCAAGAGGTATAAAGCCAGTCCTGCAGACAGCACTGATCAGCTGTGGATCTATTCTGGAGAGCTAACAAATTGCACCGAATACGATCATTATCGACTTGCTGAGACGAGTACGATTGCGGAAGAAAGAAAGAAAATACGACGACGATTTATGGAAGATATACAACAACGAGCAGAATTAAGAGAACGTGGCAGACGACAACTCGCGGATGCACAAAGAAGAAGAGAAGAGAGAAGCAGAGAGAGGACCCAGAGAGATTTAGAAGAAGAGGAGCTGAGTGTCGAAGATCCAAACGAGGAAGGACTGGCGGCGGAGCTTGCGGCGTTGGATCAGCGGATTGGAGAAGCGGCGGCGGATCAGCGGATTGGAGAAGCGGCGGCGGATCAGCGGATCGGAGAAGCGGCGGTGGATCAGCGGATTGGAGCTACGGCGGAACAGCGGAGCGGAGTAGGAGCAGACGACCCATCGAACAGCAGCAGTGACGACGACGACGACGACGACGACGAAAGCAGCAGTGACGATTCCTCCGAGAGCGATTACGATTCAGAAGAGAGCGATTCCAGTGACTCCAGTGATTCCAACATGCCATACACCAAAGTTCCGAAGCTATCCAATGCAGGAGATGTTGATTTTGAAGGATGGTTTCAACAGTTTCTGGCTCATGCGAGCAGAAGCAAGTACGAGGGATTTGTAACGTCAAAGCAGCATCCAGACCTACCAAGCGACGGCTACTCAGTGTCCCACGAATCCATGACCCCAGAGCAGAGAAAGGCAATGAGAAAACATATCAAAGCCATAAATGATTTGTGTACGGCATTCCAAAACAACAAGACGGGACTCGCCATCATTGAGAAATCCAAGCTTGACATTGGAGTGACCGAAGAGCAGAACACGATAAACAAGAAGAATTGGCCCCGAGGCAGAGTGCATAGGATTTTTGACGCGCTGTTCAAACTATACAGAAGAACCGACACGTCAGACAGGATTCAGCTGGACAAGGACCGAAGGGCAATCAAGATGGGGGCTTTGGACCATCCCAAAGAGATCTTTGAGCAGATATACGGGCTGATACAGAAGTACCAGCACAAGACGATTCAACCTACGAATGAAGAGTTATTTGCCACATTGCTGCATGCGATCCCACCATACTTGGTGATTACAATCACCAACCAGCTGAATGAATTAAAGGAGAAGCCTGGAGTGAATGACTACGAAATTTGGGAACGCCTTGAGAGGACAGCGACCAACTTGTACAGTTCCGTGGTGCTATTGAAGGGGAGAGGAGCAAGCAGCAACGCCAGGGACATGAGCCTGATTGGGGCTGACACATTCCGAGATCCCAGAGACCAGTGGACAAGCAAGATCATCTGTTATTATTGCCAAGGCGAAAACCACAAGGCCTTTCAGTGTCCAAGAAGACAGGCCGGATTACCCAGAATCCAACCAGGTGATAACAGCAACAACAATGGAGGTAACAACGGAGGCAACAATGGAGGAAATAATGGAGGCAACAGAAGAAGGAATGGCGGGACGATTTGCAGCATCTGTGGGAAGCAGCATCCAACTGAGAAGTGTTGGGAGGATGAAAGAAACAAGGACAAGCGCCCACGCAACTGGAAATCATCTATGAAGCCGGCACGAGACATGCAGGGAGCTGCCATGACGAGCATGAATTACAACAGTGTCCAATGTGATTTTATTCTGGCGTCCATCATGTTGCCCTCCTTGCAAACTCAAATAGCATTGCAACTATGGAATACTCAGCAGTCAGGTGAGGATGCGCCCAAAGGATTTGATCTACTTTATGATGACAATGTGTTTGTGTTTGACAGTGGAGCAACCAGCCACAGTTCCAACAGCTTGAGAGGCGCCATCAACCTCCATAACAACTCAACCACCATTACAACTCAGAGTGGCGATATGCAATCCTGCACAGTTGGTGATTTATTCTGTGAGAAATTGGATAACAAAGGCAAGTTTCAAAACCGGATGATGTTGAGCAATGTGAGTTTTAATCCAAAGTTTGCATTTAATCTGTTCTCAGCCAATGTTGCCATGGAAAGTGGATGGAGCGCAGAAGGCAGCAAGTGCAAAGGCTGGACCCTGAAGAAAGGGAATATGGAGTTGAGGTTTGATATCAGAGTGCCTACGTTAACAAGCTGTGTATGGGTAGGCTATTTCAGACGACTTGAAGACACCCAAGGACTGGAAGTGAATGCAGCTGCAGTTGGAGACGTCACAGGACCAGGGGTGAAGATGAGCATCAACCAAGCCCACAAACTCCTGGGGCATGCCAACGAGAGGAAGGTCAGAGCAACAGCCAAAGCACTGAAGTGGATCATAAAAGAAGGACCTCTACAACCTTGTGAGGATTGTGCCAAGGCCAAGGCAAAGCGAAAGGTGTTTCCCATCACCCGTCCGAAAACTGTTTCGCGACCCCTCCCAAGAATTTATTTAGGGGGGTCGCGATTTATTCCTGGCTCATTTTGACGTAGCTCGATTCCTAGCTCTCTCCCGATTCGCAACCCCCAATCGCGACCCAGTTACTACCTCAATTACGAGAAAAAAAAATAAAATAAAAAAAAAATTCATACTCGACCCGATTTTTTTTAAGACTCGAATTTTTTCTCTTCAGTCACTTAATCAAATTAATCAACATTTTAAAAAAAAATATTTGTTTTCTCAAAATAATCCCCCCCTTCCCCCAATTTTTTTTTAATCTGACTCATTATTACCGACCCTACCAACATTATATAATATGAGACTGTTGCAGAAATTCACTCCCAAAAATTGATTTCTCATCCCGACCCAAAGTATTTCCCATCACACCCCTCAAGAAATTCATCACAAAAATCACAATTATTACCCGAATCGCGACCCCCATGAAAAAAAAATTTGAAACACTATGATGCAAAATATAAGTCTTTCTTTTGATAAATATTGATACTACTCTAATAATTGTTTATTCTCTGTTCAATTTTCTCACACACTCACACACAAATTAAGAAGTCGTCTTCGTCCTCATGCACACCACACAAATTTTGTTTCAAAAGATTTTTAAAGACTTTCCAACCCGTTCTCGTTACTGCCAGTAAAGTCCTCCTCATCTTCATTTACATCTAGCAAAGCTTGTAGCTCCGGACTAATGTATTCAGTAACTTCTTCCTCCTGCACCCAGTCCTCATCGAACGCACTGTTGTTGTTGTCATTGTTTTCACTCTCGCGACGGAGCCTCTCTCTCAATCTTTCCTCACACTCTCTACCCGTTCTCGGATCGTTCCTCAGCACCACAATCTCCCTGCACAAGTTATTGAACAGTGCTATACCTTCCTTCGACCATGATTGCTCCTCTCCACTGTATTGGTCACAAAATTTCTTTTTCTTCCTCCTTCTCACAATCCTGCCACCGCCGTTCCTCTTTTGCTCAACATGATTCACCCAAACATCATACTCATTATGAATCATCATCAATGCAAATGCTTCATCGCTTTCTGTGAATATTTCACTCAGCAAACATGTCGTCTTTTTGCATCTGTAGCCCCTCTCTAATGGAGAGATGCTTGATAGAATCCGAGTCACAAAGTAATAAAAATCATCATTTTCACTGTTATTGTCATACCTTCTGTACTCTGGGTTCAGTCCCAGCCTCTTTCTACTAGTTCCATTACTACTAATACTCTCCCGCATCACAATCTCCACTTTACCCGGGAACGAATCGGGCACAATGCCTTCGCGATCGAGTGTGTCCTCTAGTAGGATTACACGGCAGCAGTAGAAAGTGTTAGAGTAGCAGGGGATATACCATCATTCTCCACCAAGCAGTAATAGCAACCAATGTATTCACTTAGTAAGCACGTACCGAGATAGTGTTTTCTAGCCAAAGTTTGAGCATTGTGCCGCAGATTTGAAACACCCTTGTACACCAACCTTCTGTTAAAACCATAAAAAATTTCAAATGAAATACCATGGGGTGGAACCACAGCTCGGGACGCAATCGCTTTCTTCAAAATTGATTTGACCTTATTCTCATCCACAATAAACTTCAAGCCACGAAACCAACTATTTCTTATGTGCCGTGTCAACTGTGCTTCCAAACCCGCGTCTTTTTGATGTTTCTTAAGTTTATCCGATTGCGCCTTAGTTATCTCTAATTTTGCTTCACTTACGGTTCGTACCATCTGTGGCTTTGGCTTCTTCCCTGTTGTAGTTACCGTCAGCGTGGGCTCTTCTTTTTTTGTATCCTTCTGCAGTGTTGTCACATCCCTCTCTAAAGAAGCTACTTTCTGCTGGCTCTCTTTTAGCTGTTGTAGCAATGCTTCGTATGTGGGTCTTGGTGTTATTTTGGTACCGGTTGTACTAGTTCTTGGTGTAACAAGACCCGGTGGGGCGGGTTTGTTGGTTGGTGGTGTGGTACCAACGAAAACCGCGGTCGGGTTGTTCTTGGTTCTTTTATTTTTTTCATCAGCACCACCTGAGGTGGGTGGTAGTTTTCGACTTGTCTTTGGGTTCGATTTCGTAGGGGTAATACTAGCAGTAGTATCCTCACCTGTATTAGCATTGGATACAATTTTTCCACTTCGATTCTTTCTTGGTGCATTGCAATCTGCTTTCTTTTCTATTTGCTGATACTCATCATATACGGTAGGCATTTTTTCGGGCGTCGGAAGTAAAAAAAATATGAAGTAAAAAAAATATGTGAAGCCATAAAATTGTGAACACAGTTTTTTCACTACTAACAAAAAACCTGTTAATCATTTTCCTCTCACCATCCCCGCAACTTGTAATGGCATACACTTCACTATGGAAATTGTAGGTGACGTGGCCAAATGTTTAAGAGGATTCCCACCCGCGCCATAATTTTTTTTAATCCACCTGTGCACATCTCTGTTCATTCTCTACTGTACCCATACGGTATTCACTATTGATTGTATTTTTGGCTCTACTATTCCCTGCTGTACAGTAGGTAAAAATTACTAGTAGTACTACTACTACATAAGTATACCAGCAGTAGCAGAAGTTCAACTACTACGCGTACGTACAGTAGTACCGGCCGTGATAGAACCAAATATATAATGACAATATCCATAGGCATCAAAAGGATCGTACAGCCTCTGTGGTACCCTTATGACCATAAGCGTCAGATGTGGTAGGATGGAGTCCTTTACAAGAAATGGCTGGCTGTCAACACCTTGTTGATGCTATCCAGAGTGGTATTGCCAGTGCTGTCTGTGATGGGTCATTTGATCCGGACCTTCTCAGAGGAACTTCTGCATTCATTTTGTCACCCAATACCTCCACCAAGACTGCTTCATTGTTCCTCACTGGCTGTAATTTTGTCAGTGGATCCCCTGAGGATCAGTCATCCTACAGGAGTGAACTGGCGGGTATCATTGGAGTTCTCACCTGTTGCACTGCTCTGGTGAATCTTTTTGATATTGCTTCTGGCTCTATCACTATTGCTCTGGATGGTGACACAGCTCTCAAACAGGCTCAGGGATCTTGGCCTTTGGTTATTTCCCAGAAGTCTTTTGACTATGTTTATGTCATCAGAAACATGATTTCTGCCCTGCCAATCTCTGTGCACTTTCAGTGGGTTCAGGGACATCAAGCTGGAATCTTTCTTGATTGGTGGGCCCTTCGCAATCATCAGGTTGACAGCATGGCAAAGGCCTTTCTCTCTGTTCATAGAGCTTCGGCCCATCACTATCCCAGACTTGTGTTTGAGCCTTGGGCATTTTCTCTCAATGGATGCAAGTGTTCAAGGTTTGATCAGAATGCTCTGCATGTTGCCATTTCTGGTCCTCCTCTTCTTAAATACTGGCAGACCCACCATGATATTCCCATTCCACAACCTGTTTTGAGTTCCATCCATTGGTGTGCCCATCTGTCTGCCTTCAAGCGATTACCTCCTGGCATGCAACGGTGGTTTGTCAAATTTGCTTCTGGATGCATTGGTGTTGGCAACCAACTACTTCACTACCAGTATCAGGATCACTCCCGGTGCCCATTGTGTGATGCAGACAACGAGAAGGTCTCTCATGTGCTCTCCTGCAAGGACACTGGGGCAGTACAGCACAGTGTGTCAGCTTTCAAGGGACCACTGCAGAAGAGGCTTGAAGTTGAACAAACTGATCCATCATTGGTTGTTGCCATTGTGGATCTTCTCACCAGAGTTCGGAAGGGCCAGACCATTTATCCATCATCCTACTCACTTGCAATTGCGTCTGCTGTCAGGGCACAGAGGACTATTGGCTGGCACAACTGGCTTCTTGGTAGGTGGTCTCCTCGCTGGTATCAAATCCAGGCTGATTACTACTCCCACATTGGAAGCAAGCGCTCTCCCAAACGTTGGGCTACAGCTGTCATCCATCAGTTCTTTCTTACCTCCTGGGATCTTTGGACTTATAGGAATGAACGACTCCATGGTCCTGGGGGTACCCTGGATGCTGAACAACACCAATCTCTTGATGCTTCCATCACTTCAGAATTGGCAATTGGTGCAGCTGGTGCACTTCCCCAGTCACACTCCCTGTTACAAACCCCTTTCCACGTCCTACAAGGTTACACCCTGACTGCCAAGCGGCAGTGGCTTGCAACCATCCACCTTGCAAGGAAGCAGTATGCAGCGCCTGTCCCACCAGTGCAGCCATACCAACAAGAGGCTGCTCTTCTCAGAGCCTGGCTTACTGGACCTCAGGGTTGATTACACTTTGTACCTTGGTTTTGTCTTCTGTTCCTGCTTCTTATCCTGTCCCATCCCTTTTGATACTGGATCTTATCCCAATATCTTCATTCCCATTTCACTTTCTCTCAAGTCCCTCTTTTGTGGGACTTGTTTGTCCTTCCCCTGCTTGATGTTCAAGGTTTGTTTGAAAATTTGTCGTTCTGCCACTTGGGGTCCTGACTCTATGATGGAGGCGACGTTAAAGTCTGGTTACAGACTGAGTAATTTAGTTTCACCTTTGGTGATTAAAGTTATTTACATACGTATATTAATTAATTAGTCCTTTACAAGAAATACATTTTTCTTTGCCAAGGGACTGGACTACTACTTTTTTTGTCAAATTTTTCATCCTGGTTTATTCTATTTCATATTCTTGGACATACTAGTAACCAAATAATCACCATTATCTTACATAGCCACTTGTGTATCTGTGCATTTTTAACAATAGAACACAAAAAAATGCCGGAAACTGTGACCCATAGACAGGAAATATGCACATTCTGTGGTGTACTGGGTATGGTCCCCAGACACCAGGTGTCACATCCAAAATATAATTGGTAGCAAGTTTATTCCTTTTTACTATTCTAATAGATGCATATACTGACCATTATTCAGCGTGGAATACAACAAATGATAGTTAGTGCGACCCCTACACAGCAAATATGCATTTTCTGTGGTGTAAACTCGGAAACTGAGAATTTTTCTGACAAATCAGAACTTACATTCATAATATAATTGGTAGCAAGAAGTTTATTCCTCCTATTTACTATTCTAATAGATGCATATACTCACCATTATTCAGTGTGGAATACAAAAAAAATTTGTGACAGTGTGACCCATACACAGGAAATATGCACATTCTGTTGTGTAAACTCCGGTGCTGGGAATTTTACTGAGAAAGCAGAACTTACATCCATAACATAATTGGTAGCAAGTTTATTCATTTTTAATATTCTAATAGATGCATATAGTACTCACCATTATTCAGTGTGGAATACAACAAATGATAGTTAGTGCGACCCCTACACAGCAAATATGCATTTTCTGTGGTGTAAACTCGGTTCCTGAGAATTTTTCTGACAAATCAGAACTTCTTACATTCATAATATAATTGGTAGCAAGAAGTTTATTCCTATTTACTTTTCTAATAGATGCATATAGTACACACCATTATTCAGTGTGGAATACAAAAAATTTGTGACAGTGTGACCCATACACAGGAAATATGCACAGTCTGTTGTGTAAACTCTGGTGCTGGGAATTTTACTGAGAAAGCAGAACTTACATCCATCATACTATAACTCCTGGTAGTAAGTAGTTTATTTTTTTTTGGGTTGTAAGAGTACATTTTTATTGATTTATTATAATATTATCATAATTGTTACTACTAATTCCTAAATTATTTGATCCATTTTTACAATGTTTTGATACCCATCCTGTTTCTTACTTAGGTGGTGGCTTTTTTCCCGGATTCGATCCTGGTGGTGGCTTTTTTCCCGGATCCGATCCTGGTGGTGGCTTCTTCAGTTGGTCGAACGGAAGGCTTGATGTTGAGCTCTTCTTGCCCTTCTTTCCCCCCTTTTTTTTTTCTTCTTCTTCTTCCCTTTGATGGCTTGTTTCACGTTTCGGATGTACTTTTCCAAACTCCTTCGTGACACAGTAGTAGCAGTCGCGTCGTCATCTGTGATCTGAGTATATACCATACCACGGAAGTGGAATCTTTGTTGCATTGTCATACCATTAGTTTCACCACTAATAATGGTTTCGATTTGTTCCTCTGTCAAAAGTTGATCTGTCTCTTCAATTCTTCCATCCGATTCTTCCACTTGCTCATCTGAACCTCGCCCTCTAGCACCAAAAACTGCCCTATAATGTTGTCGTACACTTTCTGTGTGATAAGGTCCGACGTGGGTTTCTGGTTTCTTAGGATCAAATGAATTTTCCAGGAACCAATTGCCGGCATCGATCAAGCGTTCTCCAAATGACCGCCGATAGGCATTAAAACCTGGACCCACAAGGAATGTTAGTTTTGGCTCATCCTCTCTCTTATAGTCCTCATTCTCGTTTGTGGCAGTTGGTTTTAAATGTGGTTTCTCAACAACCTCGTCGTAGCAGAATAAACCATACATAGAGCCAGGACATTCCAGGTGTTTTGCTTCATCCTCAAAGGTGGTGAGTGTCTGCAGTACTTTTGTGTTTTCTGCCACCATTTTAAACTTCTTCATGGAAGTACTGTCTTTCATCTCAATGACAGATTCAGCCCTTTGATTTATTTTCCGGTTCAACCTCTGCTGCTTTCGGAACTTGGGATCATTATAGTCCCCATTGGTACCATTAGTATTGTTCGAATTGTCACCCATGGTTGGGGCAGTGGAATGATCCGAGTTATTTGAAGTGTTGTTATTGGCACCATCACTGTTGGTAGTGTCGTCCATGGTTGGGGCAGTGGAATGGTCCGAATTGTTGGAACCGACGGGAGTGGCAGTCGAATCCTCCAAATTGCTAGAATCTCCATGTTGTTGCTCCTGTTCGTAGAGCTGAAGCACAGCCAGGGGCCAGTCTGGTAATGGATTGTTGGATGGCAGACTTGGAGGTATAGGCCATCCATCTGCTGAAGACTCAGACTCACTTTCAGATCGTGGTGCTGGTTCGGAGGTTGGGCTTTCAGTTTCCTCTTCTGGTGCGGAACGGGTAGATCTTCTTCTATTTGTGGGGCGTCGTGGCTCAGGAGATGTAGTGACTTTTTTCTTTTTGTGCCTTGCCATGATGTATCTGCAGGTATTCCCTGATTGTTGAATTGATTGTTAAAGATAGCGACCGATTAGATTGTTGTGGAAGGGAACGATGTGTGAAAAATACATTCGACCGTCTCCAAGCCGATTGAATTGTGATGATTCATCTTAAAACCTTTCGAAACGATGATTCATCTTAAAACCTTTCTGATTCATCTTAAAACCTTTCGAAATGCAATAGGCAATGGTTCAACTGGTTGAGCTCATCCCCAACTGTTCATGGAATTGATGTCACTTGTTGTCACGATCGTGTGATGCACTTCCATTTCCCCCACCGTGGGCCTTGGCTCGAAACGGGCCTTTGCTCGAAACGAACAATTTCAAAAAAAAACGTTGTGAAACGGCCTTTACACATTGACATCAGTTTTAAACCGTAAACGAAGCTACTCCTCCCACTTCAAATTCAAACGACGCTAACCTTACTCCTTCCACTTAAAATTATTTTCTAATTTTTTGATTGGCTCATTCATAAGGAATTTTTTGATTGGCTCATTGGTAAGGAATTTTTTGATTGGCTCATTGTGGGGAAGACACTAGTAGTACAGTATAGTAGGATGTGTATGATGCTACTTCGCGCCAAAAATTTTGTACTAGTATTTTGTACTAGTAACATACACGTACAGTGTACAGCGCCATGTCATTTTTTTTTAGCATGTATACTTAGTACCGCATTGTACATACATTTCTGTCTTTTTTTCTTTCGTCATTTTCTTCGGAGTCATTTTCTTCGGTGAATTTTCCGCCCCACATCTCCCTCATGGGATGTGTCATAATTTTCATTTTCATTTTCGTTTCAATTCTTGCATCGGAATATTCTGGCCGGTCCAGTTTAACCTAGCCATCAGGCACCGGGACCATCTCTTTTGAAAAAGACACACGCTGTGGGGAGCTTGAGAACTGTTAAATTGTAACCGTGACACGATCATTGCATGCGCGCACAATGCGCACAATAGTTTTCTACAGACCTTCCCCGTACAACTTGTACATGACAAGCAAGCAGCAAACACAACAAAACAGCAACGTCGATTCCTTGACAAGCTTGCTGTCCCCATACCTTTAGTTTAACTCCGATTCGAATACCTTGATACTTACATCCTGCTGCTTGAGCAGCTCCCTGTAGAACTAACTGTGCCAAGTGGTAGTTAGAATAGACCCGGCCAACTGTCTCCCCCTTTGGTCGTAGTGGTGATCTGAGACTATCGATAGAACAGACCGGCACCTCAACCGGTTTGCATGCCCTTGCCATTACAACCATCTCCAAGCTTGCTCCTTATTCCCTGAGCTGAGTTCAGCTACATTTTAACAAGAACGGCCGCTCTTGCTTCCTGCTCTGTTGTCCGATTCATATCACGGAGGTCGGGTGTGTTGAAGTCCTGGAACTACCTGGCTTACCCAGATATACGACGTACTGATATTCAAAACAACGAAAAGGAAGACGAAAATCACAACCGATCGTTGCGGAGAGGGACGACGACGAAGGTACGATCGCTCCAGAGAGGGACGATGGGGGTACGATCGCTACGATCGCTTCGGACGGGGACGACAAGGGTACTAACAGTTTGTCTTTTTTTTTTTTTAATTTGGGCAGATTGGTGTGTAGAGGGACGACGACGACGAAGGTACGATCGCTCCAGAGAGTGACGACGGCGGGTACGATCGCTTTGGACAGGGACGACGGCGGGTACGATCAATCGATTGGTGCTGAGAGGGACGACGACGACGCACGGTGCGATCGCTTCACAGACGAACGACGGGACATAGTTTAATACAAATACTTTTTTCTTTTTTCTTTTATCAAGTACTGCTGTCTGTTTCCTCTAGAATCATAACTAACACCAAAATTTTTTCATTCTCTCTTGTTGCAGGCGACGGATTGAACCAAATACCCACTACGATTTTCGGTTGTTGAGTACAGGAGCGACGGAACGAACGAAATACCCCTACGATTTTCGGTTGTTGAGTACAGAAGCGACGCCTATGATTTTCGGTTGTTGAGTACAGAAGCGACGCCTACCATTTTCGGTTGTTGAGTACAGGAGCGACGGAACGAACGAAATACCCCTACGCCTACGCCTACGAGTTTCGGTTGTTGAGTACAGGAGCGACGCCTACGATTTTTGGTTGTTGAGTACAGGAGCGACGGAACGAACGAAATACCCCTACGATTTTCGGTTGTTGAGTACAGGAGCGACGGAACGAACGTAATACCCCCAGCGGCGCCTACGATTTTCGGTTCTTGAGTACAGAAGCGACGCATACGATTTTCGGTTGTTGAGTACAGAAGCGACTCCGTTGTTGAGTACAGGAACGACGCCTACCATTTTCGGTTGTTGAGTACAGGAGCGACGGAACGAAGGAAATACCATACAGGAGCGACGGATCGAACGAAATACGATTTTCGGTTGTCGAGTACAGGAGCGACGGATCGAACGAAATACCTCTACGATTTTTGGTTGTCGAGTACAGGAGTGACGGATCGAACGAAATACCATACAGGAGCGACGGATCGAACAAAATACCTTTACGATTTTTGGTTGTCGAGTACAGGAGCGACAACGAAATACCTTTACGATTTTCGGTTGTTGAGTACAGGAGCGACGGATCGAACGAAATACCCCTACGATTGAACGAAATACCCCTACGATTGAACGAAATACCCCTACGATTCTCGGTTGATGAGTACAGGAGCGACGGATCGAACGAAATTGGCAGAAAGGATCACCACAATGACACGTTCCAGCAGGCGAACGATTGGTGACATGGAGGCGACCAACGCAGAAATAAGGGGTGGTAGATGCAAGAGAAGGATCCAACAGAAAATCTTGAGCGAGAGCACCTTGTGCAAACCGAGCCACTGTGTTCTGGGTTCGGTCACAACACTGACACAGAAAGGAAAACGAACTGCAAAAGGAACCACAAGCTGTCCGATGACGGACGACGGCATAACATGCACGTCCTGTGGCAATTTTGCTTGCAGAAGATGTCTGCAACTACTGTTCAACCGAATGGACAAGGAGAAGCAGACTACACTGCCCTCGGTGCTACAGCAGATGAAACAATCGCTACAAAACAATATCGGGGTAGTATCCACTTGTCATGGATGTATCTACTATGCCCAAAAGGAGCAAGTGGTGAGGTCCCATCGGCACTTCATTGATGTTGCGAGTCGCGCAGTTAGATTAAAGTATGATGGGTACCTTGTCCTACCAGAGTATGACTTGCTGATTGACACTCCTTTCAATTCAGAAAACATTGTTGACTGCCATGGATTGGGCAAGGAACCTGAACTGCCAGGAGTGAAACACTTTGTGGTGGGATATGAGCTTGCACGTCGGATAGCAGAATCAGGAATAACAGCAAAGAAGCTCACGGACACGGTTAAAACAGAAGTTAAGAAAATTGAGTGCTCTGATATAGTGGATCCCAGCAGAACAAGAACTTACATCGTGCAACTGATCATAATTCACGGAACGATGTGCAAGAACAAGATAAAGGAAACGCCCGAGTACACTATGGAAAGAATCAAACAATCAAGAGTGTTCTCGTGTCGTGACAGGTTGAAGAAATGCCATGTGACACTTATTGTTGGATCATTCGGTCCCAAAAATGAACAAGAAGGGAAGCAGAAGTGCAACCTGTTGTTAGCAAGATTCTATCACGGAAGCGATCGACTCCAGATGACCCAGAATGACGTTCACTCGTTGTTTAAGAAAGTTGAGTCCATGACTGCAAATAACAACATAGAACAGATGAGAAGTGGTGGCAGCAGTGGTGTCTACAGAGGACCAACTAGAGCACTCTTCCAGATGCTCGACAACCCAATTGTGACACCAAGGTCCGGACGGGGGGCATTTGTTGTTCCAGACCGGCACACAATTCATGTTTTTTACATAAACAGGCAAGGGAAGGCTGTTCACTTTGCGTATTGCAACCCCCAGTTTGGGGGGCAGATTGGGCCTATCACAGAGGATATGTTTTCTGATTATAAATTCTTTCAACCATTCACTGAGGCGAAGATAGTGAGTGCCTTGCTGCTGAGACAATTAAGCAACATGGTCAATGGTCTGAATGTGGTGCCACTTGCAGTGGATCGGGAGTTGAGAAACCACAGGAAAGCTATAGCAATGGCAAGAAGGCAGGAGATCGGTGACATTTTGTATCAGTTTTCTTCCCTCAATTCGACGACCCTTGTCCAGCATCCAGTCGGCATTCATTATGACTCATTTGGTAAACAGGATGGCGAGACTGTTTACAGTATAGAGAACAAGATCGGTTTTGCAACTAAGCACACCAATTCTTACACCAAATATGGCATGGGAAGGGGGGGTCGCGGTCCCGAAACATTTGTGTTCTGCTTGTTGGACTGGGGTAGAGAAAGAAGACGGAGACGAGCCGCAGAAGTGAATCATGAACAGGCAGCCGCAGTGGAGGCTCAGAGACAAGCAGAGTGGCAAGCAGCGTTTGAGCGTTGGATGGCAGTGGACGCAAATCCAAATGCCACTCAGGAAGAGAGGAATGAGGCACGGGACGAGGCAATATTAACTCAAGCTGCGGTCTTGGCAGCTCAGGAAGAGACAGCCAATGCACAGGATGCTTTGGACCAAGCAAATGCTGCAATCGCTGCAGCCAATGCTAATGCTGGAGGCAACGCTCCTCCTTCAGATGATGACGAGGATGCAGATGCTGAGAATGATGATGATGATAATGCAGGAGAGGATGATGAATCTGAATCATCTAATTCGGATTCGGATGCGGACATGGATAATTCGGATTCGGATGCGGACATGGATAATTCAGATTCGGGTTCAGAAGTTTCTTATGTTCATCCAAATTTAATTGACTACGGTTCGGCTTCACTACCATCAGAATCAGACACGGAGGAAGAGGAGGTTTCAGAGTTTTGGCGGAACGACTGATTCAAATAGAAGATCGAAGGATCGATCGATTTTGGTTTGTTCCAGAAAGAAGCGACGGATCGATCGATGTTCTTGAAAGGAGCGACGGATCGATCGATAGATTGATTTTCGGATGTTCCGAAAAGGAGCGACGGATCGATGGACGGATCGATTGAGTTTCGGTTGATCCGGAAGGGAGCGACGGATCGATCGATCGATTGATTTTTGGATGTTATGAAATGGAGCGACGGTCTATTGATTTTCGGTTGTTCCAGAAAGGAGCGACGGATCGATCGATCAATTTTCAGATTCGGAGCGACGGATCGATTTGGAGCGACGGATCGATCGATCGGTTGTTGCAGAAAAGAGCGAAGGATCGTTCGGTTGCTCGGTTCGTTATGAAATGGAACGACAGATCGATTTTCGGATGTTATGAAATGGAGCGACGGATCGATTGATTTTTGGATGTTATGAAATGGAGCGACGGATCGATTGATTTTCGGTTGTTCCAGAAAGGAGCGACGGATCGATTTTCGGTTGTTCCGAAAAGGAGTGACGGATCGATCGATTTTGATACGGATCGGAATATGCGATGGATCGATTCGCAAATGGAACGATGCAATGAAGCGACGGATCGATTCGGAGCGACGGATCGATCAATCGGTTGTTCCAGAAAAGAGCAAAGGATCGTTCGGTTGCTCGGTTCGTTATGAAATGGAACGACGGATCGATCGATTTTCGGATGTTATGAAATGGAGCGACGGATCAATTGATTTTTGGATGTTATGAAATGGAGCAACGGATCGATTGATTTTCGGTTGTTCCAGAAGGGAGCGACGGATCGATCGATCGATTTTGATACGGATCGGAATATGCGATGGATCGATTCGCAACTGAGCAAATGATACAAAGATTTTTTATTGTTTAGTTACCTGCCTAGTGTAGAATGGTTCATTCAGCAATGCCGGTGTTGTCTGATTCCTCTCGTTGTACAGGACAAGCGGAGTAGAGGCTCTCGTAGGTAGTATATGTCATAGAATTATTCCTCTTTTTGAAGAATTCGAGCCATTGCAATCGATTGTTAACAACGAACCACCGACCATTGTTTACTGGTTCCGCATTCTCGTCCAGTTCAGGAACAACTGCCAGTTCCGAAAGAATAGTGTCAGTGTTGAATAAATATAAAGTATTGTCAAGATAGCCACTTTTTACAAAGTGAGATGATGTAGACCTTGGATCTTCTCTAAACTTTCTGACAACCGCGTAGATGCCATCTGAATCGACATTGTATCCATTCACAGCCGATGTGGGTTGTTTCAAATCTTTCACGTGCAGAAAACACAGCATTTGACAGGGGATTTCAGTGTTATCATCGACTGCAAACATTGCCCAGTCAAACCATACACTGTTAACTTGGCCTGAATCAGACCTGTATGAGGGGTGACATCGGAACAGGTAGTTGACGCGATTCACAGAATCCCATCTGTTGTGTTCGGTGAACCCAAATATGCTGGATCTGTCATCCAGCAAAGGAAGGACAGAGTCACAAACAAAATCTAGTACAATTGTTGAATGAAATGGTTTGTTGTAGTTTCGTCTTAAGTCCCATTTCATTGAACCTCTAGTTCCATCCAGAAAAATGGTGAAACGGGACCCAGACTGTGTAGGACGAGGGGATATGACTTTAGGATCACCACCCACTTTCTTCAACTTGTAATGAGAGGTTGCGAGTCGAAGGAGAGATGCTTCTTCTTTCCGACGGGTTGTCTGATGGACTAAGGTTGCGGCATTTTGTTGAGTATTTTTGGATGGTGCTTTTATTTCTGTCTTGTGGTGACTTTCACTATATGCAGAATCGAAACCTAATGTTGGACCCCACAGACTGATGTACTTTGGAATGTGAAAGTAGAGGTGATTTTTGATCAGTTTTGTTCCCATTCCCTTCCTAAGGCAGGTGCCATTGATAGAGTTGAGGAAATGAATAATGGTTTTGGGAAGATTTTTGATGCACTTTGTGGTTGGACGGCCGTGTTTGAGAAATTCTTCCATTGAGATGATTTGTTCGATGACATCAATGTGTTTCTTCACAAATGAGGGGTCGCTCAAAACTGCATTGCCGGATTCAGAAACCAATGTTAGAAGAATTGAAATCAGCATACCACTGTAATCGTGCCCCTCTTTTTTAGTGACAGATAGAAGATTGGAGCTGAATTTAGTTCTGGGAAAGTCACGATCCGATTGCCTTGACAGTAGGGCTCCATATTTTTGAGAGACATGCCCAATTGTATTTACTGTGGAAACACCGGTCTTTAGGTGATCAGCATACGGGCATGGTATTGAACCCTTCATCAGTTGCTCCAGGGATTCTACCTCTCGTTTGGCACACCCCAGCTGGTGCATGTGGAGGCATTCACCGGGCGTGGCTAGGTGGATATTGTTTACATTGGTACCAAAGTTGAGACTGTGGAATGCATTTCTGATTTGGTGGTGAGAAATATTGTTGAAATATTCCTTGGTGGTGGTGGCATCTGAGTCTGGAAATGTATGAAAATCTGATGGGACCCAAAGAGAGGCTGTTTGTTGTGCTGATGGAATATTTATGTCCTTGGTGGAACAGTTACAGTGTCGGCAAAGCTTTTGTACACCACCCGACCGGGAACCATATTTGCCACATAATTTATCATGCAGTTCTGTGTCACCGATGACATAGGCTATTGCAAATTTCATTTTGACTTGCCACAATTGGCCGGCATAAGGGAGAAAATCCCATTGGATGCCTTCATGGGTGGACTCGCATGCTTCTTTGAAAGATCGGAGCGCCACTTCTAGGGCATTATGGAGGTTTTGGATTGATTCTTTTGGAGATGGTTTTCTTGAATGGTGAATGCTCTCCAAATCAGAGTCAGGATGAAAATAGATTGTTGTCCATGCTTCCGGCCTTTTCCTGGTTTTGATGTTGAATATGCCTAGGGTCATGTTGAGTGGAGTCAGTGATAGTCTTCCGTGCGCATCCAAGCTAATTCCATCCATGTAAAAAATGATGGGAACAAGGATTTCAGAATTTTCTTCTATGCAAAGGGATCTCCAGGAATCCGACCACCATGATCCGTGATGCAACTCTGTGATGGGACAGGAATCAGTTCGAACCGGGAAATGCTCTGGTGACAAGGGGGTTTTGCTGTTGGGGAATGACAAATTTTCTTCCAACATTAAATCTGGGTTCGACAGAAGGGAATACAAAGCATCCAGAAAAGAGCGGACATATATTTGAGCAGGTTTGTTGTCGGGAAGCCAATTCACAATTTTGGGCTCAAATTTTGGTTCCGACGATATGCCAAGATTTTTTTTTATTTCTTGGAAAATGGCATCACGTTTTCTTGTTTGTGTGACATTGAAATTGAAACCGGGAAGATTATTGCTGTGTTTCGCCCAATTGAAAATGGTTTGATAAGTGGAAAGAGGTAGCTTGTGCTGTGATATAATGTTGAGGAGGTTGATTTCGGCAATAAGTTCTGGACGGGGTGGGAACAGAGTGCGATTCCGGAATGTTTCCTCTCTTTCGTTTATGGAAATGGTGGTGCTTTTCATGATTTCGGAATCACTGGCATCAAAATGGTCTGAGGCATCAACATTGGAACCGATTGAATTCATTTCCTCATTTTCAGCCATATGGGATTCGATTGCCTGTCTGTCCATGGGTGGGATCAATACATTGGCGATCACTTGAGGATTGAGTGAGGTATGGATAGAAGTTGTTGCGGCGGTGTCATGTGGGGCAAGGGAGGGGGGGATTTGTGGTCCATTCTGTGTCATTGTCAGTCCATACTGTGATGGTGGGTGTCGGACCAAAGGGAGGGTGACTTCTGCTTTTGCAGAAGAAATAAAATCCATAAGATCGTTCTTAACATAATAAGTTCGGCAATCAATGTTGGACTTCAAGTGAAATGAAAGTCCTCTACAGACATATCGGTAGGTGTGAAAGTGGCTCGATTCTTGTTTGTATCCCTTGAAGGATTTTGATTTTCTACTTCTTCCGGAGGCAATGCAGTTGTGACAATAAAATGTCTTGGGTATTCTGGGCTCATTGGCAAAGTGCCTTGGGTCCGATGAAGCTTTCGGCATGGTGGTGTGTGTTTTTGTGATACGATTCTTACCTGGGGTACCGGTATGTGATGTGACACCACTGAAAAAAAAAGTTCAGCGATTCTTAGCTGGGGTACCGGTATGTGATGTGACACCACTGAAAAAAAAAGTTCACAAAGGTGCACGACGTAACCCTTTGGTGTGATTGAAGTAAATTGGATTAAAAATTATTTGTTGTGTTGAGTCAAGTGTGTCAAATGTGTAAAATGGAATGAAAGTGTGAAGAGGGACTGAATGTCAGGGTCTAGAACAGAACATTTCCGTCGACACGTTGGGGGAGTTGAGAAAAGGGAGAAATGTGGTTGAGAATAATGGAAAAAAGGTTGTGAAATAAAAAATTGGGGTCGTGTTTTTTTTAGACAAGTCGCGATCCGGTCGCGATCGGGTCGCGATTGGTCGCGATGGGTCGCGAAACAGTTTTCGGACGCCAACACCCACCAAGTTGCAGGGCAACCAGGAGGGCGGCTGTTTCTGGATATGGCATCAGTGAAGAAGCCTCAGGATGGATCCCCATTTATTGCCAAGCCAAATTTCCGGATGATTGTGGATGAATACTCTGGATGCAGATTTGTGCAATTCTTCAAGCACAAGGATGATATGGTTGAGCCCACATGCGAATTGATTCACCACTGGAATGTGAAGGGCCTGCAAGTTCAACGCATCAGATGTGATCCTGCAGGCGAAAATGAAGCTCTTGAAGACAGAATGAAGTCAGCAGCTTGGAAAATTCCTGCTGATTTTGAGTACACATCTGTGGATACCCCTCAGCAGAACAGTGTGGCTGAGACGGCGATTTACACCACAGTGTGTCGGGCTATGGCATTATGCAGCCATGCCCAGGTTCCCCGGAAGTACAGATACAGGATGTTTCCCCTGGCTGTGCATTGTGCTGTGCAAGTGGACCGATTGGTGGTCACCAAGGTAAATGGAGTATGGGCCACCAAGCATGAGCATTTCTCGGGCAAGCTACCACCATATACACACCACCTACGAGTGTTCGGTGAGGCCGGTGTTGTCAGAAGAAAGAGAAAGACAAGCCCTAAAACCAACTACAGGGGCAAGACCTACATGTTTGCCGGGTACTGTCCTAACAAGCCGGGTGATTGCTATCTGATGTATCACCCCGAGTCGAATACCATGACAGAAACCAGAGATGTTCTGTGGTTAAATCGACAATATTTTGCAAACGCCCCAGCTGAGCTCCCATTCGACTATTTTGAATCCCTGGACGGCAAGTACGGTGCTATTCAACGCCCGCCCGAACATGAAGGTGTCACTCGTTACGGCTCCAGGAAGGTCCAATTTCAAGCTGCAAGTGGGGGAAGTGCGCGTGTGCAAGTGCAATCCACATTGCATCCTGAATTTGAAGCATTTGAAGCCCTGGAAGCCTCCATGCGTGACAGTGATAGTGAGGATGATTTGGACATTGAAATGTATGAAGATGCCAACCAAGATGCAATTGAAGATTCGGATGATGAAGATGAAGATGCAGATGATGATGATGATGAAGATGATGATGAAGATGATGATGAAGATGATGATGAAGATGATGATGAAGAGGATGCAGAGGAGGCGGGAGACACCCCAGTTTCAATCCTCCGAACATCCAGATTTGGCAGAGTGGTGAGAGATCCAAGGCATTCCAAGTCCAATGCCATGTATGAATATGCCGGATATGCATGTGCATGGACCCCAGCAGAAGCCAAGTTCCATAAGGACATGACCAGTTTGAATGAACTCAATCTGCTTAACGTGTCCCTACCAAGCAAGGATGCAGGCATGAATGAGCTCGCGCTTGTCGGTGCAACTGGAACTGCATTTAAAAATACTGATGAGCTGAGAACTATGAACTACCAAGAGTCCATGGCAAGCCCTATGCGCGAGGCATTTGAGAAGGGTATTGATGCAGAGCATGACAAAATGGTGAAGTATGGAGTGTTTCAGGAAGTGGATGAGAGAAATGTGCCACCCGGAACCAAGCTGATGGATACCACGTGGGCCAACAAGATGAAGCCAGATGGCACTGTGAGATGCCGAAATGCTGTGAGAGGATTCAAGCAAGTTGATGGCAAGCATTTTGACTCCCAAGACAAGTCAGCGCCCGTTGTAAGTGATATCACGATCAGACTTTGTATGATTCTGATGGTGATGGCCAATTGGATGGCATATATTGTGGATGTTGAAGGCGCTTTCCTAAATGGGAGATTCCAGAATGGAGAGCAGATTTTCACCAAGGTCCCTGAAGGCTATCAGAAGTATTACCCATCCTATGTTGTTCTCAAGCTGATGAAGACTTTGTATGGTACAGTCCAAGCCGCTATGCAATTCTGGAGAGAAGCACGGCAGGCCATGTCAGCAATGAGAATGGAGAGGTGCAAGGCAGACCCATGTTTGTTTTTCAAGTGGATTGAAGGCAAGCTACTGTTGATGTTGGTATGGGTAGATGATTTTTGCATTATGGGTCCTGATGAGGAAGTGCTGAGACACAAAGAGCAACTGAAGAAACTCTTTGAGTGTAAGGACGTTGGAGAAATGGATGAGTATGTGGGTTGCCATGTTGAGCGTGATAAGAAGAAGAGGACTATGCGTTTGACGCAACCCGTGAAGATCAAGAGATTTTCTGATGAGTTTCAGTTGGATGAGTGCAGAGGAAACCCTGTCACTCCAGCTGAACCTGGTTCTGTATTGAAGCAAGAGGGAGAAGGCCCGACAGACGCTGTACTGTCAAAGGAAGAGCAGACTACCTACAGGTCTGGTACAGCCATTCTCCTGCATATGATGAGATGGACCAGAATTGAGACCCAGAATGCTGTCAGGGAGTTATCTAGATTCATGACGACTGCAAGGAAGTCTCACATGAAGGCATTGAAGAGAGTAATGAAATATTGTGTTGGTACAGCCAAGAGAGGTTTGACATTGGCCCCATTTGGTAAGTGGGATGGCACCAAGGATTTTGTGTTTGAACTGATTGGAATGAGTGATTCAGAATATGCCAAAGATGAATCTAGACACAGTGTGAATGGCTGGAGCACCTGGCTGAATGGTGCAAATCTTTCAGCAAGATCCAGGATGATGCCAATTATAGCCCTGTCTGTTATGGAAGCAGAGCTGTACTCGGCAGTTCAGTGCGTGCAAGATATGCTGTATGCTTGGCGTGTGATGATGTGCCTGGGGCTTGAGGTTAAGCTCCCAATGGTGTTGTATGTTGACAACAAAGGAGCAGTTGATTTCTGTAACAATTGGTCTGTTGCTGGAAGAACAAGACATATTGAAGTCAAACAATATTTTCTGAGAGAGCTGAAGGAAATGGGTTTGGTAAGAGTCAAGTGGAAAGAGGGTGACGACATGATGAGCGATATCTTCACCAAGAACCTACCAGGTGTGTTGTTTGAGAAGCATGGCTCCAAGTTTTATGGCAAGGATGAATATTATGAGAAGGCGAATGAACCCAAGCAACCAACCAGAGATATCAGTGGAGTATCTGTTCAGGCAAAAGAAGCCTGCGATGAGTACACTGCATTCTGGAGCAGCATGGTTGATTAGACAAGTAAGTTCCAAGCAGGGGAGAGTGTTTGGACGTGACCTTCAGTCGTGCTTGAAACAGTGACTTGATCGATTGACATGCATGATTCAGAGGAAAGGAAAATTACCTCCTACCGGTCCAAACATTCCCAAGAACTAAAAATAAAAGGTTAAGTACCGAGTCTACAAGAAGTTAAGTATAATTCCACAGAAGCCAGTACACAAATGTGTGGGGGCTTGGAATGAATGGAGCGGAATAAAAGAAACCAATAAATAACACGAGACAACGCGAGAGATAACATGAGAATGCGCGTGATCGAAAGACAAAAGAAACAAAATTAGCAAAATTAGGAAAATTAGAGCGGATTCATTTCTGCTCACAATTAAAGTAAGCAAAACATTAAACAACAAAATCCCCAAACTTGTACAAAATCTACCAACTCTACGAGCCCTCCAAACATGCTGGTGGTACGTTGGAAAAGTTCCCTCCTTGCTGCTGTTGCTGCTGGGACTGTGGCCGGGGCCTCGGCTGCTGCTTCCTTTTTTCTCTGTTAACTGTGAAGTTGAGGCCTCCGTTCGAACTACAAGCATTGCCAGCTTCGATTTTGGTCAGCTGTGTGTTTGAGGCCTCCGTCCGAACTACAAGCATCGCCAGCTTCGATTTACTACGTCAACTGTGTATTTGAGGCCTCCATCCGAACTACGAGCGTTTTCTAACGCTGCAACGAATTGCACGAAGATCCCTTTTTGGCATCTACAGCCTCAATATTCACCATGGTCCGCTCTCTGGCAAGAAATTGGTCTATTTGACCATTCTCAGCTTTATTTTGGCATATGCTTTGTCCCTTCCCGATGAGTGCCTTTGTGCGTTCTGGGAGGATCGATGCGAAGCAATTCCGAAGTAATGCAATTTATTGCCAGAGAAATGCGATTTCATTCCTGTACGGTAAGGTTTTACTGTAAGTAATAACCCATCCTCGGTATTGGTTTGGCACGTGTCCGACCTAAGTGGTGGAAAATACGAGGCGCGCACGCCGAGTATTTTCCACTACTTAGGGAGAGACACGTGCCAAACCAATCCGACTCGGAGGAGTAACTGGACTCCCGGTGTTGCTGTATTTTGCTGCTGTTTTCCGAGGCGTGTGTTGCCTCGGAAAACAGCAGCAAAATACAGCAAGAACACCGGGAGTCCAGTTACTACGAGGAGGAGGGAAGGAGGAAAGGGTTATTAGTTAGGTATTACGACGGCTACGAGGTGAGCACAAATGGAGGACTAAGGAGGGGAATCTTGCCAGCAAGCGTAGCTTGCTGTTTGTTGCAGCTGCTTGGTGGTGTTTTGCAGGGGACAGCGCTGTGCCGAAAGACACGGTACACGAAAATCTGTACTGGATTACTAAAGTATTGATTTTGGTTTTTAACGTGGAAGTATACAGGACTGTATTTTGCGAGTATTTGTGATTGGTATCATGTTTGTTTTTTAACGTGGGACTCTGTAGATTGACAATACACAAGGCTGTGTGTGAGAGTTGTTTTGCGCACTACTCCGCTAGAGAGAACTAACGTGCGGGACTGCGCGCGTTTAGGTTTTTGGTTGTACTGATTGCGACTGTTACAATTTGCGCGACGCGCATTTTGTCCGACGTTCCGATGTTCCAGTACTAAAAATACGTAGATTTCTACACAACTTTACCATGCGATATCTCGCTCCCTTATACACCCCCAATCACAACCCCAGGACCTACATGTATTAACCAAGACCTGCGCTCTTCGTTTCTGCTATCGGTTCAGTTGCTGGATGCTTCCTTTCGTTGAGTTTGTTGCCAATTCACTGCTCGACCGAGGGATCAGCAACAGCAGCAGCACCAAAACCAAGATCGACACATAATTTTCTACAGCACTTCCAGTACAGATTCTACAGCAATTCACCACTCTTTTTCGATGTACGGTACTGCTTCGATCTGTTCCCAAGCTCCAACCAAGGCCCTTACGTATATCTTGCTATACTTAATGTTCTACACTGTTTCCAAGCTGCTTAAGTGATTCTCACTTAAAGTTCTTCCACTGTAGGAATATTTCTACACGAAACTCCAGATGTCATCTGTTTCCAAGTCTAATGCCCTGCTGGTACATAAGTGTTTTCGCTTAT
Source organism: Pseudo-nitzschia pungens (assembly GCA_037355855.1). Classification (NCBI taxonomy): domain Eukaryota; phylum Bacillariophyta; class Bacillariophyceae; order Bacillariales; family Bacillariaceae; genus Pseudo-nitzschia; species Pseudo-nitzschia pungens. The sequence continues at coordinate 6,156,204 of CM074761.1, read as the reverse complement.
GGTCCTAATGTTTTCTGACCCAAGCCCAAAAGCCGCTAAGAAGTACAGTTCACTTAAGGCTCTACCATCTACATATACCTCTCAGGTGTACAGTATAAATGTCATCTGTTTCCAAGTCTACTGCCCTGCTGGACCCTAAGTGTTTTCACTTATGGTCCTACTGTTTCTTGACCCAAGCCCCAAAGCCGCTAAGTACAGTTTGCTTAAGGCTCCACCACCTACATAACCCTCTCAGGTGTACTGTATAAATGTCATCTGTTTCCAAGTCTACTGCCCTGATGGACCCTAAGTGTTTTCGCTTATGGTCCTACTGTTTCCTGACCCAAGCCCTAAAGCCACTAAGTACAGTTTGCTTAAGGCTCCCCTACCTACATATACCTCTCAGATGCATTCTTCAACTGTCATCTGTTTTCAAGTCTACTGCCCTGATGGACCATAAGTGTTTTCGCTTATGGTCCTACTGTTTCCTTACCCAAGCCCCAAAGCCGCTAAGTACAGCTTGCTTAAGGCTCTCCTACCTACATATACCTCTCAGATGCACACTTCAACTGTCATCTGTTTTCAAGTCTACTGCCCTGCTGGACCATAAGTGTTCTCACTTAAGGTCCTACTATTTCCTGACCCAAGCCCCAAAGCCGCTAAGTACAGCTTGCTTAAGGCTCTCCTACCTACATAACCCTCTCAGATGCACACTTCAACTGTCATCTGTTTTCAAGTCTACTGCCCTGATAGTCCATAATTGTTTTGATTATGGACCTACTGTTTTTATGACCCAAGCCCCAAAGCTGCTAAGTACATGTTACTTAACGCTTCACCACCATTATATACCCCTCCAGTTCACAGTACAGCAGAGACCTGTTTTCAAGCCTACAGCCCTGATGGTCCATAAGTGTTTTCACTTAAAGGCCCTGTTTCCAAGCTACTACAGGAGAGCAAGTTCAAGTTCGAACAGAAGGCCAGCTGTTACGAATTTGAATTTGGTAGTAGGCTCCACCGCCTCTACGTGTTTCCTCTACGTGTCTCCTACTACGAAGTTCGAACAGAAGGACAGCTGTTACGAATTTGGTAGTAGGCTCCGTACTATATGTACCATACAGTGGTTACGGGAATGTGTTTGGGGATGACTACTCGCATTACTGGTGATGCTGCAATCCAGCATTCAGAGAGGAGTTTTGCTTTTGTACGCTGACCACTAGCATTACAGATACCATGTATCTAGTCAGGGTTTTGCTTGTGTCAGCTGACCACTAGCATTACGGATGCTGCACACCAGCATTGGAGGGACAGTTTTGCTTGTGTCTTTCCCTTTCACGTTCTTGTTACCCCGTTTCCTGTACGCTTTGCAACAGCAGTGTCTGTTGTGCTCTGGACTGGTTCGTTTTTTTCCTGTTTCTTACCAAGGTTCGTTTGCAAAATAGCCGTCCTTACAACCTGGGGCCTATTCCCCATGGTTGAGGCGGCGCGTCGTTCTACAACTTGGGGCCTAACCTCTCTTCGATTGAGGCGACGATAAAGTCTGGTTACAGACTGAGTAGCTTTTAACCACCTTCGGTGGATTTTCCTACTTAAATAAGTATATTATTATTATTATGTACTGATTGCGACTGTTCTGAGTGGAGTCCTACTGGATCCTACTGGATTCCTACTGGATTCCAGCAAAATACAGTGGATTCTTTCGAAATTGGTCCACCAAAACTAATTCATTATTTTCAAATCAACCACTTTCAAAAACCCCGACCATGGGATTTTGCTTTTTTTTGCACTATTTCGACTAGGTAAAAGACGTTTACACACTCCAGTTTGTACAGTAAGTTGCTTGGTGAGCGCTGTAGTCGAAAAGCTGTTTCAATCTGTTTTTCGCTCGTTTTTCTCACTTCTTCTGTCGAAATCTTCTTTTGCTTCTTAAATTTCGAGGACTGGACTGTTTTTGACCATGGTGCGAACTATTCGGAATGGCCAAATTGTTTCAGCAGGGACAAGAAGAACAGCATCTGCACCGGCTGCTTCTTCCCGGGCACGATCAGTCCCACCAGCACAACGTTCAAGAAAATCTGCTGCTTCTTCCACAGCCTCTGCATCATCAAAACCACAACACTGGTCTGTGGTCGTCAGCTCGCTCGTCATCGTCGTCCCCCTCTTCTATGATCGTACCTTCGTCGTACCTTTTAGTGTCATCATCCCTCCCCGATCATCTTCGTCGTCCTCTGCAGGTTCGTTCGCGCGTCGTACTCGTAGATATCTGGGTAAGCCAGATGACTCAAGGTCTGCAGCCCACCCTACCTTGATAACAAAAGATAACAGGAAGGATTTCAAGAGTGATCAGTTCTTTACTTTCTTTGCCATTAGTCTCTCCAAGATGGTACCAGGCGCCTTGCTCTCACTTTAAACTGGTCCGGCCAGAAAATTCCAACACCGAAACGAAAATGAAAATTATGACACATCCTCCACGAGGGAGATGTGGGGCGGAAAATCGAACAACAAAATTCACTGCGATGATGCACATAATGTACGCGATGATGCACATAATGTACGTAGGTAACAGTACTGTTTGTACAGGCTGACTGGAAAAAATGACAGCAATGTACGTAGATTACAGTACTAAGTCTACAGTCTTAGTAAAAGAAAAAATGACATGTCTGCATACATAGTACCTAGTAGTACGTATGTATATAGACAGGGGATGTGTAGGTTTCCAGTAAGGTTACTGTGTATACTGTATGTACGGTACTGGTACAAATCTTTTGGCGCGAAGCGGTGGAGGTACAGTACCTTACTGTTGGTGGTACATATTATACACGATGCGCCTTCCCCGAGATCGTAGTAGCATTATAAGATAGAGAGAACAACCTTTTGGCAGTAGTAGATAGTAATAGTGGCACCATTAGGTGCACAGAATGTGGTGTTGCCAGTTCTTCAAGTCCCATCATGGGAATGTCTTTTGCTACATCACGATTCGATAGCAATATTTTGGCTGCGAAGTACATGTCACAATAAGTGAGCTATTCAGCTATTCAACCAAATATTAATTATTCAGTGGTGACATCCATACCATTGGTGATTTTTGAATACTTCTTTTTGAATACTCTTACCCATGGATAGGATGAGGTATATTCACACTGGAATCACACAAATATTGGCCAGATTCATTCAGATATGTGATTTGGTAATTTTTTCTAGTAAATTCTGCAGTAGTGGACCAAATATTAATTATTCAGTGGTGACATCCAAATTATTGGTGATTTTTGAATACTTCTTTTTGCATACTCTTGCCCATGCACAGGATGAGAAATATTCACAGTGGAATCACACAAATATTGGCCAGATTCATTCAGATATGTGATTTGGTACTTTTTTCTAGTAGATTCTGCAGTAGTGGACCAAATATTTTAATTATTCAGTGGTGACATCCAAATTATTGGTGATTTTTGAATACTTCTTTTTGAACATTCTTGCCCATGCACAGTATGAGAAATATTCACACTGGAATCACACAGAGATTGGCCAGATTCATTCAGATATGTGATTTGGTACTTTTTTCTAGTAGATTCCAGAGTAGTGGACCAAATATTTTAATTATTCAGTGGTGACACCCAAATTATAGGTGATTTTTGAATACTTCTTTTTGAATACTCTTGCCCATGGATAGGATGAGAAATATTCACACTGGAATCACACAACTATTGGCCAGATTCATTCAGATATTTGATTTTAGAGTATTTTCTACTAAATGCTGAGGTACTGGGCCAAATATTGATTATTCAGTGGTGCCATCCAAATTATTGGTGATTTTTGAATACTTCTTTTTGCATACTCTTGCCCATGGATAGGATGAGAAATATTCACACTGGAATCACACAAAGATTGGCCACATTCATTCAGATATTTGATTTTACAGTATTTTCTAGTACATGCCGCAGTACTGGGCCAAATATTAATTATTCAGTGGTGACATCCAAACTTTCAATGATTTTTGAATACTTCTTTTTGCATACTCTTGCCCATGCACAGTATGAGGCATATTCACATTGGAATCACACAAATATTGGACAGATTTGTTCAGATATTTGATTTGGTAATTTTTTCTAGTAAATTCTGCAGTAGTGGACCAAATATTAATTATTCAGTGGTGACACCCAAATTATAGGTGATTTTTGAATACTTCTTTTTGAACACTCTTGCCCATGCATAGGATGAGGTATATTCACACTGGAATCACACAAAGATTGGCCACATTCATTCAGATATGTGATTTGGTACTTTTTTCTAGTGAATTTTCCAGTAGTGGACCAAATATTAATTATTCAGTGGTGACACCCAAATTATTGGTGATTTTTGAATACTTGTTTTTGCATACTCTTGCCCATGGATAGGATGAGGAATATTCACACTGGAATCACACAACTATTGGCCAGATTCATTCAGATATGTGATTTTACAGTATTTTCTAGTAAATTCCACAGTAGTGGACCAAATATTAATTATTCAGTGGTGACACCCAAATTATAGGTGATTTTTGAATACTTCTTTTTGAATACTCTTGCCCATGCATAGGATGAGAAATATTCACATTGGAATCACACAAAGATTGGCCACATTCATTCAGATATTTGATTTGATGGTATATTCACTGAGGTAGTACTATTCTTGCTGCTTGTAGTAGTAGTACCACAGTTATACACTGCTGCTACATACTACTGCAGTGCGTAGGTAGTAGTACATAAGAGGTAGTCCAAAATTATGGCGCAGCGGGGCTGGCTCTCTATGGTTTAGGTGGCGCGCAATGATACCACCATCAGGTTTCTACTGGTTTCTACTATTACTTCGGTACGGTACATACTACTAGTAGTAACTCTACTGCTATCATGTAGAAGAAATCAATTCTCAGCAAATAAATGCATGACAGAAAATGCATGTGTCGTAAATCTTACTTCACATAATTTTGGGTCGAAATGGAACAAGAAAGACGGCAACTGGAAATGGTAAGTGAACCACATCAAGGTTGGAGGAGGTATTAATAATGGATTTTGATTCGTCTAATTGTGCATCATTGACTTGCCTGCTTGCTCCTGATAGGGAGGCGACCGCAACTGCTGATGAAATAGGATGCAACGGCAAATGAAATATAATGCAACAGTGAGTGAAGCACATCAAGATCTGGGGTATTGATAATGGATTTCAATTGTTCTAATTCTGAATTGAGTTGCCTGCTTGCTACTGATAGGGAAGAATCAACTTTAATTCGACGGGGCAACTGAAAAATGATGCGAAAAATGATGCGACGGGGCAACTGACACATCATATTGCGATCGCAAGACAAATATGATGTGATCGCAACTGACAAAATGATGCGATTGCAACTGATGAAATATGATGCGATGTGAGGAGACCTTTACTGGCAGTACAGATACCGGTATGGATGAAATTATCACGATGACCATTATTTAAAAATTGTTTGAACCAAAATTTGTGTGGTGTGCATGAGGACGAAGATGATCAAAGCGAAGAGCAACGACAATTTCAAGGACGACGAAGACGATCGAAGCGAAGAGCAACGACGATTTCAGAGAGGACGACGAAGCCAATCGAAGCAAAGAGCAACAACAATTTCAGAGAGGACGACGATTTCAGGGAGGACGATGAAGAGGAAGGTAATCGGAGCGAAGAGCAACGACGACTTCAGGGAGGACGAAGACGATCGAAGCGAGAAGCAACGACGACTTCAAGGACGACGAAGACAAGGACGATCGAAACGAAGAGCGACGACGATTTCAAGGACGACGACTTCTTCTAACGAACCAAAATTTGTGTGTGCGTGTGTGAGAAAATTGAACAGAGAATAAACAATTATTAGAGTAATATCAATATTTATCAAAAGAAAGACTTATATTTTGCTTCATAGTGTTTCAAAATTTTTTTTCATGGGGGTCGCGATTCCTGGGCTTCGGGTAATAATTGTGATTTTTGTGATGAATTTCTTGAGGGGTGTGATGGGAAATACTTTGTGTCGGGATGAGAAATCAATTTTTGGGAGTGAATTTCTGGAACAGTCTCATAATATATAATGATGGTAGGGTCGGTAATAATGAGTCAGATTGAAAAAAAATTTGGGTCGAGTTTGAATTTTATTTTTTTTTCTCGGAATTGAGGTAGTTAGTGGGTCGCGATTGGGGTTGCGAATCGCGAGAGGGCTACGAGTGGAGCTACGTCAAAATGAGCCAGGAATAAATCGCGACCCCCCCCAAATAAATTCTTGGGAGGGGTCGCGAACCAGTTTTCGGACGCATCAGAGACTTCGTGGTCAGCTTGGGCCGTGGCCAGTACATAAGAGTACTCGTGGTTCGATAGGTTCCTTCCCCAGTGGGGTTTGGAATGTTGCTCGTTGTCTGAGTCTTCTTTTGCCACAAAATGCTCCTTGAGCAAGTTGATGGTTTCCCGGTTGAATTTCCCCTTCTTGGAGGGTCCTCCGGTTAGTTTCCAGCATTTGCCGGCGTGGACCTTGCCACAGGTTTTGCACAATTGCTTGTTGCCGTTGTTGTCCATAGGGCGCTTCTTCTTGCCAGGGGACTTGGCGTTTCCTCCCCCAGATGCGGCCTTGGGGTTCTTCTTGGGACCACCGGTTTGTTTCTCGAGATCGGAGATTCGTTTGCGGAGTTCATCCTCGCTCCGGATGGTGATTTCCAGGTTTTCGAGCTTGTCGATAGTGGTGTTAAAGGAGTGGGAATAGACGTCCCATCCGATGTGGTCTAGTTTCTCTCGTTGGGAGTGTGTCATGTTGGAATCTAAGATTTCCTTCATGTCATCTTCCGAGTAGCTGGATGGAGCAGCGCCGTTTGCGGCGCCGCTTTCCCAGAGGCAATCTGGTAGATAGCTCTGTAGTTCGGCCATGCGGTTCGCCCAAGAGCAGATACCGTGTTTCATGTCGATTTTCGTATTCCGAATGAATCTTCGGAGCAGAATGTAGGATCTTTTGCCATTCATGTCGTTGCCAAAGATTTTGAGCTTGAGGGCATGCATGCATTCCTCAATGACATCCTTTCTGTACCCCTGGGTTTGGTAGTACCGGATGAGGGCAGTCGAGACCCTTTTCTTTGGGACCGGGCCGTCCAGTGTGGCGGACTCCGGTTCTGTCTCGGACGCCGCCATAGCAGTCACGTCGTCGTCGGTTGGGGCGTTGGGGCCCTCCACCGCTTCCTTGGATTCGTCAGAGGGGGGTTCCTTAGGTGGTTCCTTAGGTTCCCTCATTGCGATCATCTCAAGTTTTTGTTGAATCAGCTGGTTGTTGTGGACCTTGTGTCCTGGTTCGGCGTAGTAGGTCCGGCCCAGGACCATCTGGACAATGGAGAGTGCCTCGTGGGACAGGACTCTCTGGAGAAGGTCCAGTTTCTGGTCTCCTTGGAGCTTCTCATTGCCAGCAATTTTCTGGTCGAAGTCTCTTTTCCAGATAATGAAGAGTTCCGGTCTTTCGGTGCCGGTGAGTACCTTCAGATAATCACTGAAGGCTACTCCTCCCTTCTCTGAGTCTATGCTCATCTTTACAGCAGTGGCATCCTCTGGCCAGTCCTCTCGTGTAAAGGTAAAGGGTTTCTGCTTGGTTCCTTTAGACGCCATGGTGGGTTAATCGGTTATTTTATTTAATTTAGTTACACTATTTCTGTTATCTTTGCTGCTTGTGTTGAAATTGAGCAAAAAGTGATTGCTCAGTTCCTCCAGTTCTTTTGCTGGATTTTTACACTGTTCTCGTGATAACTCGTGTTATAACTGAATTTTCCCCTGGCTTGTCCAGTGGTGGGAGTTGTTTCTCTCTTTAGCTCCCGGGAATCCTGTGGTTCCCCGGAGTTGTTTCTGTTTTTATTTTGTGGGATTTGATTCCCATGGTTCTCCAGCGTTGCTCCTTTATTAAGCTGTCACCGGGCCGGTCCCACTTCCCGTTTCCCGTGGGATTAGTGGTGTTTAGGTATTTATTATATACCTTTCCGGATATCCGTATATTTCGGTTCTGGTTGGCATACCCTGTTCGGTCTGTCCATCCACTCAGCGTTGGTCCAATTAGTCCACTCACTGGTTTATGTGTCACTTTTTCAGTGTGTATTTTCGATTTTTTTGATTATTTCTGCTGTCGACCATGGTCCTGTTTAGGTCCTTAGGTGTCTCTGTTGTTGCTGCTGTTCCATCTACTGGAGCTTGCTGCCACTGGGTTTGGTATTCCTTAGTGCTGCAGACACTGGATGTCCTCTCCCCTGTTTTGCTTCTCTGCGCCTCCATTTTCTGGCAGTCTTTCGGTCCCGTCGTCGCCTTGGTTGATCGGTTCCTTTCTGCTCATGGTCATCAGCGCTCAGCTTGATTTTAAAATCATGCCATACCCCGTGTCTACTAGTGATTAGAAAGTAGTAGTGATGTGCAAATTGTGAGCTCTAGTGGTTAGTCTATCTGCTACAGTTCTAAGAGCTCTTTGGATCGGCGATTCTACTATAGGCTCGCTGATTGTTTTTATCCTTATCCTTAATCCAGTCCCGCGTGTACTCGTGACTGTATTTTGGTGTACGGCAGATACAGCGCTGCAGGGGATACAGCGCTACAGGGGATACAGCGCTGCAGCGCTGCAGGGGATACAGCGCTACAGGGTGTGCTACAGGGGATACAGCGCTACAGGGGATACAGCGCTACAGCGCTACAGGGGATGAGCGCAGCTCAGCTCTGTATCGTATCGTGACAGCGTTCCGATAACTCGTAGATAATAGAGCTCTGTAGCTCCAGTACTGTATTATACGGGTAGCGTACGGAGTAGCGTAGTGTACGGAGTAGCGTAGCGTAGCTCCGCTTATTAATTACTAGATTCAGCGTTGGGTAACTGTCTGGGTCAGGTATCCGGTCATAGTACATATTATACACCAATGACCCGACCCCAGCGGTAGCATAGTATCTTAGCATGGTATCATGGTAGGTTAGCATCTCCAGTATTTCGTAGCTTTAGCAACCCTAACCCTGTAGCATTTAGCTACACCATTACAGGAGGTGCTATACTCGGGGTACGTACGATTGGTACAAATCGTATGCGAGGACCCTAGTAACTTCTTGTTAGCACCCATACCAAGCAGGATAGGTCTGTTGCTAAGCCTTGTTGCTAAGCCTGTTGCTCCGCTTATTAATTAGATTCAAAGGTGTGCTAGCGCGTTGGGTAACTGTCTGGGTCAGGTGTCCGGTCATAGTACATATTATACACCAATGACCCGACCCCGGCGGTAGCATAGTATCTTAGCATGGTATCATGGTAGGTTAGCATCTCCAGTATTTCGTAGCATTAGCAACCCTAACCTTGTACCATTTAGCTACAGTATTGCGGTGCTATACTCGGGGTACGTACAAGAACCGGTACAAATCGTACGGGACAACCCTAGTAAATTCTGCTAGCACCCATACCAAACAGGATAGGTCTGTTGCTAAGCCTGTTGCTGAGCCTGTTGCTGAGCCTGTTGCTGAGCCTGTTGCTAAGCCTGTTGCTAAGCCTGTTGCTAAGCCTGTTGCTAAGCCTGTTAAAATGGTCGAAAATCAGTTATTAGACGTACAGGAATACAGCGCTACAGCGCGCGCTAAGTCACTGTCTGGGTCAGGCGTCCGGTTATAGTACAAATCGTACATGATGACCATACCCCGACGGTAGCATAATAGGGTAGCATGGTATGGTAGCATAGTATTTTTGTCGCGAGGTGGGGGGGGTTGAGAAAAACTTTGAAGAAACCTCGCGAAAATAAAGGTTAAGGTTGCGCGTGGCATAATTTAGGCATGCTTTTTTTGAAAATAGGTCGCGTTGGGTCGCGTGACAGTTATTAGACATGTTTCTAAGCGTTCAGCATACAGCCTAGCACCTTGTAGACAATTACTGGAGGCTGATACCTGTAGCCCCAGTAGAATTCCCTACACAGGTGTCTTAGCACAGCAGTCCATACCATCCTGGATATCTTCACGGCTAGTAGTAGTAAGCCTGTTGCTAGTGAGCCTCCTATTGCTCAGCAAACAGTCTCTTACTAGCACACTGTAGACAGCAATTGGAGGCAGAGGTATGTAGATCTGGTACAGATCTACTATACATAGGGACCCAGCATTATACTTACTAGCATCCTCCAGAGCATGTTGGATATCTTCACAGACTGTACCCTGCAGCAGTAGCATAATACTCTGTAGTGTACTACTAGGAGCCTCTTAGCTTTCTTGTGGCTACAGCATCCTAGTAGTACACCCTGCTGTAACTCCATGCTACTGTATTCTTGGGTTGCTAGAGTTTGGTTGACAATAAGAGTACTACAATGAGAAAACCAGCACATGAGGTGCTGGCAAACAGTAAGAAGGTGACAACAGAGGAATCACCATGGCATCCTCCATACAGTAGCACCATGGTGGACATCTCTACTTACGTAGGATGGTACGTACTGGGCCAAAAAATCTTGATTTTAAAATCAGTGCCGTGCTGACAACAAAACTGCCACATGGCGCGTGATGAGACTATGACTAATGACTAACCTTTACTTCTTCTTCCAGTCCAAAATAATTGCACAAAAAAAACTCCATGGAATGCACAATCAAAAAAAACTGCCAAAACTCGTTTTTAGCGTATGTTGGGTCCCCTTAGCGTACGTTGGGTCCCCTTTAGACTGAAGCAATGCAAATGAAACACACCACCTGGGCTATAAAATGGGTCTCTTTGTGAAGGAACAAGAACTCTCTTCCTGTTTCTATCACCTATTGCTAGACAAAAGTTTCTTGGTGTCTCAGCTTTTGAGAGAACCTTCCTAGAGGTTCAAATGCCGGAAGGTGGAACCCTTTCATGCGGTGAAATCACAGTTGCAGGGCAGGACAGTCCCTGTTCAAGTCGCAATGAAAGGTAGATCAATACCACTGATCTAATTAGTGTCTAACCAGGCATAAGGACGTAGTTGAGGAGAGTTCTGTTCAAAAATAACGGTTGAAATTGGTTCAAAATTGATCAAAAGTCAACCTTGTATGTGCTAGGTGGTCAGTTATTTTGGACCGGAGGAAGTAAACTATACTACTAGTACCACTACACACACGTACCGGTACGACACTTCACGCTTTTATTGTAAAATCAACATATTCTTCATGCCATTGCAATTGTTGTAGCTTGAATCACAACACAACTCAAGACACAACTCAAGACACAACTCAATAAAATCTGATACAATATCTAAAAAACCACCAAAATCAGAAAGCTTCAACATAAAATGTCAAAAAACAGAAGGAATATCTGCCTTAGCACATGATGCATCCAGAAATTTTTTTGGTAAATTCCCACTCCTTGTGAATAGCCGTGCTGGAAGCGTTGGCAATACTGATGGAATGGTAAAACTAATTGCATGTGCCAAAACAGATAGGGTGCTTGGAGCACATATTATCGGGGCAGATGCTTGTTTTATTTTAGGATTTTTAATCATGGTTTAATTCCAGATCATTAGTTGGAACGCAAATACGTAGTAGTAATATTTAAACGAAGCGCAAAAGAAATCTGCTTTAAAGGATTTATATGATCTGCTAAAAGAAGAGCAAGAAGAATAAAACCCAAATTAACTCAAAATTGAAGCTTGTTTAAAGTCACCCCCTTGCTTTTCTTATAAAAATTCATTTTTTATACGCTGAAGTCGCTATCTTGATCTCCCAAAATTAAAGTCTCTTAAATGAAGATATGATTTTTAATACTTCTTCCTGGATCGATTTCAATTAAAATAAATTCTGGAGAACCAAGCTTCACTATAAAATTTGATGATGTTTGTCCCCAAGAAAATTGAGTATTTTTGTTGTTTTCTTCTCCAAAAAATAAATAATTTGATCATTTCTGCAAGACTAGTATGATAGCTTTCTGGTAATTCTCTACCTTTCTTAACGCTGTGCTATTCTTGCATCTACTTGTGAATCATACGATAATTACAGTTGCCCTCTCATAGCTTCAATTTTTTATGAAAATACGCACCATAAACAAGCAGAGGAGTGTGCAGTTACGGCATTATTTAATGATTTTTACATTATTTATTCTCATGGCCCATCACCCGATGACCGGCATCAAATTCTTTGTACGGTAAGATTACTACTGGGCTTACGAAATACTTCCTACGTCGTACGTAGTACTACGTAGTACGGTAGGTCCTCCGTTTTTTTCAAGTTTTTTTTTATTTGGAGAGAAAGAGATCTTACCGCAACAAAAGATCACGTTTTCACAAATACACATCGTGAAAACGAACATTCACAACATTCACACCGTCTGCCATCGTCTGCCATTCCATCCGTACATGACGTGGTTCCCCTTTCCCCCACGATCAAAAAACTTTAAGACATCAAAAAACTCTAAGACACGAACCTCATGAACCTTAAGACAGCAGCACTCAGGGATATGAAAAAAAAAACACAAGTCCGACGATCCATACTTGTAATTAAAATAAACGATTCTTTCCAATCCAAAGCTATTCTTTGTGAGTGTAACGCAGAGCTTTGCACCTCTCTTCTCTTCTGCTTAAACGGCACCATGTTTGGCGTTTTGAACATGGATCGAAGCCGTCGTGGCGAAACAAACCGCAGGAACACCAGCAACAACACTGCTGCAACGAACGAAAGAAACACAGCGGTGAACGCAGCAAACGCCGCAAAGAAAAACACAAAACGTCGATGGCTTGTTGTAATTAAAATGAAGGCTTCTTTGCAAACCACGTCCAATTTGAGTGAGTAGCATCGACCACATTGCACCTCTCCTGGCTTCTGCTGTTCATTTTGTTCTTCCTAGTAGTACGTTCAATTTTCAATTTCGTGCTGTATTGCTTGGCAATATCGAACGATTCTTTGATTCTTTGGAACGCTGCAAACAACAACGCTGGTCAAAACACCGATTGAAACGCTAATCAAAACAACAAAGCAAACAGCAGCAAATGCCGCAAATGCCACAAGAAAGAATGCCGCAAACGCCGCAAACAGCAACAGCGACAGGAGCAACACTAACGTGGACAGCAACGGCAATACAGACAGCAGCATGTTTGGAGGGCTCGTACGATCGTGTAGACTTTATACTGGGCGTGAGATTGTTTTGTAACTTTGGCTTACTTTAATTTTGTGAGCAGAAATGAATCCGCTCTAATTTTCTAATTTACTTAATTTTGTTTCTCGGTCACACGCATTCTCGTGTTGTTTCTCATTTTCTTACATGCATTCTCGTGTTATTTATCTGTTTCTCTCTCCCGGTCCATTCATTCCAAGCCCTCATACATTTGTGTACTGGCTCCTGTAGGATTGTACTTAAGCTCTTGTAGATTCGGTACTTAACCTTTTATTTTTAGTTCTTGGGAATGATCGGACCGGTACGAGGTAATTTTCACTTTGTTTGAATCGGGCAAGTCACTGTTTCAAGCACGACTGGAGGTCACGTCCAAACACACTCCCCTGCTTGGAACTTACTTGCCTAATCAACCATACTGCTCCAGAAAGCAGTGTACTCAGCGCAGGCTTCCTTTGCCTGCACAGATACTCCACTGATATCTCTGGTTGGTTGCTTGGATTCATTTGCCTTCTCATAATATTCATCCTTGCCATAAAACTTGGAGCCATGCTTCTCAAACAACGCTCCTGGTAGGTTCTTGGTGAAGATATCACTCGTCATGTCATCACCCTCTTTCCACTTGACTCTCACCAAACCCATCTCCTTCAGCTCTCTCAGAAAATATTGTTTGACTTCAATGTGTCTTGTTCTTCCAGCAACAGACCAATTGTTACAGAAATCAACCGCTCCTTTGTTGTCAACATACAATACCATTGGGAGCTTAATCTCAAGCCCCAGGCACATCATCACACGCCAGGCATACAGCATATCCTGCACACACTGTACTGCCGAGTACAGCTCTGCTTCCATAACAGACAGGGCTATAATTGGCATCATCCTGGATCTTGCTGAAAGATTTGCACCATTCAGCCAGGTGCTCCAGCCATTCACACTGTGTCTAGATTCATCTTTGGCATATTCTGAATCACTCATTCCGATCAGTTCAAACACAAAATCCTTGGTACCATCCCACTTACCAAATGGGGCCAATGTCAAACCTCTCTTGGCTGTACCAACACAATATTTCATTACTCTCTTCAATGCCCTCATGTGAGACTTCCTTGCAGTCGTCATGAATCTAGATAATTCTCTGACAGCGTTCTGGGTCTCAATTCTGGTCCATCTCATCATATGCAGGAGAATGGCTGTACCAGACCTGTAGGTAGTCTGCTCTTCCTTTGACAGTACAGCGTCTGTCGGGCCTTCTCCCTCTTGCTTCAATACAGAACCAGGTTCAGCTGGAGTGACAGGATTGCCTCTGCACTCATCCAGCTGAAACTCATCAGAAAATCGCTTGATCTTCACGGGTTGTGTCAAACGCATGGTCCTCTTCTTCTTATCACGCTCAACATGGCAACCCACATACTCATCCATTTCTCCAACGTCCTTACACTCAAAGAGTTTCTTAAGTTGCTCTTTGTGCCTCAGCACTTCCTCATCGGGACCCATGATGCAAAAATCATCCACCCACACCAACATCAGGAGGAGCTTGCCTTCAATCCATTTGAAAAACAGACACGGATCGGCTTTGCACCTGTCCATCTTCATCGCTGACATGGCTTGCCTTGCCTCACGCCAGAACTGCATGGCAGCCTGGACTGTACCATACAAAGTCTTCATCAGCTTGAGAACCACATAGGATGGGTAATACTTCTGATATCCCTCTGGAACCTTGGTGAAAATCTGCTCTCCATTCTGGAATCTCCCATTTAGGAAAGCGCCTTCAACATCCACAATATATGCCATCCAATTGGCCATCACCATTAGGATCATACACAGTCTGATCGTGATATCACTTACTACTGGCGCTGACTTGTCCTGGGAATCAAAATGCTTGCCATCAACTTGCTTGAATCCTCTCACAGCATTCCGGCATCTCACAGTGCCATCTGGCTTCATCTTGTTGGCCCATGTAGTATCCATCAACTTGGTTCCGGGTGGAACATCCCTTTCATCCACTTCCTGAAACACTCCATACTTCACCATCTTGTCATGCTCTGCATCAATACCTTTCTCAAATGCCTCTCGCATAGGGCTTGCCATGGACTCTTGGTAGTTCATAGTTCTCAGCTCATCAGTATTCTTAAATGCAGTTCCGGTTGCACCGACAAGCGAGAGCTCCACAAGCGCGAGCTCATTGAGTCCTGCATCCTTGCTTGGTAGTGAGACATTGAGCAAATGCAGTTCGTTCAAAAGGTTCATATCTTGGTGAAACTTGGCTTCTGCTGGGGTCCATGTACATGCATAACCGGCATACTCATACATGGCATTGGACTTGGAATGCCTTGGGTCTCTTACCACTCTGCCATATCTGGATGTTCGGAGGATTGAGACTGGGGTGTCTCCCGCCTCTTCTGCGTCCTCTGCATCATCATCTCCAGCATCATCATCTTCATCTTCTTCATCATCATCTTCAGCATCATCATCTTCATCTTCATCTTCATCATCCGAATCTTCAATTGCATCTTGGTTGGCATCTTCATACATCTCAATGTCCAAATCATCCTCACTATCACTGTCACGCATGGAGGCTTCCAGGGCTTCAAATGCTTCAAATTCAGGATGCAATGTGGATTGCACTTGCACACGCTCACTTCCCCCACTTGCAGCTTGAAATTGTACTTTCCTGACTTTCTTGGAGCCATACCGATTGAGACCCTCATGTTCCATCGGGCGTTGGATTGCACCATATTTACCATCCATAGACTCAAAATAGTCAAAGGGTAGCTCAGGTGGTGAGTTGGGTGCAAAATATTGTCGATTCAACCACAGAACATCGCGGGTTTCTGTCATGGTATTCGACTCGGGGTGATACATTAGGTAGCAATCACCCGGTTTGTTAGGGCAATATCCAGCAAACATGTAGGTCTTGCCCCTGTAGTTGGTTTTGGGACTGGTCTTCCTCTTTCTTCTTACGACACCTGCCTCACCGAACACTCGGAGATGGTGTGTATAGTTTGGGAGCTTGCCCGAAAAATGCTCATGCTTGGTGGCCCAAACTCCATTGGGCGACTTGGTCACAACAAGCCTGTCCACTTGGACTGCACAGTGCACAGCGAGAGGAAACATCCTGTATCTGTACTTACGTGGGACATGAGCGTGGCTGCATAGAGCCATGGCACGACATACGGTCGTGTAAATTGCAGTCTCAGCAACACTGTTTTGCTGTGGGGTATCCACAGAGGTATACTCAAAATCAGCTGGAATCTTCCAATCCACTGACTTCATTCGGTCTTCGAGGGCTTCATTTTCACCACCAGGGTCACATCGGATGCGTTCAACGAGCAGACCCTTGGTATTCCAATGGTTAAAAAGTTCACATGTAGGCTCCACCATATCATCCTTGTGCTGGAAGAATTGCACAAATCTGCATCCAGAGTACTCGTCCACAATCATTCGGAAATTGGGCTTGGCAATGAATGGGGATCCATCCTGAGGCTTCTTTACTGATGCCATATCCAGGAACACTCTGCCCCCTGGTTTCATTGCAACTTGGTGGTCATTGGCTTTGGGGAATACCTTGCGCTTGGCTTTGGCCTTGGCACAGTCTTCACAGGGACGCAAGGGCCCTTCAGTGATGGTCCACTTCAGTGCTTTGGCTGTCGCTCGAACCTTCTTTTCATTGGCATGCCCCAAAAGTCGGTGGGCTTGGTTGATATTCATCTTCACCCCTGGCCCTGTGGCTGCCTGAACAGCAGCTGCAGTCATCTCGTTGGTGTCTTCAACTCTTCGGAAATAGCCAACCCACACACAGCTTGTCAACGTAGGGACTCTGATATCAAATCGTAGCTCCATATTGTCTTTCTTAAGGGTCCATCCTGTACTTTTGCTGCCTTCAGCGCTCCATCCGCTTTCCATGGCAACATTGGCTGAGAACAAATTAAATGCAAACTTTGGATTAAAACTCACATTGCTCAACATCATCCGGTTTTGAAACTTGCCTTTGTTATCCAATTTCTCACAATATAGGTCACCAACTTTGCAGGACTCAACACTTCCACTCTGCGTTGTAATGGTTGTTGAATTCTCATGGAGGTTGATGGCGCCCCTCATGCTGTTGGAGCTGTGGCTCGTTGCTCCACTGTCGAACACAAACACATTGTCATCATAAAGTAGATCAAATCCTTTGGGTGCATCTTCCCCTGACTGCTGAGTGCTCCATAATTGCAGTGCTGTAGGTGACTGCTGCCCCTGCATGGAAGATAGCATGATGGATGCTAAAATAAAATCACATTGTACGCTGTTGTAGTCCACACTCACAGCAGCTCCCTGCATGTCTCTTGGTTTCAATGCTGACTTCCAGTTGCGTGGGCGTTTGTCCTTATTGCGTTCATCCTCCCAGCACTTTTCAGTTGGGTGTGGCTTTCCACAGATGTTGCACATCACTCCGCCATTCCTGTTCCCATTCCCATTCCTTCTTCCATTTCCTCCATTGTTTCCTCCACTGTTGCCTCCATTGTTGTTTGAATTGCCATTGCCATTTGCTTGAATCTTGGGTAATCCTGCCTGTCTTCTTGGACACTGGAAGGCCTTGTGATTCTCACCTCGACACCAATAACACACAATTTTACTGGTCCACTGGTCTCTTGCATCACTGGGATTGGAGTTGCTTACTGGGCTGCAAAACGTGTCAGCGCCAATTAAACTCATGTCTCTGACACCACTGCCTCCTCTCCCTTTCAATATCACCACAGAATTGTATAAGTTTGTTGCTGTTTTCTCCAGGCGTTCCCAAATATCGAAATCGCTGACTCCCTGCTCCTTCATTTCATTCAGCTGAGTGGTGATGGTAATCACCAAATACTGTGGGATTGCATGTAACAGTGTGGCAAACAGCTCTTCGTTTGTGGGTTGGATGGTCTTGTACTGGTATTTCTGAATCAATCCGAATATCTTTTCAAATATCTCCTTGGGATGGTCTAAAGCACCCATTTTGATTGCCTTCCGGTCCTTATCCAGCTGGATTCTATCTGAAGTATCTGTCCTCCTGTACAATTTGAACAGCTCTTCAAAGATCCTGTGAACTCTTCCTCGGGGCCACTTGGCTATATTCTCCTTGTTCTGTTCTTGGGACACTCCATTGTCAAGCTTGGATTTCTCGATGATGGCAAATCCGGTGTTGTTATTTTGGAATGCCGTCCACAAATCATTCATCGCTTTGGTATGCTTCCTCATCGCCCTTCTCTGCTCTTGAGTCATGGTTGCATAGGATGCCAAGCAGCCATCACTGGGTAGGTCTGGGTGTTGATTTGAACTCACAAACTCCTCATATTTGCTTCTGCTCGCGTGGGCCAAGAACTGTCGAAACCATCCTTCAAAATCGACGTCCCCCGCATTGGACAACTTCGGAACCTTGGTATATGCTGGCATGTTGGAATCACTGGAATCACTGTCGCTCGATGAATTGCTCTCCTCTGAATCGGAGGAATCGTCACTGCTGCTGTCGTCGCTGCTGCTGCTCGATGCGTCGTCTAATCCGATCCTCCGCTGATCCACTGTTGTTGCCCCAATTCGTTGTTCCGCTGCTGCTCCTCCGATCCGCTGATCCACTGCCGCAAGCTCCGCTGCCAGACCTTCCTCGTTTGGGTCTTCAACACTCAGTTCCTCTTCTTCTAAATCTCTCTGGGTCCTCTCTCTGCTTCTATCTTCTCTTTCTTCTCTTCTTCTTTGTGCATCTGCGAGTTGTCGCCTGCCTCTTTCTCTTAATTGTTGTATATTTTCCATTCGACGTCCAATCGTATCTGTCTCAGCAAATAGATCCAATCGTATCTGGTTCCTTCTGGTACTCCGGATAGATCAGTGGCGGATCAGTGCCACCTGCAGGACTGGCTTTGTTACCTCTTCTTGGTCTGCTCCCTTAGTCCACCGCAATCGTATCACTCTGGATAGATCCAATCGTATTCGCCGTACCGTCGTCGTACCGCAAATAGATCCGCAATCACGTAGATCCACAATCGTATCCTTCCGTATCGTTTCGTTGTATCGTATACGGAAGATAGATCGGCAATCGTACCTTCCTTGATTGGAAGATAGATCTGTAAGCCTTAACCTTACTACCTGGTATTCCACCTACGACGATCTTACAAAGCGCTCCGTAATACTTCGAAGTATGTTTGGAGGGCTCGTACGATCAGTGTAGACTTTATACTGGGCGTGAGATTGTTTTGTAACTTTGGCTTACTTTAATTTTGTGAGCAGAAATGAATCCGCTCTAATTTTCTAATTTACTTAATTTTGTTTCTCGGTCACACGCATTCTCGTGTTGTTTCTCATTTTCTTACATGCATTCTCGTGTTATTTATCTGTTTCTCTCTCCCGGTCCATTCATTCCAAGCCCTCATACATTTGTGTACTGGCTCCTGTAGGATTGTACTTAAGCTCTTGTAGATTCGGTACTTAACCTTTTATTTTTAGTTCTTGGGAATGATCGGACCGGTACGAGGTAATTTTCACTTTGTTTGAATCGGGCAAGTCACTGTTTCAAGCACGACTGGAGGTCACGTCCAAACACAGCAACCGCAATGCGAACAGCAGCAACAACAACGACGACGACGACGATGACAACAATGCAAACAACAACAACAACAACAACAGTGGCAGCGCCAGAAGAACTGTGTGTGTGATTAACAACCCTTACGCAGCACGGAATCGATTTCGAAACAGAATTGCAAGAAGCAACAATGCAAACAGGAACATGGGAAACAACGAAACGAACAACAACAACAACAACAACAACAGCAATCAACATGCTGATCGAAACGCTACAGACGCTGATCAAAACGCTGATCAAAACGCTGATCAAAACAAACACAGCAAACGCCACAAACAGCAACGGAAACAGCAACAGAAACGCAAACACCGCAAACAGCAACACAAATTGTAACACAAATTGTAACACAAATGGCAACACAAACGGCAACACCAACAGCAACACCAACGCTGCAAAGGTCGCAAACAGCAACGTGAACGCCGCAAACAGCAACAGCAGTGGCAACGCGAACAGTAACGCAAACAACGTTGAGAGCGACAGCGGCTGTTTGGACGTGACCTCCAGTCGTGCTTGAAACAGTGACTTGCCCGATTCAAATCAAAGAAGAATTACCTCCTACCGGTCCAAACATTTCCAGTTACTAAAAGATAGGACCTTAAGTACCAAGCCTACAGAGCATTAAGTAAGTCTCCACTGGATCCAGTACACAAATGTATGGGGGCTTGGAATGAATGGACCGGAACAAAGAAACCAATAAATAACACGAGAATGCATGTAAGAAAATGAGAAATAACACGAGAATACGTGTGACCGAGGAACAAAATTTAGTGAATTAGAAAATTAGAGTGGATTCATTTCTGCTCACAATTAAAGTAAGCAAAACATTAAAAATTTCTGCTCACAATTAAAGTAAGCAAAACATTAAAACAACAAAATCCCTAAACTTGTACAAAATCTACCGACTCTACGAGCCCTCCAAACAGCGGCAAGAGCAACGTTGACAGCAAGAGCAACGTCGACAGGAACGGCTATTGAAACAATGTCAACGATGACGCAAACACAATGTTTGATGTCTCATATTTTAAATGTGTTCTACAACAACAGAAGAACTGTGCGTCCGATTAACAACCCTAACGCCGCACGAAATCAATTTTGAAACAGAGTCGAATGCCGCAGCAACGTCGAACACCACAGCAACGTCGAACGCCGCAGCAACGTCGAACGCCGCAGCAACGTCGAACGCCGCAGCAACGTCGAACGCCGCAGCAACGTCGAACGCCGCAGCAACGTCGAACGCCGCAGCAACGTCGAACACCGCAGCTGTAAACAATGCAAACAGCAACGCCAACTCGAACGACAGCAACGCGAACAATGACGATGACAACAATGCAACAAACAATGAAGACAAACAACGAAACAAACAACGAAACAAACACGGCAAACGCCGCAGCAGCATTGCCCACTTCAACAACAGCAATGTGAATGACGACAACAACAATACAAACAACAACAACAGCAACCACAAACAACAGCAATGCCAGACGAATTGTCATTAACCCTTACTCTGCAAGAAATCGATTTCGTAATGCTGCAAGCAATCGAAACAGTGCAAGAAGCAATCGAAACGCCGCTAACAACAATCGAAACGTTGCAAACAACTATCAAAACGCTGCAAACAACGGAAATTTGGTTCGAAACGCTGATCAAAACGCTGATCAAAACGCTGGAATAATGGATCGAACAAACAATCAAAACGCTGCAAACAATCAAACAACAGCAACGTCGATTCGAACAATAGCAACAGCAACTTGAACGACGACAATGCCAAACAAGGCGCCACAGCAACAGCAACAGCGTCGACGCAAGTGACAAGGAAAGAAACACAGTGAACGCCACAAACAGCAACACAGACAGCAACACAGACAACAACAGAAATGCAAACAGCAACACAAACAGAAACGCAAACAGCAACACAAACGCAAACAACGCAATCAGCAACACAAATGGCCACACAAACGGCGACACAAACGGCAACACAAACGGCAACAAAAACAGCAACACAAACAGCAATACGAACGCCGCAAACGTTGCAAACAGCAACAGCAGTGGCAACACGAACAGGAACGCAAATAACAGTGTGACACAAACAACAGCAATGCAAATGCAAATGACAACAGTCCAACGCGAATGACAACAACGCAAATGACAGCAGCAATGCAAATGATGTCAATGGTGACAACAACATAAACAACAACCTAGTAGTTAATTCGTTTACAAAGAAGTGCTGTCCAACGTCAAGTCAATTACCTCCTGAGAGTTGACACTGCTGCTGTCATCGTCATCGTCATCGCTCAACCAAAACGGACGGTAGTTGTTGGGTGCTTCCTCAGTGGTTTTCTTGATGCGAAACATTGTAAGGCCTTCACCGCAGTTGATGCCATACATTTTTGAGACAGCAAGCCTAACAACTTGCCGGTCGTTGTTACAGAGAGAGACTCCATTCTTGTCTTTGAGTTGAAAAGAATCCAAGAGGAATTTTGCCAGGTTGTCAACATCGTTCTGGATATTGCCGTTCTTGAGAGGAAAAACAAACTCAGCTGTAACTTTGATGTTGCTTCTTCCAAAGGATTTTGGGGAGAAGCCATGCAGCGTTTGTGCTTTGGAGATGGCAGCAACGAATTCTTTCTGCAGCTTCTTCTGGGTATTAAATCTGTAGGTCTTTCCACCTCGACTGCCAGTTCGCTTGATTGACTGTGGTCGACCAGCAACAGTGATTGCCAGTTCATCAGCATTTCTTTTGAAGGGCATAGACTTCAGGGTATCAAAGTGAGGTGGATTTGCTTTGGATCGTGTGGTAGGAGCCATTGTTCAGTTGACGACTGAGAAAATTCAAACACGTTCGAATGAAACGGGACCGATGGAATCGTTTGAATCAAACAACGTTGGTTCGTCGGTGGATTCAGACAACATTGAACGGGCGTGGTTGAATGTTGTTTGATGAGTAATAATAGAGGAGCTGTCGTGTTAGTAGATCAGGTCTTTTGATCCAAAAGAAATAGAACGTGGTTTGGTGTATCGTACCTTAATTTTCAATTTGCATCTTATCTGATTCTCAATTTGTGATTGTTTTCATGATTTTGGAACGTTCTGCAAATAAATTTGTTAGGTCATGCACCTTGTTTTTGATTCTTAAATTCAAACTATTCACTTAGTGCACCTAAGTTTTGATACTCGAGTTGTATGTACCTAAAGCTGAAAATTGTTGTTGTGAAGCTTAAATTCAAAGTTTTTACTTAGTGCACCTATATTGTATGTGCCTAATTACTGAAAATCGCTGATAATTTTTGATACTTTTTCTTATGGCACGTGACCTCGCTGGAAAAATTGAAGGGGTTCAGAGGAATTTCATCTAAAAATCAAAATGCACCTCCAGGGAACTAGGGGAATCTCTCTCAGTGAATCCCGTTTTCACTGGTTCCGTGAAACCTGGAATTTTCTTGTGAGAAACGCCGGCTACGCCGGCGTGAAAACGTCGCGCTGCGCGCGAAAACGTGAAAATTCCGTAATCTTACTACGGTAATCCGAAGTTTTCTCGGATGAGCACGTGCACTGGCACCTAAGTAATAATTTGAAAAAGCGCGCACAACGGAAAAAATGAGAGTCATTTCTTTAGTAATCGAGTTATTTCTTTGGTAATGAATTGCATTTCTTTGGCAATGAATTGCATTACTTTGGAATTGCTTGGAATTGATCCTCCCAGAACGCACAAAGGCACTCACCAGAAAGGGACAAAGCACATGCCAAAATAAAGCTGAGAATGGTCAAATAGACCAATTTCTTGCCAGAGAGCATACCATGGTGAATATTGGGGCTGTAGATGCCAAAAAGGACAGGATCTTCGTGCAATTTGGTGCAGCGCTCGAAACGCTCGTAGTCGCAACGCTCAAAACGCTCGTAGTCGCAACGCTCGTAGTTGCAACCCTCGAAACGCTCGTAGTTGCAACGCTCGAAACGCTCGTAGTCGCAACAGTCGTAGTTGCAACGCTCGTAGTCGCAACGCTCGTAGTTGCAACGCTCGAAACGCTCGTAGTTGCAACGCTCGTAGTCGCAACGCTCGTAGTTGCAACGCTCGAAACGCTCGTAGTTGCAACGCTCGAAACGCTCGTAGTCGCAACGCTCGAAACGCTCGTAGTTCGTATGGAGGCCTCAAATACACAGTTGACCAAAATCGAAGCTGGCAATGCTTGTGGTTCGGACGGAGGCCTGAGGCCCTGGCCGTGGTCGCAGCAGCAGGAATAGCAGCCAGGTGGGAATTTTCCAACGTACCACCAGCAGTAGAACTCTTCCTGTGGTCAAAGAAGGCAAAAGAAGCAGTGGGTTGGTGAATAGGAAACAGCAAAAGCAGCAATTGCAAAAGACGCAACACGCAACAGCAGCC
Source organism: Pseudo-nitzschia pungens (assembly GCA_037355855.1). Classification (NCBI taxonomy): domain Eukaryota; phylum Bacillariophyta; class Bacillariophyceae; order Bacillariales; family Bacillariaceae; genus Pseudo-nitzschia; species Pseudo-nitzschia pungens. The sequence continues at coordinate 6,132,189 of CM074761.1, read as the reverse complement.
GCAGCAGACGCCGCAGCGCAGCAGACACTGCAGCGAAGCAGCCGCAGCGCAGCAGAAGCAACAGCGAAGCGCTTGGGGTTCAGCAACAACAACAGCAGACGCAGCCGCAGTAACAACGGCAGAACGCAACAGCAGCAGACGCAGCAACAGACACAGCCGCAGCTGCAGCAGCAACCGCAACAGACAGCAACAGATGCGAAAGCAGCAACGACAGCAACAGCGACGTGTTAGAGAACTTACAGGGGCAGAGGAACTGAGCTTCCCCCATGGTCACCAGCGAATTTGCTTTTCAAACTGATCAGTTTCGAAATTATGAGCAATCAGTAGCGACAACATCAGCGACAACATCAGCGACAACAGCAGCGACATCGACAGCAGCAGCGACAACATCAGCGACAACAGCAGCAATGTGTTAAAGGACTTACAAGAGTAGGAGAGGAACTGAGCTTTCCCATGGTCACCAGCACCAAATTTGCTTTTGAAAACTAATCGATTTCGAAATTATGAGCAATTGGTGGTGGGATCCAAAAAAAAGAGCTCATATTATGATAACACCGTGTAGAAATGTAGCCCTCAGTACTAATTCTACTGAGATCTTCAGTCCCACCTACAAAAATGCGCGAGCCGATCAACAGTCCCATCAACAGTCCCGTCCAGCAAAGTATTGCTCAAAGCACGGAGTTCTCTCTTAATGCGCGCGGGGTGCGCATGACTCATTTGCTCAAAGCACGGAGTTGTGTGTGAAATTTCAAACAAAAATACTCCCACATGCAGCTCTGTGTACTGTAAATCTACTGAGTCCCACGCTAGAAAACAAAAGCATTACTTTGGTATTACAGTACAGATTTTCATGTACCATTTCTACGAGTAACACGAACAGTATCGAAAACACCCTGCAGCAGCAACAAGCAGCAAGCAACGCTTGCTGGCAAGCGTCCCCTCCAAGAGCGTCCGAAAACTGGTTCGCGACCCATCGCGACCAATCGCGACCGGATCGCGACCCAATCGTGACTTGTCTAAAAAAATGCGACCCCAATTTTTTATTTCACAACCTTTTTTCCATTATTCTCCACTTTTTTCCATTATTCTCAACCACATTTCTCCCTTTTCTCAACTCCCCCAACGTGTCGACGGAAATGTTCTGTTCTAGACCCTGACATTCAGTCCCTCTTCACATTTTCATTCCATTTTACACATTTGACACACTTGACTCAACACAACAAATAATTTTTAATCCAATTTACTTCAATCACACAAAAGTGTTTCGTCACGCACCTTTGTCAACTTTTTTTTTCAGTGGTGTCACATCACATACCGGAATCGCATCACAAAAACACACACCACCATGCCGAAAGCTTCCTCCGACCCAAGGCACTTTGCCAATGAGCCCAGAATACCCAAGACATTCCAATGTCGCAACTGCATTGCCTCTGGAAGAAGAAGAAAATCAAAATCCTTCAAGGGATACAAACAAGAATCGAGCCACTTTCACACCTACCGATACGTATCTCAAGGCCTCTCCAGGCATCTGTATTCCAACAGTGATTGCCGAACTTATTATGTTAAGAACGATCTTATGGATTTTATTTCTTCTGCGAAAGCCGAAGTCACCCTCCCTTTGGTCCGACACACACCATCACAGTATGGACTGACAATGACACTATGCAGCAAGCAGCAACACGTCGATAATACAGGGGGGACAGCAAGCAGCAGCAACGCGTCGATAATACAGGGGGGGGACAGCAAGCAGCAGCAACGCGTCGATAATACAGGGGGGACAGCAAGCAGCAAGCAGCAACGCGTCGATAATACAGGGGGGACAGCAAGCAGCAAGCAGCAACGCGTCGATAATACAGGGGGGACAGCAAGCAGCAGCAACGCGTCGATAATACAGGGGGGGACAGCAAGCAGCAAGCAGCAACACATCGATAATACAGGGGGGACAGCAAGCAGCAGAAACGCGTCGATTATAAAGGGGGGGACAGCAAGCAGCAAGCAGCAATGCGTCGATAATACAAACGCGTCGATAATACAGGGGGGGACAGCAAGCAGCAGCAACGCGTCAATAATACAGGGGGGGGACAGCAAGCAGCAGCAACGCGTCGATAATACAAGGGGGGGGACAGCAAGCAGCAGCAACGCGTCGATAATACAGGGGGGACAGCAAGCAGCAACAAGCAGCAGCAACGCGTCGATAATACAGGGGGGGACAGCAAGCAGCAAGCAGCAACGAACGCGTCGACAATACAGGGGGGACAGCAAGCAGCAAGCAGCAACGAACGCGTCGAAAATACAGGGGGGGGACAGCAAGCAGCAAACAGCAACGCGTCAAAAATACAGGGGTGGGACAGCAAGCAGCAAGCAGCAACGAACGCGTCGAAAATACAGGGGGGGGACAGCAAGCAGCAAGAAGCAGCAACGAACGCGTCGACAATACAGGGGGGGGACAGCAAGCAGCAGCAACGCGTCTCGATAATACAAACGCGTCGATAATACAGGGGGGACAGCAAACAGCAAACAGCAACGCGTCAAAAATACAGGGGTGGGACAGCGAGCAGCAAGCAGCAGCAACGCGTCGATAATACAGGGGTGGGACAGCGAGCAGCAGCAACGCGTCGAAAATACAGGGGGGACAGCAAGCAGCAGCAACGCGTCGATAATACAGGGGGGACAGCAAGCAGAAACGCGTCGATAATACAGGGTGGGAAGCAGCAACGCGTCGATAATACAGGGGGGGGACAGCAAGCAGCAGCAACGCGTCAATAATACAGGGGGGGGACAGCAAGCAGCAACGCGTCGATAATACAAACGCGTCAATAATACAGGGAGACAGCAAGCAGCAACACGTCGATAATACAGGGGGGACAGCAAGCAGCAACGCGTCGATAATACAGGGGGGACAGCAAGCAGCAACGCGTCGAAAATACAGGGGGGACAGCAAGCAGAAACGCGTCGAAAATACAGGGGGGACAGCAAGCAGCAACGAACGCGTCGACAATACAGGGGGGACAGCAAGCAGCAACGCGTCGATAATACAGGGGGGACAGCAAGCAGCAGCAAACAGCAACGCGTCGATAATACAGGGGGGGACAGCAAGCAGCAGCAAGCAGCAACGCGTCGATAATACAGGGGGGGACAGCAAGCAGCAGCAAGCAGCAACGCGTCGATAATACAGGGGGGGACAGCAAGCAGCAGCAACGCGTCTCGATTATACAAAACGCGGCGATAATACAGGGGGGGGGACAGCAAACAGCAAGCAGCAAGCAGCAGCAACGCGTCGATAATACAGGGGGGGGACAGCAAGCAGCAAGCAGCAGCAACGCGTCGATAATACAGGGGGGGGACAGCAAGCAGCAAGCAGCAGCAACGCGTCGATAATACGGGGGGGGACAGCAAGCAGCAAGTCGATAATACAAACAGCAACGCGTCGATAATACAGGGGGGACAGCAAGCAGCAAGCAGCAACGCGTCGATAATACAAACGCGTCAATAATACAGGGGGGGACAGCAAGCAGGAGCAACGCGTCGATAATACAGGGGGGGGACAGCAAGCAGGAGCAACGCGTCGATAATACAGGGGGGGGACAGCAAGCAGCAGCAACGCGTCGATAATACAGGGGGGGGACAGCAAGCAGCAGCAAGCAACAACGCGTCGATAATACAGGAGGGACAGCGAGCAGCAGCAACGCGTTGATAATATAGGGGGGACAGCAAGCAGCAACGCGTCGATAATACAGGGAGGGACAGCAAGCAGGAGCAACGCGTCGATAATACAGGGGGGGGACAGCAAGCAGGAGCAACGCGTCGATAATACAGGGGGGGGACAGCAAGCAGGAGCAACGCGTCGATAATACAGGGGGGGGGACAGCAAGCAGGAGCAACGCGTCGAAAATACAGGGGGGGGGGGACAGCAAGCAGCAACCAACGCGTCGATAATACAGGGGGGATAATACACGAGAATATTTTTAAAGAACTCTTGCCGTGGTCGTCTTTCCTTGTCAGCGATCGTATCGGTCGTTCCCCTTTTCAGCAATCGTATCGGTCGTTCCCCTTTTCAGCAATCGTATCGGTCGTTCCCCTCCGTCTCCGTCGTCGCAACAACCGAAAATCGTAGGGGTGTCGTTTTTCTCTGGAAAGACGAAATTTAAAAAAACAACGACAAACCGTTAGTACCCTCGTCGTCCCCGTCCGAAGCAATCGTAGCGATCGTACCCCCATCGTCCCTCTCTGGAGCGATTGTACCCCCGTCGGCCATCTCTGGAGCGATCGTACCTTCGTCGTCGTCGTCCGTCTCCGCACCAATCGGTTGTGATTTTCGTCTTCGTTGTTTTCAATTTCAGTACGTCGTATATCTGGGTAAGCCAGGTAGTTCCAGGACTTCAACACACCCTACCTCCGTGATATGAATCAGACAACAGTGCAGAAAGCAAGAGCGGCCGTTCTCAAGCTCGCCACAGCATGTGTGTCTTCTTCAAAAGAGATGGTCCCGGTGCCTGAAGGCTACGTTAAACTGGTCCGGCCAGAATATTCCGATGCATGAAATGAAACGAAAATGAAAATTATGACACATCCTCCACGAGGGAGATGTGGGGCGGAAAATCGAACAACAAAATTCACCGCAATGATGCACATAATGTACGTAGGTAACAGTACTGTTTGTACAGGCTGACTGGAAAAAATGACAGCAATGTACGTAGATTACAGTACTAAGTCTACAGTCTTAGTAAAAGAAAAAATGACATGTCTGCATACATAGTACCTGTTGGTACATATTATACACGATGCCCCTTCCCCGAGATCGTACTAGTAGCATTATAAGATAGCGAGAACATCAATCTGTCAGAAGTAGATAGTAATAGTGGCACCAATGGGTGGACAGAATGTAGTGTTGCTGGTTCAAGTCCCATCATGGGAATGTCTTTTGCTACATCACGATTCGATAGCAATATTTTGGCTGCGAAGAACATGTCACAATACCGGAAGTGAGCTATTCAGCTATTCAACCAAATATTAATTATTCAGTGATGACATCCATACCATTGGTGATTTTTGAATACTTCTTTTTGAATACTCTTACCCATGGATAGGATGAGGTAATATTCACACTGGAATCACACAAATATTGGCCAGATTCATTCAGATATGTGATTTAGAGTAATTTTTCTAGTAAATTCTCCAGTAGTTAACCAAATATTAATTATTCAGTGGTGACATCCAAATTATTGGTGATTTTTGAATACTTCTTTTTGCATACTCTTGCCCATGCACAGGATGAGAAATATTCACAGTGGAATCACACAAAGATTGGCCAGATTCATTCAGATATGTGATTTGGTACAGTATTTTCTAGTAGATTCCTGCAGTAGTGGACCAAATATTTAATTATTCAGTGGTGACATCCAAATTATTGGTGATTTTTGAATACTTCTTTTTGAACACTCTTGCCCATGCACAGTATGAGAAATATTCACACTGGAATCACACAACTATTGGCCAGATTCATTCAGATATTTGATTTTACAGTATTTTCTAGTAAATTCCGCAGTACTGGGCCAACTACTAATTATTCAGTGGTGACATCCAAATTATTGGTGATTTTTGAATACTTCTTTTTGAATACTCTTGCCCATGGATAGGATGAGAAATATTCACATTGGAATCACACAAATATTGGACAGATTCATTCAGATATGTGATTTGGTACTTTTTTCTAGTAGATTCTGCAGTAGTGGACCAAATATTTGATTATTCAGTGGTGCCATCCAAATTATTGGTGATTTTTGAATACTTCTTTTTGAATACTCTTGCCCATGGATAGGATGAGAAATATTCGCACTGGAATCACACAAAGATTGGCCACATTCATTCAGATATTTGATTTTACAGTATTTTCTAGTACATGCCGCAGTACTGGGCCAAATATTAATTATTCAGTGGTGACATCCAAACTTTCAATGATTTTTGAATACTTCTTTTTGCATACTCTTGCTCATGCATAGGATGAGGAATATTCACACCGGAATCACACAAATATTGGACAGATTCATTCAGATATTTGATTTGGTACTTTTTTCTAGTGAATTCCGCAGTAGTGGAACAAATATTAATTATTCAGTGGTGACACCCATACCATTGGTGATTTTTGAATACTTCTTTTTGCATACTCTTGCCCATGCACAGGATGAGGAATATTCACACTGGAATCACACAAATATTGGCCAGATTTGTTCAGGTATGTGATTTTACAGTATTTTCTAGTAAATGCTGCGGTACTGGACCAAATATTAATTATTCAGTGGTGACACCCAAATTATTGGTGATTTTTGAATACTTCTTTTTGCATACTCTTGACCATGCATAGGATGAGGAATATTTACACTGGAATCACACAAAGATTGGCCACATTCATTCAGATATGTGATTTGGTACTTTTTTCTAGTGAATTTTCCAGTAGTGGACCAAATATTAATTATTCAGTGGTGACACCCAAATTATAGGTGATTTTTGAATACTTCTTTTTGCATACTCTTGACCATGCATAGGATGAGGAATATTCACACTGGAATCACACAAAGATTGGCCAGATTCATTCAGATATGTGATTTTACAGTATTTTCTAGTGAATTTTCCAGTAGTGGACCAAATATTAATTATTCAGTGGTGACACCCAAATTATAGGTGATTTTTGAATACTTCTTTTTGCATACTCTTGCCCATGCATAGGATGAGAAATATTCACATTGGAATCACACAAAGATTGGCCAGATTCATTCAGTTATTTGATTTGATGGTATATTCACTGAGGATAGTAGTACTATTCTTGCTGCTTGTAGTAGTAGTACCACAGTTATACGCTGCTGCTACATACTACTGCAGTGCGTAGGTAGTAGTACATAAGAGGCAGTCAAAAATTATGGCGCAGCGGGGCAGGCTCTCTGTGGTTTAGGTGGCGCGCGATATCACCATCAGCTTTCTACTGGTTTCTACTACTATTACTTCAGTACGGTACATACTACTAGTAGTAACTCTACTGCTAGTATCATGTAGAAGAAATCAATTCTCAGCAAATAAATGCATGACAGAAAATGCATGTGTCGTAAATCTTACTTCACATAATTTTGGGTCGAAATGGAACAAGAAAGACGGCAACTGGAAATGGTAAGTGAACCACATCAAGGTTGGAGGAGGTATTAATAATGGATTTTGATTCGTCTAACTGTGCATCATTGACTTGCCTGCTTGCTCCTGATAGGGAGGCGACCGCAACTGCTGATGAAATAGGATGCAACGGCAAATGAAATATAATGCAACGGTGAGTGAAGCACATCAAGATCTGGGGTATTGATAATGGATTTCAATTGTTCTAATTCTGAATTGAGTTGCCTGCTTGCTACTGATAGGGAAGAATCAACTTTAGTAATTCGATGGGGCAACTGAAAAATGATGCGAAAAATGATGCGACGGGGCAACTGACACATATTGCGATCGCAAGACAAATATGATGTGATCGCAACTGACAAAATGATGCGATTGCAACTGATGAAATATGATGCGATGTGAGGAGACCTTTACTGGCAGTACAGATACCGGTATGGATGAAATTATCACGATGACCATTATTTAAAAATCGTTTGAACCAAAATTTGTGTGGTGTGCATGAGGACGAAGACGATCGGAGCAAAGAGCAACGACGATTTCAAGGACGACGAAGACGATCGAAGCGAAGAGCAACGACGATTTCAGAGAGGACGACGAAGCCAATCGAAGCGAAGAGCAACAACAATTTCAGAGAGGACAACGATTTCAGGGAGGACGATGAAGAGGAAGGCAATCGGAGCGAAGAGCAACGATGCCTTCAGGGAGGACGAAGACGATCGAAGCGAGAAGCAACAACGCCTTCAAGGACGACGAAGACGAGGACGATCGAAACGAAGAGCGACGACGATTTCAAGGACGACGAATTTGTGTGTGCGTGTGTGAGAAAATTGAACAGAGAATAAACAATTATTAGAGTAGTATCAATATTTATCAAAAGAAAGACTTATATTTTGCTTCATAGTGTTTCAAAATTTTTTTTCATGGGGGTCGCGATTCCTGGGCTTCGGGTAATAATTGTGATTTTTGTGATGAATTTCTTGAGGGGTGTGATGGGAAATACTTTGTGTCGGGATGAGAAATCAATTTTTGGGAGTGAATTTCTGCAACAGTCTCATAATATATAATGATGGTAGGGTCGGTAATAATGAGTCAGATTGAAAAAAAATTTGGGTCGAGTTTGAATTTTATTTTTTTTTCTCGTATTTTCTCGTAATTGAGGTAGTTACTGGGTCGCGATTGGGGTTGCGAATCGGGAGAGAGCTAGGAATCGAGCTACGTCAAAATGAGCCAGGAATAAATCGCGACCCCCCTAAATAAATTCTTGGGAGGGGTCGCGAACCAGTTTTCGGACGAGTCCCCTCCATTGTGCTCACCTCGAAACTTCGGATTACGCAATTAATATACCTTACCTCCTTAACCTCCTCCTCGTGGTCACCAGAAGAAACAGCAGCAGCTGAAACATCCCCTGCTCTTTTCCCTCGGCGCCGCCGAGGGAAAAGAGCAGGGGATGTTTCAGCTGCTGCTGTTTCTTCTGGTGACCACTCGGAGTCGGATTGGTTGGCACGTGTCGAACCCTAAGTATTGAATATTCCTCGGCGCGCGCGCCTCGGAATATTCAATACTTAGGGTGGACACGTGCCAACCAAAACAGGAGGTCGGTATATTACTTTCAGTACCGTACAGTAATTACTTCGGATACCTTTCCGAACTTCGTACGATTTCATGTTTTCATAACCCCATCACCTGGACACCAGATCGCAATTGGTCTTGGTTGCCGTTGGTGCACGTGACGAACAATCCTGCAAGACATCGATTTCTTCGTCGCGACGACGTACCGATGATATCATCTGTTCTCCCCTCCAACTCAACGATTTTGGTACATCTACCTAGATCTCATAATTTCCAAAGAGCACAAGCCAACCCAACCAACACAAAGCAACTACACGTACATTCATTGCAAACCAACGAACAATGACGCTATCGAACAACCTTACCATATCTGCAGCCATTCTCTCCACGGACTACCAGCAAACAACCTCTGCGCAGGATGAAGAAGGCGGGTCCATGGTCAAGATGTGTCTGTTCTATGAGAATCCCAGCGGCCACGCCCGCACCGATCCAATCCTGGCGAACAATTGTGACTCAGATCACGTCCACACTGTAAGTTACAGCAGCTTTTTTGCTGTCCTGCCCTGTCCTGTTCTGTGCTGTGTCAACCAATCAATGCATACGATTGCTCACCGCTGTATTTTCGATTTTTCAATGACTTGTTGTTTGACAGCAACACCATGATCATCATCACGATCATCAACAATAACCAAAACAGTTTTATGGTCCCCAGAATTTCCATCCACAGACTACCAACAATGATCTCCGCAACACGGCTCCCAATTTCAGCTCCTCTCCGTGGATTGAAAACCAGTCCATGTACTGACACCCCTCCACCTACCAGGTGTCCACCTCCGCGGATGGTCAAAAGACGCACACGTGCGTCAGCAACCTCCATTCGAGTCCGTACTACCGCTGGGACAACACTGGTCGAGCCCAAAACCGAGGCCTTTCCGCCGAACTTTCGCGTGATTGCCTTCAGCGACCGGGAGGGGGCCAACCGCGGGGGTGACATTGGCGGGAGCTTGCTGGTCGAGTGCTGCGATCTGTTGGGCGAAGAAGAGGAGACCTGCACCACCACCACCGCCACCGCCACCATGAACGTCTTTGAGTTCCCCAAGAAGCGGTGCGACTTTCCGGACATTGGCTTTGCCATGCCAACCCGCTGGGACGACAGAAAGGGCGTCGGCCTGCAGGATCCCACGGGCCTCGTGGCCTACACCACTACCGGCCCCGTGAATCGGCCCTGCCCGGAGGGGTGCAACCGTCGGATCCCGCGGATCCGGTTCTTCACCCGCATCATCGGCTACCGGGGCGACGTTTCCGATTGCGTTCTCTCGGACGAAAGCAACCGGTGATTACCGCGTCGATTTCGCGAACGGCTGGCAGCCCGGAAACCGCGCCGCAAAACTGCCTTCCCGGCGGGGGGTTGGACCCCGACGGACTGACTCTCCGACGCCCGCCCGAATGAATGAATCCTTCGAACGACCGGATCACGAACCGCGATCCCGCCCGTGACCGCACCCGGTTCCTCCCCCCCCCCCCCCCTCCGAAAACGCATCCCCGTCCCCGGCTGTCGGGTTCTGCGACCGAGACGTGCGGCAGAGCGTTCTCGACGAAGAAATCGCGGTCGTGGCGGGTGCCCCGCCGCGGGGGTCCTGTTTGGGAGCCAAACCGATCCCCGAGACACGGGAAATGGATCCTCCCCTTGCCTCGAACGGCTGTGGCGGTGGCGACGACAACAACAACAACAACAACAACAACAACAACGACGACGACGACGACGCTTAGGACGTTTGAGAAAGATTTTCACTTCATCACTCCGAGCGAGACGGGAAGAAGAAGAATTACGTAAGGTTTTACCTCGTCTTACCGGTGCGTCATCCCCAGTTACTACTAAAACATTAAAAAAGCCTTATATAACACGGATTCCATAAGCAATAAGTGCAAATCTACAGCCTCCTCCAGAACTATTAGAATTAAAATTCAAAATGGGTCAACAAGAAACCGTTCTCTCATACTACGTAGTTTAAAAGTAGTAGGTACGAAGTAAGGTTACTACTACCAAGTTACTACTACGGTACTACCTTACTACTACTAATAAGGTTTTCTTCCCATCTGGTACGGTAAGATCTTAACCTTACTCGTAATACGTAGTAAAGGTTTAGTATTTGTTTCTTCGAATTTTCAATCAGAACGAACCTTACTGAAAGTAATATACCGTCCTCCTGTTTTGGTTGGCACGTGTCGAACCCTAAGTATTGAATATTCCGAGGCTAAGACGGTCCGAATAAAAATGTATCGTCCGCGCCTGCCGAGCTATGTCCCGGGAAATAGTTTTTTTCGAGAAATGGCCAAAAGACTGTCGAGAATCAATCTTGGGACTCCAAAATCCCAGTCAGTACATTTTTACTTGAACACGACACATTTTTATTCGAACACAACACATTTTTATTTGAACATCGTGAATGCATCATATGAGAAATTGTTCTGTCAAAATTGATTGTCTCCATTTCGAATACCCTACCCGACAATCAACCATGTTTGATCCGTTGTTCCATAGTATTCAAGGAGGAGGCGTGCTATGTGGTACAATAGTCAAGGCAGCATTGGTGGTATGAGCGAGTCGGCGGGGGAAGTAAACTGTCAGCACTAGTACTACTACAAGTAGATCCTTATTATTATTATTTTCTATAGCGTGGCAAGCGCAACAGGAGCAGCAGCAGCAGCAGCAACAACAACAGCAGCACTTCCACTATCCAGCAGGCAATCTGCTTCACCACTAGTACTGGTACTAGGGTTCACCACCACCATGGTGGATGTCGCCGGATCGTCGACCGGCGGCAGTTGTACCTCCTCGATCGATTCAGGTGTCGTCAATTCCGTGGGGGGTGCTGCTGGTGGTGGTGGTGGTGCCCCTGCTGTTGCTGGTGATTTCTTTGCTTTTTTATTCTTTTGCTCTCTTTTTTCCTTCCTTCTTGCCTTATCCTTTTCATACATTGCTTTCACGTCGGCCGGGGGCTCTGGGCACATCTCGTCTTGATGCTTCTCCGGGACAATGGGACGCCACTTTGTGAACAGCTCCATCTGCTTTATTGGAGGGATCCCTGGTGTACTCTCACAGTTGATTGTAGTTTCCCACTTCCTAAATTCTTCCTTCCTCTGCTCAAGCGTCGTACCACCACCTAACACAATTTTTTGCGTCCAAGTCTTTCCTCCAATTCGATCCTGTTCCATTGTCATGTATTCCACACGAGAGTCATCTGCATGGAAGTTGTGAGCAGTCAGAAGATCCTTGATCTTCTTGAAGACCTTGTTGGTGTATTCGTCAAACTTTTTGAATTCACCTTCCTTCATAGTTACAATTCGAACGCGCTTATGTGTATCCAACTTCTTCAATAACTGATTGAACGTCCAAATATTTGAGACGCGATACTGCCTTTTGAGTATATTGAACCACCGGTCACAAGCATTCTTTGTATGTCCTGCAATGTAGAAGATAAAGCTGACGCGCTTGAAATATCCAGCTTGGACAAGGAATGCAGCTAGTCTTAGAACAAAATTATTCTTGTTCTGTCCAGGGCAGTTGTCACACAGAATATTCAGCTCTTTTCCACACTCATCATTGCGGAGCCAGTTCTTTTCTTTCAAGTATTTCATCAGCATGGAAGCAACGTGATTCCCTCCCTTTCCCCCTTGTCCCTCGTGATATACAAAGGCGTCAAGGGACTCTCCAGGGACACCGAAGTCAACAATACCAAAAATGAAGACTCTCAGGGGGCAATAATAGTACGTCTTTCCGGGCTGAGTGGATCCAAGCTGTGGAAGACCAACGTTCTGACTGTAGTCCATGACTATGGTTCGAACACGTTCAGCGTGTGGCTTGTTGGCCTTTGCATCCACACGCGCAAGTTTGATCTTTTCATTGGCATATTTCCTCTGATCTTGAACCCTTGTCACATGGAGTATTGCTTCCCTCACTTGCTCCTTCATTTCCCCAGACGTTGACTCTTGAACAATTGCTGGTAGTTCCATAGCAGGGAATGTTTGTTCTGGAAGACGGGAAGCTGTGGAACAGAACTCTAACATTTTTTCAACTTCTTGAGTACTATGAGGAGGACTAGTACTAGTACCTCTTCTCCTTGCAAGGTGCTTCATCCTGTGGTAGTAGATATGGCACATTGTGCAAGTGTCTTCGCGGGGCTTCGAAAGTTTCAAATGCGAGTAGTTGTCTGACCAGAAATTGCAGAAGGTAGACAAAGCACAGTATGGTTTTGCAGGGGGATCTTGTTCTTCACTTTCATTAAGAACATACCTGTAGCTGTTGCCCCTTCTCTGTACACGCCATCCCCTGCTTTCAACAAATCGATCATACATTGCGCGCTTTGACTGATTTGATGGAAGCTCTCTGATCTCATCTTCTCCATCCCTTAATCCTACCCCTCCGATCTCACGAACAATTCTTGTTGACGTTGGCTCTGCAAACAAGGACATCTTCTGGAAGTAAACATGTAAATCTTCCCTCACTGCTGTATCAAATTCGAGACCATACCCTGAGCGTTTGTTCGTATTTCCATGCAGTGGTATGATATTCTTTTTTACAGCGCTCTCACAAGTCTTCCATTTTCGAAGCCCAAAGTCCAGCAGAAAAGCAACAGCTGATCTGCAGATTTTATAGTTCTCCATCCCTGACAAGTTCCCTTCTGGTGAGTCTTCTGCGTTGTTACTAGTATTGCTGATGACACTAGGGAACAAAACTCTCTGGGGATCAGCGCCGGCATCGGTTCTTCTTGTCGTGTCCCTTGTTCCTTCTTTGGCAGTGGGAGTTAGAAAAGGAATGAAGTACTTCCGGCGTCCGACTGGTGGTGGTATATCACTAGTATGTGACGCGTTGTTGTCCTCTGCACCAGAAGTGTATTTTATCCAATTCATGATAATCTGTTGTTGTTCTGCCTTTGTCTTCTTTGAAAAGAATACCATGTATTCTGCCACTGCTCTTCTTTTTTTCCATTCACCAAAGGATTCAATGATACTGAGACAGGTACATCTGGACAGTTTGTCAACTCCTTTCCTTGGTACGTAGATCTTTTTGCAGTAGGGAGGCGCCATATCGATCCATTTAATACAGTGCTTTATCTTCTCGTTGTCAGACATTCTTTTGTTTTCTTTCTTCCGAAAGGTGACAAACGGATGAGAAACACAATCAAAAGGAACAGAACCAATGCTCTCCTCATCACTTGGACAGCTTTCCCCTCTTCTTCTTGTGTGGAGCCGGATCCTTGCTTCATCATCAGCAGCATCTCCTGCTGCTTCTTCTTGGCGTTGTTCTGCTTCTAACTCCTCCGGCGTGATCATTGAGCGTTTTAGTCTCATGTTTGTCTTGTTCGATGCAACCCCTTGTTCGTCAGCAGGAGAGGCAGCAGCAGCAGCAGTAAGTATCGATCGTCCGGAGGTTGTAGTCAAATGCTAGCAGTAGAGGTGCTGAGCTGATGAGGTACTCACACTAACTTCTTGTCATTGAGCTCATTGCAGGTGGGATTGTACCGATCGAAAATAAAGAAAGAAAGAAAAAAAAACATGGGAGTCTTGCTTCTGATAAACAAAGAGAAACTCAATAATCGCGCACAGTGGAGTGGTTAACAAGAATGAAACTGATAGTTTTTGACACATGCGCGCGCCTACTGACATACCATGTGAGTAACGTTTGAATCGATTGTTTGCAGTCATTTCTTCATAAGTTCTCTTCTAGAAGGAGTTGGACCCAAAGGAAAACATCAGCTACAAACTTAAAATGAGCTCTATCGATTGATGCAATATGCCTTTTTTTATTTTTACAGTCATTTTGGGTCATTTTGCAGAGACGACACATTTTTATTCGGACCGTCTTATTTGTTTCTTCGAATTTTCAATCAGAACGAACCTTACTGAAAGTAATATACCGTCCTCCTGTTTTGGTTGGCACGTGTCGAACCCTAAGTATTGAATATTCCGAGGCGCGCGCGCCGAGGAATATTCAATACTTAGGGTGAGACACGTGCCAACCAATCCGACTCCGAGTGGTCCCCAGAAGCAGCGCTGCAACATCCCCTGCTCTTTCTCCGAGGCGCTAGCCGAGGGAAAAGAGCTGGGGATGTTACAGCGCTGCTTCTGGGGACCACGAGGAGGAGGTTAAGGAGGTAAGGTATATTAATTGCGTAATCCGAAGTTTCGAGGTGAGCACAAAAGGAGGAGGAGGTCTTTGCCAGCAAGCAGCGCTTGCTGCTTGTTGCTGCTGCAACATCTTTGCCAGCAAGCAGCGCTTGCTGCTTGTTGCTGCTGCAGCGTGTTTTCGTTGCGGTACACAAAAACCTGTGTGTGTACTGCAGTTAATGGCAACGGTACACGAAAACTTGATTTGCATTACTGTATTTCTATCCCGTAACGATAACGACGTGTACTGCACTTTTAGGCAAAGGTACACAAAAACTGGAGAAAGTTACTGGAGTAATAAGTTTGTTTTTTGTTGTGGGACTCTGTAGGTGAGCAGTACACAGTGTTGTGTAGGAGAGAAATGAGGGGACGATTTTCACACACACCTCCGTGCTTTGAGCAAATGAGTCGTGCCCTGCGCGCATTAAGAGAGATCCAACAGGCGCGATTGAAAGTTGTGTACGTACGGCTCTGTATGATATGTACTGTATTTTTAAGTTTCAACGAGTGTACACGGTGCTTCTTGCTTCTTGCTTGGATTTGCTTGGATTATCGACCAAATCATTATTTCAAAAAATTTGATTTACAAAACGCGTCGGACCATGGGATTCTGCTTTTCGACTCTTTCCATCCTATTTCAACTGTATCCAAGTTTATATACTAGTCTGTAAGTGCAAGAGTATCATCTGGTGTGTTTTGTGTGCTCAGGGAGCGCTGTGGAAGTGTTTTCGACTACTCGTCAGTTAATTCCAGTGACTGACGACAATCGCTTTTTTGCTTTTGACCATGGGATCAGCTCTCTTCACTGGTAAGTTTCAACGATATCCGAGTACTGGCTGCTGTTTGTACGAGGCGCTAGCCGAGAACAAACAGCAGCCAGTACGAGGAGGGAGTGCTTTTTGCTCCTTTTCTTTGACGCGCTGGTGGCGTTTTTGGTTCTCGATTACTCACGACGACAACACTTTTCACTGCTGACCATTTTTTTACAGCATTCACCATGGTGAGGACTACTCGCAGCAATGGCATCACTACCGGTCGGCAAACTCGGTCTACTGCAGCTCCAGCTCCGAGGAGTCGTTCTGTGTCTACAGCATCAACAAGAAGACAACAATCTACAGCAGCATCGAACAATCCAATACGGAAGAACCCCTACACCAAGAAGAAGAAGGCTCCTCCCCCTGCTACCTCTCCTCCTATCACCATTGGAAAGGGACAGAAATGCCACCGCCAGAATACTACTGATTGGACGACACTATCTCCTCCTCCTACTGAGCCCGCGGGAAGTACGACGACACCATCTTCGAACGACGCCCCCCCCACTCTTATTGAAGATGCAGCAGTCGGTATCGATGTTGAAGAGCTTCAGCTGCCAGAAGTCACCGCGAATGGTGGTGGTGTAGTGGATGGAGTGTTCTCCCTGGCGGCAATTCTGAAGGGTATTGCTGAGAATCCAGTTGCATTTGGTACAAACACTGAGGAGATTACAGGTCTTCACTTCAATACCAAGGCTTACGAGAAGGCAAAGTTGGTAGACGAGTTTGAGTTCTTCCAAGCATTGGAAAAGCATCCACAGTTGGGATCGCTTGCTGATATCATTCCTGATCCAGAGTGTCCTGCTCTCAAGACTCGGCGTCTCTATGTTGAATGTCGCGCTCCTATCAGTCCACTGAAGAAGTCGGTCTTGAACAAATGTTTGATTGTTCACGCGTTGACACTCTACAAGAAAGAATATCGAGGCATTGATCTATCCAAAGACCCCAAGCTCTGGGCTGAAGCCCAGTTTGAAGTGTCGACTCTCGAAACCATGTACAAACGCCTTTTCGCTGTCTTCAGTAAAAATGGTATTACTTATTCGTTTAAGAAGGACTTCAACGCTCAAGGCGAACTCCAAGCATATTGGAAGAGGAACTGCGAAATTGTGTTGGAACACAGGAGTCTGTATGGTACCCTCCCCAACAAGGCCTGTTTTGATCCGAAGTGGTTCGAGAAGAGGTGGAAGGCCATCAAAGATCCGGACAACCCGCTTGATCCTTTTGGCAATGATGAACACTTTGTCTGGTGTGCCCTGGAGAATCTCCTGTTTGAATGCGCTCTTCGTGGCTGCAAAGAACCCACACAGCTCGTAAAAGAAGACTTCGAACTTGGTAAAATTGAGAAAGGCGCGTTCAAAGATATCCCTTACTTTCGGTTGAAGGACAATTATACTGGGCAGAAACAAAATACACTCTCACTTCGGAATCCAACGCGTGAGGATGGTAATAACAAGAAGAAGATTCTCCCCTGTCCGTTCAATCGCCATCCCATGTCCTGCTACCAAACTACACTGAAACTCCTTTCTTGGGTCCCCGACGACTGTGAAGGTGCTAATCGCATCTTCCGGAGGCCTGCATCAAAGGCACAGATTGAAGTAAGTTTTCCCCTTTTTGTTCTCCTCTGTACAACGATTTTACTCACATTTTTTTTAATCGATCTTTCTGTTTTTGCAGGAGTGGCAAAAGCAAGGAAAAACATGGAGACTGAGTGCGTTTGCGAGCAAGGTGATTGGCAAGCACAGTGTGAATCAGAAAATGAAGCTTATTGCTAAGTGGAGCGGCTACACTAACGCAGAGAAGTGTACTGCTCATGGAAAGCGACACGGCGCTATCTCTAAGGCTGTAAATGGTGGTGTAACTGCAGCTGTGCTGAAAACTATTGGTGGTCATTCACATATCTCTACGACGATGAATTACATGGAACCTAATCAAGAAGCTTTCGATAAGGCGATTCTGGTGAAACACGGCTCACCGTCAAAAATCCGAGCTGAGTTGAAGAAGCCCCCCTCTCCAGCATCATTGAACTCTACTACGACTGAAGATTTGAGTAAGAGCCTTCTCTCTCATGCAGATGATCAAGCTGCTTGCAATCAATTTTTGAATGATTCTTCAGATCCCTACAGTGATTCCCCTCTGGGAACAATCCACACACTAGGTTCGTTCAATGATGGCTCCAAGGACGACCAGAATTCATGTTCTTCTCAACAAGCGGCTGGAGATCTGGGTTTGATGACGCAGAGATTTGAGGTACCACCAGCAATCAAGGCTACTAGTCGTGATATCCCATCCAATATTACTCTTTCCGAATCGCAAGAAGGATCGTCTCCTGCCCCCCCTCCATTTATTGAGCTTACTAACAAGAATCAGCAAGAACGCAATCAGCAACGATACGAGGAATCCTGGCAACACCAGCATGAGGATCGGTATGAGGATCGGCGCGGCCGCTACTGCCCTCGATCTCTCTCTTTTGAAGATCAGCGTCGGATGCCCTATCCTCCCGACCGACACTATCATGAGCGCGATGAGCAATCATCATACTACGAGAATTACTACCCGCGTCGCTTGTCTTACTATGATACACCACGACACACTGCTGAGTACCACCACCAGGACGAGGAGTACTATCCTCCTCCTCGAGCTCGTCGGTCTTTCTATGCTCCACAAGAACGCCCTCAGGAACACCCTCAGGAACGCCCTCAGGACCCCCCCACTCTTGGTGAAAGGGGAGCAGCTCGGTGGTCCTCTTCATCGTATGGAGTTTGTGCTCCACGAGAACGCTCTCGTCAGCAAGAACGCCCTCACCGTGTCTCTTTTGGGGATAATCACTATCACACCTATGAGGAACACCACAGGCTCTCTCCCATGGAAAGGGAACACAGCAGGCGTGTCTCTTTTGAGCCTGATCACCACCATCCTTTTCGACCTGGCCCTGAAGCGCGTCCTCGTAATCCCTACAGAAGAAGAGAAGATGATCGTTTTTCACGATATTAATCTACGAGCGCATTTCTACCTGATCTACATGTCCATTTTCTTGGGGTTCGCTACGAGCGCAAATTCCCTACGACAACCGAGTGCTGGGCTGCTGTTTGTACGAGGCGAAGCCGAGGACAAACAGCAGCCCAGCACGAGGTTGCACTTTCTACTACAAGCGCATTTTCTACCTGATCTACATGTCCATTTCTTGGGGTTCGCTACGAGCGCAAATTCCCTACGACAACCGAGTGCTGGGCTGCTGTTTGTACGAGGCGAAGCCGAGGACAAACAGCAGCCCAGCACGAGGTTGCACTTTCTACTACAAGCGCATTTTCTACCTGATCTACATGTCCATTTCTTGGGGTTCGCTACGAGCGCAATTCTACCCGTTCTACCCGTTCTCCAAGCTCTGTTTTCTGTTCTACAACACACCATCATTTTTGCAGGAATTTTGGCATCTACAGCCTTAATATTCACCATGGTGTGCTCTCTGGCAAGAAATGGGTCCATTTGACCATTCTCAGCCTTATTTTGGCATATGCTTTGTCCCTTTCCGGTGAGTGCCCTTGTGCGTTCTGGGAGGATCAATTCGAAGCAATTCCGAAGTAATGCAATTCATTGCCAAAGAAATGCAATCTCATTACCAAAGAAATGCGATCCATTACCAAAGAAATAAGTCCATTACTAAAGAAATGACACTCATTTTTTCCATTGCGCGCTTTTTCAAATTATTTAAAATTATTACTTAGGTGCGAGTGCACGTGCCCATCCGCGAGTGCACGTGCTCATCCGAGAAAACTTCGGATTACAAAAGTAAGTTTTAACCTTACCGGTACCTTACGGTTTTACTTTGAAACCTCGCACGAATGGTTGCAAGGGAAAACGGTCCTCCTCGTGGATTACAGTACTTCGTACGGTAACAGCACGGTACTTTACCGTAAGTGACGGTAACCTTTTAAGCTTACTCGTACGAGTACACAATTTCAATCAACAAACTCCTCCTCTCCTCCAAATAATAATAATAATAATATTCTCTTCGTATTATTATTATTATTATTTTCTCTCGGGAGAACAAACCATACCGTACGTCTTACGGAATCGTACAACTCCGCTTAGCTACAATCACGAACTTCGGAATCGACAAACGATGCTTCGTTTCCGACTCTCGTTCTGCTGTTTGCTTCTCTTGTCGGCAGCCATAACGACGGGTACTTCTTCCACCGAGTTGCATCAGCAACAGCATCAGCAACAGCAACAGGATGCAAGCAAAGACGACAGCCACGACGGCGGTGGCGACGACGTCAACCCACAACAATCACAACCACTACGATCACCCGGACAACAAAAACAACCGCAACAACAACCGCAGCAACAACAACAGCAACCGCAACCACAACAACAACAACAACCACAACGGCTTTTCCTTCGGCAGCAACAGCCACCGCTTCTCCCGTCGAGGCCGCTCGTGTTTGGAATCCTGTCGCATCCCTTGAAGAATTCGGATGATTCGAATCATTCCGGTTCCAATTCCAATTCCAATTCCAATTCCGGCAGGGACGATTCCGAGACCGACTCGTTGCACCCGAACGCGCACTCGAACGCTCACGCTCACGCTCACGCGAACGCGCAAAACTACAACTCGTACATTGCGGCGTCGTACGTCCGGTGGCTCGAGGACGGGGGGGCCCGGAGCATCCCGATTCCCTTTGACGCGTCCCGAGAGCTGGTGGAAGAACTCCTGGAACAGGTGGACGGGGTCTTGTTTCCGGGGGGAGCCGCTTCGGTGCCGGGTCCGGCGGCCATTTCCGTGTGGAGGTTGCTGAAGGAAGCTTCGGCTCCGGCTCCGGCTCCCGCGCGAACGACAAACAGAAACAGAAACAGAACCGGGGAAAACAAACACAAACACAAACACAACAACAACAACAACAACAATAATATCGACAACAATAACAATAACAACAACATCGATAACAACAACAATAATATCGACCCCATTCCGTTGTGGGGAACCTGCGCCGGATTCGAGTTCATTGTGCGCTTGGCGGCATGCGATGATGTGGATGTCGATGCGGATGTCGATGCGGATGTCGATGCGGATGTGGATGTCGATGTGGTTGTGGATGTCGATGTGGATGTCGATGTGGATGTCGATGTGGATGTGGAGTCCTATGACTACGCGTACCAGCGCTCGCATTCGGATTCGGAGTCCGATTCGGATTCGGATTCCGATTTCCATTCCCATGAGACAAGCGCCAAAACCGACAAAAACAGTAACAATAGAAAAAGCAACTTCCACCACCACCGGCAACGTCACTACAACAACAGAGAGGACTGCATTCGCCTCGGATACGATCCCACCATCCTCCAAAACGGATTCGATGCCACCAACGTCAGCTGGCCATTGTACGACGTTCGTTCCCCCACTCCGACCAACAAACCAACCACCAACAAAATCGAAAGCGAAACCGAAACCGAAACCGCAAAAAACACGGGGATCTTTGGACCGGACTGGGTCCGAACCGTGGTTACCACGCGCAACGTGACGCTCCACAACCACGAGATGGGACTCCCGCCCGAAACCTTTGCCCGCGCTCCCCCGGGTCTGTCCGAGCGCTTTGCCGTGACCTCGCTCGGCTACGATCGCGCGGGCCGACCCTTTGTGGCGTCGATCGAGCCCGCGAGGCACGATTCCCGTCGCAACCGCAATCGGAATCGCAATCGCAATCGCAATCGCCACGACGAGTTTGATGACGGGTACGATGACGGGTACGATGGCGAGCACGATGGCGAGCACGATTTCGATTTCGTGTACGCCGTCCAGTACCACCCCGAAAAGAACGCCCACGAGTACGGACTCTACCCCGGCACCAACATTCCGTACGAGGCCATCGACCACTCGCCGGAGGGCATTGCGGTGGGGCACTACCAGGCGACGTATCTGGTGGAAAAAGCCAGGGAACTGCTCCGGGTCCGAAACCGAGACAAACGCAACGACAGCGGTCGCGACCTTTCGTCGCCGTCGTCCGATCCCAACGCTCCCAAATACACCAAGCCGGCGCGCTTTCCCCTGGTCTTTACCTATCCGCGGGTTTTGGCCACGGAGTTTCAGGAAAAGTACCTCATTCCCCCGGCGAGCCACTGGGAGAAGGAAAAGGAAAAGGAGGAGGATGCAGCAATAGCAGCAACAGCGACAGCAACAGCAGCAACAACCCTAGGATCGTCGGTCTTGTCATCGTTGTCATCTTCCACAGCGATGGGTGGGAACGGTGTTGCAGGGGGGGAGGCGGAGATTGCGACCGGGACTGATGCCAACAACGACAATGCCAACGACAATGCCAATGCACGAAGCATTTCGGGGACCAGCTCTGGGGACACAGCCGCTGTCGCATCCACCACTGCTGCCGACCGTTCCCTGCTCCGAACCAAGCGTCGCTGAACCGAGCCCGAGAGCGCAACGCCAAGCATTCGCTCGCGGGCGGAACGAGACGGGGGGAAGGAAGTCGGACGCACGAACCATCTCGGCCCGGCGCAGCGCAGCGCAACAAGAACAATGATGATGGAATCCATCCGCGATCCGCAATCCGCAACAATTCGGTGAGACTAGAATCCTCGTCATCCTCTTGCAAACAAAACAACCGGTATCGGCGGGCACGCCTCCCGCGTTCCGCGCCGCACTACCGCAACCTTGCTCGATCGTGCCCGATGCCGGTCCCGGTGCCGGCAAGATTCGACTCCTCGTTTGTGGGTTGAGTTGAACGGTAAGGTTCCCGGCATGGTTTCGGTACGGTTGGTGATTGCTCGTACCGTACGCGCACACGAAGGACTCGCTTCGTGTGCCCTCTCTTTCCGCACACCGCACGGTGATTGAGTTGCTCGTGCGAATGCTCGTGGCATCGGTTCGTGTTCACCGGTCGTGATTATTAGTTCGTACTGTATGACCCATGTTCGTGTTGGCAAAAAAAATAATGATATCGATACCATACTACCAAGTATTATTACTACCAAGTACAATAAATAATAACAAATATTATGCATGCAATACTATACTATGATTTCAAGCGCAACCCCCGGGAAGATCCCAAACCGCCAGAGGCCGATTGCGGTCCCAAAAGCGATGCGATACGATCCATTCGGCCATTTGGCTTCCGCGTTCGTGTGGCAAAACGAAGAACGTCTTCGAGGTCGAATATGACTTAATTACTGTAATTACGGTACTTCTCACCGAGAACACCAAACACCCTCGGCGTTTGTTCGATCGTTCGTTTTTTCGTTTCGTTCGTTCGTTCGTCCGATGGGAAGCAAGCGCGTGCACCGCACCGCACCGCACCAGGACAGTCCTCGCGCGTGGAGGATGGGTCGTGGGAAGTCGATCCGTTTCGTCTTCCCCCGCCGCGCCCG
This sequence comes from Pseudo-nitzschia pungens, assembly GCA_037355855.1. Classification (NCBI taxonomy): domain Eukaryota; phylum Bacillariophyta; class Bacillariophyceae; order Bacillariales; family Bacillariaceae; genus Pseudo-nitzschia; species Pseudo-nitzschia pungens. The sequence goes on along the minus strand of CM074761.1, from coordinate 6,109,111 downwards.
CTTCCTCCCCCCTCTAGCGGCTGCGGTCGCGCCGCCGTGGTTCGGAACGGTCGACGCCTTCGGATCGAATCGATCGATCGGTGCGGATTGTCGCGAATCTGAAAAATTGTGGCAACTTACTCTACCGTAATCAGAAGGTATCCTATCGAAAACGGATCGAAATTTCTGTCATCGAGCGCATATCAGTCACTGAAAACAAATCATCGGATTGAATTTTTGTGAACGAACGCATGCAAGTCACGAAATGCATCAACGGACTACTACAAAGTTCCTATCAGCTGTCCCCTGGTTCTACATCCTCCACTACTAATTTCTACGGAAACCGGGGGACAGCTGATAGGAATTCCGTAGTATGTGAAAAGTTTTTGTCGACCAATATTTGGATCCCGATGCAGTTTCCCTCCGATCTCTCAAGAGTGGTTTTTCTCGATCGCTGCTGGTGGTTGTTTTGCTGTTGCCGTAATCACTCATATTTACGCGTAAAACAACCAGATTGCACGTGACGGGAAAAAAAAGAGAGAGAACGAAGGAACACCTTTCATAATTGTCATTACTCCTAATTTTCACATCGTGAAACGAACACCAGAAAGCAAAGCGTAAGTCTTCGTTCGAATCGATACCGTTCTACCTTGTGCGACAGAGTACTGGTACTTGCTGCGTTGAGTACCGTACCTGGGCGTACCAGGTAATCTTGTGGGTACACGCAAGCCCGTCCATATGGTACTCGTACTTTGTGCACTACCGTACCGGTATGATTGAATGGTCAATGGAATTTCAGGGACGGAACCTCTGGAGCGGAGTTGTTGTACATACAATAGTGCGTCAAATGCAAATTATAATATACGGTATGAGTTCATGACACGAATGCTTCATCAAATTGTGCTGATGATTCGGACGAGTACACCAGTGGTCGACGCATATCCAGGTTTCGTTGTTTTTGATACAATTTACTACTACTTGCATGTATGGTACTTGTACTTTCATCGGAAAACTGTTTCCAAAAATCAATTTTTGCGGTTTTTCAAGTGGCGTATCTGACATATTTTGTCTTCGTTGTTGGTTTTGAATTACATTGCAGAAATTCTTCAATCTACAAAATCAAAATGCTCTTTGAGACCATTGCCATTACGACCCTTGCAGGATATACCACTGCAAGCAAAGTTAGAGATCAAGGGGATGATATGCAAGCACGACTCCCTCCCAACCAACCATGGTGGAGTCCTGACAACCTTGGCGACCACAAACTCTTTCCCAAGAAACACCAAAGTGACAAGGGCATGTTTCTTTCGTATGGTTCTGATGTGTTTCAGGGAAAGAAGAACACTCCCCTTGCAAATACAATTGATCATGGTGCAGACACTACCAATGAGAATGACACCATTGATGCTCCAGATCTTGGTATTTTGGAAATGGAACTTGTTGAGGATAAAGAGGAAGTTGCAGGATCAAGTGGAACGACCGATTGGGATGCACTGCTGGGGCGCAATCTTGATGGAACTTCACCTGGAACAATGGATTGTGAGGTGTATTGTGGAATGTTTTCTGCTGAACGTCCTGTGATTGAAGACGATGAGCTTCGTTCCATGATTGACAACTGCGCTACGGAGTACAACTATGCTGGTGACAGATTGGATTGTCCACATGCTGGTGTTCCATTGAATTGCTGGAATGTTACCAAAGTCAAAAACATGGCTTTCGCATTCTTTTCGACTAAAGAATTCAATGAGCCGTTGAACTGTTGGGATGTGTCTCAAGTGGTTGACATGCATTTCATGTTTTATGGCATACACAATTTCAACCAGCCACTCAATGAATGGGACGTTTCTAAAGTGTCCGACATGAATCGAATGTTTACCGAGACATATTCTTTCAACCAGCCACTCAATGAATGGGATGTTTCTCAAGTGACTAATACGTATTTAATGTTTTGGCGCGCTACTCATTTCAATCAGCCACTCAATGAATGGGATGTTTCTCAAGTGCGCACAATGAGTTGGATGTTTGCTGGCTCCTCTTCTTTCAATCAGCCACTCAATGAATGGGATGTTTCTCAAGTAACTGACATGAGTGCTATGTTTTGGCGCGCTACTCCTTTCAACCAGCCACTCAATGAATGGAATGTTTCTCGAGTAGCCGACACGAGTTCTATGTTTGATGAAGCCAGTCATTTCAATCAGCCACTCAATGAATGGGATGTTTCTCAAGTAACTGTCATGAGTTATATGTTTTGGCGCGCTACTCATTTCAACCAGCCACTCAATGAATGGGATGTTTCTCAAGTAGCTGGCATGAGTTCTATGTTTCGTAATGCCAGTCATTTCAACCAGCCACTCAATGAATGGGATGTGTCTCAAGTAACTGACATGAGATATATGTTTGAAAATGCAACTGCCTTCAATCAGCGACACAAATTCAAGATTTCTAAAGGGACTGACACATACAATATGCATGGCTCTTCATCTCCCTTCAACAAGGTATCTCACCTCTACCACAATCTCCTTTTGTTAGCCTTTGTTACTGGTCAAATGATGTGGTAAGGGTACTAACGATATAACTCACTCAGTAGCGTAACAAGTCGTAAAAATTGACAATAAGGAAATTCTTTTTTTAATTGAGTCATATGTTTCAATCGATCGACGTTCCTTCTGATCCTAATGCTCCTACAATGGGCCGTCGTTCCTCCTGCTCATGTTTCAGTCGACCGACGTTGCTGCTGCAGCTGAAATTGTCAATGCTGCTGGTGGTGCAATCGATCACTGCCACTGGTACAAAATGAACGGAAAAAAGAAGTGTTAGTCGATCCAGCACTGCAACAAACACCGACTTGTAGAGAGAGCAATGATCAGGTGATATTCGTATTACACTACTCACCCCTGTTTCGTTGCTCCATTGTCTTCGTTGCTCCGTTGTTTTTTTTCGGTCGTAACAACACAGAACAAGGTTGTTAAGTAATAAGAAACAGAAAGTGAGCGCAACAGTACCGCGCGTAGAAACAGACAGTGAGCGCAACAGTAACGCGCGTAGAAACAGACAGTGAGCGCAACAGTAACGCGCGTAGAAACAGACAGTGAGCGCAACAGTATCGCGCGTAGAAACAGAGCGCGCCCAGAGGTGCGCAAGATATTGAAGTATCCAAAGAACACAACCAAAGAACACGGTTGAAGTATTAACTGAAGAAGATAAAGAATGGAGCAACAAACACACTTATCACGAGCGACCATGTAAAAGAGAGAGAACACATGTTAGATCGATAGAATGATAAGAGCTCATAATTTCCAGTTATACAACTTGTTGATTAACAGTCGCAGATCGCAATAAAATTACTCTACCACACGAATTATTCAACCGCGTTCGATACTCAACATTTCGAAACACGCACGATTGAAAATTCTTTTTATTTTTAACGATCATACCCTAACTACCTACCGACATATCTTTAAAAAAAAAAAAAAAAAAAAATATATATATTCCAACATGTCCTTCGCCGCCGACCTATCCGTCAACACCAACGAAACATACCAACCCTTCTCTTTCACCCAAGCGATTACAGGAGCAATCAAATGGTTGTTCACACCTACCATTAAACCCCAACCCACGAGTACTGAAGAGACCCTACGAGACAAGATCACGAAACTAGAGAAGGAACTTGAAAAGAAAGAAGAACGCGAAGGGTTTCAGACGCTCCGTGTAGGAGATGTGAAGACATTCGACGGATGCCAATCGAACTGGGTCAAATGGAAAGCTGAAGCGGAGAGTGTGTTATACGGTACCGGCTTCAAAAAGGTTATGAACAGCAGAGAGGAAGCTGACAAGGATCCAAACCGGAACCACGTCTTATACTCTACCATCGCAGCAGCCACATGCAACGGGCGCGCATATTCGCAGGTTAATCAATACCGAGATGAGACGGATGGACATGGTGCATGGAACGAACTCCTTAATTGGTACGACTCCAAATCCCAGCAAGAATCCCATGCTGAGACACTCCGTCTGAAGCTTTCGAACGTCAAATTGTATGAAGGCGGTGACATTGCAGATTATATCAACCGTTTTGAGTTGATCTACTACGAGCTGCATCGTATCCCCAATTTTGGCATTCGAGAATGTGAAGCCAAGAGCCTCTTCATCCAGAATATTCACGACTCCTCTCTGGACTACACAACCAACAGCATGGTGGAACATCAGTCCACTCTGACCCTGAAAGAACTTGTCCTGAAACTCCGTAAGCAAGAACAAGCGAATATTCGGAAAGGAATTGCACGTCGTGCTGAAGCCAAACGCCGCCAAGAATTGGCATTTCAGCTCCAGTATGAGGGAAAGCGCCGGCGCATCGATGGACAAATGGGCCAACAAGGAACCCTCTCTTTGGGTGGCACTACACTTCACCCTAACATGCTTGGTATTCTCAGGATTCCCCCAGAGACGTGGAGAAACTTACAAGATTCTGAACGTACCTATGTTCTCAAATATAACAACGCTGTACGTCACAAGTATCCACCAGATGACTTTCCCAGTCCCGTCAATGGTATCAAGATCGGAGAGCCCAAGGATGATGGGATGGGCAACACCGACGTTCCCAGACGCATGTATGGCCGAAGTGGGGGTCGTCCTCGCCGTGTCCGTCGTGTGATGTTAGATCCCACCGTGTCTGTTGCAGAAGAGCCCCTTGAGCCAGATCCCAAGCTTCCTCCACCGCCGGGGCCACCTGCTCCTCCAGCAACCCCTGCCGCTGCACCGGCACCCTTACCTGAACCTCCTGATGACGCTGACGCCCTTAGTGTCGGCTCAATCGACGAATCGGAATTGTTCCCTGTAGGCAGCGTTCCTCTCAAAGCAGTACGTTTTCATATGGTTGAAAAGGGGAAGGAACAAGAGGAGATGCAGACGCTTCAGCAGCAAGAGAAGCAGCGAGAGCAGCTGAAAGCGCAGCAGCAGCAGGTTTCAACCAGTATATCAACGCCCCGACGCAGCCAGAGACTGAAGGTGAAGACAACCAGAAGGTTCCCCATGAAAATCTCCAAGGGAGAGAATATTGCCCTTATGGACAGTGGAGGTGGGAATAGACCTACGGTGACTGAGAAGGCATGGATTCGGGTTGGAGGAGAGACAGGATTGACCTCTGCAGTGAAACCATTTATGTCCAGTGATGTTATGGACGGACACCCAGTGGTGAGTGCAGTGACCAAAGCAACAGTCCCCGGGAGAGAAGACCCAGTTCTTTTATTGGTTCACTATGCAACCTTTATCACTGAAGACCGGGACAGCACTGAAGGAGAGTCTTTGTTAACATCCATGGATATGGGAGATCATGGCGTGAGAGTTGGAGTGCAACCACAATATCCAGACTGTGGTATCAAAATCGGGACAACGTTCCTACCCTTTTGGCACGATGAAGAGAAGGTGTTTTTCAAGCTATCAAAACCAACAGAAGGTGACATGGAGTCTTTGGAGCTGTTTGAGTTGAATTCCCCAGCACCACCAGACCTCAGGGAATACCCTATGCTCCGACGCAAGAGGAAGTTTCAGAAGTTCAGTTTCGGCCAACTACCCATGCTGGAACTAAGGAAGAGAATGGCAATGCTCCCTGAGAGGGTGGTAAAGAAGACTCTGGAAAATACAACCCAATTCTATACAGAGATTGAAGAAGAGAACAGGGATATCCCCAGGAAGCACTATAGGAAGCGTTTCAGAGGCTTCCATTACCCACGACAAAATGAATCAGTTGCCACAGATTATACTTTCTTCTCTGAAAAGACAAGCCAAGGGCATAATGGTGGTCAGTTCTTCTCTGGAGTGAAGTCAAAGAAGTGGTCTTTCCACCCACTAAAACAAGTGTCACAATGTACTACTGCCTTGAAGGATTATCTCAGAGAGCATGGTGCTCCAGATACAATGATCAGTGACAATGCGCAAGCGGAGACAGGGGTGAAGTGGAGCGAAGTGCTGAGAGAGGCCAGAGTGAGCACGAGATCCAGGACAAGCCAACCATATCACCCACACCAAAATCCGGCTGAACCAGAATGGGGGAGACTTAGCAAGATGATCTCTAACTGTTTGGCAATGTTCAAAGCTCCTAAATCCTTGGCTCATTGGTGTGCAAAATGGGTTTGCCAAGTGAATAATGTTTGTTCTCGTGCATCCTTGAATTGGAAAACCCCATCCGAAGTCTCACATGGATGGACTCCTGATATCTCACACTTGCGCTTCCATTTCTATGAGCCTATTTGGTACTATCAACCCCAGAACAAGACGCCAAAAGATAGCATGTTGAAGGGGAGATTTTTAGCTTTTGCTGATTCATGTGGCGACGCCATGACATACTACATTTTAACTGAACCAGATTCTAAGAAGACCAAGCGCCAGATCCTCATGCGCTCAGTTGTCAGAACCAGGAGGGAGAATATTGGAACTGAAAAAGAAGTCCTCAACAGAATTCCCAGAGTCTGAAGGATGGCAAGAGGTCAAGCTGAAAATGATATGGGATGTAAAGAGCGAAGACCGAAGATACAAATCACGTTTAGTTGCAGGAGGGCATTTGGTTGACTCCAGCCATGTCAACACTTATTCCAGCCAAGTGGACAGTCTCTCTGTATTCCTGCTATTCCTAATTGCGCAGCACCAGAAGCTTGATTTAATGACAGCAGATGTTGGGAATGCATTCCCTACAGCCCCTAACCAAGAGAAGGTATGGTGTTGGGCAGATGATGTTTTTGGCAAAAACAAGGGTTGCAAAGTTGAAATACAACGCGCTTTGTATGGTCTTGCTGGAAGCAGCAGAGCGTACATGGATTTCTTTGCTGATACACTTGCAGGTTTAGGGTTCAGACCATCGCACGCAGACCCTGATTTATGGATGCGCCCAGAGCCTGAAGGGGAGGGGTATTGTTACATTGCAACTCATGTGGATGATTTGATTGTTGTTGCAAAGAAACCGGAGAACTGGATCGCACTCATTGAACAAGAATTTGCCCTCAGAAATATTGAAGAAAAGCCACAGTACTATCTTGGAACAAGTGTGAGACAAATCAAGGATGGCAGGATTCTTCTCAATTCGGGATCTTACATCACAGAAGTTCTAAGGAAGTATGAAATCAAGCATGGACTCACCCTCCACCCAAACCATGTCCCCATGCATCCAGATTGCAGACCAGAACTGGATACATCCGAATTCCTGGATGTAACAGAGCACAAGGAATTTCAACATATCATAGGTTTGTGCCAATGGGTGGTGTTGACCGGGAGAATTGATATCACATATGCAGTATCTTCCTTATCCAGATTTTCAGCGAGCCCCAGAAAGAATCACCTTGAAATGGCAAGATATATACTTGGATATCTCAAGAAGTATAAAAACAAAGGCCTAGTTGTGGATCCAAGACCCCCAAGAACTACAGTCAATGAAGAACCAACACGGATGGAGGATTTTACTCACCAATACAAGTATTATAAGGAGGAGTTGGATCCCATGTTCCCAATTCCAAAAGTAAAAGAATTGCAGATTACAATCTTTTGTGACAGTGATCATGCTCATGATTTGGTGACAGGCAGAAGCATTACAGGACTGATTGCATTTGTTGGATCCACACCGGTGTACTGGAAATCCAAACGCCAGACCTCAGTTCACACCAGTACCTTCGGCGCTGAGTTTACAGCCTTGAAGGATGCTGTGGCTTTGGCAATCAGATTGAGATACCACTTGAGATCCATGGGAGTTTTCATCACCAAGCCAGCAGATATTTATGTGGACAACAAGAGTGTGGTGCTGAATTCAACTAATCCTGCAAGCTCCTTGAATAAGAAATCAATTGCCTTGGCATACCACTTTGTGCGTGAGAACCAAGCAGGAAAGGTCATCTCTGTCAACCACATCAGATCCCAAGATAACTATGCAGACATCCTCACCAAGCCTTTGGGACAAACAGCCTTTCACAGTCTCGTCAATGAATTCATGACCAAATAAGATAAGTACAAAAAGAATTATATAAGAAAAACATTTTAATCATGAAACAGTAATACGTGCCTCAGCCATTCTATGTTTCCCATTTCTAGAATCCTTACAGCACATATTAAGGAGGGAACAACACAGAACAAGGTTGTTAAGTAATAAGAAACAGAAAGTGAGCGCAACAGTACCGCGCGTAGAAACAGACAGTGAGCGCAACAGTAACGCGCGTAGAAACAGACAGTGAGCGCAACAGTAACGCGCGTAGAAACAGACAGTGAGCGCAACAGTATCGCGCGTAGAAACAGAGCGCGCCCAGAGGTGCGCAAGATATTGAAGTATCCAAAGAACACAACCAAAGAACACGGTTGAAGTATTAACTGAAGAAGATAAAGAATGGAGCAACAAACACACTTATCACGAGCGACCATGTAAAAGAGAGAGAACACATGTTAGATCGATAGAATGATAAGAGCTCATAATTTCCAGTTATACAACTTGTTAGGTCGTTTTTGTTGCTCCACCGTTTTCTTGTTTCGTCGTTTCGTCGCTCCACGTTTCTTTGTTTCGTTGATCCGTGGTTTTTGTTGCTCCACTGTCCCTTGCTTTTGTCATTTCGTCGCTCCACCCGTCTCATCTCCTTTTTCGTGGGTGCCGGTACACAAAAAAAACATGACGACCCTAGTCTTTAACCACACGCTCTATCCAACTTCTTATTATTGCTGGTGCTGCTGGTCTACTATGTACGGAGCATTTAGGGAATAAACTACGATGGGTGACATCATGATTCGTATATATTTTGTTACTTGTTTCAGACATGATTTTTAATTATGATAGAATTGAGAACTATTGAGTTGATTCGACACGAGTCGAATTGTAGTATGGTGCGGCTAGACGCAGGGTCCCATGTCGACCAGGGAGCACGTCTCCGGGCAGAAGTCCCAAACCTTCTTTTCCCGGCTGACCTTCTTTTTGCATTTTTTCTTGATCTTCTTCTTCTTCTTAGGATTTTGTGTACCTCCCTTTCCAACCCACTTGCAGTTCTTTCTGTGATCTCCCTTGAACTTGAAATCTGGGTTGTCCTCACAGCTCAGAGTGGAGGACGAACTCGAACTCGAAGTGGGCGACGGAGTTGGCAACCGAGTAGGAGAAGCAATCGGCTTCTGCGTTGGCTGTGGCACTGGCCCCCCACCGTTGCTATTGGAGATGACGACGATTGCATCCTTCCCGCCATTTTGAATGGATTGAAAGTCTATGTAGACATTGGGCCCCTCTGATGAGGGAATTGTGATCCTTTTTCCGACACTAACATCCCATCTACTGGTTTTGTCGCTCCATCCATAAGGACCATTTTCATGTTTTAAAATGAGGGTCACTGTGTTGGCGTATGCAGTGCCCGCGTTGATTCCCGTGTTGCGGTTGTACCCAACGTAGTAATCCCAGGCGTTGTGAGAATCTCCGTAGTAGACAAGACGCAACACAACGAGTTCCCCGCCGGAGGATCCCCACCGCTTATAGTCGTCTACTCCGTTCAAGACGAAGGTTTGGGGACCAGACAATTCCATGGGCTTGATCGACAGCTGCTGCTGCTCGTACCATCTCAACTGGTAGTTGTGGGCGGGATTGAAACACTTTCCTGGGCCATTGTCCCCAACATAAGCATAGCCCATTGATGTCGCCATATCGCCGTATTCGGCTCCATTCTGAGTGCTGTGTCCGAGTCCCAGGTTGTGGCCAATCTCATGCTGTTGGACGCCCGGCATCGAGCAATACTCATCATTGTAATAGCTGTCCCATGCACCCACATAAGCATAAGCAGCAAACGTTCTGCTGGATGGAGGGAAACAGAACATGACCAGGTCGTACGTGTTGCCAAGACCAACACTTCCACCATACTTCAGTTCCGCTGCTGACTTTGCCAGTTTTCCGTAATCATAATGATGGATACTGCTGTCGATAGGAGTGTCGACCTTGACGTCCACAATGCCAGCTTCTTCGATGGTCATCTGGCCATGGGAACAGGCCTTTAGTTGCGTCTTCATGTTGAAGGAATCGTTGAAGATCTCACTCCTCAATTTTGAAGCACTTTCTCCCTCTTTGTTGTGACTGTCAATGACACGAACCACCAGGGTTCGAAAGTTCCCCGTGGTCCGCCTTGCGTTGCGAGAAATACGGGAGTCCTTGCTCGACATGGCTTGGACCTCGACCGACCCTTCGCTTCTGCTGGAGATCACCATGGCTCCGAAGTCCTGTTTAGATTGGATGACAGCGCCATCCTTGAACTTGAGGATCGTCTCTCCGGAAACCGCCAATGCCAACAAGTCTTCCGGGACGCCCTCGATTTCCATTGTGTCGACGGGCATTCCGAACTTCTCTTGTTGCTCCCTTGTAAATTGACAGGTCCATGTTTCGTTGTCTTCGTTGTCTTTGTCTTCTGAGGCTTGCTCCATTCTCAGGTACAGGATGCATTCTGTTTCTTCTTCTGTCAAGTAGCGACGGTGTATATCGTGCCGGTCCACGTTGGGAGGTGAAGCGGAAGCCACTTGCTGTACAGCGGCGAGGGCGATGAAAAGGAACCCCGTGCAATTAATTTTCATGGTCAGCAAATAGATAATGATAAATAATAGTCTTGGATAATAATGTCGATTTTGATTTGTGTAACGATTTTGATTTGTGAGACGAATTCAAGTTGCATTCGGGTGGACCGAGTTGGAATCACAAACCTGAATACCATGCAACATGTAAGTGATGTACCGTACGTCAAGACCAAGCGTACCATTAGACTATCTACCGGGTAAGGTTATTTTAATGCAATCTTTACATACCGTAGATACTAGTAGAAGAATGACGAGAACAAAGGAGGCAGAACGACGGAAATAAGACCTGCTACAGATTCCATTCGTTAATCTTGTATTATTCCCGTTTGAACAACGGGTCATAGTATTATTATTATTACGAAGTTCGTAAGTACTACCGGTAGTACGATGAGAACAAAAGCAGAACGACAGAGATACCGTATTGATAATAAGAAGACAACATCATACTGCAGTAATACGAAATACGATCTACGGGTCCCACTGTAAATCTTGTATTATTCCCGGTTGGACACTGGGTCACAGAAATTACTTATCCCGCAAATACTGTACTCGAAATGGCTGATGCTTCTACGTAGTACATATGTGCAACGTACGGTACGGTTACAAAATAGAAGTAGCCTTACCGGTAAGTAATTTAACCTTACTACTTCGAAGCATTATTTTTCGGGACAATCCAAAAGAGGTAGTACAGGAATTCAAAATACAGAATGAGTCATCTTTCCGTCGTCTCTGGTCGTTCCATCTGGACTCTAGAGACATTAAACTTGCTGAAAAACTGAAGCCAGAAGTCAGAAACAAGCGATGGCGACTCGACGATTAGTTTCATCACGCTTTCTCAATCTTCGATGCTCCCGGTCTTTCGGGAGTCGTGCTGCGAATCAAATAAAACAAGATGATGATCCCCCGGTCTTTCGGTAATGCAGGAGGGAACCAAAGAATAAATGAAGACCCCTGTCTTCTTTTGTGAGTGCAGGGAAGAAAGGTCTTTTGTGAGGAGTTCGCGGACACAAATACACGATGATCCATGAAGTGGTAGTATAGCAGTACACCTCGACGATCCCGGTCTTTTGTGAATACAGAGACGAAGAAGTGGGTACAAAACTGCGTGGTTGTTGCACTGTACACTTAGTCTCACCAATGGAATTTTTTTCTTTCTGTCGCCTGGTTGCGCATGCCCGAAGATTGAGTTCGGTGAATCATCACCTTGCGCGTAGCTTGTGTATCGAATAACAGACGGAGTATCTCCTTGCCAGTAATTACCCTCAACCGTAACTTACCGTAAGTATTGAGAAATACAGTTTCGATTCCCATTACGGTAAACCTTACCCGTCAAAAACTTAAATGGATCACGTTTACCATACTGGATCACATCGAGTGACAGCAACTTTGCTTTTTGCAATATCTCCTTGCAAACACCACCTCTGTTCGAAGTAAAGACATCATCTGTTAGCTAACAAGAATCTACTCTACAATATATTCACTTTTAAACAACTTTGCTTATTCTTCCCTTAGTAAGCTCCCAAACACAGAAAATGGGCCAAAAATTGTGTGTTTTTGAGTGACAGCATCGAGCCGGCATGGTTTTTCGGCTTGCGCGCAGAGGACACACCATGGTTCGAGAATTCGTTTTTTTTTTTGGTTTCGCATTCGTTTTTTTTCACTCGATTGTAGGGTCGCGTGTAGAAAATGTACCAGTGTCTAGTACATTTACCATAATGAATCAATTTTTGGGAATTTTGCGACCAAACCGCTAGTAACTAGTAGTACCGGGGGCAAAAGCTATGGATGTAAGTCACCGATGTCAACAGGAGTTGTTGCAAACAGTTGGTTTATAGTGTTTATGAACAGGTTGTAACTTTCGTTGAGGAGGTTTCCGTTACTGCTGGGAGGAGGTATTTGGTCGGATACTAGTAGTTAGGCAAGAAGAACAATCTGTCACTCCGACGTGATCCATTTTAGTTTTTGACGGGTAAGGTTACCGGCGGTAGTAGTAGCTTGCCAAGTGCAAAGTGCAAAGAAATTTTTTTTCAGAACTCACCGCATGACACAAATCAATCAAAACTGTACTTTATCAGGGACGTATGTAAACCTTATTGGTACAAGCAACATGTTGGAACATGATGTACTAACTTTCAGAGGGCCGTCCATCCAGTGGATGTCATATATCTCAAAACTAGAACAACTGAAATGCAATGCAATGGCAACTGAGATAGGATGCAACGGCAATACAATGCAATGGCCACTAAAATACAATGCGAGGACGGTAGCTGAAGTGCAGCAATATGACAGCAACTGAAATCCAGTTTTTACCAATGCAGTAAGTATTTGGTAGTAGTAGTAGTCAGAATACTACTAGTAGTGCTGGTTCTTAACCTCAATAATAGGCAGTGTAACATAATTATGTGATTCTTAGAATCGAAGATTGTTCCGTGCTGAGATATAATGCTGAAGATAGACCTTGTTGAAAAATACAAGAACCGAGCATGAGAAAGTACGAGGACGATGCATGAAAAATTATATCCATGGAGGCTGAGATATTACTACGAGCCAATGGTCTGAAAATGTCAAGAAGCTTGGAGGCTGACAAAATAAGTGCCTAGTAGGAATGAAAAAGTTAGTGGGTAGTAGGAATGGAAAAATTAGTGCGTAGGAATGACAAAATTAGTGGGTAGGAATGACAAAATTAGAGCATCATACTATGGACTGAAAAAATGAAACAAGAGGGTCTGGTCAAATATTTAGCCCAAAAAGACCCGGCACGATAATTTTCGACCCACGTCTGAAATCACTTATCAGACGAAGGTTACTGCTGGTACATTGCATCACAACAGATAATCGCCACAAAATACGAAGTACGGAGTAAGGTCTTACAAGTAGTAAGCTTAGCTTGACACACGGAAATCGGTGTCAGCATACCTGAAAACAACCAATTAGCACCAAATAGCATGCAACAGATGGCGCAATAGACAGAGCAGCTGCTATTCGGATGAGGACATGCTTTTTCTGTCGTATGTCCCAAAACTACGACACACAAGAAATATACAAGAAACAAACCATTTATATTTTAAGAAACAAAACAATGTTTCTATCTACTTCAAGGTTCTCTATGACCTATGTCCCGACTCAGGTTCTCTATGACCTTTTAGGTTCTTTGAAGAACTGTTCTTTATGTTCTTTATGTTCTTCAAGACCATTCCGAGCTTCTCTACGTCTGTTTGTTTTAGTCTCAAAGATAAAACAACACGACGTTGTACGAGAAACATTCTATTTTATCTTTTATCTAATTTCATTCATAATTCTTTAATTCAAAAATTATCAACACAACTATTTCTATCTTCTATCTTCGGTCGTTTTCTTCTGGTTTCCAGAGATACGACACTGTAATTACAGTCGATTACAACGACCACCATTGTCAATTCTTTGAATTGATTATAATTCTTAACCTATCTTCATCCGGATAATTAACCTACTCATACCATTTAACCTTACGGTACCTCAACACGTACCATACCATACCTTCCAAGGTTAAGGTTACCAACATCATACCAACCTTCGGTCATTCATACCTTCGGTCATTCATACCTTCGGTCATTTATTTTTAAGTTTATTTTTTATACTTAAGCAAACAAGCTTAAGGTTCTCCAACAACACTCGACAACTACTTCCCTTAACTACAAGTTGTCTAAGGTATCCACCAATACCTTCTCACTTATATATATATATATACCAACACATATATACCTACACATACTTACCAAGTACCCAGCAGTACCCAACAACAACCATGTCTTCTGTTACACCTCTTCCATTTAAGTTCGACTTCGAACCAGAAGAACTTGAAAAGGCTGAGTACAAACGTGTTATAACCACTGAAACTGAGACTGAAACAACTAAGATAAAGGTATCCTTTATCACTACAACGTCCACTCTCTTACAATTGCTTCATTCTATTTATGAATTTACTGAAGCGCGTCATGCCATGGGTTGGACAACAGGCCCAAAACTCTATGCCAAGTTCCCAGACATTCTACGAAACTATTCTGATAAGACTTGGTGGAGAACCAACATCATTGGACATACTGAAACGGTGCCTCATTTTGACGACGACGTTCGTGCCTTCATTCGGTTCAAGTTCTCTAACAACGATGACGTCTATCGAAACCACAAACGATTCCTTTCTCAGATCAAAAAGACCACTTCCATGACTGTTTCCAGCTTTGTTTCCTTGGTCACTTACCATAACAATGTGGTGCTTCCCTTGTTACCTGGTGCTCCAACCACTGCTGCAGATGCCATCATTCCTGAGGATGATTTTAAAAGCCTCATTTATGATTCCATGCCTTCCGATTGGAAAGACACCTACGAGATCATCATTCACCCTATGATGATACTCTTGCTGATATTATCACAAGAATGGAACGTTATTGTACCAAGGCCAATCGTAACAAGTTGTATAACTGGAAATTATGAGCTCTTATTGTTCTATGTATCGAATCATGTGTTTTCTCTCTTTTACATGATAACTCTCGATAATTATATGTTTCTCTGTATGTTGCTCGATTCTTTATCTTCTTCAGTTAATACTTCAACTGTGTTCTTTGGATACTTCAATATCTTGCGCACCTCTGGGCGCGCTCTGTTTCTACGCGCGATACTGTTGCGCTCACTGTCTGTTTCTACGCGCGTTACTGTTGCGCTCACTGTCTGTTTCTACGCGCGTTACTGTTGCGCTCACTGTCTGTTTCTACGCGCGGTACTGTTGCGCTCACTTTCTGTTTCTTATTACTTAACAACCTTGTTCTGTGTTGTTCCCTCCTTAATGTGTGCTGTAAGGATTCTAGAAATGGGGAACATAGAATGGCTGAGGCACATATTACTGTTTCATGATTAAAATGTTTTTCTTATATAATTCTTTTTGCACTTATCTTATTTGGTCATGAATTCATTGACGAGACTGTGGAAGGCTGTTTGTCCCAAAGGCTTGGTGAGGATGTCTGCATAGTTATCTTGGGATCTGATGTGATTGACAGAGATGACCTTTCCTGCTTGGTTCTCACGCACAAAGTGGTATGCCAAAGCAATTGATTTCTTATTCAAGGAGCTTGCAGGATTAGTTGAATTCAGCACCACGCTCTTGTTGTCCACATAAATATCTGCTGGCTTGGTGATGGAAACTCCCATGGATCTCAAATGGTATCTCAATCTGATTGCCAAAGCCACAGCATCCTTCAAGGCTGTAAACTCTGCACCGAAGGTACTGGTGTGAACTGAGGTCTGGCGTTTGGATTTCCAGTACACCAGTGTGGACCCAACAAATGCAATAAGTCCTGTAATGCTTCTGCCTGTCACCAAATCATGTGCATGATCACTGTCACAAAAGATTGTAATCTGCAATTCTTTTACCTTTGCAATTGGGAACATAGGATCAAGCTCTTCCTTGTAATACTTGTATTGGTGAGTAAAATCCTCCATCCGTGTTGGTTCTTCATTGACTGTAGTTCTTGGGGGTCTTGGATCCACGACTAGGCCTTTGTTTTTATACTTCTTGAGATATCCAAGTATATATCTTGCCATTTCAAGGTGATTCTTTCTGGGACTCGCTGAAAATCTGGATAAGGAAGATACTGCATATGTGATATCAATTCTCCCGGTCAACACCACCCATTGGCACAAACCTATGATATGTTGAAATTCCTTGTGCTCTGTTACATCCAGGAATTCAGATGTATCCAGTTCTGGTCTGCAGTCTGGATGCATGGGGACATGGTTTGGGTGAAGGGTGAGTCCATGCTTGATTTCATACTTCCTTAGAACTTCTGTGATGTAAGATCCTGAATTGAGAAGAATCCTGCCATCCTTGATTTGTCTCACACTTGTTCCAAGATAATACTGTGGCTTTTCTTCAATATTTCTCAAGGCAAATTCTTGTTCAATAAGTGCAATCCAGTTCTCAGGTTTCTTTGCAACAACAATCAAATCATCCACATGAGTTGCAATGTAACAATACCCTTCCCCTTCAGGCTCTGGGCGCATCCATAAATCAGGATCTGCGCGCGATGGTCTGAACCCTAAACCTGCAAGTGTATCGGCAAAGAAATCCATGTACGCTCTGCTGCTTCCAGCAAGACCATACAACGCACGTTGTACTTCAACTTTGCAACCCTTGTTTTTGCCAAAAACATCATCTGCCCAACACCATACCTTCTCTTGGTTAGGGGCTGTAGGAAATGCATTCCCCACATCTGCTGTCATTAAATCAAGCTTCTGATGCTGCGCAATTAGGAATAACAGGAATACAGAGAGACTGTCCACTTGGCTGGAATAAGTGTTGACATGGCTGGAGTCAACCAAATGCCCTCCTGCAACTAAACGCGATTTGTATCTTCGGTCTTCACTCTTTACATCCCAGATCATTTTGAGCTTGACTTCTTGCCATCCTTCGGATTCTGGGAATTCTGTTGCCGGATCATGAAATTTGAAACACTCCAATCTTTCCAAGTTTTCCATTTCCTTGTCAATGCTCTCTTGCCATTTCTTATTTCCAGCTTCCAGATCAAACTGCACGCACTGCTGGTAGGTGTTTGGAATCTTGATACCAAATTTCTCTCGTTGCTTCTTTGCTGCAAGCCGTTGATTTCTGGATAACAATCTTTTCTTTTTCTTACTTGGATTCTGCATGGCGCGTCGAAGTTTCTTTGGTAGTTTGACACGTGCTCGTGCTCTTTCTTGTGGTCTTGGCTGGACTCTTCTCATTCGTCAGATAATGTTACTGTTTTCCTTCAAAATTGATTCAGCCCATGTACCCAATGGTCCACTTGAACGCCTGCTGCTGTTTTCCACAATGTACATCTTGATGTATTTGGCACAAGCAATTGGTTGATCTTTTTGCAGGACTGTGAGTGGGATGTCCATTACCACAGTTCCAACATCAGTGACAAACTGAGCCTTGAAAATCAACATCCCTTCTTGCCAATGGTGGTTCAGAATCTTTCTAAATTCACTGTTCAAGTTCTTGTCAGTACTTTCGAGAATATCCAGGTGAGACTCTGCATTGTTGGTGCAATCCAAATCTTTTGGTAGGGCTTCTTCTTCGTCAGGTTCAGCATCCTCTTATTCAGTTGCATCATCATACAAATCGTCTTGGTCTTCCAGATCTTCTGGGACGTCACCATCCTTGGTTTCCAAATTCTGTTGCAGGAAATCCTCCAAAGTGCTCGTAGAGTGTTCCATGCCAGTTGAATCAGCTGCAAATTCTTCCCCTGAAACCAAGATGGGGACCTCATCAGTGCTTTCTATGATAGTCCTTTCCTTTTCAGCAACAGTCAGTTCAAATCTGGCAGCGTTGGAGTCATCATTGAGGACTTCTTTTTCAGTTCCAATATTCTCCCTCCTGGTTCTGACAACTGAGCGCATGAGGATCTGGCGCTTGGTGGTCTTCTTAGTATCTGGTTCTGTCAGGATATAATACGTCATGGCATCCCCACAGGAATCTGCAAAGGCAAGGAATCTCCCCTTCAACATGCTTTCTTTTGGCGTCTTGTTCTGGGGTTGATAGTACCAAATAGGCTCATAGAAATGGAAGCGCAAGTGTGAGATATCAGGGGTCCATCCATGTGAGACTTCGGATGGGGTTTTCCAATTCAAGGATGCACGAGAACAAACATTATTCACTTGGCAAACCCATTTTGCACACCAATGAGCCAACGATTTAGGAGCTTTGAACATTGCCAAACAGTTGGAGATCATCTTGCTAAGTCTCCCCCATTCTGGTTCAGCCGGATTTTGGTGTGGGTGATATGGTTGGCTTGTCCTGGATCTGGTGGCAACTCTAGCTTCCCTCAACACTTCACTCCACTTCACCCCTGTCTCAGCTTGCGCATTGTCACTGATCATTGTATCTGGAGCACCATGCTCTCTGAGATAATCCTTCAAGGCAGTGGTACATTGGGACACTTGTTTTAGTGGGTGAAAAGACCACTTCTTGGACTTCACTCCAGAGAAAAACTGACCACCATTATGGCCTTGACTGGTTTTTTTAGAGAAAAAGGTATAGTCGGTGGCAACTGATTCATTCTGTCTGGGGTAATGAAAGCCTCTGAAACGCTTCCTGTAGTGCTTCCTGGGAATATCTCTGTTCTCTTCTTCAATCTCTGTATAGAATTGGGTTGTATTCTCTAACGTTTTCTTCACCACTCTTTCAGGGAGCATTGCCATTCTCTTCCTTAATTCCAGCATGGGGAGTTGGGCAAAACTGAACTTTTGAAAATTCCTTTTGCGTCGGAGCATAGGATATTCCCTGAGATCTGGTGGTGCTGGGGAATTCAACTCAAACAGCTCCAGAGATTCCATGTCACCCTCTGTTGGTTTGGATAACTTGAAAAACACTTTCTCTTCATCGTGCCAAAAGGGTAGAAACGTAGTGCCAATTTTGATGCCACAGTCTGGGTATTGAGGTTGAACGCCAACTCTCACACCATGATCTCCCATGTCCATGGACGTTAACAGAGACTCTCCTTCAGTGCTGTCCCGGTCTTCAGTGATAAAGGTTGCATAGTGGACCAATAAGAGGACTGGGTCTTCTCTCCCGGGAACTGTTGCTTTGGTCACTGCACTCACGACTGGGTGTCCGTCCATAACATCACTGGACATAAATGGTTTCACTGCAGAGGTCAATCCTGTCTCTCCTCCAACCCGAATCCATGCCTTCTCAGTCACGGTGGGTCGATTTCCGCCTCCACTATCCATAAGTGCAATGTTCTCGCCCTTGGAGATTTTCATGGGGAATCTTCTGGTGGTCTTTATTGCCTTCAGTCTCTGGCTGCGTCGGGGCGTTGATATACTGGTTGAAACCTGCTGCTGCTGGACTTGCTGCTGCTCTCGCTGCTTCTCTTGCTGCTGAAGCGTCTGCATCTCCTCTTGCTCCTTCCCCTTTTCAACCATATGAAAACGTACTGCTTTGAGAGGAACGCTGCCAACAGGGAACAATTCCGATTCGTCGATTGAGCCAACACTATGGGCGTCAGCGTCATCAGGAGGTTCAGGTAAGGGTGCCGGTGCAGCGGCAGGGCTTGCCGGAGGAGCAGGAGGCCCTGGCAGTGGGGGAAGCTTGAGATCTGGCGCGTGGGGCTCTTCTGCAACAGACACGGTGGCATCTAACATCACACGACGGACACGGCGAGGACGACCACCACTTCGGCCATACATGCGTCTGGGAACGTCGGTGTTGCCCATCCCATCATCCTTAGGCTCTCCAATCTTGATACCATTGACAGGGCTGGGGAATTCATCTGGTGGATACTTGTGACGTACAGCGTTGTTATATTTGAGAACATAGGTACGTTCAGAATCTTGTAAATTTCTCCACGTCTCTGGGGGAATCCTGAGAATACCAAGCATGTTAGGGTGAAGTGTAGTGCCACCCAAAGAGAGGGTTCCTTGTTGGCCCATTGTTTGTCCATCGATGCGCCGGCGCTTTCCCTCATACTGGAGCTGGAATGCCAATTCTTGGCGGCGTTTGGCTTCAGCACGACGTGCAATCCCTTTCCGAATATTCGCTTGTTCTTGCTTACGGAGTTTCAGGACAAGTTCTTTCAGGGTCAGAGTGGACTGATGTTCCACCATGCTGTTTGTGGTATAGTCCAAAGAGGAGTCATGAATATTCTGGATGAAGAGGCTCTTTGCTTCACATTCGCGGATACCAAAATTGGGGATACGGTGGAGCTCGTAGTAAATCAACTCAAAACGGTTGATATAATCTGCAATATCACCACCTTCATACAATTTGACGTTCGAGAGCTTCAGACGGAGTGTTTCGGCATGGGATTCTTGCTGAGATTTGGAGTCGTACCAATTAAGGAGTTCGTTCCATGCACCATGTCCATCGGTCTCATCTCGGTATTGATTAACCTGCGAATATGCCCGCCCATTGCATGTAGCCGCTGCGATGGTGGAGTACAAGACGTGGTTTCGATTTGGATCCTTTTCGGCTTCCGCTCTGCTGTTCATAACCTTTTTGAAGCCAGTACCATATAACACACTCTCCGCTTCAGCTTTCCATTTAACCCAGTTCGATTGGCATCCGTCGAATGTCTTCACATCTCCTACACGGAGTGTCTGAAACCCTTCGCGTTCTTCTTTCTTTTCGAGTTCCTTCTCTAGTTTCGTGATCTTGTCTCGTAAGGTCTCTTCAGTACTCATGGGTTGAGGTTTATTGGTAGGTGTGAACAACCATTTGATGGCTCCTGTAATCGCTTGGGTGAAAGAGAAGTGGTATGTTTCGTTGGTGTTGACGGAGAGGTCGGCAGCGAAGGACATGTTGGAATATATATATATTTTTTTTTTTTTTTTTTTTTTTTTTTTGAAGATATACCGGTAGGTAGTTAGTTTTAGGGTATGATCGTGTTCCAGTTAAAAAGAATTTTCAATTGTGCGTGTTTCGAAATGTTGAGTATCGAATAACGCGCGCGTCGGTTGAATAATTCGTGTAGTAGAGTATGTAATTTTATTGCGATCTGCGACTGTTAATCAACAAGTTGTATAACTGGAAATTATGAGCTCTTATTGTTCTATGTATCGAATCATGTGTTTTCTCTCTTTTACATGATAACTCTCGATAATTATATGTTTCTCTGTATGTTGCTCGATTCTTTATCTTCTTCAGTTAATACTTCAACTGTGTTCTTTGGATACTTCAATATCTTGCACACCTCTGGGCGCGCTCTGTTTCTACGCGCGATACTGTTGCGCTCACTGTCTGTTTCTACGCGCGTTACTGTTGCGCTCACTGTCTGTTTCTACGCGCGTTACTGTTGCGCTCACTGTCTGTTTCTACGCGCGGTACTGTTGCGCTCACTTTCTGTTTCTTATTACTTAACAACCTTGTTCTGTGTTGTTAAATCGTAGGAACAACAACAACAGCAACAACAGCAACAATTCCAACAAGTCCTCCAACAGACAAACTGGCAAAAATCGGAACAACAACAACCGTCGTTCTGGCAACAACAACAATAACAACAACAATGCTCGACGTTCAAACAACAACAATTCCTCACAGAATTCTGCCGCCAACTCTAACAACAGAATCAAAGATACAGACCCATGTCCTATTCATCCTGGTAGCAACCATACTTGGGGTCAATGTTTCAAAAACATTGACAATCCTAATGGCAAGCGTCGTGGTCCTTCCAACAATAACAACAATCGGTCTTCAGCTGATGCAAATGCAGCAACAAGCTCTGCAAACAGCTCCCGCACTTCTTCAGTGACAACTCCCAGCAATCCACCTTCTTCCGGTGATGGTCATGTTTGCACCTTTATTTCTCCACCTGAAGATGTTTGGGTTGACCTCTTTCATGTCAACGCTGAAATTGATGAAGCCTATTATCATCAGGACCTCCAACGCTTCCCAATTCAACCATCCACTGCTGATGATACACCTCTTGCTGAAGTGTTCACAGCCCCTGCTGATCCACATAATCCTTCAATTGTTTTATCTCCGGCTCCACCAAATCCAAATCCTGAACCATTTGAACCACTGATTTCCAAACCTTGCACTGATTTGGCTCCCACTACATTGACTACATGCAAATCCATCAACGATATCTCCGGCAAATTTTATTTCAAAACCCTCTTTGATAGTGGCTCCACATTTGAATTAATCTCCAAAAAGCAAATCCCCAGAACCATTCCCATCCATGTCCTTGAATCTCCAATTGGATTGGATACTCCCAATGGCAAGTTTAAATGCGCTGAATATGTTTATCTTACTGACATTATGTTTCCAGAACTCTCTTATTCCAGGCGTGTTAAGCACTTGACTTGTTTTGTGGTTGACAACATGTACTACGATTTGATCATCGGACGTGCCACTATGAAGAACCTTGCCATCAAAATGGATTTTGAAGCCTCCCTTGTCTCTTGGTTTGATAAGGACATGCCCTTCCATCCACGATCCTACTTCACCAATCAAACCTTGGTTCAGAAGATCATCAGCAATGAACCCTACTCCATTGCTGAAGCCTACATCGCGCAAACCTCTCAATCCTACGTTGATAGTGCAACCAAATATGAGAAAACTGATTTGCAAGAACTGGTTTCCAACCAAAACCATCTTTCCACTGACCAACAATCCCAGTTGCTTCAGATTCTCTCCAAACACCATCCTCTGTTTGAAGGTCTCTCTCATAGAGAACTTGGAATTTTCCCCCACAAGGAATTCCACATTTAACTCCAACCGGGTGCAAAACCATATCATATCAAGCAGCCCTACAGTATCCCTATCCATCAACGTCCGAAAACTGGTTCGCGACCCATCGCGACCAATCGCGACCGGATCGCGACCCAATCGCGACTTGTCTAAAAAAAATTCGACCCCAATTTTTTATTTCACAACCTTTTTTCCATTATTCTCCACTTTTTTCCATTATTCTCAACCACATTTCTCCCTTTTCTCAACTCCCCCAACGTTTCGACGGAAATGTTCTGTTCTAGACCCTGACATTCAGTCCCTCTTCACATTTTCATTCCATTTTTACACATTTGACACACTTGACTCAACACAACAAATAATTTTTAATCCAATTTACTTCAATCACACCAAAGTGTTTCGTCACGCACCTTTGTGAACTTTTTTTTTCAGTGGTGTCACATCACATACCGGGACATCGCACCATCACAAAAACACACACCACCATGCCGAAAGCTTCCTCGGACCCAAGGCACTTTGCCAATGAGCCCAGAATACCCAAGACATTCCATTGTCGCAACTGCATTGCCTCTGGAAGAAGAAGAAAATCACAGCAATCCTTCAAGGGATACAAACAAGAATCGAGCCACTTTCACACCTACCGATACGTATCTCAAGGCCTCTCCAGGCATCTCTATTCCAACAGTGATTGCCGAACTTATTATGTTAAGAACGATCTTATGGATTTTATTTCTTCTGCGAAAGCCGAAGTCACCCTCCCTTTGGTCCGACACACACCATCACAGTATGGACTGACAATGACACAGAATGGACCACAAATCCCCCCCTCCCTTGCCAAAACGAACACCGCCGCAACAACTTCTATCCATACCTCACTCAATCCTCAAGTGATCGCCAATGTACTCATCCCACCCATGGACAGACAGGCAATCGAATCGCATATGGCTGAAAATGAGGAACAAATGAATGCAATCGATTCCGATGTTGATGCACCTGACAATTTTGATGCCAGTTCTGACACCGAAATATCTGATTCCGAAATCATGAAAAGCACCACCATTTCCATAAACGAAAGAGAGGAAACATTCCGGAATCGCACTCTGTTCCCTCCCCGTCCGGAACTTATTGCTGAAATCAACCTCCTCAACATTATATCGCAGCACAAGCTACCTCTTTCCACTTATCAAACCATTTTCAATTGGGCAAAAGACAGCAACAATCTTCCCGGTTTCGATTTCAATATAACACCAACAAGAAAACGTGACGCCATTTTCCAAGAAATTAAAAAAAATCTTGGCATAGCGTCGGAACCAAAATTTGAGCCCAAAATTGTGAATTGGCTTCCCGACAACAAACCCACCCAAATCTACGTCCGCTCTTTTCTGGATGCTTTGTATTCCCTGCTGTCGAACCCAGATTTAATGATGGAAGAAAATTTGTCATTCCCCAACAGCAACACCCCCTTGTCACCAGAGCATTTCCCGGTTCGAACTGATTCTTGTCCCATCACTGAGTTGCACCACGGATCATGGTGGTCGGATTCCTGGAGATCCCTCTGCATAGAAGAAAATTCTGAAATCCTTGTTCCCATCATTTTTTACATGGATGGAATTAGCTTGGATGCGCATGGAAGACTATCACTGACTCCACTCAACATGACCCTAGGCATATTCAACATTGAAACCAGGAAAAGGCCGGAAGCATGGACAACAATCTATTTTCATCCTGACTCAGATTTGGAGAGCATCCACCATTCAAGAAAACCATCTCCAAAAGAATCAATCCAAAACCTCCATAATGCCCTAGAAGTGGCGCTCCGATCTTTCAAAGAAGCATGCGAGTCCACTCATGAAGGCATCCAATGGAATTTTCTCCCTTATGCCGGCCACTTGTGGCAAGTCAAAATGAAATTTGCAATAGCCTATGTCATCGGTGACACAGAACTGCATGATAAATTATGTGGCAAATATGGATCACGGTCGGGTGGTGTACAAAAGCTCTGCCGACACTGTAACTGTTCCACCAAGGACATAAATATTCCATCAGCACAACAAACAGCCTCTCTTTGGGTCCCATCAGATTTTCATACATTTCCAGACTCAGATGCCACCACCACCAAGGAATATTTCAACAATATTTCTCACCACCAAATCAGAAATGCATTCCACAGTCTCAACTTTGGTACCAATGTAAACAACATCCACCTAGCCACGCCCGGTGAATGCCTCCACATGCACCAGCTCGGGTGTGCCAAACGAGAGGTAGAATCCCTGGAGCAACTGATGAAGGGTTCAATACCATGCCCGTATGCTGATCACCTAAAGACCGGTGTTTCCACAGTAAATACAATTGGGCATGTCTCTCAAAAATATGGAGCCCTTCTCTCAAGGCAGTCGGATCGTGACTTTCCCAGAACTAAATTCAGCTCCAATCTTCTATCTGTCACTAAAAAAGAGGGGCACGATTACAGTGGTATGCTGATTTCGATTCTTCTAACATTGGTTTCTGAATCCGGCATTGCAATTTTGAGGGACAACTCATTTGTGAAGAAGCACATTGATGTTATCGAACAAATCATCTCTATGGAAGAATTTCTCAAACACGGCCGTCCAACCACAAAGTGCATCAAAAATCTTCCCAAAACCATTATTCATTTCCTCAACTCTATCAATGGCACCTGCCTTAGGAAGGGAATGGGAACAAAACTTATCAAAAATCACCTCTACTTTCACATTCCAAAGTACATCAGTCTTTGGGGTCCAACATTAGGTTTCGATTCTGCATACAGTGAAAGTCACCACAAGACTGAAATAAAAGCACCGTCCAAAAATACTCAACAAAATGCCGCAACCTTAGTCCATCAGACAACCCGTCGGAAAGAAGAAGCATCTCTCCTTCGACTCGCAACCTCTCATTACAAGTTGAAGAAAGTGGGTGGTGATCCTAAAGTCATTTCCCCCCGTCCTACACAGTATGGTGCCCGTTTCACCATTTTTCTGGATGGAACCAAAAGTTCGATGAGATGGATCAGACAACGGAACTACAACAAACCATTTCATTCATCAATTGTACTAGATTTTGTTTGCAACTCTGTCCTTCCTTTGCTCAACGACACATCCAGCATATTTGGGTTCACCGAACACAACAGATGGGATTCTGTGAATCGCGTCAACTACCTGTTCCGATGTCACCCCTCATACAGGTCTGATTCAGGCCAAGTTAACAGTGTATGGTTTGACTGGGCAATGTTTGCAGTTGATGACAACACTGAAATCCCCTGTCAAATGCTGTGTTTTCTGCATGTAAAAGATTTGAAACAACCCACATCGGCTGTGAATGGATACAATGTCGATTCAGATGGCATCTACGCGGTTGTCAGAAAGTTTAGAGAGGATCCGAGGTCTACATCATCTCACTTTGTAAAAAGCGGCTATCTCGACAATACTTTATATTTATTTAACACTGACACTATTCTTTCCGAACTGGCAGTCGTTCCTGAACTGGACGAGAATGCTGAACCGGTAAACAATGGTCGTTGGTTGGTTGTTCACAATCGATTGCAATGGCTCGAATTCTTTGAAAAGAGGAATAATTCTATGACATATACTACCTACGAGAGCCTCTACTCCGCTTGTCCTGTACAACGAGAGGAATCAGACAACACCGGCATTGCTGAATGAACCATTCTACACTAGGCAGGTAACTAAACAATAAAAAATCTTTGTATCATTTGCTCAGTTGCGAATCGATCCATCGCATATTCCGATCCGTATCAAAATCGATCGATCCGTCGCTCCCTTCTGGCACAACCGAAAATCAATCGATCCGTTGCTCCATTTCATAACATCCGAAAATCGATCGATCCGTCGTTCCATTTCAGAACGAACCGAGCAACCAAACAATCCTTTGCTCTTTTCTGGAACAACCGATCGATCGATTCGTCGCTCCGAATCGATCCGTCGCTTCATTGCATCGTTCCATTTCTGAATCGATCCATCGCATATTCCGATCCGTATCAAAATCGATCGATCTGTCGCTCCTTTTCAGAACAACTGAAAATCTATCTGTCGCTCCTTTCTGGAACAACCGAAAATCAATCGATCCGTTGCTCCATTTCATAACATCCAAAAATCAATCGATCCGTCGCTCCATTTCATAACATCCGAAAATCAATTGATCCGTCGCTCTTTTCTGGAACTTTCTGGAACAACCGAAAATTAAATCAATCGATCCGTCGCTCCCTTTTGGAACAACCAAAACTCAATCGATCCGTCGATCGATTCATCGCTCCTTTCTGGAACAACCGAAAATTAAATCAATCGATCAATCCGTCGCTCCTTTTCGGAACAACCGAAAATCAATCGATCCGTTGCTCCCTTCTGGAACAACCAAAACTCAATCGATCGATCTTAAGAATCGAAAATCAATCGATCGACCGATCCGTCGCTCCTTTCAAGAACATCAATCGATCCGTCGCTTCTTTCTCGAACAAACCAAAATCGATCGATCCTTCGATCTTCTATTTGAATCAGTCGTTCCGCCAAAACTCTGAAACCTCCTCTTCCTCCGTGTCTGATTCTGACGGTAGTGAAGCCGAACCGTAGTCAATTAAATATGGATGAACATAAGAAACTTCTGAACCCGAATCTGAAATATCCATGTCCGCATCCGAATCCGAATTAGAGGATTCAGATTCATCATCCTCACCAGCATTATCATCATCATCATTCTCAGCATCCTCGTCATCATCTGAAGGAGGAGCGTTGCCTCCAGCATCATCATCATCATCATCATTCTCAGCATCCTCGTCATCATCTGAAGGAGGAGCGTTGCCTCCAGCATTAGCATTGGCTGCAGCGATCGCAGCATTTGCTTGGTCCAAAGCATCCTGTGCATTGGCTGTCTCTTCCTGAGCTGCCAAGACCGCAGCTTGAGTTAATATTGCCTCGTCCCGTGCCTCATCCCTCTCTTCCTGAGTGGCATTTGGATTTGCGTCCACTGCCATCCAACGCTCAAACGCTGCTTGCCACTCTGCTTGTCTCTGAGCCTCCACTGCGGCTGCCTGTTCATGATTCACTTGTGCGGCTCGTCTCCGTCTTCTTTCTCTACCCCAGTCTAACAAGCAGAACACAAATGTTTCGGGACCGCGACCCCCCCTTCCCATGCCATATTTCGTGTAAGAATTGGTGTGCTTAGTTGCAAAACCGATCTTGTTCTCTATACTGTAAACAGTCTCGCCATCCTGTTTACCAAATGAGTCATAATGAATGCCGACTGGATGCTGGACAAGGGTCGTCGAATTGAGGGAAGAAAACTGATACAAAATGTCACCGATCTCCTGCCTTCTTGCCATTGCTATAGCTTTCCTGTGGTTTCTCAACTCCCGGTCCACTGCAAGTGGCACCACATTCAGACCACTGACCATGTTGCTTAATTGTCTCAGCAGCAAGGCACTCACTATCTTCGCCTCAGTGAATGGTTGAAAGAATTTATAATCAGAAAACATATCCTCTGTGATAGGCCCAATCTGCCCCCCAAACTGGGGGTTGCAATACGCAAAGTGAACAGCCTTCCCTTGCCTGTTTATGTAAAAAACATGAATTGTGTGCCGGTCTGGAACAACAAATGCCCCCCGTCCGGACCTTGGTGTCACAATTGGGTTGTCGAGCATCTGGAAGAGTGCTCTAGTTGGTCCTCTGTAGACACCACTGCTGCCACCACTTCTCATCTGTTCTATGTTGTTATTTGCAGTCATGGACTCAACTTTCTTAAACAACGAGTGAACGTCATTCTGGGTCATCTGGAGTCGATGGCTTCCGTGATAGAATCTTGCTAACAACAGGTTGCACTTCTGCTTCCCTTCTTGTTCATTTTCGGAACCGAATGATCCAACAATAAGTGTCACATGGCATTTCTTCAACCGGTCACGACACGAGAACACTCTTGATTGTTTGATTCTTTCCATAGTGTACTCGGGCGTTTCCTTTATCTTGTTCTTGCACATCGTTCCGTGAATTATGATCAGTTGCACGATGTAAGTTCTTGTTCTGCTTGGATCCACTATATCAGAGCACTCAATTTTCTTAACTTCTGTTTTAACCGTGTCCGTGAGCTTCTTTGCTGTTATTCCTGATTCTGCTATCTGACGTGCAAGCTCATATCCCACCACAAAGTGTTTCACTCCTGGCAGTTCAGGTTCCTTGCCCAATCCATGGCAGTCAACAATGTTTTCTGAATTGAAAGGAGTGTCAATCAGCAAGTCATACTCTGGTAGGACAAGGTACCCATCATACTTTAATCTAACTGCGCGACTCGCAACATCAATGAAGTGCCGATGGGACCTCACCACTTGCTCCTTTTGGGCATAGTAGATACATCCATGACAAGTGGATACTACCCCGATATTGTTTTGTAGCGATTGTTTCATCTGCTGTAGCACCGAGGGCAGTGTAGTCTTCTCCTTGTCCATTCGGTTGAACAGTAGTTGCAGACATCTTCTGCAAGCAAAATTGCCACAGGACGTGCATGTTATGCCGTCGTCCGTCATCGGACAGCTTGTGGTTCCTTTTGCAGTTCGTTTTCGTTTCTGTGTCAGTGTTGTGACCGAACCCAGAACACATTGGCTCGGTTTGCACAAGGTGCTCTCGCTCAAGATTTTCTGTTGGATCCTTCTGTTGCATCTACCACCCCTTATTTCTGGGTTGGTCGCCTCCGTGTCACCAAGGGTTCGCCTGCTGGAACGTGTCATTGTGGTGATCCTTTCTGCAACAACCTTGGTTTCGTTCGATCCGTCGCTCCTGTTCTCAACAACCAATAATCGTGGGCGTCGCTCCTGTATTCAACAACTGAAAATTGTAGGGGTATTCGCTCCTTTCTGCTGTTCGATCCGTCGCTCCTGTACTCGACAACCGAAAATCGTAGGGGTATTTGGTATTCCTCCTGATCCGTCGCTCCTGTATTCCACAACCGAAAATGGGAGGTGTATTCGCTCCTTTCTGCAACAACCTACCAAAAATCGTAGGATTTCGTTGGATCCGTCGCTCTTGCACTTGACGTTGGATCCGTCGCTCCTGTACTCGACGTTCGATCCGTCGCTCCTGTACTCGACGTTCGATCCGTCGCTCCTGTACTCGACGTTCGATCCGTCGCTCCTGTACTCGACAACCGAAAATCGCAGGGGTATTTCGTTCGTTGCGTCGCTCCTGTACTGAACAACCGAAAATCGTAGGCGTCGCTCCTGTACTCACCAACCGAAAATCGTAGGCGTCGCTCCTGTACTCAACAACCAAAAATCGTAGGCGTCGCTCCTGTACTCAACAACCGAAACTTGTAGGGGTATTTCGTTGCATCCGTCGCACCTGTACGATCCGTCGCACCTGTACGATCCGTCGCTCCTGTACTGAACAACCGAAAATGGTAGGCGTCGCTCCTGTACTCAACAACCGATAATTGTAGGGGTATTTCGTTGCATCCGTCGCACCTGTACGATCCGTCGCTCCTGTACTCAACAACCGAAAATGGTAGGCGTCGCTCCTGTAGGCGTCGCTCCTGTAATCAACAACCGAAAATCGTAGGGGGTAGGGGGTATTTGGTTCGATCCGTCGCCTGCAACAAGCGAGAAGCGAGAATGAAAAAATTTTGGTGTTAGTTATGATTCTAGAGGAAACAGACGGCAGTACTTGATAAAAGAAAAAAGAAGAAAGTATTTGTATTAAACTATGTCCCGTCGTTCGTCTGTGAAGCGATCGTCGTCGTCGTCCCTCTCAGCACACACCGTACGTCGTCGTCGTCCATCTCAGCACCAATCGATCGATCGTACCCGGCGTCGTTCCTGTCCGAAGCGATCGTACCCGCCGTCGTCACTCTCTGGAGCGATCGTACCTTCGCCGTCGCCGTCCCTCTCCACACCAATCTGTCCAAATTTAAAAAAAAAAAAGACAAACTGTTAGTACCCTTGTCGTCCCCGTCCGAAGCGATCGTAGCGATCGTACCCCAATCGTCCCTCTCTGGAGCGATCGTACCTTCGCCGTCGTCGTCCCTCTCCACACCAATCTGTCCAAATTAAAAAAAAAAGACAAACTGTTAGTACCCTTGTCGTCCCCGTCCGAAGCGATCGTAGCGATTGTACCCCCATCGTCCCTCTCTGGAGCGATTGTACCCCCGTCGTCCCCCTCTGGAGCGATCGTACCTTCGTCGTCCTCGTCGTCCCTCTCTGCACCGATCGGTTGTGATTTTCGTCTTCCTTTTCGTTGTTTTCAATATCAGTACGTCGTATATCTGGGTAAGCCAGGTAGTTCCAGGACTTCAACACACCCGACCTCCGTGATATGAATCGGACAACAGAGCAGGAAGCAAGAGCGGCCGTTCTCAAGCTCCCCACAGCGTGTGTCTTCTTCAAAGGAGATGGTCCCGGTGCCTGATGGCTAGGTTAAACTGGACCGGCCAGAATATTCCGATGCAAGAATTGAAACGAAAATGAAAATGAAAATTATGACACATCCCATGAGGGAGATGTGGGGCGGAAAATTCACCGAAGAAAATGACGTAAGAAAAAAAGACAGAAATGTATGTACGATGCGGTACTAAGTATACATGCTGGAAAAAAAAAAATGACATGGCGCTGTACACCGTACGCATATGTTACTAGTACAAAATTTTTGGCGCGAAGTAGCATCATACACATCCTACTATACTGTACTACTAGTGTCTTCCCCACAATGAGCCAATCAAAAAATTCGTTATGAATGAGCCAATCAAAAAATTCGTTATGAATGAGCCAATCAAAAAATTCCTTATGAATGAGCCAATCAAAAAATTCCTTATGAATGAGCCAATCAAAAAATTAGAAAATAATTTTAAGTGGAAGGAGTAGCGTCGTTTGAATTTGAAGTGGAAGGAGTAGCTTCGTTTACGGTTTAAAACTGATGTCAATGTGTAAAGACAGTTTCACGTTGTTTTTTTGGAAATTGTTCGTTTCGAGCATTGTTTCGAGCAAAGGCCCACGGTGGGGGAAATGGAAGTTCATCACACGATCGTGACAACAAGTGAACAGTTGGGGATGAGCTCAACCAGTTGAACCATTGCCTATTGCATTTTGAAAGGTTTTCAGATGGATCATCGTTTCGAAAGGTTTTAAGATGAATCATCAAAATTCGATCGGCGTGGGGACGGTTTTTCACACATTGTTCGACGCATCGTTCCCTTCCACAACAATCGAATCGGTCTCTATCTTTAACAATCAATTCAACAATCAGGGAATACCTGCAGATACATGATGGCAAGGCACAAAAAGAAAAAAGGCACTACACCTCCTGAGTCACAACGCCCTACAAATAGAAGAAGATCTACTCGTACCGAAGAGGAAACTGAAAGCCCAACGTCCGAACCAACACCACGATCTGAAAGTGAGTCTGAGTCTTCAGCAGATGGATGGCCTATACCTCCAAGTCTGCCATCCAAAAATCCATTACCAGACTGGCCCATAGCTGTGCTTCAGCTCTACGAACAGGAGCAACAACATGGAGATTCTAGCAATTTGGAGGATTTGACTGCCACTCCCGTCGGTTCCAACAATTCGGACCATTCCACTGCCCCAACCATGGACAACACTACCAACAGTGATGCTGCCAATAACAACAGTTCAAATAACTCGGATCATTCCACGGCCCCAACCAAGGGTGACAATTCGAACCATACTAATGGTACCAATGGGGACTATAATGATCGCAAGTTCCGAAAGCAGCAGAGGTTGAACCGGAAAATAAATCACAGGGCCGAATCTGTCATTGAGATGAAAGACAGTACTTCCATGAAGAAGTTTAAAATGGTGGCGACAAACGTAAAAGTACTGCAGACACTCACCACCTTTGAGGATGAAAAAAAACACCTGGAATGTCCTGGCTCTATGCATGGTTTATTCTGCTACGACGAAGTTGTTGAGAAACCACATTTAAAACCAACTGCCACAACCGAGAATGAGGACTACAAGAGAAAGGATGAGCCAAAACTAACATTCCTTGTGGGTCCAGGTTTTAATGCCTATCGGCGGTCCTTTGGAGAACGCTTGATCGATGCTGGCAATTGGTTCGTGAACAATTCATTTGATCCTAACAAACCAGAAACCCGAGTCGATTGGTTCTTGAAAAATTCATTTGATCCTAACAAACCAGAAACCCACGTCGGACCTTATCACACAGAAAGTGTACGACACCATTTCAGGGCAGTTTTTGGTGCTAGAGGGCGAGGTTCAGATGAGCAAGTGGAAGAAGCGCATGCAAGAATTGAGGAGGCAGATCAACTTTTGACAGAGGAACAAATCGAAACCATTATTAGTGGTGAAACTAATGGTATGACAATGCAACAAAGATTCCACTTCCGTGGTATGGTATACACTCAGATCACAGATGACGACCCGACCGCTACTACTGTGTCACAAAGGAGTTTGGAAAAGTACATCCGAAATGTGAAACAAGCCATCAAAGGGAAGAAGAAGAAAAAAAAAAAAGGGGGGGGGAAGAAGGGCAAGAAGAGCTCAACATCAAGCCTTCCGTTCGACCAGAGGAAAAAGCCACCACCAGGATCGGATCCGGGAAAAAAGCCACCACCAGGATCGAATCCGGGAAAGAAGCCACCACCTAAGTAAGACACAGGATGGGTATCAAAACATTGTAAAAATGGATCAAATAATTTAGGAATTAGTAGTAAAAATTACGATAATATTATAATAAATCAATAAAGATGTACTCTTACAACCCAAAAAAAACAATAAACTTCTTACTAGTACCAGGAATTATAGTATGATGGATGTAAGTTCTGCTTTCTCAGTAAAATTCCCAGCACCAGAGTTTACACAACAGACTGTGCATATTTCCTGTGTATGGGTCAGCACACTGTCACAAATTTTTTGTATTCCACACTGAATAATGGTGTGTACTATATGCATCTATTAGAAAAGTAAATAGGAATAAACTTCTTGCTACCAATTATATTATGAATGTAAGAAGTTCTGATTTGTCAGAAAAATTCTCAGGAACCGAGTTTACACCACAGAAAAGGCATATTTGCTGTGTATGGGTCGCACTAACTATCATTTGTTGTATTCCACACTGAATAATGGTGACTATATGCATCTATTAGAATATTAAAAATGAATAAACTTGCTATCAATTATATTATGGATGTAAGTTCTGCTTTCTCAGTGAAATTCCCAGCACCGGAGTTAACACAACAGAATGTGCATATTTCCTGTGTTTGGGTCACACTGTCACGAAATTTTTTTGTATTCCACACTGAATAATGGTGAGTATATGCATCTATTAGAATAGTAAATAGGAGAAAAAAACTTCTGGCTACCAATTATATTATGAATGTAAGTTCTGATTTGTCAGAAAAATTCACAGTTTCCGAGTTTACACCACAGAAAATGCATATTTGCTGTGTAGGGGTCGCACTAACTATCATTTGTTGTATTCCACGCTGAATAATGGTCAGTATATGCATCTATTAGAATAGTAAAAAGGAATAAACTTGCTGCCAATTATATGTTGGATGTGACACCTGGTGTCTGGGGACCATACCCAGTACACCACAGAATGTGCATTTTCCCTGTCTATGGGTCACAGGTTCCGGCATTTTTTGGGGTTCTATTGTTAAAAATGCACAGAATCACAAGTGGCTATGTAAGATAATGGTGATTATTTGGTTACTAGTATGTCCAAGAATATGAAATAGAATAAACCAGGATGAAAAATTTGACAAAAAAAGTAGTAGTCCAGTCCCTTGGCAAACAAAAATATATTTCTTGTGAAGGACTCCATCCTACCACATCTGACCCTTATGGTCATAAGGGTACCACAGAGGCTGTACGATCCTTTTGATATCTATGGAGATTGTCATTATATATGTGAATCTATCACTGCCAGTACTACTGCACGTACGCGTAGTGGTTGAACTGGTGGTGCTGCTGGTATACTTGTGTAGTAGTACTACTGCTGGTAATTTTTTCCTACTGTACAGTAGGGAATGGTAGAGCCAAAAATACAATCAGTAGTGAATATGGGTACAGTAGAGAATGAACAGAGATGTGCACAGGTGGATGGAAAAAAAATTATGGCGCGGGTGGGAATCCTCTTAAACATTTGGCCACGTCACCTACAATTTCCATAGTGAAGTGTATGCCATTACAAGTTGCGTGGATGGTGAAAGGAAAATGATTAACAGGTTTTTTGTTAGTAGTGAAAAAACTGTGTTCACAATTTTATGGCTTCACATATTTTTTTTACTTCATATTTTTTTTACTTCCGA
Source organism: Pseudo-nitzschia pungens (assembly GCA_037355855.1). NCBI lineage: Eukaryota > Bacillariophyta > Bacillariophyceae > Bacillariales > Bacillariaceae > Pseudo-nitzschia > Pseudo-nitzschia pungens. The sequence continues at coordinate 6,074,064 of CM074761.1, read as the reverse complement.
CGCCCGAAAAAATGCCTACCGTATATGATGAGTATCAGCAAATAGAAAAGAAAGCAGATTGCAATGCACCGAGAAAGAATCGAAGTGGAAAAATTGTATCCAATGCTAATACAGGTGCTGATATTACTGCTAGTATTACCCCTACGAAATCGAACCCAAAGACAAGTAGAAAACTACCACCCACCTCAGGTGGTGCTGATGAAAAAAATAAAAGAACCAAGAACAACCCGACCGCGGTTTTCGTTGGTACCACACCACCAACCAACAAACCCCCCGCCGCCCCGGGTGTTGTTACACCAAGACCGATTACGACCGGTACCAAAACAGCACCAAGACCCACATACGAAGCATTGCTACAACAGCTAAAAGAGAGCCAGCAGAAAGTAGCTTCTTTAGAGAGGGATGTGACAACACTGCAGAAGGATACAAAAAAAGAAGAACCCACGCTGGAGGCAACTACAACAGGGAAGAAGCCAAAGCCACAGATGGTACGAACAGTAAGTGAAGCAAAATTAGAGATAACTAAGGCGCAATCGGATAAACTTAAGAAACATCAAAAAGACGCGGGTTTGGAAGCACAGTTGACACGGCACATAAGAAATAGTTGGTTTCGTGGCTTGAAGTTTATCGTGGATGAGAATAAGGTCAAAAAAATTTTGAAGAAAGCGATTGCGTCCCGAGCTGTGGTTCCACCCCATGGTATTTCATTTGAAATTTTTTATGGGTTTAACAGAAGGTTGGTGTACAAGGGTCTTTCAAATCTGCGGCACAATGCTCAAACTTTGGCTAGAAAACATTTTCTCGGTACGTGCTTACTAAGTGAATAAATTGGTTGATATTACTGCTTGGTTGAGATTGATGGTATATCCTCCCCTGCTACTCTAACACTTTCTACTGCTGTGTACGCGTCATACTAGAGGACACACTCGATCGCGAAGGCATTGTGCCAGATTCCTTTCCAGGTAAAGTGGAGATTGTGATGCGGGAGAGTATTAGTAGTAATGGAACTAGTAGAAAGAGGCTGGGACTGAACCCAGAGTACAGAAGGTATGACAACAACAGTGAAAATGATGATTTTTATTACTTTGTGACTCGGATTCTATCAAGCATCTTAACAAGTTGTATAACTGGAAATTATGAGCTCTTATCATTCTATCGATCTAAACATGTGTTCTCTCTCTTTTACATGGTCGCTCGTGATAAGTGTGTTTGTTGCTCCATTCTTTATCTTCTTCAGTTAATACTTCAACCGTGTTCTTTGGTTGTGTTCTTTGGATACTTCAATATCTTGCGCACCTCTGAGCGCGCTCTGTTTCTACGCGCGATACTGTTGCGCTCACTGTCTGTTTCTACGCGCGTTACTGTTGCGCTCACTGTCTGTTTCTACGCGCGTTACTGTTGCGCTCACTGTCTGTTTCTACGCGCGGTACTGTTGCGCTCACTTTCTGTTTCTTATTACTTAACAACCTTGTTCTGTGTTGTTCCCTCCTTAATATGTGCTGTAAGGATTCTAGAAATGGGGAACATAGAATGGCTGAGGCACATATTACTGTTTCATGATTAAAATGCTTTTCTTATATAATTCTTTTTGTACTTACTACGAGTCCGATAACAATTGAGACTGGTCGATTATGAGCCAAAAATTAACCGAATATTCCCGAACCAAAACGGAACGGAGAACATACCAATGCCAAAAAATCATTCTGTAATAGAGAAATTCCTATAACCCTTTATAGCATGCTCTTTTGTTAGTGGAAATCCCTTGTTCGAGTGCCTTACTAAACTCTCTATAAAAATCACATTTTTTGACACCACAGTTCTTCGCATCAAATAACGAGAATAAGACGAGAACACGTTGACCATGGTGGTGGATCCGGCAGATACCAGAGCCAAAGCCCGTAGCAAACTGCAACTTAGCAGGGAGTTAGGGCAACAGAGGCAGGAGGAGCCTCACCCTAAAAGAGGAGGAGCTCAGGGATATCCAGTATGGCGTCGACGAGAGATACTGGAGGATCACGAAGCAGGCTTACCTGTACCTGTTGCGAGAGCAACACTCTTCCGGTGGAAGAAACAACTTCATCCCCATCGAATGACCGGCAACAAAGACAAGACAGAGCTGGTGGGTGCAGATTTGACCCTCCTCATGCTCTGTGTTGTTATTTGGCCACAGGCAACGCTTGACCAGATGGCAATGTTTATTTACAACGAGGGGGGAGGGATCTACAGCAAGCAGCTCCTCTCGCACCGATTACAAGAGATGAATATCACACAAAAGAAAGGCAGCATCGAATCTTACCGGGCTTACACTCCCACCAACAAGAGGAAGGAATGGTTGTTCTGGAACAGACCATTGCCATCTGGCGTTGCTGGCATCCCCAGAAAGAGACTTATCGATATCGATGAGTTTGCCATGGAAACACGAAGACTGAATCGCACCAGGGCTTGGTCAGTTAGATTTCGGAGAGTTCGGAGTATCGGCAACTACGCGAAAGGGCAGAAACTTACAGTAATTATCGCTGTGGAAGCTGGAGATCCCACTGTACCCAACAATTTGTCTGGCAGCCTCCGCCATCCTCGTCGATGGGTACGAGTGAGCAGAAACCATGGAACTACAGGGGACGCGTTCGCTTCCTTTGTAGGCAGTATCTGCTCGTCTTTTGAAGGCGAGCAGCGAGTTCCACAGACAGATGACTGGAGAGTCTTCATGTGGGACAACTTGAGCAGCCATGCTGCTCCAATTGTCTACAACACCATTTTCGACAGGGAGGGACCGACGAGATACAACGTTGTCCCCCGGCCTCCCTATCAACCGAAGTACGGACCGACAGAGTATATCATCTGTCAGTTAGTCAACTACCTCAAGATCAATACGAGAGGGGAGCTAGATTTGGCAGATCTAGAGCAACAGATCTACAGAGCTGCAGGAGCAATCGGTCCATTCGACGGGACGTTTGCTCACTGTGGATACAGTGTCGATGGTACCTACCCCGGGGTTGTAATCCCCTGAGTGGTAGAGCGCTGAGCGCTATAGTCGATTGTCGAGTCTCCACCATTGTCGATTTCGATTTTGGTTGTATTTCTTAGAGGTGGTTTAGATTTTGCTTTTGCAGAGTTGCAAAAATAGAAATAATGAATTAGTGTTGCTCCAGTTTGCTCCAGTTTATTTGTAATAGGTTTTCGATTGTACCCAATAGCGCCGCCGGCAGTGTCACTCTCGTGTCACTCCCACATCTAAGTATCGAATACTTGTGGGAATCGATTATATTTGTTTCCATTGGTGGATATCGAACATAGGTACAATAGAAAACCTTGGACGTCTAGATGGTGGGATTGAAGTTGACCGGCGCCGCAAAGTATAGAAGAACTCCTGGGATTGAAGTCGGCCGACGCCGCAAAGTATAGAAGAACTGCTGGGACTCAGAGGTGTTGGACCTCTCTTTAGCTATTGTAGATCTACGAGTCCGGATATCGAACATACCGGTACACGAAAGTCCGGAACCGAAAACACGATCGATCGATCGGATCCACTCCAGCAAACAACAGCAAACAGCAGCAAACAGCAGCAAACAGCAGCAAACAGCAGCAGCAAGCAACAGCTCATAATTTTGTTGCTGGCAACATGTAAAAACTACACCTTGTCTCCAGTAAGAACAACACGACAATCTACTACAACACGACAATCGACAATGGACAATGGACACAACAATCGACAGCTAATCATAGATAATTACTAAGAATACAGTTTATTTTTTGTCTTTCGCCGGAATCTTCTGGCGCTTGCACCAGTCCACCATCTTGGGGAGACACTCCTCCGGATCTTTCCCGCGCTTGGCAAGATCAGTTGCCTTGCGCTTGATCCGGGAAGCTTCTGCTGAATTATTTTCAGCAGTAAGAGTGTCTCCCAGGCGATCGAGGATCTCCAAGGTGGGCTGGGAGTTCTCCTGGAAGTCAGCTTTCTCATTGGCTGCTTCCCGCATGGATCGGAGGAAGGGAGGAGTATCACTCGACAATTCGCTTGGTGGAGTATCACTCGACAATTCACTCGGTGGAGTACCACTTGACAATTCGCGTCTGCTTGGAGTACACAACAATTTACTGGCGCCATGATCAGTTCCATCGATGCTGATTGGTTGGATACGAGATCCGATCCCTCCAGTGGATTTGATTGGAGAGAGAGGAAGGGGGTTCGCCGTATTGCTGTTTCGGAGAAACCTGGTTGGATCCATTGGATGTTCCTGGAGTCTGTTCCTGAAGAATCTGGAGTCTCCAGCGGGATCGAGAGTGACACCCCTCTTCTCTGCCCGGAGCTGATCGATAGTCTTCCCATCCTTGGTGGTAGTCTCCAGTGGACCCATATCTTCCTGAAGTTTCTTTCTCGCTTCTGCATTTGCAAAAACCGGATCCGATAGAACTTCGTGGAAGGTACTGGAATGGGCGTCTCTGGCTATCTGTTCCTTCGATGCCGATGGATTTTCCAGGTACACCTCCTTGACTTTTGAGGCGTATATATCTTCGAGGCGGTAGAGCAATGCTCTCCCATTGGTAGGGGGACGAGACTCTTTCTCCTTTGGATCCACCGAATCAGCAATAGCCTTCCTTTCCGATTCGCAAAAGACAATGCTACAGTCACAGGCACAAATGCAACAATCCACACATACACCCCTGGCGTTGAGGTTGGCAGAGTTTTTGCAATGAGAACAATTGCCTCCATTCGGCATGTCCATGCAATTGATCTTGAAACAGAAGCAACCGATCTCCCGACTCTTGATCTTCCCCTTCCGGGGCTTCTTTTCTTGTTGCTGCTTAGATACAGAATAAGCGGCGTATCGACGCTTCTTCTTTTGGTACTCTTCCTCCACTTGCTGGTTGATTTCCTCGATTTCTTTTTTGCTCTGGAGATGCATGGTGTTGAAATGCTTGCAGTTGGGACAAGGCATGGAAAGCAGGAGAAATCTGTCAAACTCGATGTCTTCCTGGGGTCTAACGCCATCAGATTTCTTGGCCTTTGCAATCTTCTTCTTGGCTTCGGCGCGAAGAAGGACTTCCTTCTTGGCGCGTTCCTTGTCCAGTTCAATGGAGAATTTCTCCAGGAGATCATCCAACATGGCAATTGCTGGAATCTTGTTTCTGGTGGATCGATTGCACGCAACAAAAGATTGGTAGGATTCGTAGGCTTGAACAATGGCAAAAAGCTCTTCTGCCATGTAGTCACTGGTCCAGACTTTGGGAGAGCACTTGCTCGCTTTCCCTTTGGTGATTTTCAAATCCTGCTGAATTTTAAGCAGGGTCTTTTTTGCGTCATTCTCTGTAAGACGCGAGAGATCGGCTTCCAAAAACGCAACAATCAAGCTCTGTTTTGCTGGCTTGGTGAAGGGTTTGCGCTTTTTCAAAAGCTCTTCCAATCCAGCAAAAGGTGGATCTGGAGCAACTGTTTCGATGCTGAGCAAACCACTATCGTCAGAGTCGGTATCGAGGTCTGCCAGCAGGCGTTCCCGGCGTTCCTTGACAGTGACGAGCTTGCGAGGGGCAGGTTTGGAGGCAGATTTCTTGCTGAGAGCCAAAGGGGCCTTTTTGATGAAGATAGACATGGTTTCAGAGCTAATTTGGAGGAAATTTCAGTGCAAAGTAAGTACTTTCAATCGATTGGACTGAATACTGTGGTAGATTGTCGAGTCTCCGGATGAGTCTCCGGATAAGACGCCGATTGCCGTGTAATCGATCCATTTCCCCTCTCTGCTGAATTCCTCTCTCCTGCTGCTTTCACCTCTGCTGCTCTCTCTCAACCAATGACGCAAGATCAACCTCCCCCATCCAAGACAGTGGCAATAATTGCAAGTGTGATACCATCTTGCTCTCGATTGCTGTTGTTGTGGATAGAGCCACATTTTCGAAGGCCGATACACGGAAAAAGAACTTTTGCGAACACCAAAAATAGATGATTTTGAAGAGTTTAGTAAGGCACTTGAACAAGGGATTTCCACTAACAAAAGAGCATGCTATAAAGGGTTATAGGAATTTATCTATTACAGAATGATTTTTTGGCATTGGTATGTTCTCCGTTCCGTTTTGGTTCGGGAATATTCGGTTAATTTTTGGCTCATAATCGACCAGTCTCAATTGTTATCGGACTCGTAGTATCTTATTTGGTCATGAATTCATTGACGAGACTGTGAAAGGCTGTTTGTCCCAAAGGCTTGGTGAGGATGTCTGCATAGTTATCTTGGGATCTGATGTGGTTGACAGAGATGACCTTTCCTGCTTGGTTCTCGCGCACAAAGTGGTATGCCAAGGCAATTGATTTCTTATTCAAGGAGCTTGCAGGATTAGTTGAATTCAGCACCACACTCTTGTTGTCCACATAAATATCTGCTGGCTTGGTGATGGAAACTCCCATGGATCTCAAGTGATATCTCAATCTGATTGCCAAAGCCACAGCATCCTTCAAGGCTGTAAATTCAGCGCCGAAGGTACTGGTGTGAACTGAGGTCTGGCGTTTGGATTTCCAGTACACCGGTGTGGATCCAACAAATGCAATCAGTCCTGTAATGCTTCTGCCTGTCACCAAATGTTAAATTGTAACCGTAACACGGTTCATGACTGGATTCAATCCAGTCACACGTCACATATTTCCCATGCGCATTTTGTGCACGGAGATAGTTTTCTACTGGGTTCCAGTACTGCTTGTACAGACAGAACAAAATACAGTACTATTTGTACACGAACAGCAAGCAGAACACCCGGTAGCAATAACAAGACAGCAACGTCGAATCCCCGACAGGCTTGCTGTCCTCACATCTTTAGTTTAACTCTGATTTGAATACCTTGATACTTACATCCTGCTCCTTGAGCAGCTCCCTGTAGAACTACAAGCCTAAGATCTAACTGACTGAGCCCACAGGTAGTTAGAATAGATCTGGTTGATCCACCATCGATCGGCCGTAGTGGTAAATCCGAGACTATCGATAGAACAGACCGGCACCTCAACCGGTTTGCTTGCTCTTGCTGTATCTCCAAGCTTGCCTTAGGACCTATCAGCTTAAACCCAGTTTCAGCTACATTTTAATAGATTAACAGTCGCAAGCTTATTGTAAGCTTGCAAAGCTGGAGATCTACAAACGCCGCAGAACAACAAGAAACAACGACAACGACGACGACGAGAAGACCGAATCGACGCTGTTACAGTTTTAATTCTACACTGGAACACCAAGCTCCCTGTTGCAAGGCCGTTCCAGGTATTATTGTCCTCCTTGTTATTGTGGATATAATGGTACAAACGGCGTCTCCAAACTCCAAGAATTGACAGAGAAAGAAATTTTCAAAATTCTACTCCTGCTGTACTCATTTCCGTCGTCACCGACACAACCTATCCCTATTATTGCTGCTACGGCGCTCTGCTCCTACGGCGTTTTGCTGCTACGGCGTTTAGCAACAACCACAAAACAACAAACACCACACCCACACGAACGCTGTTTTCGAACAACACGCACGTCACCGTTATTTTCGAGGAACGACAACAACGGCGTTTTCGAACAACAACAACGGCGTTTTTCGAACAACAACAACGTCTCCTCGAACCACAGCGCTCAGCAATATATAACCTCCCACTGATAGATCTGTATTCTACGAATACAGCTGTATCTTCCTTGTATCCACCAGGCAAATATATCCTGTTCCTTTGCCGGATACACTCCTCTCGGATTTATCCACACCACACGAACGTTGTTTTCGAACGACAACAACGGCGTTTTTCGAACAACAACAACGTCCCTTCATAAATTCAACCCTCAGCAACTGCTGTTTTAACCGTGTTTTTCGAACAACAACCGCGCTTCCGAACGACAACGGCGCTTTCGAACAACAACGGTTATCTTTCGAACGACAACGGTGTTTTTCGAACGACAACGGCGCTTCGAACAACAACGGCGACGGCGTTTTCGAACGACACAAGACAGCGCTCAGCAATATTTAACCTTCACTGCAACCCGGAATACAGCTGCAATAACATCTGCATTCCCCTGATATATCAACTCCCTGTTCCTGGGTCTTGCCCTATTCCTGGATTTTAACCCATATCTCATCGAATTTCGAAATTCTATACCTACGGTATCTTCCAATCTATTCAAACTGCAGCCCGCACCAGATTCAATCCCAGCACGATGTCCGACGACCATGGTGATTTCTTTCCCTCATTCGACCCTCTTGTCACCCACATCCTCCGGCAATTCCTGCGACGCGAGACAGAGAACGGTGATATCATCTGTGATGCCCTTCGGTTTGCTAACCGTACTACCTGGTCTGCCTTTCGATTTCTCTCCTACGACATCATCTCACGCCTCGAATATGAACATCGTGGACGCCGTGTCCCCCTTACCCTTTGTCATGTCTACCGCCTCAATACCTTTGCTGCGTACATGATCCACCTTAATGACACCATCGGTCCACGGGCTTCCTGGGATATCACCAATTATGATGCCACCGCCTTTCGTCAATTCCGACAGACATACCGATCACCACTACCACCACCACTGACTTCCAACAATCATGCCAGCACCCACATCTATGTCAATATCACATCCACCGCCGACGACAGTGCTTTCTTCCCGTCGTTTGATCCCCATGTTGCATATATCCTTCGCAACTTCCTTAACCTCCACACCGAGGATGGGGATATCATCTGTGGTGCACTCCGCTATCATGGCTACAACACCTGGGGTGAATTTCGGTTCTTATCCCACGATCTCATCTCCTACCTCCAATACGAAGACCAAGGCCGCTTTGTCCCCATTTCCGCCGGTCATGCCCTCCACCTTCATACCATTGTTGCATACATGACACACCTTAAAACCACTGTCGGCCCACGGGCATTCCTAGACATCAACAACTATAATCTCGACGACTTCCTTGATTTTCGCGATGCATATCGCCCATCACTCCCGTCTACATTCCCTGCTCCACTGATTGTCCCTGCTCAACACTACGTACATGTTCCGGCACCTGCTCCGGCACCTGCTCTGCTGGCTGCCCCTGCATCCCCCTTGGCACCTGCACAGGTCAAGGCATCAGCACCAGTCCCTAAACCTGCTCCTGCTACTACACCAATCCTGACCCGTCCTCCAGTTCGAGTGACGGGTTCTCCAGTTCGAACAACGGTTCCTGCACCTGCTCCTGCTCTTCAACCCGTCCTGGCCCGTCTTCCCGTTCGAGCACAGGTCCCTCCCCCTGCTTCTGCAACTCCACCAATCCTGTCCCGTACTCCAGTTCGTAAACCTCCTCCTGCCACCGCAACTGCAACTGCACCGACACGTCCTCCTGCCCCTGCAGCTGCATCGCCACGTCCTCCGGCCCGGGCACGTCCTTCGGCACGTGCGCCTGCTTACGCAACTGCATCGACACCAGGCCTGGTAGCTCTTGTCACTGCACCTGACCCAGCACCTGCTTCTGCAACTGCCCCGTCACCTGCGCCTGATCCTACACCTGCTTCCGTCACTACACCAACACCTGCACCGGCAGCTCTTGCAACTGCCACCACCACACTGTTGCTGCGTCCTGTTCCCATCCAGGCACCTGCATCACTCCTCCCTGCTCCCATCCAGGCTCTCGAGTCCTCCGATACCCTTCCTGCCTCTGCACTCCTGTCTGATTTGTATTCCCTGCTCCTTTTTGGTTTGGCTGCTGGGATGCCCTCTGCGTGGCATACCATTCCTGCTAAGATGCCCTCTGCATTGTATACCATCACTCTCCGACACCGTGATGCCATTATCCAGTGGTTGTACCACCTTTTTGATACTCCTTGCTGCATTTTATCTCCGTTCTTTCCCCTTCAGTTATCTGGGGCGACCTCATGAGATAACTTTGGCGAAGCACTGCTGGATACACTACAACCATTGCTTGTTCACACGGGGCGTACATCGATCTCCCTCTTCTCCCCCATTCCGTTATCTGGGACGCTTCACGACTGTCCATCGATTCCCTGACAAAACATGTGTCCACAGCAACTGCATCGATTGAACATCTCCATCCAAACAATTCCGGATCAAACCGATCGAAGATCAGTACAATCCATTGATACACTCCGTTTGATTGATACAATACATCCATACGACCGAAGCTCAATACGATCAATCGTTCCGAAGATCAATACGATCGATTGCTATCCGATAGAAGACCAATAGGATTGCTTGCTACTATAATCAATTGCTACAATCCGATCGACCACCACGATCGATCAATACGATCCTCCCGCAATTGCTACGATAGCTCAACACGATCGAAGCCCAATACGTTCGATTAACCCAATACGATCGACGCTCACTACGATCGAAGTTCCATACGATCGAAGCTCAATACGATCGACGCTCAATACGATCAATCGCTCCGATAGCTCAATACGATCGATTGCTACGATAGCTCAATGTGATCGATAACTACGATAGCCCAATACGATCGAAGATCAATCCAATCGACGCTCAATCCGCTTGCTTTCATACACCTTCAATTGCTTCTATCCTTCCCCATTCAGTTATCTGGGGCGATTCGAGAAGATAACCTCGCTGAAGAACAGCAGCACATTCATTATATGATCAATACAACCGAAGCTTGCTCAGATTGATTGCTATCCAATCGAAGATTGATACGATCGATTGCTACAATACGATCGATTGCTATTCGATACAAGACCAATACGATCGATTGCTACGATCGATTGCTACGATCGATTGCTACGATCGATTGCTACGATCGATTGCTGGATAGCTTGCTACGATCGATTGCTACGATCGATTGCCACAATTGATTGCTACGATCGACTGCTACGATCGATTGATACGATCGATTGATACGATCGATCGCTACAATACGATCCATTGCTACAATACGATCGATTGATACGACAGCTCCATACAATCGCCGATCAATACGATCCATCAATGAGACCGATTGTTCCGATAACTCATAGCTCAATACGATCGATTGCAATCCGATCAAAGAACAATACGATCGATTGTTACAATACGATCGATTTCTACAATACGATCCATTGCAATACGACCGACGATCAATGCGATCGCTTGCTACAATCACTTGCTACAGTGAATTGATACAATCAATTGATACAATACGATTGACCAATACGATCGATCAATACGATCGATCAATACGACAGCTCGATACGATCGATTACAATCCAATACAAGAGCAACACGACCGATTGCTACGATCGCTTACTACAATACGATCGATTGCAGTCCGATACAAGATCATTACGATCGATTGCTACGATCGATTGCTACGATCGCTTGCTACGATCGCTTGCTACGCTCGATTGCCACGATCGATTGCTACGATCGATTGCTACGATCGCTTGCTACGCTCGATTGCCACGATCGATTGCTACGATCGATTGCTACGATCGATTGCTACAATATGATCCATTGCTCTGATCTGAATCAACAAACATCAAAAGACCAGACTCCTCTGATTGTGTGTCACAGTCACCATGTCCATGAATCCACAGCACGCTCATTTTGCTCCTGCAATCATGGATGGGGCGTATTAAATTGTAACCATGACACCTTTCATACCTGGACCCAATCCAGTCCACTACATGGGGCGCTATTTCAAGCCCTGTGCATTACTCATCCATATGGGGCGCAATCTCTGCGCTATTGCCCATCCTTCCATTCAACATGGGGCGCACTCTCAGCGCTATTGCCCAATCTTCCATTCAACATGGGGCGCACTCTCTGCGCTATTGCCCAGTCTTTCATTCAACATGGGGCGCATTCTCCACGCTATTGCCCATCCTTCGTTCATGGGGCGCAGAGCTTTGCGCTATGTGTGTTACGGTTCTCATGTCCATGAATACAGAGCAAGTTCCTCTTGCTCCTGCAATCATAGATGGGGCGTGTTAAATTGTAACCGTAACACGGTTCATGACTGGATTCAATCCAGTCACACGTCACATATTTCCCATGCGCATTTTGTGCACGGAGATAGTTTTCTACTGGGTTCCAGTACTGCTTGTACAGACAGAACAAAATACAGTACTATTTGTACACGAACAGCAAGCAGAACACCCGGTAGCAATAACAAGACAGCAACGTCGAATCCCCGACAGGCTTGCTGTCCTCACATCTTTAGTTTAACTCTGATTTGAATACCTTGATACTTACATCCTGCTCCTTGAGCAGCTCCCTGTAGAACTACAAGCCTAAGATCTAACTGACTGAGCCCACAGGTAGTTAGAATAGATCTGGTTGATCCACCATCGATCGGCCGTAGTGGTAAATCCGAGACTATCGATAGAACAGACCGGCACCTCAACCGGTTTGCTTGCTCTTGCTGTATCTCCAAGCTTGCCTTAGGACCTATCAGCTTAAACCCAGTTTCAGCTACATTTTAATACCAAATCATGAGCATGATCACTGTCACAAAAGATTGTAATCTGCAATTCTTTTACCTTTGGAATTGGGAACATGGGATCCAACTCCTCCTTATAATACTTGTATTGGTGAGTAAAATCCTCCATCCGTGTTGGTTCTTCATTGACTGTAGTTCTTGGGGGTCTTGGATCCACGACTAGGCCTTTGTTTTTATACTTCTTGAGATATCCAAGTATATATCTTGCCATTTCAAGGTGATTCTTTCTGGGGCTCGCTGAAAATCTGGATAAGGAAGATACTGCATATGTGATATCAATTCTCCCGGTCAACACCACCCATTGGCACAAACCTATGATATGTTGAAATTCCTTGTGCTCTGTTACATCCAGGAATTCGGATGTATCCAGTTCTGGTCTGCAATCTGGATGCATGGGGACATGGTTTGGGTGGAGGGTGAGTCCATGCTTGATTTCATACTTCCTTAGAACTTCTGTGATGTAAGATCCCGAATTAAGAAGAATCCTGCCATCCTTGATTTGTCTCACACTTGTTCCCAGATAGTACTGTGGCTTTTCTTCAATATTTCTGAGGGCAAATTCTTGTTCAATGAGTGCAATCCAGTTCTCAGGTTTCTTTGCAACAACAATCAAATCATCCACATGAGTTGCAATGTAACAATACCCCTCCCCTTCGGGCTCTGGGCGCATCCATAAATCAGGGTCTGCGCGCGATGGTCTGAACCCTAAACCTGCAAGTGTATTGGCAAAGAAATCCATGTACGCTCTGCTGCTTCCAGCAAGACCATACAAAGCGCGTTGTATTTCAACTTTGCAACCCTTGTTTTTGCCAAAAACATCATCTGCCCAACACCATACCTTCTCTTGGTTAGGGGCTGTAGGAAATGCATTCCCCACATCGGCTGTCATTAAATCAAGCTTCTGATGCTGCGCAATTAGGAATAGCAGGAATACAGAGAGACTGTCCACTTGGCTGGAATAAGTATTGACATGACTGGAATCAACCAAATGGCCTCCTGCAACCAATCTGGATTTGTATCTTCGGTCTTCGCTCTTTACATCCCAGATCATTTTCAGCTTGACCTCTTGCCATCCTTCAGACTCTGGGAATTCTGTTGCCGGATCATGGAATTTGAAACACTCCAATCTCTCCAAATTTTCCATTTCCTTGTCAATGCTCTCTTGCCATTTCTTATTTCCAGCTTCTAAATCAAACTGCACACACTGCTGATAGGTGTTTGGAATCTTGATGCCAAATTTCTCTCGTTGCTTCTTTGCTGCAAGCCGTTGATTTCTGGATAACAATCTTTTCTTTTTCTTACTTGGATTCTGCATGGCGCGTCGAAGTTTCTTTGGGAGTTTGACACGTGCTCGTCTTTCTTGTGGTCTTGGCTGGACTCGTCTCATTCGTCGGATAATGTTGCTGTTTTCCTTCAAAATTGAGTCAGCCCATGTACCCAATGGTCCACTTGAACGCCTGCTGCTGTTTTCCACGATGTACATCTTGATGTATTTGGCACAAGCAACTGGTTGATCTTTTTGCAGGACTGTGAGTGGGATGTCCATTACCACAGTTCCAACATCAGTGACAAACTGAGCCTTGAAAATCAACATTCCTTCTTGCCAATGGTGATTTAGTATCTTCCTAAATTCACTAGTCAAGTTTTGGTCTGTGCTCTCAAGAATATCCAGGTGAGACTCTGCATTGTTGGTGCAGTCAAGATCTTTTGGTAGGGCTTCTTCTTCATCTTGTTCAGCGCTTGCTTCCTCTTCTTCTTCGGCTCCAGTATCTAACTCATCTGGATCTTCCGCATCAGTTGTACCTCCTGCATCCATGTCATCATCCTTGGTTTCAAAATTCTGTTTCAAGAAGGTTTCCAAATTGCTCGTAGAGTGTTCCATGCCAGTTGAATCAGCTGCAAATTCTTCCCCTGAAACCAAGATGGGGACCTCATCAGTGCTTTCTATGATAGTCCTTTCCTTTTCAGCAACAGTCAGTTCAAATCTGGCAGCGTTGGGGTCATCATTGAGGACTTCTTTTTCAGTTCCAATATTCTCCCTCCTGGTTCTGACAACGGAGCGCATGAGGATCTGGCGCTTGGTCTTCTTAGTATCTGGTTCTGTCAAAATATAATAGGTCATGGCATCCCCACAGGAATCTGCAAAAGCAAGGAATCTCCCCTTCAACATGCTATCTTTTGGCGTCTTGTTCTGGGGTTGATAATACCAAATAGGCTCATAAAAATGGAAGCGCAGGTGTGAGATATCAGGGGTCCATCCATGTGAGACTTCGGATGGGGTTTTCCAATTCAAAGATGCACGAGAACAAACATTATTCACTTGGCAAACCCATTTTGCACACCAATGAGCCAAGGATTTAATAACTGGAAATTATGAGCTCTTATCATTCTATCGATCTAAACATGTGTTCTCTCTCTTTTACATGGTCGCTCGTGATAAGTGTGTTTGTTGCTCCATTCTTTATCTTCTTCAGTTAATACTTCAACCGTGTTCTTTGGTTGTGTTCTTTGGATACTTCAATATCTTGCGCACCTCTGAGCGCGCTCTGTTTCTACGCGCGATACTGTTGCGCTCACTGTCTGTTTCTACGCGCGTTACTGTTGCGCTCACTGTCTGTTTCTACGCGCGTTACTGTTGCGCTCACTGTCTGTTTCTACGCGCGGTACTGTTGCGCTCACTTTCTGTTTCTTATTACTTAACAACCTTGTTCTGTGTTGTTCCCTCCTTAATGTGTGCTGTAAGGATTCTAGAAATGGGGAACATAGAATGGCTGAGGCACATATTACTGTTTCATGATTAAAATGTTTTTCTTATATAATTCTTTTTGCACTTATCTTATTTGGTCATGAATTCATTGACGAAACTGTGGAAGGCTGTTTGTCCCAAAGGCTTGGTGAGGATGTCTGCATAGTTATCTTGGGATCTGATGTGGTTGACAGAGATGACCTTTCCTGCTTGGTTCTCGCGCACAAAGTGGTATGCCAAGGCAATTGATTTCTTATTCAAGGAGCTTGCAGGATTAGTTGAATTCAGCACCACACTCTTGTTGTCCACATAAATATCTGCTGGCTTGGTGATGGAAACTCCCATGGATCTCAAGTGATATCTCAATCTGATTGCCAAAGCCACAGCATCCTTCAAGGCTGTAAATTCAGCGCCGAAGGTACTGGTGTGAACTGAGGTCTGGCGTTTGGATTTCCAGTACACCGGTGTGGATCCAACAAATGCAATCAGTCCTGTAATGCTTCTGCCTGTCACCAAATCATGAGCATGATCACTGTCACAAAAGATTGTAATCTGCAATTCTTTTACCTTTGGAATTGGGAACATGGGATCCAACTCCTCCTTATAATACTTGTATTGGTGAGTAAAATCCTCCATCCGTGTTGGTTCTTCATTGACTGTAGTTCTTGGGGGTCTTGGATCCACGACTAGGCCTTTGTTTTTATACTTCTTGAGATATCCAAGTATATATCTTGCCATTTCAAGGTGATTCTTTCTGGGGCTCGCTGAAAATCTGGATAAGGAAGATACTGCATATGTGATATCAATTCTCCCGGTCAACACCACCCATTGGCACAAACCTATGATATGTTGAAATTCCTTGTGCTCTGTTACATCCAGGAATTCGGATGTATCCAGTTCTGGTCTGCAATCTGGATGCATGGGGACATGGTTTGGGTGGAGGGTGAGTCCATGCTTGATTTCATACTTCCTTAGAACTTCTGTGATGTAAGATCCCGAATTAAGAAGAATCCTGCCATCCTTGATTTGTCTCACACTTGTTCCCAGATAGTACTGTGGCTTTTCTTCAATATTTCTGAGGGCAAATTCTTGTTCAATGAGTGCAATCCAGTTCTCAGGTTTCTTTGCAACAACAATCAAATCATCCACATGAGTTGCAATGTAACAATACCCCTCCCCTTCGGGCTCTGGGCGCATCCATAAATCAGGGTCTGCGCGCGATGGTCTGAACCCTAAACCTGCAAGTGTATCGGCAAAGAAATCCATGTACGCTCTGCTGCTTCCAGCAAGACCATACAAAGCGCGTTGTATTTCAACTTTGCAACCCTTGTTTTTGCCAAAAACATCATCTGCCCAACACCATACCTTCTCTTGGTTAGGGGCTGTAGGAAATGCATTCCCCACATCGGCTGTCATTAAATCAAGCTTCTGATGCTGCGCAATTAGGAATAGCAGGAATACAGAGAGACTGTCCACTTGGCTGGAATAAGTATTGACATGACTGGAATCAACCAAATGGCCTCCTGCAACCAATCTGGATTTGTATCTTCGGTCTTCGCTCTTTACATCCCAGATCATTTTCAGCTTGACCTCTTGCCATCCTTCAGACTCTGGGAATTCTGTTGCCGGATCATGGAATTTGAAACACTCCAATCTCTCCAAATTTTCCATTTCCTTGTCAATGCTCTCTTGCCATTTCTTATTTCCAGCTTCTAAATCAAACTGCACACACTGCTGATAGGTGTTTGGAATCTTGATGCCAAATTTCTCTCGTTGCTTCTTTGCTGCAAGCCGTTGATTTCTGGATAACAATCTTTTCTTTTTCTTACTTGGATTCTGCATGGCGCGTCGAAGTTTCTTTGGGAGTTTGACACGTGCTCGTCTTTCTTGTGGTCTTGGCTGGACTCGTCTCATTCGTCGGATAATGTTGCTGTTTTCCTTCAAAATTGAGTCAGCCCATGTACCCAATGGTCCACTTGAACGCCTGCTGCTGTTTTCCACGATGTACATCTTGATGTATTTGGCACAAGCAACTGGTTGATCTTTTTGCAGGACTGTGAGTGGGATGTCCATTACCACAGTTCCAACATCAGTGACAAACTGAGCCTTGAAAATCAACATTCCTTCTTGCCAATGGTGATTTAGTATCTTCCTAAATTCACTAGTCAAGTTTTGGTCTGTGCTCTCAAGAATATCCAGGTGAGACTCTGCATTGTTGGTGCAGTCAAGATCTTTTGGTAGGGCTTCTTCTTCATCTTGTTCAGCGCTTGCTTCCTCTTCTTCTTCGGCTCCAGTATCTAACTCATCTGGATCTTCCGCATCAGTTGTACCTCCTGCATCCATGTCATCATCCTTGGTTTCAAAATTCTGTTTCAAGAAGGTTTCCAAATTGCTCGTAGAGTGTTCCATGCCAGTTGAATCAGCTGCAAATTCTTCCCCTGAAACCAAGATGGGGACCTCATCAGTGCTTTCTATGATAGTCCTTTCCTTTTCAGCAACAGTCAGTTCAAATCTGGCAGCGTTGGGGTCATCATTGAGGACTTCTTTTTCAGTTCCAATATTCTCCCTCCTGGTTCTGACAACGGAGCGCATGAGGATCTGGCGCTTGGTCTTCTTAGTATCTGGTTCTGTCAAAATATAATAGGTCATGGCATCCCCACAGGAATCTGCAAAAGCAAGGAATCTCCCCTTCAACATGCTTTCTTTTGGCGTCTTGTTCTGAGGTTGATAGTACCAAATAGGCTCATAGAAATGGAAGCGCAAGTGTGAGATATCAGGGGTCCATCCATGTGAGACTTCGGATGGGGTTTTCCAATTCAAGGATGCACGAGAACAAACATTATTCACTTGGCAAACCCATTTTGCACACCAATGAGCCAAGGATTTAGGAGCTTTGAACATTGCCAAACAGTTGGAAATCATCTTGCTAAGTCTCCCCCATTCTGGTTCAGCTGGATTTTGGTGTTTGTAGTGTGGTTGGCTTGTCCTGGATCTTGTGCTCACTCTAGCCTCTCTCAGCACTTCACTCCATTTGACCCCGGTCTCTGCTTGGGCGTTGTCACTGATAATTGTATCTGGTGCACCATGCTCTCTGAGATAATCCTTCAAAGCAGTAGTACATTGGGACACTTGTTTTAGTGGATGGAAAGACCACTTCTTGGACTTGACTCCAGAGAAAAACTGACCTCCATTGTGTCCTTGGCTGGTCTTTTCAGAGAAAAAGGTATAGTCTGTGGCAACTGCTTCATTCTGTCTGGGATAATGGAATGCTCTGAAACGCTTCCTGTAATGCTGCCTGGGGATGTCTCTGTTCTCTTCTTCAATTTCTGTGTAGAATTGGGTTGTATTTTCTAACGTTTTCTTCACCACTCTTTCAGGGAGCATTGCCATTCTCTTCCTTAATTCCAGCATGGGGAGTTGGGCGAAACTGAACTTTTGAAAATTCCTTTTGCGTCGGAGCATAGGATATTCCCTGAGATCTGGTGGTGCTGGGGAATTCAACTCGAACAGCTCCAGAGATTCCATGTCACCCTCCGTTGGTTTGGATAACTTGAAAAACACTTTCTCTTCATCATGCCAAAAGGGTAGAAACGTAGTGCCAATTTTGATGCCACAGTCTGGGTATTGAGGTTGAACGCCAACTCTCACACCATGATCTCCCATGTCCATGGACGTTAACAGAGACTCTCCTTCAGTGCTGTCCCGGTCTTCTGTGATAAAGGTTGCATAGTGGACCAATAAAAGAACTGGGTCTTCTCTCCCGGGGACTGTTGCTTTGGTCACTGCACTCACCACTGGGTGTCCGTCCATAACATCACTGGACATAAATGGTTTCACTGCAGAGGTCAATCCTGTCTCTCCTCCAACCCGAATCCATGCCTTCTCAGTCACCGTAGGTCTATTCCCACCTCCACTGTCCATAAGGGCAATATTCTCTCCTTTGGAGATTTTCATGGGGAACCTTCTGGTTGTCTTCACCTTCAGTCTCTGGCTGCGTCGGGGCGTTGATATACTGGTTGAAACCTGCTGCTGCTGCGCTTTCGGCTGCTCTCGCTGCTTCTCTTGCTGCTGAAGCGTCTGCATCTCCTCTTGTTCCTTCCCCTTTTCAAGCATATGAAAGCGTACTGCTTTGAGAGGAACGCTGCCTACAGGGAACAATTCCGATTCGTCGATTGAGCCGACACTAAGGGCGTCAGCGTCATCAGGAGGTTCAGGTAAGGGTGCCGGTGCAGCGGCAGGGCTTGCTGGAGGAGCAGGTGGCCCCGGCGGTGGAGGAAGCTTGGGATCTGGCTCGTGGGGCTCGTCTGCAACAGAGACGGTGGCATCTAACATCACACGACGGACACGGCGAGGACGACCACCACTTCGGCCATACATGCGTCTGGGAACGTCGGTGTTGCCCATCCCATCATCCTTAGGCTCTCCAATCTTGATACCATTGACAGGGCTGGGGAAGTCATCTGGTGGATACTTGTGACGTACAGCGTTGTTATATTTGAGAACATAGGTACGTTCAGAATCTTGTAAATTTCTCCACGTCTCTGGGGGGATCCTGAGAATACCAAGCATGTTAGGGTGGAGTGTAGTGCCACCCAAAGAGAGGGTTCCTTGGGCCATTTGTCCATCGACGCGCCGGCGCTTTCCCTCATACTGGAGTTGAAATGCCAATTCTTGACGGCATTTGGCTTCAGCACGACGAGCAATCCCTTTCCGAATATTCGCTTGTTCTTGCTTACGGAGTTTCAGGACAAGTTCTTTCAGGGTCAGAGTGGACTGGTGTTCCACCATGCTGTTGGTTGTGTAGTCCAGAGAGGAGTCGTGAATATTCTGGATGAAGAGGCTCTTGGCTTCACATTCTCGAATGCCGAAATTTGGGATACGGTGCAGCTCGTAGTAGATCAACTCAAAACGGTTGATATAATCTGCAATGTCACCGCCTTCATACAATTTGACGTTCGAAAGCTTCAGACGGAGTGTCTCAGCATGGGATTCTTGCTGGGATTTGGAGTCGTACCAATTAAGGAGTTCGTTCCATGCACCATGTCCATCCGTCTCATCTCGGTATTGATTAACCTGCGAATATGCCCGCCCGTTGCATGTGGCCGCTGCGATGGTAGAGTATAAGACGTGGTTCCGGTTTGGATCCTTGTCAGCTTCCTCTCTGCTGTTCATAACCTTTTTGAAGCCAGTACCGTATAACACACTCTCCGCTTCAGCTTTCCATTTGACCCAGTTCGATTGGCATCCGTCGAATGTCTTCACATCTCCTACACGGAGCGTCTGAAACCCTTCGCGTTCTTCTTTCTTTTCAAGTTCCTTCTCTAGTTTCGTGATCTTGTCTCGTAGGGTCTCTTCAGTACTCGTGGGTTGGGGTTTAATGGTAGGTGTGAACAACCATTTGATTGCTCCTGTAATCGCTTGGGTGAAAGAGAAAGGTTGGTATGTTTCGTTGGTGTTGACGGATAGGTCGGCGGCGAAGGACATGTTGGAATATATATATTTTTTTTTTTTTTTTTTTTTTTTTTTTTTTGAAGATATGTCGGTAAGTAGTTAGGGTATGATCGTGTTCCAGTTAAAAATAAAAAGAATTTTCAATCGTGCGTGTTTGAATAATTCGTGTGGTAGAGTGATTTTATTGCGATCTGCGACTGTTAATCAACAAGTTGTATAACTGGAAATTATGAGCTCTTATCATTCTATCGATCTAAACATGTGTTCTCTCTCTTTTACATGGTCGCTCGTGATAAGTGTGTTTGTTGCTCCATTCTTTATCTTCTTCAGTTAATACTTCAACCGTGTTCTTTGGTTGTGTTCTTTGGATACTTCAATATCTTGCGCACCTCTGAGCGCGCTCTGTTTCTACGCGCGGTACTGTTGCGCTCACTTTCTGTTTCTTATTACTTAACAACCTTGTTCTGTGTTGTTACATCTCTCCAATAGAGAGGGGCTACAGATGCAAAAAGACGACATGTTTGCTGAGTGAAATATTCACAGAAAGCGATGAAGCATTTGCATTGATGATGATTCATAATGAGTATGATGTTTGGGTGAATCATGTTGAGCAAAAAAGGAACGGTGGTGGCAGGATTGTGAGAAGGGGGAAGAAAAAGAAATTTTGTGACCAATACAGTGGAGAGGAACAATCATGGTCGAAGGAAGGTCTAGCACTGTTCAATAACTTGTGCAGGGAGATTGATGTGCTGAGGAAAGATCCGAGAACGGGTAGAGAGTGTGAGGAAAGATTGAGAGAGAGGCTCCGTCGCGAGAGTGAAAACGATGACAACAACAACAGTCCGTACGATGAGGACTGGGTGCAGGAGGAAGAAGTTACTGAATACATTAGTCCGGAGCTACAAGCTTTGCTAGATGTAAATGAAGATGAGGAGGACTTTACTGGCAGTAACGATATCGTGTTGGCCAGTCTTTAAAAATTGTTCGAGATCGAACCAAAATTTGTGTGTGAGTGTGTGAGAAAACTGAACAGAGAATAAACAATTATTAGAGTAGTATCAATATTTATCAAAAGAAAGACTTATATTTTGCATCATAGTGTTTCAAAAATTTTTTCATGGGGGTCGCGATTCCTGTAATTCGGGTAATAATTGTGATTTTCCTGATGAATTTCTTGAGGGGTGTGATGGGAAATACTTGTGTCGGGATGAGAAATCAATTTTTGAGAGTGAATTTCTGCAACAGTCTCATAATATATAATGTTGGTAGGGTCGGTAATAATGAGTCAGATTGAAAAAAAATTGGGGGAAGGGGGGGATTATTTTGAGAAAACAAATATTTTTTTTTTTAAATGTTGATTAATTTGATTAAGTGACTGAAGAAAAAAAATTGAGTCTTAAAAAAAATCGGGTCGAGTATGAATTTTATTTTTTTTTTTTCGTAATTTTCGTAATTGAGGTAGTTACTGGGTCGCGATTGGGGTTGCGAATCGCGAGAGAGCTAGGAATCGAGCTACGTCAAAATGAGCCAGGAATAAATCGCGACCCCCCTAAATAAATTCTTGGGAGGGGTCGCGAACCAGTTTTCGGACGAACAAGACGCTGTTAAAACTGAACTCCTTCGCCAAGTGAAACTTGGAATTCTTGAAAGATGTTATGCAACTGAATGGGGTATGCCAACTTTTGTTGTCCCCAAGCCGGATGGCTCCTGCAGAATCATTTCTGATTTTCGTGAACTTAACAAAGTCACCAAGAAACTCCACTATCCTTTGCCCAAGATCCAAGATATCTTCCATCGCCGCCGTGGGTTCAAATATGTCACCCTTATTGATGTCAGCATGCAATTCCATACCTTCAAATTGGATGAGCCTTCCACTTGGCTCTGTGTGCTTGTCACTCCTTTTGGCAAATTCAGATTGCTCCGACTCCCAATGGGCTTCCTCAACTCTCCAAGCTGGGCGCAAGGCTGTATGGAATCCCTTTTTATCAACCTCAACAGTGTTGAAGTCTATATTGATGACATTGGTATCTTCTCCGATACCTTTCAATCCCACTGCAAAACTGTCTCCACTGTTTTGTCCATCCTGCAAGCCAACAACTTCTCTGTTAAGCCTGCCAAATGCCACTGGTTCCAACAACGCGCTCCTTGGCTTGGACATATCATCACCACCACTGGCATTCTTCCAAATCCCAACAAGATTGCTCCCATTTTGAAACTGGCTTTTCCAAAAAGCACCACTGATCTGCGTTCCTTCATTGGCATGATTAATTTCTATCGGGCTCATTGGCGCAAGCGCGCTGAGATTTTGGCTCCTCTCACTGCCCTCTCTGGAAAGGCCCGTGGACCGGTCAAGCCAACTCCTGAATTGCTTGCTGCCTTCAAAGCTGCCAAAACCATGATTGCTGAGGAAATTCTCCTCACATATCCTGATCCTAATCTCCCTTATGATGTCTACACTGATGCCTCCGATTATCAACTTGGTGCTGTGATTATTCAAAATGGTAAAATTGTTGCATGTTTCTCCCGGAAACTCACTTCCACTCAGCTCAAATATCCAACCATTGACAAAGAAATGCTTTGTATTGTGGAAGTCTTCAAAGAATATCGGACTATTCTTTGGGGTGCAATTATTTTTGTTTACACTGACCATGAAAACCTCACTCGTCAAAATCTAAATTCCAACAGAATTATGACCTGGCGCATGCTCCTTGAAGACTTCAGTCCTGTTTTCAAGTTCATCCAAGGCAAAGATAACATCCTGGCTGATGCCCTCTCGCGCCTTCCCTTGGAGGAGGAGCAGGGTTTGCCTTCTGTTTCTCCTTCCCAAGATTCCAAAGATTCCAAAGATCCAAACATTCAGCCAATCTCCAAGGTTGACACTTCCGATCTTTCCATTGCTGATCTTTTTATCAATTACCCTGCAGATCTTCCTGCATATCCTCTGCGTTTTGATGCTCTCGCCAAGGCTCAAGCAGCAGATTCCTCCATCCAGAACACCAAGCATTATTCTACCAAAGATTTCGCTGGTACTGACCTCAAGGTTTATTCTAAAAACAACCAAACCAAAATTGTCCTTCCAAAAGCGCTTGTCCAAGACACCATCAACTGGTATCATCATGTCCTTGGTCATGCAGGCGCTGAACGTTTGACTAGAACCATCTCCATGCTCATCTATTCTCCAGGCCTCAAGGATGCTGTTGCTGAATATTGCAAGACTTGTGATGCTTGTCAACGCCACAAAAATACCCACATTTCTTATGGGCATCTTGCAACTCGTGAAGAACTCTCCATCCCTTGGGAAACTATTGCAATTGACACCATTGGCCCTTGGAATGTCAATATCCCAAATATTGGTAATGTTGAATTTAATGGTTTCACCATTATGGATATGTGCACTAACCTCCTTGAAATCAAACGTGCTCCACAAATGAATCCCTCAGGTAAAATGTCCATCTATGCATTAAACGATGCATGGCTTTCTCGCTATCCAAAACCCAGCAGATGCATTTTTGATCAAGGTTCTGAATACCTCAATGTTGATTTTCAATCTCACCTTATTAACCTTGACATCAAGCCTGTTCCAACCACAGTCAAAAATCCTCAAGCCAATGCTGTTTTGGAACGTGTGCATGATACTATGAAATCCGCCATGCGCACTGAACTTCATACTAATCCTCCTCAGGATTTGCAACAAGCCATTGACCTCATTGACGATGTTTTTGCCTCTGCTCAATTTGCTGTCAGATGCACTGTGCATAAAACATTTGGTGTTTCACCTGGTGCTATTGCCTTCCATCGTGATATGTTCCTTCCAATTCCTATCATCACTGATATCAAACTCCTCAGATCCAAACGCCAAACTGTTATTGATCAGAATGCGCTCAGAGAAAACAAGCGTCGTAAACATCATGACTACAACATTGGTGATCAGATCATGATCTTCAACTACAAGACTGATGCGCTTGGTTCCAGAGCAATTGGCCCATTTACCATCACTCAAGTCCACACCAATGGTACTGTATCTTTCCTTCGCAATGAGCATATCATTGAACGGATTAATCTCAGACGTATCAAGCCTTATCATTCCCCATGAGATCTTTCCAAGAAGTTCAACAAGATCTATCTCGAGAAGAAAGATAATGTCGTATGTCCCAAAACTACAACACACAAGAAATATACAAGAAACAAACCATTTATATTTTAAGAAACAAAACAATGTTTCTATCTACTTCAAGGTTCTCTATGACCTATGTCCCGACTCAGGTTCTCTATGACCTTTTAGGTTCTTTGAAGAACTGTTCTTTATGTTCTTTATGTTCTTCAAGACCATTCCGAGCTTCTCTACGTCTGTTTGTTTTAGTCTCAAAGATAAAACAACACGACGTTGTACGAGAAACATTCTATTTTATCTTTTATCTAATTTCATTCATAATTCTTTAATTCAAAAATTATCAACACAACTATTTCTATCTTCTATCTTCGGTCGTTTTCTTCTGGTTTCCAGAGATACGACATTTTCTGTTCATATCTACCGGTAAGATTTAAGGTTACTTGTACCGGTACGTTAATTACTGAATACAGTACTGTAACATAGGACTCGATATCATTATTACTGTATTTACCGTTCTGGTACCGTAATAACTTCGTACTTCTTTTTACAAGGTTTACCTTCCTTGTACCGTACTTCGTACCGTACGTTCTTTTTTAAAAAAAAAAAGATTTCGTAGCAAAAGCACGTAAACCTTACCGTACACGTACGGTACCAGTATCACTGTTTCAACACCATAAGCTATCTGAAGTACGAGGTGCATATCCCACAGATTCGAAAACAGAACTTCACAGGAATGCAAACCGTACCGTATGCAATCCGATTCAAAGCAAACTTTCCATGCATCCACGTGAAAAACGTACCGGTAGAATATATTGGTTCAGCAGCCCAGCAGTTGTGTTCAACCGTAATAGACGCAATCAGAGACTACCAATCAAGTAGTACATTCCCATGGCGAAAACAAGTGTTGGCGGAGAGCCAGAAGAAAAAGTTTGCCGAGCCTGTACGGAATCATTGCCAAAGGACAAATTCAGCAGCAAGCAATGGGTGGGATCCGTGCAGAAGCAAACGAGACGATGCAAAAATTGCGTCGCATCGGGCAAGGAAGCATTGCCAACCGCCGAACCAGAAGCGGCCGCCACGACAGCTGTGAATCTGGTCCGCAGAGATAAATCCAAGAAAAAGAAGAAAGATGTACCGACGTATGCAGGCAACCAAAAGGCGGGATTGTACAAACCCAGGAACAGTGAAGTAACCATCGGTCTAGCGTACGACATTTGCGCGTGGTGCGGAAAAGCAGAAGAAAAAAACAATTTGATGACATGTGAGTTGTGCAAAAATATCTTGTATTGCTCAAAGAGGTGTTTGAAGGCGGCCTGGCCCGAACACAAATTGGTTTGCGAACAAATGAAGAAGGACCGGAAAGACTCGAAGGAGGAACGAAAGGCGATGGAACGCGCGAAGAACCAGGGAGCCTTTTCGCTGACGGAGGCTTCCGGTACGGGACACGTTTTCTACAATTGCGAAGTGATACCTGGAGGCAAACTATGCATGGTGTCGTACAACGGTGAGTTGCGTGGTACTCAAGCGGGAGTTTACGAAGAACCGGGGCATCACTTTGCTTCGGATGCATCTCGAGATAGCATTCGCCGTCTGTTAGGACCACAGGGATTTCTCGGTCTGTGTAAACAAATGGCGAAAAATCGTGCCGAACAACGGGATTCTCTCAAAAGAACAGAATTTTTTCAAGACGTAAAAGAGCTAGACGAGGTCGATCAATTCCTTTTGTCTTGTGGACCGCTGGGTGATATCGAACACGCCAAGATGGTTCTTCCTGTTGTTCTTCACAAAATTAGTATGTCGGGTTTGAAACCCGATGGCACCATACCAAACATTGGTGACATAAAAGTCCGGGGATATGGTCTGAATGCGCTAGAGTGGTCCTCGCGAAGAGGGCATTACGACATTGCGAAATGGTTGGCAACGGATCCGCGGACAAGAGTAATGGTGAGCCGCCACGACAGCGCACCCGTGGCGTGGGCCTGCTACACCAACAAGATCAAGCTGGCAAAGATGCTGGTGCGGAACGGAGCGGACTCCCATGCAACCACGGTGAATGTCTTCGACCACAAACCTCCGACGCATCTCGCATCGGAAAACGGCCAGTTGCTTGCGCTCAAGTTTCTCGTCGAAGAATGCGGCCACGACATTCACGAACGCGATATTCAGGGTCAGGACATACGGGCCTCTCTGCGACGAAATAACAAGGCGTGGGCAAACAATGACGGCTGCGTTGCCTGCGATAACTACGCAAAATCCAAAGGTGTCGTGGGTGATGCCATACGGAGCGACAGACAACGGCGACGGAACGAGGCCTCTAGCAACGCAGCTCGTGAACAACATTCCTTAGACCACAAATTATCCGCGGCTCTCCATCAGCTGGAAGTTGCGGGCGGGCGAGAGACGGAAGATCCCGACGGCAACGACAATCCCGCGGACTATTTGAACGAACTGCTGGCTGTTGCAGATGTGCGTTACGAGCTAGGCCAATACGCCGAGGCGGCGGGCATCTATTACAGAGGATACTACGCAGCAATGCACAACGGGAAAGGCATGAACAACCCCGCGATCTATCCGATCGCACACAAAATGATCCAGTCGTGGATCAAAACCGGCGACGAAAGCCATCTCCGAATGGCGCACGGGATGGCCCAACAGAATTGCATGATGCCGAATCATCCACCATACGCCCTAGGAGATCTGGTAGACGTCGAGAAGGTGATGAAACAGAAAGGCCTACAAATCCAACGATTCTTTTGAAAAGCTTGGGTTGTCGGATCCGTGGCTACGGCAGGCTTCGAATACTGAGGGGATTCAGAAACACACCAATTCGTCCAGCGATCAAGAGCTTTGGTGCAAAAACAATGCAGTACGTGTAGCCAGCGCGACGCATTTGAAGTTAAAACACGATTTTATTTGTAGCTTTCTTCAGCATGAACGATTATCTCTTTTCCGCCATTCCAATCTCATCACAAAAAACTAGCCAAATGTACAGATAGTTACATACATCTTGCGTCGGGAAATTTAATTTGTCACCATATAGGGCTGAGAGAGTTGTTCGCTCGATGAAGTTTGTACAACGCGCTATTTGCTTTTTCTTACAATGCTGGGATAACTGCTACTAATACTGCTGGTCCTCGTTTATTGGTAGCACACAGCACTCCCAGCAATAGATGCAGTAAAAGTTTGGTTATTTTGCTTAATTCGTCAGTTGCATTTGCTGTAGGGCTCAGCATGCAAGAAGGACAAGCTAGAAGAAGAAGCGCTGGCACAATGATAGTAGAAGTACAAGTAATATTACTACTACTACTACTAGTAGTAGTACGATCCAGTGCTGCTGTATTTTCGCATCATGGCTCCTGCAAATATGTGCTTGTAATTTATCTACTATCAGACATTCACTGGAGCTATTACTAGTAGTACTAGTAGTAGTAGTGGTGTAAAAATATTGAACAACTTTCTTCTTGCTGTGGTGCATTGATGGTGCTTTGCCATGTTGCTTGTTCTTCTTTCCTAGTAGTAATGATACTACTACTACTAGTAGTAGTAATGATACTACTACTAAATCCCGTTGCTGAACACTACGATTGTAGAAGAGTAGTACAGTATTACTACTAAATACAGTACAAGTAATGCGAAATACTAGTACATTTAAGAATAGTACTACTTGTAGGATTGCGCGTGGTGGTGGTTGACATTCGTCTCGCGGATGCCTTGGTTCCTCCTGTGTGTTGCCACTACTAGTAGTACTAGTACTAGTACTAGTATTCTTGTTTGATGGTTATCATCGTTTCTTCTTCCTCACGATCCATCAAATGCAGTCAGTCCGACGACAACAATCCTTCACCCCCCATCAGTTCCACACAGCGTTCCAGCGTGTCACCGATCGGGGCTTCGATCTTCAAAAGCCCCTCCAACCCCTCGACCTCGGCCCGGGTTTCTCCCACATTGAGGATCGCGACGACCGGGTTGTTGTTACTACTACTACTACTACTACTACTAGTAGTAGTCGTCGACGCAGCAGCGGCCTTGACGTGGCGAAAGGCACTGTGCACGGCCAGCGAGCTGCCCACCACCAATATCCCGTCGCAGTTTTCGACCGCTTGCTCGCAGATTCGGACCCTGTGCTTCGGAACCGTATCGCCAAAAAACACAACGTCCGGTTTGAAGAAGGCCTTGTTGTCGTCCCCGCAGCACGGGCACGGAGGGAGGCGAATGGAGTCGTAGCTGGTTGTGGGACGCGATGAATGCGACGACGACGAAGATGACGACGAAGATGACGGCAGCTCGGCATCTCCGTCGGGTCGCAGCTGGATTCGTGGCCCGGCGGAGCGGTCCGATGAATCTTCTGCCTCCCGGTTTCGCGGTCGCAAGAAGTCTTGCTGTTCGTCCAGCCAATCCCGGTTCGTCTCCGCGAGTTGTTCCTGGTAGTCGTTCCGGGGCATTCGATGCCCGCAGTTCACGCACCGCACGACCTTGTTGGCCCCGTGCAGGGCGAGAACGTCCCTCGATCCGGCTCGATCGTGCAGCGAATCGACGTTCTGCGTCAGCACCGCCAGCCTTCGTTGCCCGGACGTAAAGAAAAAGTCGTCCCTTTCGAGATCGTCGTAAAAGTCGATCCGGTCTTCCATGTTCACGCCCAGGAGGCCCATTTTTTCCATGGCGGCTAGCGAGTAGTGGCCCTTGTTGGGCCGCGCTGTTTCGAAGGTTTTCCATCCCACCATGGATCGTCCCCAGTATCGCCTCCGCTGCCTCGACGAGTCCATGAATTGTTGGTGAACGATGGGCTTGTGGCCTTGGTGATAGGATCCCCTGTGTCCGCGATAATCCGGGATCCCCGAATCGGTGGACAAGCCGGCACCCGTCAAACAGAACACGTTCCGTTTGGACGAGAGCCATTCGGCGAGCAGCAGAGCCTTTTCGTTCAATTGTTGGGGGGATTGGAGGATGGAGTCGGGATCTAGGGGACGGTGGTGAAGCGTAAGGTTCTTCTTGTTGTTGCGGTTGTTGCGATTGTTGCGGTTGTTGCGATTGTTGTTACTTGCATCTTTTGCCCCGCGCAGAGACGAGCGGCGGAACACCGAAAGGCTCGCTTGGCCGTGCAAGTGAACCATGACGGGAAGTTTCTGGTTCAAGGGGGATCGGAGTGGAACAAAGGATGCCACGGGAAGTGTTATCGCAAACAAAACATACAGAGTGCACGTGATCATCCAAAATTAGAATCGTAACCATAGAGGGAAGTAATGACACATCAGCAGACAAAGTTGATTCTGATACTGTAATGTCATCTGCAGCGATAATTACCGACGACAGCCGTTCCCGAGGATTTTTTTTTTTTTTTTTTTCGACGACCCGTAAGATTTTACTACGAGTCCGATAACAATTGAGACTGGTCGAGTAACCTTATGCGCCAAAAATGAACTGAATATTCCCAAACGAAAACGGAATGCATGCGCTGGGACGGAGAACATACCAATGCCAAAAAATTATTTTGTAGTGAATAATTTCCTATCCTCTTATACCGGTACAATGCTGTTTTGTCAGTGGAAACCCATTGTTCGAGTGCCTTACTAAACTCTTGGTTAAAAAATCACTTTTTTTGATACCACAGTTCTTTGCATCAGATAATGAGAACACATGGGTTTCTTGGAAGAGGGGGGCAAGAGTGGAGGAATGCTATTTATGCAAAGATTTGTACTACTCAAACTAATGTGGCAGAGATAAAGAACCACCAGCTTGCGGAGCTCGCAGAGATAAAGCGGCAGTTGCGAACGCTGACTGCATTGTCGTATGCTCCTGCTAGGAAAGCTACTGGAGGTGATGGTGGAGGACGAGCAGCAGCAAGAAGACGCGCTGTACCACAAGGTGTTCCAGATCCTGTAAAGCCTGCAACACTGTATCCACGTCCGAAAACTGGTTCGCGACCCCTCCCAAGAATTTATTTAGGGGGGTCGCGAATTATTCCTGGCTCATTTTGACGTAGCTCCATTCGTAGCCCTCTCGCGATTCGCAACCTCAATCGCGACCGCCTAACTACCTCAATTACGAGAAAAAAAATAAAGACCCAAATTTTTTTTCAATCTGACTCATTATTACTGACCCTACCATCATTATATATTATGAGACTGTTGCAGAAATTCACTCCCAAAAATTGATTTCTCATCCCGACACAAAGTATTTCCCATCACACCCCTCAAGAAATTCATCACAAAAATCACAATTATTACCCGAAGCCCAGGAATCGCGACCCCCATGAAAAAAAATTTTGAAACACTATGATGCAAAATATAAGTCTTTCTTTTGATAAATATTGATATTACTCTAATAATTGTTTATTCTCTGTTCAATTTTCTCACACACGCACACACAAATTTTGGTTTGTTAAAAGAAGTCGTCGTCCTTGAAATCGTCGTCGCTCTTCGTTTCGATCGTCCTTGTCTTCGTCGTCCTTGAAGTCGTCGTTGCTTCTCGCTTCGATCGTCTTCGTCCTCCCTGAAGTCGTCGTTGCTCTTCACTCCAAATTGCCTTCCTCTGCGTCGTCCTCCCTGAAATCGTCGTCCTCTCTGAAATTGTTGTTGCTCTTTGCTTCGATTGGCTTCGTCGTCCTCTCTGAAATCGTCATTGCTCTTCGCTTCGATCGTCTTCGTCGTCCTTGAAATCGTTGTTGCTCTTTGCTCCGATCGTCTTCGTCCTCATGCACACCACACAAATTTTGGTTCAAACGATTTTTAAATAATGGTCATCGTGATAATTTCATCCATACCGGTATCTGTACTGCCAGTAAAGGTCTCCTCACATCGCATCATATTTCATCAGTTGCAATCGCATCATTTTGTCAGTTGCGATCCCATCATATTTGTCTTGCGATCGCAATATGTGTCAGTTGCCCCGTTGCATCATGTTTCGCATCATTTTTCAGTTGCCCCGTCGAATTAAAGTTGATTCTTCCCTATCAGTAGCAAGCAGGCAACTCAATGCAGAATTAGAACAATTGAAATCCATTATCAATACCCCAGATCTTGATGTGCTTCACTCACCGTTGCATTATATTTCATTTGCCGTTGCATCCTATTTCATCAGCAGTTGCGGTCGCCTCCCTATCAGGAGCAAGCAGGCAAGTCAATGATGCACAGTTAGACGAATCAAAATCCATTATTAATACCTCCTCCAACCTTGATGTGGTTCACTTACCATTTCCATCTCATTATATTTCAGTTGCCGTCTTTCTTGTTCCGTTCCGACCCAAAATTATGTGAAGTAAGATTTACGACACATGCATTTTCTGTCATGCATGTGTTTGCCGAGAATTGATTTCTTCTACATGATAGCAGTAGAGTTACTACTAGTAGTAGTATGTACCGTACTGAAGTAATAGTAGAAACCAGTAGAAAGCTGATGATGGTGATATCGCGCGCCACCTAAACCACAGAGAGCCAGCCCCGCTGCGCCATAATTTTGGACTACCTCTTATGTACTACTACCTACGCACTGCAGTAGTATGTAGCAGCAGTGTATAACTGTACTACTACTACAAGCAGCAAGAATAGTACTACCTCAGTGAATATACCATCAAATCAAATATCTGAATGAATCTGGCCATTCTTTGTGTGATTCCAGTGTGAATATTTCTCATCCTATCCATGGGCAAGACTATTCAAAAAGAAGTATTCAAAAATCACCAATAATTTGGATGTCACCACTGAATAATTAGTAGTTGGCCCAGTACTGCGGAATTTACTAGAAAATACTGTAAAATCACATATCTGAATGAATCTGGCCAATCTTTGTGTGATTCCAGTGTGAATATTTCTCATCCTATCCATGGGCAAGAGTATGCAAAAAGAAGTATTCAAAAATCGCCAATGGTATGGGTGTCACCACTGAATAATTAATATTTGGTCAACTACTGCGGAATTCACTAGAAAAAAGTAGCAAATCACATATCGGAATGAATGCGGCCAATAGTTGTGTGATTCCAGTGTGAATATTCCTCATACTGTGCATGGGCAAGAGTATGCAAAAAGAAGTATTCAAAAATCACCAATAATTTGGGTGTCACCACTGAATAATTAATATTTGTTCCACTACTGCGGAATTTACTAGAAAAAAGTACCAAATCACATATCTGAATGAATGCGGCCAATAGTTGTGTGATTCCAGTGTGAATATTTCTCATCCTGTGCATGGGCAAGACTATTCAAAAAGAAGTATTCAAAAATCACCTATAATTTGGGTGTCACCACTGAATAATTAATATTTGGCCCACTACTGCGGAATTTGCTAGAAAAAAGTACCAAATCACATATCAGAATGAATCTGGCCAATATTTGTGTGATTCCAGTGTGAATATTTCTCATCCTGTGCATGGGCAAGACTATTCAAACAGAAGTATTCAAAAATCACCAATAATTTGGGTGTCACCACAGAATAATTAATATTTGGCCAACTACTGGAGAATTTACTAGAAAAAAGTACCAAATCACATATCAGAATGAATCTGGCCAATATTTGTGTGATTCCAGTGTGAATATTTCTCATCCTATGCATGGGCAAGAGTATGCAAAAAGAAGTATTCAAAAATCACCAATAATTTGGATGTCACCACTGAATAATTAATATTTGGCCCAGTACCGCAGCATTTAGTAGAAACTGCTGTAAAATCAAATATGTGAATGAATCTAGTCAATATTTTGTGATTCCAGTGTGAATATTTCTCATCCTATGCATGGGCAAGAGTATGCAAAAAGAAGTATTCAAAAATCACCAATGGTATGGATGTCACCATTGAATAACTGAATAGATCACCTGGTGACAAATGCTTCGCAGCAAAAATATTTCTATTGCATCGTGATGTAGCAAAAGACATTCCCGTGACGGGACTCGAACCAACAATACCAACTGCATACAATCCAGTAGTGCCACTATTACTGTCTACTACTGCTAAACAGGTGTTCTCTCCATCTTTTAATGCTACCACCATCTCGGGGAAGGCTCATCCTGTATAATATGTACCAACAGCGTACCTCCACCACTTCGCGCCAAAAGATTTGTACCAGTACCGTACGTACAGTTTATACGTACCGTTTACACCGTACTGGAAACCTACACATCCCCAGCCTGTACGTACTGTCGGTACCTACTAGGAACGGGTATGCACAGACCTGTCATTTTTTTTCTCAGCCTGTACACTTAGTACTGTAAAGTACGTACATTGCTGTCATTTTTTCCACTCAGCCTGTACACACAGTACCATAAAGCACGTAATAAAGCACTAAAGCACTACGTCACAGTGGCAGATCGATTTTCCGCCCCACATCTCCCTCGTACCGGATGTGTCATAATTTTCATTTTCATTTTCATTTTCGTTTCATCTCATGCATCGGAATATTCTGGCCGGTCCAGTTTAACCTAGCCATCAGGCACCGGGACCATCTCTTTTGAAAAAGACACACATGCTGTGGGGAGCTTGAGAACGGCCGCTCTTGCTTTCTGCTCTGTTGTCTGATTCATATCACGGAGGTTGGGTGTGTTGAAGTCCTGGAACTACCTGGCTTACCCAGATATACGACGTACTGATATTGAAAACAACGAAGACGAAAATCACAACCGATCGGTGCGGAGAGGGACGACGAGGACGACGAAGGTACGATCGCTCCAGAGGGGGACGACGGTGGTACGGTCGCTACGATCGCTTCTAGTAACAGGGTGTTTGTTGTTGTTTTTACTTTCGTCTTTCCATAGGGGAACGACGGCAACGACAAAGAGGAAGGTACGATCGCTTTGGACAGGGACGACGGCGGGTACGATCGCTTCGGACCGGGACGATCGGGTACGACGAACGACGAACGACGAACGACAAACGACGACGACGAACGGTACGATCGCTCCAGAGAGGGCCGACGGGGGTACGATCGCTACGATCGCTTCTAACAGGATGTTTGTTGTTATTTTGAGGAACGACGACGCGTTGCTGCTTGCTGCTTGCTGTCGACGCGATAGTTCTTTAAAAAATATTCTCGTGTATTATCCCCCCTGTATTATCGACGCGTTGCTGCTGTTTGCTGCTTGCTGTGCCCCCCTGTATTATCGACGCGTTGCTCCTGCTTGCTGTCCCCCCCCTTGTATTATCGACGCGTTGCTGCTTCCCACCCTGTATTATCGACGCGTTTCTGCTTGCTGTCCCCCCTGTATTATCGACGCGTTGCTGCTGCTTGCTGTCCCCCCTGTATTTTCGACGCGTTGCTGCTGCTCGCTGTCCCACCCCTGTATTATCGACGCGTTGCTGCTGCTTGCTGCTCGCTGTCCCACCCCTGTATTTTTGACGCGTTGCTGTTTGCTGTTTGCTGTCCCCCCTGTATTATCGACGCGTTTGTATTATCGAGACGCGTTGCTGCTGCTTGCTGTCCCCCCCCTGTATTGTCGACGCGTTCGTTGCTGCTTCTTGCTGCTTGCTGTCCCCCCCCTGTATTTTCGACGCGTTCGTTGCTGCTTGCTGCTTGCTGTCCCCCCCTGTATTATCGACGCGTTGCTGCTTGCTGCTGCTTGCTGTCCCCCCTGTGTTATCGACGCGTTTGTATTATCGAGACGCGTTGCTGCTGCTTGCTGTCCCCCCCCTGTATTGTCGACGCGTTCGTTGCTGCTTGCTGCTCGCTGTCCCACCCCTGTATTTTTGACGCGTTGCTGTTTGCTGCTTGCTGTCCCCCCCCTGTATTTTCGACGCGTTCGTTGCTGCTTGCTGCTTGCTGTCCCCCCTGTATTGTCGACGCGTTCGTTGCTGCTTGCTGCTTGCTGTCCCCCCCTGTATTATCGACGCGTTGCTGCTTGCTGCTGCTTGCTGTCCCCCTGTATAAATTTCTTTTTCGACATAAATCCCTCTACAATTTGTACTGGAAAATCGAATTTTTTGATTGCCTCGTTCACTCATCACCTCTATCTGCTTGCTGCTTCTTGCTGTCCCCCCTGTATTATCAACGCGTTGCTGCTGCTTGCTGTCCCCCCTGTATTATCGACGCGTTGCTGCTGCTTGCTGTCCCCCCTGTATTATCGACGCGTTGCTGCTGCTTGTTGCTGCTTGCTGTCCCCCCTGTATTATCGACGCGTTGCTGCTTGCTGTCCCCCCTCGTACTATCGACGCGTTGCTGCTGCTTGATGCGTGCTGACCCCCCCCTGTATTATCGACGCGTTGCTGCTGCTTGCTGTCCCCCCCTGGATTATCGACGCGTTTGTATTATCGACGCGTTGCTGTTTGTATTATCGACGCGTTGCTGCTGCTTGCTGTCCCACATCCCTGAACCATCAAAGCAATATGGGATGAGTATCAGAATGGCATCGGTGGCCGGAAGCCAGCAAGGGACTTCAGTAGAAGGGAGAGAGGGAGCTGTAAATACAAGTATGCCCAAAGGAAGCTGATATGGGATTGTGTAGAGCGGTTGCTGAATAAAGGGAATGATCTGAGTACAGCATGTAATAAGATCAGGCGTGTCTTTGGAGACGTGTCGATGACGCGTCTGATTAATGCGATCCGTGATGACAACAGAAGCGCCTGGTCTTCAGCGCTCAGCTTGATTTTAAAATCATGCCATACCCCAGGTCTACTAGTGAATAGAATAGTAGTGATATGCAAATTGTGAGCTCTATTGATTAGTCTATTTGCTATTGGATTCAGCAGTCTCCAAATCGGCGATTCAAAGACTCGCTAATCGTATTCTTAATCCCATTCCGGAGTGGACTCGTGACTGTTCCAGTGCACGGCAAATGTAACTGAACGATTAAGAAACCCAAACCTCAGAACATATCTATACGATCCTTCTGAGCCCTCCAAACAGTGTTTTTGTTCTGCTTACTATCGTCGGGTATTTCTGTTTGGACGTGATACCAAGTATGCACGTATGATATGCTTCGTAAGACTATTGAATGAAATAAGATTATTGAATATGGACTGGAACTGGGAATGAGAGTGAACGGGACTTAAGACTCTTGATGGAATATAGACCGGGAATAAAGATGACCGGGACTAGAGACATTGCAAAATAGAGAAAGACCGATGAGTCATCACCAAAGAAAGAGAATTAAGTGAATCAGCAATAAAGAGAATCAAGTGAATAACACGAGAATGCATGTGAGAGAGGAAACAATCAAATAAACAACAGAGTGGACGATTCCCTCAGTAATTGAAATACTCAGGATTAACAATGTAATAACCAAAACGATTAAAGAAACTCAACCCTCGTACAAATCTACACGATCTTTCAGAGCCCTCCAAACATTCTTCGAAGAATTTTATCGCGGTTAGCAGTTGAGCGCTTTGTGAAGACGAGAGATCAGTACACGAGGCGAGAGCAAGGGTGTTTAGGGATCTATCCGCAGTACGAAACAACGAAACGCAGATACGATTGCAGAAGAGAAGATTGAATTACGATTACGAATTGGACTGAGGGGAAAGGACCCCAGTCTTGCGGGTATTCGGAGAAGAAAGAGCCGAATACGATTGAAGAACAACAACGATAACAAGGATCTATTCGCTGAAGACGAATACGATTTGATTGTCAGCAGATCTATCCGGAGCATAGAACGTGGCACGGATACGATTTGGGTCTATCCAAGTGGATAAGATTGCAGAGTGGACTAAGGGAGCAGACCAAGAGGTACAAAGCCAGTCTTGCAGGTGGCACTGATCAGCCACAGATCTATTCCGGAGAGCAAAACAAAGCACCGAATACGATCAGGGTCGACTTGCTGAGTCAAGTACGATTGCAGAAAGGAAGAATAAGAAAATACAACAAAAAAAACAACGAAAGAAAGATATTGGACCAACGTGAAAGAATTTGGTCTTGCAGGCGATTTGATTCAACGAACAATCGCAAACAAACGAAAACAGAACAAGAAGCAGAAGGATCTACTCGCTGAGACGAGTACGATTGACAGAAGAAAGGATACATTTGGACCAACAAGAATTTGGTCTTGCAGGCGATTTGATTCAACGAACAATCGCAAAAGAAAACAGAACAAACATGGGGATCTATTCGTGGAGACGAATACGATCGAACAACGGAAAGGATCTATCCGCGGATACGGCGGATACGATTGAAAGCAGAAGCAAACGAGTCGGCGTCGCGGTTTATTGTCGGACGATCGACGGAGGAAGGACAAGGATATATTTGATAGAGTGAAGTGACGAGCAGCATGGGGAGGTACAGCATAATTCCCAAGCTGACGAACACAGGAGACGTGGATTTTGAAGGATGGTACCGACAATTCCTAGCTCACGCAAGCAGGTGCAAATACCCAGAGTTAGTGAGTTCGGATCCACACCCCGATCTACCAAGCGACGGTGAAGCAACAGTTTATGCGTCCATGCGGAAAGAACAGCGGAAGGCATTGCGGAAGCACACCAAAGCTTTGGACGATCTGTATTCGGCATTCCACAATAACAATACGGGGTATGCCATTATTGAGAAATCCAAGATGGATAGAGGAGCGACGACAGAAGAAAATGCGGAAACAGTCCGGAAGTGGCCAAGAGGCCGAGTCCATCGAATTTTTGACGAGCTGTTCAAGTTGTACAGACGAACTGATACAGCGGATAGGATTCAACTGGATAAGGATCTAAAGGCAGTTAAGATGGGGGCATTGGATCCCCCGAAGGAAATTTTTGAACGATTGTTTGGACTGATGCAGAAATACCAGTACAAGACAATCAAACCATCAGAAGATGAGTTATTTGCAACACTACTCAGTGGAGTTCCGCAGTACCTGGTGATCTCATTGACAACCAGGTTAAATGATTTACGAGACGCGGATACACCAATATATGACATCTGGGAGAAGCTGGAGATGACGGCCACAAACTTGTACAATTCAGTGATTGTTTTGAAGGGACGTCAGCCCAGACCTAATGATATGAGCCTCCTTGGCGCAGATATCAACAATGTTAATGACAATAGCAACGGCAAATTTAAAGATGGGGATGGTGGCAACGGCAGCAGCAGCAACGGCGGCAATAGGAAAGCGCACTCAGCAATGGCCTGGTTAAAAGATACAATTTGCCACTGGTGTCAGGAGAAGGGGCATATTGCAAAGAACTGTCCACTCCGGGCAAGCGACAATCCAAAGGTGAAACCACTATGTGCTGTATGTGATGGTCCACATGCCACGATCCAATGTTGGGAAATTGAAAGAAATAAGAATCAACGTCCAGCAAACTGGACGTCTAACCTTACTGATAAATTTGAGCAAGAGCTCGATACAGAGTTCACCGGCGTCGCACTCGCCTTCCAATACCTTTGAATCAGGGTAGTGAGGTGATTTGATGATTCAATGGCAAGTGGAATGGTGACGCAACGAAGAGGAACTACGGAAATTAACGAAACGGAAGCAAGTTACAGAGCAGAGCGCAGAAGCGAGCACATAAATGATACGGATGATACACGGAGATTACGGAATAATTATTGGAGAAAGGAATTAACCGATTGATACAGATTGATCGGGTGCAGAAACGGAAGAATTACAGAATTAACGAAACCGAAGAATTACGGAATTAACGAATACGGAACAATTAGCAGCAGTGGTAAAGAATTGCTAAAGGATACGGAACAATTAACAGAACAATTAACAGAAGCAGGATACGAATTGCTACAGCTTGATATGGTTGAACAAAGGAGCAGATCGATACAGATTGATCGCGTGAGTTTGCAGAGACGGATTGATACAGATCAATCGCGTGGAGTTTATAGGAGCGAAAGAATGAAAGGAACTGATTCCAGTTTGAATATTGAAAGAACGATGGATATATCGGATCGATCGAACGGATTGCGAATTAAAGAACATGGAAGAACAATTGGAATGATTGCCTGGATCGGCCGTAAGATGATGATGAAGCGATTTGATTGTGTGGCAATGGATCAATCGTCACATGGAGCAATTTGATTGTACGAAAGATTGATTGCAACATGGAATGATGTGATTGTACGAAGAAAGACAACAATTACAATGAATCGATTGATATGTGAGAGACAACAATACGAAATG
The DNA here is from genome assembly GCA_037355855.1 of Pseudo-nitzschia pungens. NCBI lineage: Eukaryota > Bacillariophyta > Bacillariophyceae > Bacillariales > Bacillariaceae > Pseudo-nitzschia > Pseudo-nitzschia pungens. Next base: position 6,034,315 of record CM074761.1, on the reverse strand, counting down.
AGTCTTCGCGTGATGATATGAAAAGATCACTCGATTGGCAACAGGAAGGAAAGATTACAAATGAAAGATTACAAATGAAAAGAATTTTACAAAGACTTTGAGCATTGAATGAAGAATATGATGATCATAAAGAGTTTGAGAGTTGAACGAATACAAAGATTGAAACGGTTGAAGACTACGTAACAACAAACTATGAAGAGGCCCAAAGGATTAGTGGCGAAACGTTGAAGGAAGGAAGTGTGATTCAAAAGTCTTTGAAGCAGGGTAGTGTGTTTGGACGTGATACCAAGTATGCACGTATGATATGCTTCGTAAGACTATTGAATGAAATAAGATTATTGAATATGGACTGGAACTGGGAATGAGAGTGAACGGGACTTAAGACTCTTGATGGAATATAGACCGGGAATAAAGATGACCGGGACTAGAGACATTGCAAAATAGAGAAAGACCGATGAGTCATCACCAAAGAAAGAGAATTAAGTGAATCAGCAATAAAGAGAATCAAGTGAATAACACGAGAATGCATGTGAGAGAGGAAACAATCAAATAAACAACAGAGTGGACGATTCCCTCAGTAATTGAAATACTCAGGATTAACAATGTAATAACCAAAACGATTAAAGAAACTCAACCCTCGTACAAATCTACACGATCTTTCAGAGCCCTCCAAACATTTCTAGCGGAAATGAAGATGGTGTTTTGGAAATTTGGTGCAGATTGTCCTACATTAAATAATACTTTGTTTGAGAAATGGAAGACACACAATACTACAAATAGAAACGATTCTTCCACTGAATCCTCGACTCTCATGGTTGTTCCTTTGACCGTCACGATAGGCCCAACTCATTACGGGTCGATACGGTGCCACAGTGAAACTGGTGATGCAACATATCCACGGTAATGGTCTTACGAATGGGTTTCTTGCTTGCGGTAAACGTATCGTTCGTATAAATCTTCGGTACAGCATCTTTACTTTCATAGTGAATGATTGTCCCTGCATGTTTGTAAGTCTTAAAGATTGGTGTTTTTGAGTTTGAAAAAGTCGCTGAATCCTTTCCGAAGGACATCAACATCGACTTTCAACACCTCTCCGCCAAAATATCCTGTTTCTCCTCCATCGCTCCTTCATGTCCTTTTGAGCCGTCCGCAAGGCCATCAAGAAATGCGTGCATGTATTCAGTGTTGCCATACAAATGGGGAAAACAATCATCACTGGGAGCTATCGATTTTGATATTTTCGTTGGTCGAAGACAAACTCATAACCGGGGAAAATCCGAGGGTGTACATGTTAAAATGTAGCTGAAACTGGTTTAAGCTGATAGGTCCCAGGGCAAGCTTGGAGATATACAGCAAGAGCAAAGGCATGCAAACCGGTTGAGGTGCCGGTCTGTTCTATCGATAGTCTCGGATTCACCACTACGACCGAACGAATCGATCAGATCTATTCTAACTACCTTTGGGGCTCAGTCAGTTAGATCTTAGGCTTGTAGTTCTACAGGGAGCTGCTCAGGGAGCAGGATGTAAGTATCAAGGTATTCAAATCAGAGTTAAACTAAAGATGTGAGGACAACAACCTTGTCGGGAATTCGACGTTGCTGTCTTGTTAATTCTACTGAGTGGTTCTTGCTGCTGCTGCTTGTTTTCTTGTACTGTAAACTCAGTAGAAAATATTTTTGTTTTCTTTACGCGCAGTGTGTGAGCGTTCATATGTAATGTATGTAGGGTTAAGGGTTTGTCAAACGAAACCGATTTTGGTTACAATTTAACACTCCCCATCTGTTCCTTGATTTTGCCATATTCAATCTACCAACAGGGTATGATGTCATCAATCTTGAATGAAAAGATCACCGGTGTTGCCTTCATAGTTGAAGATGGGTTTAATCAGTGAATAGACAGAATTGTGACTCCAATGTTTGGTGAGGATGTCAGCACAGTTGTCCTTACCAACAATGTGTTGCAGGTTGATGAAGCCTCGTGCAATCATGCCTCGAACATAGTGATATGTGAGGATATTGTGTCTCTTGTGGAGTCTTGCATAAGGAAATGAAGCGCTGAGTACTTGCTTTTCATTGTCTCCCCATCCAAATGATGTGTCTTTGACAGGGATACCCATGTATCGAAATGATTGGCGCAAGTCTACAATCTGTTCAATGCATGTCCTTGCTGCAACAAATTCAGCACCAAAAGTTGCAGTTTCCACAGTGGATTGTTTCTTGGAGAACCACATGATTGGTGTTTTGTTTGCAAAATGCAGAATGCCAGTGACAGCTTTCCCAGAGAGAATATCATGCATGAGATTTGCATCATAGAAATGGTTGAGGACAACAGGTTTGCCAAGTGGTGGTGGTGCATCAGTTGGCAGTTCTTCTTTGCATTCACCATACACACTGAGTGACCAATCGTGAGACTTGTTGTCAGAGGCAGAAACTGGGAGTTCTGGAGCTTGAGTGCGAAAGCGGATTTTGAATCCTTTGAACTTTGTTACATAACCGTAGATGCGTTTTGCACGTTCCAAGTGGCCTTGTCTTGGTTGAGTTCTGAAACTAGACATTGTCATCACAGCTGTTTGAATATCAAAGCGCCCGATCGTGACAAGCCATTGGAGGGATCCAATCATGCTCTGGTATTTCTTGGTGTCTTCTTCATCAAGGAAGTCAGATGTGTCAAGTTCAGGATGGTCATTTTCTTCAAGTGGAGACTGTGCTCTTGTTTTAGGTGCGCATCCAAACATCTGCTGATAAGAGGTTTCAAGTTTGGAGATGAATTTGGATGGATCCATACATAGGATCCCATGTTTGTCTCTTGTGAAACCACATCCAAGATGGAATTGCATGGGTCCTGAACCTTTGAGTTTGAAGTTGTAGGGTTCAGCTTGGAGGACTTCAAGAAATTGGTTTGGTTCTGACATGCATACACAAAGATCATCAACATAGGTTGCCACATATTCATAAACAGGCTCCCCATGTTTGTTAACGCCAGGACGCATGAAGATTTCAGCTTCATTCTTGGACCGTTCAAAACCTTGTTCAATGAGGCAGGCAGCGAGAAGGTCACCAAAACATTTCCCAGAAGATCGTAGGCCATAAAGAGCTTTGTGGATAAGCAGCATGTGACCTTTGAGTGGACCAAACTCTGGACCTGCTTTGATGCAGACCTTTTCAGAGGTTAGGGCTTCTAAATAGGCATTTCCAATGTCAGTGCCCCATGCATCAAGGGAGTTGAGTTCAGCTGCAAACAGGCACATGCGAAGGCCCCGGAGTGACACCACACCAGCATACACGCTGTCAAGTGGTACATCTGTGAGATTGCCATTGGCTACAAGTCTTGCCTTGTGACGTCCATCATGTTTGACTGCGAAGATCATGTGGACTTTGATTTGTTGATATCCAGAAGGAATGTTGGATGCTTCAAAGAGTCCATTGTCAATAAAGGTGTCATATTCATGGAGTTGTTGCATTTCAAGCTTGATGGCATCTTGCCATTTGGTGTTGCCATTCTTGATGTCCAGTTGGACAGCTTCTTCATGATTGTTGGGGACTTGGAATCCATATTGGTATTTGGGACTGGTGTTGAAGGATCTGAGTTTGGCTTGTTTGGTGAGGCGCTCCAATTGTTTGGTACGTTTGGCCAGTTTGACAATGCGCCGAAGTCGTTTCCAACCTCTGGTTTGTAAGAGGTTGTGTTCCTTGGCATATTGTGCCACAGTGACAGGGTCATCAGCTGCCATTATGTTGAGTGGTTCAAAAGTACGTTCCATGTTTTCCCATTCAACCCATAGATTGTAAAGGCTTCCCTTGTAGTCGGGATGACGGTGAGTCAATGGACCTTGGTGTCCAAGAATGCGTCTGAAGGCCCACAATGGGCCATCTTCTTGAGTTTCGTCACGATGGATGTGATTCATGATGTCATTGTATGCAATGACGTCATCAACAGTGTCATTGTCGTGGTTGCATTTGAACTTTATGAGGTCAGGGTTCGTTTGGAGCTTGTCAAGAATGCTGACAACACCAGGGGAAATGGGTACGAGACGGCCGTGGTCTTCATATTGGAGACAGGAGATGAGGTCATGGGATAAGAACCGAAATTCACCCCAGGTGGTGTAGCCAACATAGCGGAGTGCATCACAGATGATATCCCCATCCTCTGTGTGGATGTTAAGGAAGTTGCGAAGGATATGTGCAACATGAGAATCAAACGAAGGGAAGAAGGAATCACCGTCATCTGTGGATGCGTCATTCGCCTCGTTGGTGTTTGTGCTTGCGTGATCGTCGGACATCGTGTTCGTGTTGAATCGGGTGCGAGCTGCAGTTTGAATAGATTGGAAGGTACGATAGGTGTCTTCGTTGGTATTAGGAAATGGAGCTCGTTGTCGGGTTTGGTATGGCATAGAATATCCGAAATTCGATGGTATAGGATCCAGTATCCAGAAATAGGATAAGAGCCAAGAACAGGGAGTTTATATGCCTGGGGGAATACAGATGTGATTGCAGCTGTATTCGTGAACGCAGTGGAGGTTAAATATTGCTGAACGCTGTATTTCGAAGATATGTTGGCGTTGTTGTGCGAAAACGCCGTTATTGTCGTTCGAAATGTACGTTCGTGTGGTGTGGATAAATCCGAGAAGGGTGTATCCGGCAAAGGAACAGGGATATAGTTGCCTGGTGGATACAAGAGGTGGATACAGCTGTATTCGGAGAATACAGATCTATCAGTGGGAGGTTATATGTTGCTGCGTCGTTCGAAAACACAATTGTTTGCTCAAAACGCCGTTAACACAATTGTTTGCTCAAAACGCCGTTATTTGCTTGAAAACGCCGTTGTTGTTCGAGACGGCGTGTAGGCGCTGTAGCTTGGGAACAGGCGCTGTAGCTTGGGAACACCGTTGTAGTTCAAAAGCGCTGTAGCTTGGGAATACCGTTGTAGTTCAAAAGCACCGTAGCAGCAATAACAGGGGCACGTCGTGTCGGGACGGCGAAATAGCAGCAGCAGTAAGAATTTCGAAAAATTCTTTCTCCGTCAATTCTTGGAGTTTGAAGATGCCGTTTGTATGGTTGTATCCGCAATAACAAGGAGATTAAGAATACCTGGAACGGCTTCGCAACAGGGAGCTTGGGGATCCAGTATAAGATTATTCCTGTAACAACGTCGTTTCGTCCTTTCGGTCTTCGGTCGTTGTTGTTTCTTGTTGTTCTGCGGCGTTTGTAGATCTCCAGCTTTGCAAGCTTACAATAAGCTTGCGACTGTTAATCTGTTAAAATGTAGCTGAAACTGGTTTAAGCTGATAGGTCCCAGGGCAAGCTTGGAGATATACAGCAAGAGCAAAGGCATGCAAACCGGTTGAGGTGCCGGTCTGTTCTATCGATAGTCTCGGATTCACCACTACGACCGAACGAATCGATCAGATCTATTCTAACTACCTTTGGGGCTCAGTCAGTTAGATCTTAGGCTTGTAGTTCTACAGGGAGCTGCTCAGGGAGCAGGATGTAAGTATCAAGGTATTCAAATCAGAGTTAAACTAAAGATGTGAGGACAACAACCTTGTCGGGAATTCGACGTTGCTGTCTTGTTAATTCTACTGAGTGGTTCTTGCTGCTGCTGCTTGTTTTCTTGTACTGTAAACTCAGTAGAAAATATTTTTGTTTTCTTTACGCGCAGTGTGTGAGCGTTCATATGTAATGTATGTAGGGTTAAGGGTTTGTCAAACGAAACCGATTTTGGTTACAATTTAACAGTACAACTTGACGTTGTGGTCCTGAATGGCTTGTTTGGACAATTCTCCGAACTCTTTCTTGCTGTTCGACCCATTTTGCAAGATGTAATGGGCACCTTGCGCAAGCATACCTCTCAAGCAGTGGCCGGTGAAAAGAATTCTTTTGATTTGGCCGCTCCCTTCATTGTCTGGGACTTTGTTTGTTCCTGTTGTTACCAGCTTTATCAAAAATCTTTCCCCTTCTACTAGACGACGGTTCCCTGTAGAAAAATCTACCACCACCAGACGAAGGTCAGAATGCTCTAAAGTTCCGACTGACGAACAACATTTAAGTCGTGGAGGGGACAGCTGATAAGAATTACGTAGTATAATAATTCACTTCAACAACCATCTAGTGTTATTTTAATTTTTTTGTCTTCCTTAATTATTTTTAATTTCAAATTTCTTTGGTTGCTTAAATCAGATTGAACCGCACTTAGACAACCCGCATACTTTTTTGATTCAAGAAATGAGATTGAAACGCACTAAATCGATCTGCATGGCATGCCGTCATCTTATCATTATTTAATAAGGAGCCTTGTACTTCGTAATTGATAATAGTGTGCTATTTGCAAGTGTTGCATACAGGGTGCTATTTGCACCTCCCTGCATAGTAGCGACAATCGCTTAATACACAGTTTGCGACTGAACAACGGATAATCCAGTATATTTGTATACCGTTCTGTATATTTGTGTATGCACTAGCAGTAGCAATTGGGCAAGCTGCAACCACACTTAGACTACCCGCATACTTTTTTGAAGAAATGAGATTGAAACGCACTTGGACGATCCGCATGGCATGTCGTCATCTTATCATTATTTAAAAAGCCTTGTAAGAAATGATATTATAAGATCGTGTATATTTCTTTCTAATCCGAGGTTTGCCTGCTGGTGCAACTGCTGTGCATTATTTGATGATTATTTTTTGTTGCATACAGTGTGCTATTTGCAAGTGTTGCATACAGGGTGCTATTTGCACCTCCCTGCATAGTAGCGAAAATCGCTTAATACACAGTTTGCGACTGAACAACGGATAATCCATATATGTATACTATACCGTTCTGTATATTTGTGTATGTACTAGCCATTGGGCAAGCTGCAAAAGGTGAAAAGTAAATTTGGTCTTTTTCTTGATTCAATTAATGTTACCTCTTCAAATTACGGTTGGAACCGGATAGCAGAACGTTTGTCTAGTACTTCGTATTACAAACCGTTAAGCGAAAACATTACGGAAAAGACAAGACTTCCCCAATACCTAAACCAGCTCCTCTTGTAATAATTCTACTTTTTCATAGATTGGATTGAAAGACAGTCTCAACTTACAATTTCACTTTCACAAGTTGTGAAAACAGAAAATTCCTCAAAGCTTAGTTTTCTAAACTTACTTGTCTCATTTGTAAGTCGTTCGACATGATTTTTCCTGCTGTACATTTCATCACGAAAGAAGTCACTCGTTGACCCACGATGTGATTTTTGTATGATTCCAGCTCCCAAACAACATCAAATAACTTCTAGAATCAACAATGCATTTCATTGCTGACTCATGGACATTACCTCGTAATCACTCACCCGTTGCTGATTTATTTCATATTCACCTTTCCATCGTCAAGATCACACAAAGTCTATCATCCTCCAAGATGAGATTCTTCGTCTCCTCCCTCATTTTCCTTTTGATTCCCTGGTTTGCCCAAGCGTTGCAACAGGAGATTGAGCTTCCTAAGGAGATTAGTCGAGATCTGTCGCTCGAGTTCCCTAAGGAGATCGGTCGAGACCTTTCATTCGCTCCGACGGAAATCAATCGAAAACTTTCTGTAATTGATCAATGTGCCTCTGAGTGCCCTGGTGAACGTCCTGTGATCTCCCAGAATAGTTGGGAATTTAAGGCCCTTATTGAAACATGCCTTACTGGTTCCTGCCCATATAGTCTTCCTATCAATTGTTGGAAAACTTCTGCAGTAACTGATATGCATAGGGCATTTCAATCCCAATCTACTTTCAACGAGCCACTGCATTGCTGGGACACATCAAGCGTGACAAGTATGGTCTATATGTTTGAGAATGCTCATTCCTTCAACCAACCCATTGGATCGTGGAACACAGCAGCAGTTTCCCAGACATCGCATATGTTTGAAGAGGCTTCAGCTTTCAACCAACCCATTGAATCATGGAACACAGGATCCATTCACACTATGGGCCGAATGTTTGATGAAGCATCTTCCTTCAACCAACCAATTGGAAACTGGGACGTATCGAGAGTGACTAATGTTGGTGCCATGTTCTTGAATGCTATTTCCTTCGACCAACCCATTGGATCGTGGGACACAAGAAAATTCGGCTCATTATATCAACTTTTTACGGGAGCATCTTCTTTCAACCAACCAATTGGATCGTGGAACACAGGATCAGTAGGTGGAATGTATAGGACGTTTTCTGGAGCTTCGGCTTTCAACCAGCCTCTTAGTGGTTGGGCTGTGTCTCAGGTTACACAAATGACAGAGATGTTTCAAAATGCAACAGCTTTCAACCAACCTCTCGATCAGTGGGACCTTTCGTCAGTGACTATTATGGATGGTATGTTTAAAGGTGCATCTGCTTTCAATCAGTGCTTCCTTACTTGGCCATCCACGGTAGACGCATCTACCCCAGTTACTGATATGTTTCTTGATTCAGGATGCCCAGTTGGTGGAACACCATTGTTTTCAGCTTCACTGTGGTGTGGGGAGTGTGCCAAACGATTCAGCACACACGAGGTTGCACGTGCGAAAGTGAACGACAAAACTGCTGAAATCCTGAGTCTGGAACCATTCAATATGAAAACCTATTTCGAAGCCATGGACTCGTCAAATGTTGCAATGGAGCTCTATGTCAATGTACCATCTGGTGAACCATGCACCAATGGAACAGCCCTTGACGCAAGTCTTTACAGTGCAAACACAGTTTCAGTTTCCACAACAGGAAATGGCACTACGATTTGTAAGTCACCATTTTTGTTTCTTTCGCACATTTCTTATTTTCTTCTGTGCTCTCTCATATGCAGAATTCTCCATCTTCATCTGCTGACGACTTTCAACAGATGCTGCAGAATACACAATCACGAATGTGAAAAGCACTGTTGCCTACACATCAAAAACCGACAGTACTGGAGAAGTTGCTCTTTGTAAGTATTTCGTGGTTGCGAACAAATACTGAATAATATTATGATTATCAGAATGGTTTGCTCACACATCATATAAATGATTAATCAATTTGTTGCAGGCGCCCGGGCTTCCAAAAAGCTGGACTTTGACACCTCCACGAGTGGAGCAGAGTATCTTTCCGTTGTGGATACCAAGCTGAATGTGACGGTCGACTTCAAAGCAGAGTTCCAAAACTTCACCCAGACTGTGAGCATTAGTTACGATGATGAGGATCTTGTGAGTAGTTCCATAACCAAGAATGTGGATGTCGAAGCTCTCCTGTGCGGGATTGGCAGAGCTCCTTTCTCCTCCTACAAGATGGGTGAGGAATTTGGTGTTTGCGTTCGTCCAACTGCGAAATACATTGGAGAGGGCTACTCTGTGACAGGATTTGTCAATGTCGTGTGCTCGAATGAAGCTGCAACTCGTACGTTGTTCGACAAATCGAATACAGATGTATTGACCAGGATCGTGGATGTTTCTACTGCCTTTGACGCGAATGGAACCGGTGTGGGTCCCAAAGCTGCTGGCTTTGTGAGTCTTGTTACCGCAGGCTATTTTGGGAAGTCGGAAAGCACCTTTAACTGCGCTGGCGAGGTTTCTCTGAGCGATTCCTCATCTGGTGGTGGCCGTCGCTTGTTGTCTCGGCCTTTCACGTTCTCTGGGGACGACATGGAGCGTCTCCTCCAAGAAGAGGGAAGCAACACCAGTCCTTTTGCCTCAACCATTGCTCTGGAGTCACAGAAATTTGATACATTGATTGCAGGTGGATCCTTTGTCGGTGGAATGAGTGCCTTGTTGCTCTCGGTGTTCTTTACACTGTTGTGAGGCCTCGCTGATGTTCACGACGCATCATCTGTTTGTGATTTTTCCCTTCGGTGGATCTATGGTTCACCGTTGGTTTTTTTTTTGCGAAATTGATTTCGCTTGTCTTCTACACTACCGTCATCGTTGCTTATTCTCTAGTCTCTAGTGATTGGCTTTGCATTACAGTGAAGTACAAGGCCACAAACTCCCAAAAATAGCATTACAAAAATTTAGGATAACGACTCCAATCTGTTTTTCATTGAAACTCCTCCGAATCATTAGCATTATTGGATTGGTTTGTTATTGGCTGCCGTGTGTGTGTCGTGCCATGCCGTGTCGATTGGGTCTGCCGCGAACCCTTGCTCTGGCCTTACTTTCGCTGAACAACGCTGTATTTCAATTTCTTTATCCGTAGCACCAGATTTCGTCCGTCTTGCCCTCCTTCGCCGATTAGTGCCTTCCAAATCGTCAACCCTTCTCCAGGTACCGCTGGTGGTAGGCTTCCGCCGGCCAAAAGGCCCTGGCGGGCTTCACTTCCAACGCCGACTTGTGCTGCGTTTCGATTTTGTTTCGATTTTGTTGGTTCAGTTGTTATTGTTGTAGCTGTTGTTGTTCTTACACCGTGGATTCGAAAGCTCGGCTCGGATCGCTCGCAGGGCGGTATCCCTCTGCTCGGCGGTGTGCACGTACGGTAGTTGTCCCCGACATCCCTTCCCATGCCCCCATTCCGAATCGTCAGGTCGTCGATGCACCGATCCAGAAAGATCGCCGCCAGATCCGCATAGGCTACCACAGAGGGATCGAAATATACCATCACCGCCTCGCAGTGGCCCGTGTTGCCCGCGCTAAACTGCTCGCAGTTTGGCCTTGTTTCCAAGAGGTCGTCTCCCTCCGTGTATCCCACCAGAGCAAGCTCGACGCCAGGGATCCGCTGGAGGGCAATCTCGAGTGTCCCCAAAAGCATCCCCCCGCGAATGTGGCTAGTTCGATGTGGGGCAGCGATGGCAACCGCGCAGGATGCATTGCAACGAACAACGCGTTGTCGTTGTGCGTTTGTCGTCTTCTTTGCTATCGATGTTTTCCTTGCTTTCCAATTACAGCTGGTTGCCTGACTGCTGCTGTTTCTACTGCCGGATCCTTGCGGTGGCGAAAATCGCCATGGAAGCGACCTCCGAGCCTGGAAGTTCCAGTTGGTCGTAATCGATGCCGAGGTTGTAAGAGTCACCGATGTTCATTTTGCGCTGCCAGGATTCCATCAAGCCGAGGAAAAAATTACTTTTTTGAATTGTTCTTCTTTGAATTGTGTTGAGTGTTGACATCGTTGAAATAATGAGAGATTATTATTGGTACCGTATATCAGAACAATATCTGACACCTCTTGTAACAATTTGTGCGCGTTTAGAACCGTAACGGTCCTTTTCTCTGACACGCAATGGTAACTGCTTCAGATCAATTCTAAACCAATCAATATTAATACTAATATCAACAAAAGTTTTATCTTAGTAGTGCTTCGTTCACATGTAGAACTTCTTCCTACCAAGAATCCAACGTACCCAAGAAGCAAATAAGGCGAAGCAACTCCCTGCAAAGCGACAAATTATCCTCACAGACAAGATTGTTACTCCTCTTAGTACTACTAGTACTACTACTCATCGTCCGAATCCGGTTCGCCGTCAAAAATTTCTGGAAGTTCGTCATTGTCGCTACTATTGTCGTTCACCCCCATTGCGTCGTCTTCGTCTTTGTCATCTTTCTTTTCTTTGTTGGTATCTATTGTTTCGCGAACGACGGTCTCGGATTTGGTTGATTTTTGGTCGTTTTCTGCCTTCGGTGTTACTCTCGTCGAATCGGTGTCCATGGAATTGTTCCGGGGTGATTCCAATTTTGATTGTGATTCCGTTTTTGATTTCGATCTTGTCTCACCAACCGGATCTCGTGCTTTCCTCGAATTGTCATTGTCGTTGTCGTTGTTTGAAACAGTCCATTTCTCGCTCGCAGCCTTTTGTCGCTTGGTGGCCATGGTTTCGTTCTTCTCCCGTTGTTCCTCCTCTTTCTTGCGCTTTTTTTCTTCCGCCTTTCTCTTCTTTGCGAGCTCGGCTTCTTCTGCCTTCTTTCTCGCTCGTATCGCCTCCTTCCGGGCCGATTCGATGTTGGTCGCCAGCAAAGCAGCATCGGTCGTTGTGCCTGTCATTGCGGCTGCCCCTGTCGTTGTCGCGGAAGGATTGCTGCTCGCAGCAGGAGCAACGGCAACGGCCCGGATGGCGTACGTCAGTGCGGGAGCACGGGGGACGGCGAGAGTGTCGCAGATTCGGATTGCCGCAGCCGCGGTCATCGAAACCTCCGGATCCACATCGTGTTTCAGCGTCTGGGCGGTGGCCGCCAACAAATCCACCAACGAGCTCGAAGACGAAGACCCGTCCTTAAACGGGGTAGAGACACAACCGCACGCCAAACGGACAATGGAAGTCTTGACCGGCGACCAAGAAAGAATCTGGATCGCGGAATTGTTGCTGCTGCCCGAAAACGACGAGAGCCGTCTCGTTCCGGTTGGTTCGTCCATTATTTGGGAGAGAGCGCCGAACGCCACCGATTCGATGAGCGTTCGAATGGACACCGAGAGAAATCCTCCGCACGACACCAGCACCGTCGCCAGACACGTGGCCGACGCCGAGACGAGTTCCACGCGTTCCGCGATGGTGCCCCAGTCGTCGTCGTATTCACCGGTCTGGACCGCGTTGCAGCCATACAGTTGTTCCACCAGAGCCCCGGCAACGAGCGTGATGGCTTTTTCGCCGTCCGTGGTCGCAGTCAGAGTGTGGGGGTGTTGTTGTTGTTGTTGTTGTTGTTGTTTTTGGTTATGTGCGGACAAAATGGACGACGACGACGCACCGTAGTCGTTGTCGCACCCAAACGCGGTCATTGCTCTCCCAACAGTCTCGATCGCGACGGCCCTCGAACGGATCGAGAGGTGTAGCCACCGCCGCTTCTTCCCCTCCAGCTGTGCGGCGCTGGTCGGATCCATGACCCTCCGAACCGCACTCGAGCTGGAGGTCAAAACGGACGCATAGGATATCCTGAGGATGCGGCGAGCAAAGGGCAGCAGAGCCGGTCCACCCACGGCGTCCAGGATGCAGTCCAGCAGCTCGTGGCCCATCAACTTGACGTGATTGGCTGCTTCCGTGGCAATGACTCTGGGACTGAGCATTCCGTGGTCCATGATTTCGTTTCGAAGACGTCGCTTCGTCCTGTAGTACACGGTTTCCGCCGAGAGGGGAAACGAAACAAAGGATTCCACAACGCCCAAAACCTGTTTCATATCGATCCTGGCGTCCACGAGGGTTGCGGACGAGCAGAATTTGTGGTCCATTCCGTCTTGCAACACCAAGAAACGAAACAGCTTGGTCAAACCCCGTGAAAATCGATAGAAGCACCTCAAGCGAGAGGCTTCGTCCGAAACGTGGACTCGGACGAACCGGATCCATTCCTCGACAGGATTGTTGTTGCCGTCGTCGTTGTTCTTGTTCTTGTTGCCGCTGCCGTTCCTCTTCGAACCATCACCACCACTACCACCCCCGGTGGTGAGGGGAGCCATCGCATCGAGGACCACCGACAAGCCGGTCAGGGTCTCCGAGACCCTCGCGTTCCAAATGTCCGACGGCGTGGTTCGATCGATCCCCCCGACCACGGGCAGGCAGGACAAGAGCCTCGCCGCCGAGTCTTGCACGGTATCGTCGTCGATCGTCAGGAGCTTCCACGACATTGCGGTGAGGTCGGACACCAATGCGGTGCTGCGAGACAGCTTTGTCCCGAACAGGGTGACGAGGGAGGCCGCCAGTTTCGTCAACGAAAACAACGAGGCGAGGGTCGAAAACACCGCGCAGGGTTCGTTTGGTCTGTCTTTTGTTTCGATCGCGGTTGTCAGGCACGAAGGATTGCGGTCGTCGCTTTCCCCGTCGTCGTTCTTCGCTGTTGCTGTTTTACCGGAGTTTGTTGTGTTTCTCGTGGTTTGCTCCAGTATCAGTTTCATGGTTTTCGAGAGGCCCGACAACATGGGTTTTCCGGATTGTGCCAGCAGTTCGTATTCGGCAAGAGTGCAGGTTTCCGATGATTCGTTGTAGATCTTGATGTGCTCAGCGATCGCCAGACACAGTTCACACGAGAGGCCGATCAAGAGGGCTCGATCGTCATCGATTGCATTTGCATTTGCATTTGCACTTGCATTTGAAGTTACGTTTGTATTTCTCGTTGATGCGTTCCTGTCCGAACCCTCAGCGGAGGCAGACGCAGACGGAGCCAGTATCCTCAAAATAGCGGTAAAGATCAGGGCTTCGTCCGCTTGCTGTGCACCCGAGGCATCGGAATTCGAAGTTCCCGGATGGTGCTGGATTCGGAGATCATCGGAATTTGTGTTGTTGCCGTTGCCGTTGCGGTTCGTTCCCTTTTTCCCTCTTTTCCCGTTTCGTCTCCTGCTTTCTGCGCCTCCCCGCTGCAACGACGCGGAATTCTCGGCCGACGACAAAATCCGATCGGCCGTTTCGGAATTCCCCCCCAGGAGCCCGCGGCGGGCATAAACCGCGATCAAGTGGTTGAACAAATCGACGATCTCTTCCATCCCGTTCTCGTAGCTCTCGGTCCCCCTTTCCTTCTTTTCGATCGATCGAATCAGGCCCAGCAATCGGGACGGGTGGCTGTTGTGGGACGTTTCGTTCAATCGAGTTTCGTCGGCGGAATTGGATTTGGATTTGGTCTTGGTCGGTGGGTCCGACGGGAAGGGAGGAATGATCCCGCAGTGTGTCAAAAATATCCTTTCCTGCATGATCGGTGGTGGTTTTCAATTTGTTTCGTATGTTTTCGTTTCGTGTGTGTGCAACGGGACGAAAGATCTTGCTGCGATGGACTCTATCCGTGAACGGCGATCAATCAAAATCAAAATCAAAATGCCGCTGGTTCGTGCCGGACACAACAACAACTGCTCGAAACTTCATTCGGTCGCTACAGTTATGCGGACCGAAGGTTCTTTTTTCATGAACAGTAAATTACCGTACGATACTCGTATGAGTAACCTTACTTGTACGTGCGGAGAACTTCGAGCACTCGTACTTGTACCGGTATCAAACAGAAACCTTGGTACCGTAATCATCATTAATCATCAAAATACTTCTCATCATCAATCAATCAAATCAAATCAATCTCTCATCTCAATCAAAAGAATCAGCAATCGACCATCGACCCGAAGAAGAAAAAAACAAACCTGTTTCGATGGATGGGTGGATGCGGAATACGGCACTTGTACGTAAAGTCTTACCTCGTAAGTGTAAGGTCACCGTAATTTACCGTGCAGGTGCAAGTAACCTTACCGTAAGGATAAGTTACAGGACCTTCCGGAACTAAATATTTTCGCGCGAATCGCGCAATTTTTTGAGTCAAACTTGTCAACTCACATCCCCCTTTTGGAACACAATTTGGGGGGATAAACTCGCACTTTTTTCTCGCACTTTTTTTGAGACCAAAAAGTGCAAGTTTTCACGGGACTAAAAAACACGTTCTTTTTCAACTCGCATTAAATGCGAGTTTCGTTCAACGGACAGAAAAAGTGCGAGTTTTCTTTGCAAAATTTTTTTTTAACTTAAAAAAATAGAGGCGCAACAATGTAGTAGAGTCACGACGGAGTCGATTTGTTAAAATAGAGGCGCAACGACGACGGAGTCGATTTGCTAATAGAGGCAAAACGACGGAGTCGAGGCGCAACAACGGAGTCGATTTGTTGATAGAGGCGCAACGATTTGCTAAGAGAGGTGCTTAATTAAAATTATGCTTGCGGTCCCCCCCCTATATTATCAACGCGTTGCTGCTGCTTGCTGCTTGCTGTCCCCCCCTGTATTATCGACGCGTTGCTGCTGCTTGCTGCTTGCTGTCCCCCCCCTGTATTATCGACGCGTTGCTGCTTGCTGTCCCCCCTGTATTATTGACGCGTTGCTGCTGCTTGCTGTCCCCCCCTGTATTATCGACGCATTGCTGCTGC
Source organism: Pseudo-nitzschia pungens (assembly GCA_037355855.1). NCBI lineage: Eukaryota > Bacillariophyta > Bacillariophyceae > Bacillariales > Bacillariaceae > Pseudo-nitzschia > Pseudo-nitzschia pungens. Next base: position 6,018,558 of record CM074761.1, on the reverse strand, counting down.
TTGCTGTCCCCCACTATATTATCGACGCGTTGCTGCTGCTTGCTGTCCCCCCTGTATTATCGACGCGTTGCTGCTGCTTGCTGTCCCCCCCTGTATTATCGACGCGTTGCTGCTTGCTGCTGCTTGCTGTCCCCCCCCCTATATTATCGACACGTTGCTGCTTCGACTCCTTCGTCGTTGCGCCTCTATTAGCAAATCCGTTGCGATGCGCCTCTCTTAGCAAAAAAACAAATCGACTCCCTCGTCGCGCCTAAATCGATTTTTTGGTTGAAAATTTTGTTGAAAACACTTATTTTCCCAAAGAAAACTCGCATTTTGTGTAGAAAACTCGCATTTTTCTACTGAAACTCGCATTTTTCTGCTAAAAACTTGCATTTTTCTGATAATTTCGGCTGAAAACTCGCATTTATTGCTGTATATACGTGTTTTTTTTCTAGAGCAAAAATGCGAGTTTTTTAGACCCATGAAAATCCGCACTTTTTTCGATCCCAAAAAATGCGAGTTTCTTTGGGGGTATAATAAATTTAAGGGGATACCCTCAAAATGACTAACTGCAATTAAAAATCGCGCGGTCCGCGCATCGAAAACTATCTTTGTTCCGGAAGGTCCAGTACCAAGGATGATTTTTAAAAATTGGGCCTTCCAGTAAAGCAGGGGTGCCTTAAAGGGGGCTAGTTGAGTTGTAGCTTTGTTTGTAATGAGTGATTCCCGAAATAGGATTACTTATTTTTTTAAAAAAGTAGACATAAGGTTAAGGTTTACCGTACACATGAAACTTTGTATTTCGTGTAGCGACAAAAAAAATGGACATGGGGTAAGGTTTACCCTCACACTTTTTTCCGGGTAAATTTACATTTTTTTTAAACATACTACATTACCTACTTTAACTTAAAAACGTATGATGGTGAAAAATATCAATATGACGTAAGGAGTTCTTCTTCTCCATCACGGAATGTCGTGGAATAACATCCTCATTCTTCATTCTCCCAATTGCACTTTTATGCGGCTTGCAATACTCCAGTTCCAAATGGAACTTGCTCCTTCAGTCATTCACAGCGGTACTATTACTCTCCGACCTTTTTGGTGACCTCAACAATCGCGTCACATTACCAATGACAGCAGTACTAGCAATTTTTGTGTCGGCATTGATAGCAAGCTTCTCCCCGTTACTATTCCCGATGTCTTCTTCTTCAGGGGCCACTGTGCTCCCTTTCCTGCCTGGAATCGTCCTTGCCACTAGCCATCGAGATGGGTAGTATAATCCACCAATTCTTAGTAACTCAGGCACCAATTCGCACCATGGCATCACGAATCAACTTTACGTCACTTTTTGATTATTATGAACTGGCAATTTATGACGAGGATTATTCCCCATCTTTATTGTCAACATTCAGTGGTTTTACAGATGGAGCCGACTGATATCCATGGACCCATGGACCCAATGGAGGTATGTCATAGTACCGCCACCATTTCTTTATTTCTTTACAAGAGTCAGGTGGATTGTTGACTTCTATTTTTGTCCGTTTCCTCTTTAACACTCATTATACCTATTTGTTCCTTCCGTCAGGATGGTGTCCTTTGTTGGTCCACAACGGATAAAGGTTTGGCGCCACATTTAGTAGTTATTGTAAAAATAGAAAACCAATGCGGACCAATTGGGGACAGGCAGACAGTGGGGAAGCGGACAGGAGGGGGGACAGACAGACAGTGGGGAAGCGGACCGGACCGGAGGGGGGGACAGACAGACAGTGGGGAAGTACTGGTTTTAAAAATGAAAAATTGGCATTAAAACTAGAGGCACTGATCGCGGAATACAACTCCACTACCCCCCTGAGGTCCAATAATCTTAGGGTGTGCCTGAACAACAAACGAGAAAGACTCATTTCTCTTGCGTTCACACTTCCAGCAACCGATACCTTCTTCCAGGACGGTACTGGTACGATGAGGTTGAAGCGACAACAGCGACAACAGAAACAGCAGCCCAGTGCATGTACCTCCACGATCTTCTCTGGTGGAACGCTGAGCCGGAACCACCGTGATGCCATTTGTGTTGAATAATTAGAGTTAGGGGTGAAAAATGACCGTTAACAAATTCAGCGACAATAATCAGCGAGGCATTGATGACCGGAGAATTAAAATCACAACCACACAAAAATGATTTACATGCCGATGGAATACCACACAACCAAAAATACTCACTTTTTAGTTTAATACAATTAGTACAATTATTGAATGTTACGACAATTGTAGCCTTGTTCATTAAGATTTACAAGATATTAAACTAAAAAGGCGTTGAAGAGAAGAGCAACAACCTAACCAAGTTAATAGAGAATATGAGTGCTGAGAACAGCAACGAAGAAGAGAAACACGTCGAACAAGAGACGACAGATGAAGAGACCCAAAAAGGGGATGATCAAAAGCGCCGAAGCAACAGAAGCAGCAGAGGAAAAAGTAGAAATACCGGAAGCCAGATCAACACAAAATCCAGTTTCAAGGGAGAAACAAACTCTATCAAGGATGATGTGTTTGTATTCCATCAGATCCACAACAAGAAGTGGATGACATCGAGGCAGAAATTCATCAACTATGCCGGAAAAACATATGGAGGCAATGAAGAAACCAGTTTGGAGTTACGGAAGCTCACAGTGGTGATGATAGAGCCACCACCACAACCAACAACAGAGGAGCTAGCAGCAATGACTGATTTCGAAAGGGAGATGGCAAAGGATGAATTCAAACAAGACAGGAAAGCCTACAAGGATGTAATCCAGAAGACTCGGATCAATCTTACGAAGCTATTCAAGGTGTTATGGGGACAATGTGACCCGATTATGAAAAACAAGATCAAAGCAGACAAACATTACAAGGTTGCACACGCTGAGAAATCAGCAATCAAACTACTTGGGATCATAGAATCCGTATGGGAACAAGGAGAGGGCGGACGCAACCGACGAGTACAACGATTTTTAGCAAAGAAGAAGGTGTATAACTTCCGACAAACTGACGACATGGATCTCGGTGAATACCTAGAGAAATTTGAAATCCTTGTCGATGTAGCTGAAAAGCTTGGGGCCAGATTTTATGATGAAGAAGATATGGAAGAAACTGATCCGCAAGCCGACGAGGAAATAAAACAGGAACCAGTGGATCCGGAACCCAAAGATGAGTCGACAGATGGCGCCAAGCCCAACACGAAAGTTGAAATCAAGAAGAGCGCTCCCGTACTGACTCAACAGATGATCACAGACACGGCAAGAGAGGAGGCCCGCAACAGAGCACTAGCGATAATATTTTTTATGAACGCCAATGAAGCCAAGTACGCCGTCTATAAACAAGAGTGCCACAATGCCATGACAAAAGGAAGAGATGAATATCCGCGAGATGTAATCGAAGCACACACCCAATTGGAAGACTTCAAGTTCAACCCGAGGTTATACCAGGTACAGAACTCCAATAACAAATCTCGATATATACCCGGACATCAGTTCATGACCAATGGAGTCGGATCCCCAACGAACGGGGATTATATCTGCTATAACTGTGACCGGAAGAATGAATGTATGGCATACAACTGTCCACACATGACCAAGGAAAATGGGGATCCTACCCAAAACGAGCGAAAAAGGATTCAACGAGAAAAGCGAGAACAAGTAAGCGGCGATCAATGTCTAATCGAAGCAGTAACAGAGGATGAGATCAACGAAAGTCACGGGACGATCACTGACAGTGAGAGCTGGGCCGACGAGCTTGATGGGGACAATTACGGTATTACATTGTTCACAGAAAGAGGCTCTAACGGAACGGAGAAAGAGATTCTAATCGAGGACGTACGGGGAAATAAGAACCACACATTTAATCAATGCAAAAGAAGAATCAATCCAAGATGGATCCTGTTGGATAATTGCCCAAGTGTAAACGTGTTCTACAACAAACGATTCCTGGAAAACATCCGGACTGCAACGAACGTGTTGCACCTTTATACCAACGCCGGCAAAGCAATCATAACCATGGTGGGAGATCTACCAGGATTCGGTGAAGTGTACTACTACCCAAGGGGAATTGCAAACATTCTGTCATTCCATGCAGTCACCAATCTCCCCGGTTATACAGTGGAATATCACAACGGAATCGAAGACGCGTTCCGGGTCACTAATCCAAGTGGAGCAACCCGAAGATTCATACCATCTGAAAAAGGGTTATATTATTGGGACAGCAGTGACGAAATTCAAAAGGGAACAGTCCTACTAGGAAATGGGGTAGAGAACAAAGCCGTAGCGACCATACAGGCCAACAAGGAAAAATTCTCCAGAAGGGACAATAATAATGCCATGAGGGCCCGACAACTACAAAACGTGACTAACTGGAGCGACCGAGACATGATGAGAGTGGCAAAGTACGGACCACTCATGAACAGCCCACTTACACCAAGGGATATCACCATCATGAAGGCAATCTTGGGGCCCAGCGTGAGCGGGCTACAAGGCAAAACCATCCGGAAGAGTAGAAAAGTGGTGGGGGACCAACTAGTTCCGGTCCCAAGGCAGATAATGGAATATTATCAACAAGTCACCGTATCGATGGATGTGATGCATGTTAAGGAACTTCCATTCCTGGTCACAATCACAAAACATATCCATTATGGGACGGCAACAGTCCTGAAGGACATGACAGGAGGGAGCTTGTTCGCCGTGATCAAGGAACTTGACAAGTACTACCAGAAACGAGGATTCAAGATTAACATGCTACTTGCCGACAAACAATTCCAGAGCCTTCGGAACCAATTGGGCGAGATACAAGTCACCCTGAACCTCGCAGCACAGGAAGAACATGTACCAGAAGTGGAACGATTTATTCGGACTGTTAAGGAAAGAGCAAGGTGTGCCATTCACCATACGCCGTTCAAGACCATACCAAAAACGATGGTGGTGGGGATGATGTCAAGCGTATTGTTATACCTCAACGGCCTACCATGGATTGGGGGCGTATCAAAGATCCTATCGCCATTGACAATTATTACAGGCCGCAACAAGCTGGACTACCACCTACATTGCCAGATACCATTCGGGGCCTATGCACAGGTGCGCAGAACAACCGATAACACCCTTAGACCAAGGACATTCGGAGCAATAGCCATGGCACCAATGGACAACATGCAGGGAGGGATGAGATTTATGAATCTACAGACAGGGAGAGAATTGGAGCGGGACAGGCCGGACTATACAATCCTGCCAATGCCTGATGAGGTTGTGGACCGAGTACACGAACTTGCTGGAGGACAACAGGCACAAGTGACCTTCACCAATAGAGCAGGAGAACAGATACCAGATATAAACGTGGAATATGACTCAGAGGAGGATTCCGATTATGAATACAAAACCGATTCAGATTCAGAGGGAGACAGCGACGGAGACTCCGTCGACGAAACTATCGAAAATACAGGAGTGGACGACCACTCAACCAAAGATGAGAATGATGGTACCGACAGCAACGTTGATACCGAAAGCACAGGAGTGAATGAGGAAGAGATTATAAGAAACCTAGAGAACGATGCAGATGTGATCGAGTTCACGAATTCGGACAGTGACGAAACCACCGACAGCAATACAGAGGAGGATGAATCGCAGCAAAGTATTGCAGATAGCGACGGAGAATCCTTGGAGGACCGACCAAGACGACACAACCGTGGACAACCATACACATGGAGAGGGTTTGAGGATGCCTATACAAACCTAATTACAACGGATGAAAAGAAGATCGAAATCATCCAATCAGGAGAAGAGCAATATAACTATCACCGTGCGATGATGTTCCTGGGCCAGGCAGATCAGAGGACCCGAGAAACGGTGACACATTACATAATGAACCAGTATGGTTTAAAAGAAGGACTAAAGCACTTCGGAGAGGAGGGACACTCGGCGACAATGAAGGAAATGAAACAAATGTTGTCACGAGAGGTGTTTGAGGAAATTGAGTACGAATCGTTGTCAAACGAGGACAAGAGGCGAGCACTGCCCATACTCCTGTTCCTGACAAGAAAAAGAGATGGAACTGTAAAAGGGAGGGCATGTGCCGATGGACGAAAGCAACGAATATGGATGAATAAGGAAGACACGAGATCCCCTACTGTGGCAACTGAAGCATTATTCTTCCTTATCATGATGTTTGCATATGAGGGCCGGGATGTTGCTACTCTTGACTTGCCAGGGCACTTCCTGCAGACGCCGATGGAAGGACGTCTTATCCTGCGTGTGGATGGGGATCTAGCTCTCACACTCGTGCGCCTTGACAAGGCTCGATGGGAGAAATATTTAAAGAAGGTCAGGGGCAAATGGGTCATATTTGTTAAGTGCAGTAAGGCCATATATGGAACCCTGAATGCCGCGTTGTTATCATATAAGAAGTTGGCTGGTCATTTGGAGAAGTGGGGACATGCCATGAACCCCTATGACCACTGTGTATGGAATAAAAACATAAACGGCGAACAGATGACAGTGGCATTCCATGTCGACAACATGATAATTAGCCATGTGAACCCTAAGGAGGTGGACGAACTTATAGCCCAACTAAGGGCAATATATGGAAAAACAGATCCCATGACTGAAACCAGAGGAAAAATCCATGAATACTTAGGGATGACGATTGATTTCGGAACACCGGGCGAAGTACGAATCACGATGTATGACTATATACAAAAGATGTTAAATGCCCTACCAGAAGACATGTTGGGAGAGAAGGCGACAGCAGCACCGGAGAACCTGTTCCGGACAGAGGGGACAGAGCAAGAAGATAAACTAGATGAAGCAACAAAAGACTATTTCCATACAACAACAGCGCAGGCACTGTATCTGGGGAAGAGAGGAAGGCCTGATCTCCAGACTGCCGTCGCATTCCTATGTACCAGAGTACGAGAACCGGATAGATATGACTACCGGAAGCTGGGACACTTGATGAAATACATACAGGCAACAAAACATTTGCCATTGATATTGAGATATGATGGAGGAGAAGTGTCACTGTATATTGACGGGGCGCATGCCATACACTCAGACATGAGAGGGCACGCTGGCGTAATGGTAACCGCTGGCAAGGGCACAATATATGCCTCATCAACCAAAACAAAACTGAATACGACGAGCTCCACAGAAACAGAGGTGGTGGCAGTAGGAGAGAAACTACCAAAACATCTGTGGTTCAGATATTTCAGAGTGGCACAAGGAGGGAGTAGCAAAGAGGATATTTTGTACCAGGATAACAAAGCAGCAATGTTATTGGAGAACAATGGAAGGATGTCGTGTGGGAAAGGATCCAAACACATACATATCCGATATTTCTTTATCACCGATCGGATTAAACGAAAGGAAATATCCGTAAAATATTGTCCCACAAAGGAAATGATTGCTGACTACTACACTAAGCCAGTACAAGGTGGACTGTTTAGGAAGTTTCGAGACCTGATTCTAGGAATCAAGGAGGATCAGATAAACATCTACAAACAGCAGTATGATGAAACCATCAAGAAGTATGGACTGGCATCGACTGCGGAGACCGGTGGCGAGGCAAGTCCACAGGAGTGTGTTGAATAATTAGAGTTAGGGGACAGCGACAACAGAAACAGCAGCCCAGTGCATGTACCTCCACGATCTTCTCTGGTGGAACGCTGAGCCGGAACCACCGTGATGCCATTTGTGTTGAATAATTAGAGTTAGGGGTGAAAAATGACCGTTAACAAATTCAGCGACAATAATCAGCGAGGCATTGATGACCGGAGAATTAAAATCACAACCACACAAAAATGATTTACATGCCGATGGAATACCACACAACCAAAAATACTCACTTTTTAGTTTAATACAATTAGTACAATTATTGAATGTTACGACAATTGTAGCCTTGTTCATTAAGATTTACAAGAATTTGTGTGGCCTTGTTGGCCTTGTTTGTGACTGCCTCGGTCTTTATCGATCAGCTGCAAATAGCCAACGCAAGAACACAGCTCACCAAACTTCAGAGCAATATATTCTTTCGCCAAATTGCGGTTGGGACTACTAGTAGTACTAACACTGAAAAAGCGGGGTGCGTGGATGGACAGTGCAATGTTGCGTTGTTTTCTAGTGAGGATGCAAACGTTACATCTCTTGATGCAGTGATTGCTGGTGGTCATGCCTTTAAGAACTCCTATCACCTGCAGTCCGAAGTAGAAAGCATCACACATGTTCCGAGCGAAGCCAAAGTTGTTGTTCGCTTCAAATCTGACACGGAACGGAAATGCAAGAAACCACGAATCTTTGGCCGGCTTTCGGGTAAATATCTTTCTGTAATTTACTGGGATACCGACGCCGTAGAGAAAATGGATCTGGATGGCCTTCCTCAAGACTTGCAAGTGAAAACTTCTTTCACTCACACCGAAAACCTCAATGTCATCACTGGATATTACAATGTACCAGCGAAAGGGAGATACTTTATCGAAATTATTGGATTGTTTTGCAATGACTTTCCATTCGATTATGACTTTACTGCAGCTTGCCTTGAAAATGTGGAGCACAATCGACTCACTGCCACTGGAGCGCATGTGGACGTCTCGAAAACGTTTCCCAATCTTCAAAGCCTAAGTGTATTCCAGTCATCTCGCGCCACCAATGCTGCAGCCCAAGTGCCTGGATATTGGAAGTGGTCATCAAACACAACAGTGGAACCCGTCCCGTTGATGACGAGGTATCAACGACAAAATTGCAGAAACAGAGAGAATAAGACCTTGACCACGGCCAAGGCCGAGTGCTTGGAGACTGGTAGCTTGGAGCGCTTTGAACCCTATACCTTTGAATGGCTGGAGGAGGGTGGTGACTATTCGGATCTAGAACACTATGCATTTGACAGGGTGCGAAACGAAAGCTTCAAGCTTTGTGCGGTTGGAGCAAGCCATTCGCGCGTTCTGATCGAACATTTACAAGTTGTGATTGACGAGTTTCACATGACCGACATCGAAGTCTGGCACATCCCATTCACACACCCGAGGGAGATGATGGGGCGATTCAAGAAGTTTGCATGGGCACTAGATTGCAATGTAATTATTGTTGGGTTTGGCCAGTGGTCGGCTGGGAAGTATCCAGCAACCACTTTCCCGGACTATTATAATGAATACAAGCAGGGCATCGATTCTTGGTTGAAAAGCAAAATTAATCTTGTGATTCGTAAAACTCACTACAACCCTTTGGGCGAGATAAAAAACACATGCCCACCGCGTGGTTGGAGAAACCCCACTGTGATCGACACATACAATGAAATAGCTCGACGCATTGCAAACGAGTCCAATGTTCCATTCCTTGATGGGGGATATCTGATGGACCCAATGTGGGACAGTGCCCGCGATTACAACCATTATGATAATCAAGCTGGTAAGATGGAAACGATTTATTTCCTCCGGAAGATTATCGACATGAACACTCGATTGAAATTTGAAAAGGCAAAATGGCACGTATAGTTTTTTTTTAAATTGGATATACTTCGTAATATAATATTATACATTATTTATTGTATTGAGTGATTCCCAGAATTACATAATACGTTGATAATGTATCGTGTCCGCTCACCAAAGCTGTGTGCAACGAGCAGCTACTACTACTAATAGCTCAGGGGTGTTCGTTTCAATTTTTTGGACGTTTTGGTGGTCTTTGATAGCGCTGGTCTTTTTGGGACACTTTGTCTTTTAGAGGCAGCACTTGGGCATTTTGAGAGACTTGGTCTTTTTGAGGCAGCACTTGGGCATTTTGGGAGACTCAGTCGCTTTTTGGAGACTTAGTCGTTTTTGGAGACTTGGTCGTTTTTGGAGACTTGGTCGTTTTTGGAGACTTGGTCGTTTTTGGAGTCTTGGTCCTTCTCGGAGCCATCGATGGAGCGCCAGAGGGAGCCGTCGAGAGAACGTCCGATGGAGTGTTCGAGGGAGTCTCTGTTGGAGTCTCTGTTGGAGTCTTTGTTGGAGTCTCTGTTGGAGTATCTGTCGGAGTCATTGTTGGAGTCTCGGTCGGAGCCCCCTCCGTGTTGCAAAAAGCAGCAACACTGTCCAAATCGTTGCACATGCTGGACTTGACCCATTCGTAGATGGTGCTCGTGCGAGCAAATCCTGAGTCGCTCGTGGGATCGGCGCAATACGTGGTCGTAAAGGAAGTGGTTCCAATATAAATGTCCACAAACCGATTCTCTTCCTCGCTGTAGGTCCGACTTACCAAAGGTCCACCCGAATCGCCGAAGCAAACGTCGCTCCCGTCCGTGGTCTTGGCGCAGAGGACCGATTCCATTTCCATGCCAATTAGTTGGAGATCGCCATTCCAGCCTTCCAGACACTCTTCGTTGCTGACGGTAACAATGGTGGCGTTTTGGAGATAGTCATCGTACAATTGGAGAGAGCTGGTCCCGCCCGAATAAATGCCGCCCATGCCAATGGCAACCACGCTTGTCCCGGGAGCCGGAAAGGACTCGTCCTCGTTGAGTTCCAATCTCACGAAGGATTCATCGATGATCACCGGCTCGTTCAGCTTGCACAGGGCGGCGTCATAGGAAAGCGAGTATGTGTCGTATTGGGGATGGTTCACCCAGGTCTCGCATGTCCGTACCTCGACGCCTTCGGTCACGGTATACCTTTCGTATGCTCCTACGTTGATGTTGGAATACTTTAGGGGTTCGCAGTGCCCCGCAGTAAGAACAATATCGGGCGCAATGAGAGTGCCACCACAACCCTTGAGGTCGACAAAGTAGGGAAAATGCTCTGGTTCCGACTGGACCCCCTGCACGATGGAAGACCCTTTTTCAGGAGAGGCCGATACAAATCGAGGGAAGATGTTTGTTGCTGCTACCACCAGAACGGCCAGGAGCAATGAATTAGGAAAGGTTGCCATGGCGCCTGGTGGTTGCTTGTCGGTGAAACGACTTTCAATAAGGAGATGAGATTTAGACGAACGCGATGGATGCCCACATAGATTTTGTTGGTTGGTTTGTCGGCCATTTCCGTTTTCCGTTCGATTGACATTGATGTGCCGAAGAGCTTTTTTTGTTGACTAATTTTCTAGAAGTAATTAAAAAAGAGATTTTTTTTATTACGAGCACGAGTCCTCGGAACAATTTTTTTTATTACCCATAAAAATAAATACTACAAAGTTCCGAACAGCTGTCCTCAAGTCCACGTAGAAATTATAACAAAGGTACGTAGAACCGACGGACAGCTGTTAGGAATTTTGTAGTAATTGAGTGATTCCCGAAACTATATGCCTTCATATTATATCCTAGATTATATGCCTTCATTCTTTTTGGCGCACCCAACGGACATGCATTAAAAATGGATGACAGACAGGCGTGTAGAAGGCTTATTTTGGAATTTGGAATCTTGTTTCAAAAAACAAAACATTCTCTCTTTATTCCCTAAGCCTGCCTCTATCGCCAATTTTTAGCGCGATTCCCTTTAAATTTAAATTTGGTTGCATATTCTGGAGGAGGCAAATATGTCTCCTCCAGAATATGAAAAAATCGGTTAAGAATTTCATAAATCTATGTTACAGGCAGATAATAATATGTGTGCCACCTCAGTTATTATGTAATATGACACGTGCATATTAGTTTCGGGAATCACTCATTACTGTGATAAGTACGGTAAGGTTACTTACTGTAATAAGAATATACAAATTTTATCTTACTGTTAGATTATGGTAACCTTACTTGCTTGAAAGTAGGATTATTCTTTACAGTACGTGTGTTGAACCAGTAGTTACCGTACAATTCGATTATTGAGATTCGACGAACGATACGGTAAGGTTTACAAGGGTAATTACGAGAACAGGAATGTGAAAGTTATGTTCACTCCTACCGGTACCGTAACCTTACCGTATGGTCGTGATTGTTGTCGAGAGAGAATTCAGATTGGGATAGTGACGACTCATGGAAAATAATTAAGCTCGATATCGAATCGAATCAATCGATCGCGTGCGTGACAATTAAACGGACGACACCGTTGGCTCCACGTAACCTTATGGTTGGGTGACAAATCTTTCGGCATTTGGCATTTTTTATGACAAATTTTAGGGATTAGAGCGCTAAAATTAAATTATTAGGATGTTACAGTCAATTTTCTTTCATGTGGGTATTAAGATTAACTCGTAAGGTTACTCGTAAGGTAATTACCGTAAGACCTTAGTCAACAAATTATTGAGATTGATTGAAAATTTTGACAAACCAATTTTGGGCTGGTGAAACGGTAACTTAACGTACTGAGCCAGGAATAAATCAACAGTTTTCGGACGTACAGCAATAGTAGTAGTAGTGCTGGTGGTGGTGACAATGAGGATTTGTACTATTTTGTGACTTGTATTTTATCAAGCATCGGTCCGATACAGAGGGACTACAATGGCCGAAAGGAGGATTGTTTCATAAGTGAAATTTTTGCAGTTACTGATGAAGCATTTGCATTGATTGATGATAATTCATAATTCATAATGAGTATCATGTCTGGGTGAATCATGTGGAACAGAAGAGGAAGAAGGACGACCAGACCATTCTTATGAGACGGAGGAAGAAAAAGAGATATGGTGATCAATACAGTGGAGACCACAAATCATGGTCGATCGAAGGTCTTGCTGTGTTCAATAAGTTGTGCAGGGACATTGTGGAGCTGAGGAAGGATCCGATGACCAGTAAAGAATGTGAGGAAAAACTGAGAGAGAGGTTCCGTCAGGAGGATGAGAGCTACAATAGCAGCAACGACAACCCATCTGTTGCACAAGGAGAGGTGGAATATGTTGAAGAATACATTAGTCCAGAATTGAGGGCTTTGCTAGGTGAAGAAAATGAAGATGACAACAAAGGGAATGCAGGTGAAGGTGGTATTGCTGGCAATATCAAATCGGCCTTCGTTTTAAAATTGCTGTAGAAAAATTTGTGTGGTCCATAAAATAATTCATATTTGTCATAAGATAGGCTTGTGTTTTGCGTCGTAGTGTTCATGATTATCTTGTACAGAGTTGCGATTCTTGTGGTTGCAGCACAGGATTACCCCATTCAAGCAGCATGATTCTGAATCCATGTGGGAGTAGGGGGGTCGCGATTTTTAGGAGGAGTCCATAATTTTTGTGACGAATTTCTTCAATGTATGATGGGAAATAATTGTTGTGATAAATTTTGCGACGGGTGTGCTGAGAAATAAATTTTTGTTATGAAATTCTGCAACAGTGTCATGGTAAGTAATAATGGTACGGTCGGGAATAATAAATCAAAATTTAAAAAATAGGGGAGGGGGGAATTTATTCTGAGACAAAAAAAAATTGGTAACAATAGCATGAGAATTTAAAAAAGGATTGATTAATTTGATTCACTGGACCTTCCGGAACTGAAAATATTTCGCGCAGACTGCGCAATTTTAAGTCGACCTGGTCAATGCTCATCCCCCTTTTGGAGCACAATTTTAGGGGGATAAACTTGCACTTTTTTTCCGCACTTTTTTCGAGACCAAAAAGTGCAAGTTTTCACGGGACTTCAACTCGCATTAAATGCAAGTTTCGTTCAACGGACAGAAAAAGTGCGAGTTTTCTTTGCAAAATTTTTTTTCGACGAGGGAGTCGATTTGTTAAAATAGAGGCAAAACGACGGAGTCGATTTGTTAATAGAGGCGCAACAGCGACGGAGTCGATTTGCTAATAGAGGCAAAACAGCTGAGTCGAGACGCAACAGCGGAGTCGATTTGTTAATAGAGGCGAAATGATGACGGAGTCGATTTGCTAAGAGAGGCGCAACGACCCGGGAGTCGATTTGCTAAGAGAGGTGCTTAATTAAAATTATGCTTGCTGTCCCTCCCCCTGTATTATCGACGCGTTGCTGCTGCTTGCTGTCCCCCCCCCACTGTATTATCGACGCGTTGCTGCTTGCTGCTTGCTGTCCCCCCCCCTGTATTATCGACGCGTTGCTGCTTGCTGCTTGCTGTCCCCCCCCTGTATTATCGAGGCGTTGCTGCTTGCTGCTTGCTGTCCCCCCCTGTATTATCGACGCGTTGCTGCTGCTTGCTCGTCCGAAAACTGGTTCGCGACCCATCGCGACCAATCGCGACCGGATCGCGACCCAATCGTGACTTGTCTAAAAAAAACGCGACCCCAATTTTTTATTTCACAACCTTTTTTCCATTATTCTCCACTTTTTTCCATTATTCTCAACCACATTTCTCCCTTTTCTCAACTCCCCCAACGTGTCGACGGAAATGTTCTGTTCTAGACCCTGACATTCAGTCCCTCTTCACATTTTCATTCCATTTTACACATTTGACACACTTGACTCAACACAACAAATAATTTTTAATCCAATTTACTTCAATCACACAAAAGTGTTTCGTCACGCACCTTTGTCAACTTTTTTTTTCAGTGGTGTCACATCACATACCGGAATCGCATCACAAAAACACACACCACCATGCCGAAAGCTTCCTCCGACCCAAGGCACTTTGCCAATGAGCCCAGAATACCCAAGACATTCCAATGTCGCAACTGCATTGCCTCCGGAAGAAGAAGAAAATCAAAATCCTTCAAGGGATACAAACAAGAATCGAGCCACTTTCACACCTACCGATATGTATCTCAAGGCCTCTCCAGGCATCTCTATTCCAACAGTGATTGCCGAACTTATTATGTTAAGAACGATCTTATGGATTTTATTTCTTCTGCGAAAGCCGAAGTCACCCTCCCTTTGGTCCGACACACACCATCACAGTATGGACTGACAATGACACAGAATGGACCACAAATCCCCCCCTCCCTTGCCAAAACGAACACCGCCGCAACAACTTCTATCCATACCTCACTCAATCCTCAAGTGATCGCCAATGTACTCATCCCACCCATGGACAGACAGGCAATCGAATCGCATATGGCTGAAAATGAGGAAATGAATTCAATCGGTTCCGCTGTTGATGCCTCAGACCATTTTGATGCCAGTTCCGACACCGAAGTATCTGATTCCGAAATCACGAAACGCACCACCATTTCCATAAACGAAAGAGAGGAAACATTCCGGAATCGCACTCTGTAAGCAGCAACAAGCAGCAGCAACGCGTCGATAATACAGGGGGGACAGCAAGCAGCAGCAACGCGTCGATAATACAGGGGGGACAGCAAGAAGCAGCAAGCAGATAGAGGTGATGAGTGAACGAGGCAATCAAAAAATTCGATTTTCCAGTACAAATTGTAGAGGGATTTATGTCGAAAAAGAAATTTATACAGGGGGACAGCAAGCAGCAGCAAGCAGCAACGCGTCGATAATACAAGGGGGGGGACAGCAAGCAGGAGCAACGCGTCGATAATACAGGGGGGCACAGCAAGCAGCAAACAGCAGCAACGCGTCGATAATACAGGGGGGATAATACACGAGAATATTTTTTAAAGAACTATCGCGTCGACAGCAAGCAGCAAGCAGCAACGCGTTGTCGTTCCTCAAAATAACAACAAACATCCTGTTAGAAGCGATCGTAGCGATCGTACCCCCGTCGGCCCTCTCTGGAGCGATCGTACCGTTCGTCGTCGTCGTTCGTCGTTCGTCGTACCCGATCGTCCCGGTCCGAAGCGATCGTACCCGCCGTCGTCCCTGTCCGAAGCGATCGTACCTTCCTCTTTGTCGTTGCAGTCGTTCCCCTATTGAAAGACGAAAGTAAAAACAACAACAAACACCCTGTTAGAAGCGATCGTAGCGACCGTACCACCGTCGTCCCCCTCTGGAGCGATCGTACCTTCGTCGTCCTTGTCGTCCCTCTCCGCACCGATCGGTTGTGATTTTCGTCTTCGTTGTTTTCAATATCAGTACGTCGTATATCTGGGTAAGCCAGGTAGTTCCAGGACTTCAACACACCCAACCTCCGTGATATGAATCAGACAACAGAGCAGAAAGCAAGAGCGGCCGTTCTCAAGCTCCCCACAGCATGTGTGTCTTTTTCAAAAGAGATGGTCCCGGTGCCTGATGGCTAGGTTAAACTGGACCGGCCAGAATATTCCGATGCATGAGATGAAACGAAAATGAAAATGAAAATGAAAATTATGACACATCCGGTACGAGGGAGATGTGGGGCGGAAAATCGATCTGCCACTGTGACGTAGTGCTTTAGTGCTTTATTACGTGCTTTATGGTACTGTGTGTACAGGCTGAGTGGAAAAAATGACAGCAATGTACGTACTTTACAGTACTAAGTGTACAGGCTGAGAAAAAAAATGACAGGTCTGTGCATACCCGTTCCTAGTAGGTACCGACAGTACGTACAGGCTGGGGATGTGTAGGTTTCCAGTACGGTGTAAACGGTACGTATAAACTGTACGTACGGTACTGGTACAAATCTTTTGGCGCGAAGTGGTGGAGGTACGGTAACTTAGTGTTGGTACATATTATACAGGATGAGCCTTCCCCGAGATGGTGGTAGCATTAAAAGATGGAGAGAACACCTGTTTAGCAGTAGTAGACAGTAATAGTGGCACTACTGGATTGTATGCAGTTGGTATTGTTGGTTCGAGTCCCGTCACGGGAATGTCTTTTGCTACATCACGATGCAATAGAAATATTTTTGCTGCGAAGCATTTGTCACCAGGTGATCTATTCAGTTATTCAATGGTGACATCCATACCATTGGTGATTTTTGAATACTTCTTTTTGCATACTCTTGCCCATGCATAGGATGAGAAATATTCACACTGGAATCACAAAATATTGACTAGATTCATTCACATATTTGATTTTACAGCAGTTTCTACTAAATGCTGCGGTACTGGGCCAAATATTAATTATTCAGTGGTGACATCCAAATTATTGGTGATTTTTGAATACTTCTTTTTGCATACTCTTGCCCATGCATAGGATGAGAAATATTCACACTGGAATCACACAAATATTGGCCAGATTCATTCTGATATGTGATTTGGTACTTTTTTCTAGTAAATTCTCCAGTAGTTGGCCAAATATTAATTATTCTGTGGTGACACCCAAATTATTGGTGATTTTTGAATACTTCTGTTTGAATAGTCTTGCCCATGCACAGGATGAGAAATATTCACACTGGAATCACACAAATATTGGCCAGATTCATTCCGATATGTGATTTGGTACTTTTTTCTAGCAAATTCCGCAGTAGTTGACCAAATATTAATTATTCAGTGGTGACACCCATACCATTGGCGATTTTTGAATACTTCTTTTTGCATACTCTTGCCCATGGATAGGATGAGAAATATTCACACTGGAATCACACAAAGATTGGCCAGATTCATTCAGATATGTGATTTTACAGTATTTTCTAGTAAATTCCGCAGTACTGGGCCAACTACTAATTATTCAGTGGTGACATCCAAATTATTGGTGATTTTTGAATACTTCTTTTTGAATAGTCTTGCCCATGCATAGGATGAGAAATATTCACACTGGAATCACACAAAGAATGGCCAGATTCATTCAGATATTTGATTTGATGGTATATTCACTGAGGTAGTACTATTCTTGCTGCTTGTAGTAGTAGTACAGTTATACACTGCTGCTACATACTACTGCAGTGCGTAGGTAGTAGTACATAAGAGGTAGTCCAAAATTATGGCGCAGCGGGGCTGGCTCTCTGTGGTTTAGGTGGCGCGCGATATCACCATCATCAGCTTTCTACTGGTTTCTACTATTACTTCAGTACGGTACATACTACTACTAGTAGTAACTCTACTGCTATCATGTAGAAGAAATCAATTCTCGGCAAACACATGCATGACAGAAAATGCATGTGTCGTAAATCTTACTTCACATAATTTTGGGTCGGAACGGAACAAGAAAGACGGCAACTGAAATATAATGAGATGGAAATGGTAAGTGAACCACATCAAGGTTGGAGGAGGTATTAATAATGGATTTTGATTCGTCTAACTGTGCATCATTGACTTGCCTGCTTGCTCCTGATAGGGAGGCGACCGCAACTGCTGATGAAATAGGATGCAACGGCAAATGAAATATAATGCAACGGTGAGTGAAGCACATCAAGATCTGGGGTATTGATAATGGATTTCAATTGTTCTAATTCTGCATTGAGTTGCCTGCTTGCTACTGATAGGGAAGAATCAACTTTAATTCGACGGGGCAACTGAAAAATGATGCGAAACATGATGCAACGGGGCAACTGACACATATTGCGATCGCAAGACAAATATGATGGGATCGCAACTGACAAAATGATGCGATTGCAACTGATGAAATATGATGCGATGTGAGGAGACCTTTACTGGCAGTACAGATACCGGTATGGATGAAATTATCACGATGACCATTATTTAAAAATCGTTTGAACCAAAATTTGTGTGGTGTGCATGAGGACGAAGACGATCGGAGCAAAGAGCAACAACGATTTCAAGGACGACGAAGACGATCGAAGCGAAGAGCAACGGCGATTTCAGAGAGGACGACGAAGCCAATCGAAGCAAAGAGCAACAACAATTTCAGAGAGGACGACGATTTCAGGGAGGACGACGAAGAGGAAGGCAATTTGGAGCGAAGAGCAACGACGACTTCAGGGAGGACGAAGACGATCAAAGCGAGAAGCAACGACGACTTCAAGGACGACGAAGACAAGGACGATCGAAACGAAGAGCGACGACGATTTCAAGGACGACGACTTCTTTTAATGCGTGTGTGAGAAAATTGAACAGAGAATAAACAATTATTAGAGTAATATCAATATTTATCAAAAGAAAGACTTATATTTTGCATCATAGTGTTTCAAAATTTTTTTTCATGGGGGTCGCGATTCCTGGGCTTCGGGTAATAATTGTGATTTTTGTGATGAATTTCTTGAGGGGTGTGATGGGAAATACTTTGTGTCGGGATGAGAAATCAATTTTTGGGAGTGAATTTCTGCAACAGTCTCATAATATATAATGATGGTAGGGTCAGTAATAATGAGTCAGATTGAAAAAAAATTTGGGTCTTTATTTTTTTTTCTCGTAATTGAGGTAGTTAGGCGGTCGCGATTGAGGTTGCGAATCGCGAGAGAGCTAGGAATCGAGCTACGTCAAAATGAGCCAGGAATAAATCGCGACCCCCCTAAATAAATTCTTGGGAGGGGTCGCGAACCAGTTTTCGGACGCTGCTTGCTGTCCCCCCCCCTGTATTATCGACGCGTTGCTGCTGCTTGCTGCTTGCTGTCCCCCCCCCCCTGTATATCGACACGTTGCTGCTTGCTGCTTGCTGTCCCCCCTGTATTATCGACGCGTTGTTGCTTTGCCACTCTCTTCGCAAATTGACTCCGTCATTTTGCCTCTGCTTGCTGTCCCCCCTGTATTATGATCGACGCGTTGCTGCTTGCTGTCCCCCCTGTATTATCGACGCGACTCCGTTGTTGCGCCTCTCTTAGCAAATCGACTCCCGCGTCGTTGCCCCTCTCTTAGCAAATCGACTCGACTACGTCATTTTGCCTCTCTTAGCAAATCGACTCCCGCGTCGTTGACCCTCTCTTAGCAAATTGACTCCCGCGTCGTTGCGCCTCTATTTTAAAACAAATCGACTCCGCTGTTGCGCCTCTATTTTTTACAAGTTTTTGGTTGAAATTTTTGTTGAAAACACTCATTTTCCAAAGAAAACTCGCATTTTTTAAATAAAACTCGCATTTTTTTAAATAAAACTCGCATTTTTTAACGAAAACTCGCATTTTAGTGCTGAAAACTCGCATTTATTGCTGTATATACGTGTTTTTTTTCAGAGCAAAAATGCGAGTTTTTTTGTCCCATTCGATCCCAAAAAATGCGAGTTTCTTTGGGGGAGATAATTAATTTAAGGGGATACCCTCAAAATGACTAACTGCAATAAAAAATCGCGCGGTCCGCGCATCGAAAACTATCTTTGTTCCGGAAGGTCCTGATTGAAAAAATATTTGAGTCTTAAAAAAAAAAAAGAGTCGGTGTGGATTTTTTTTTGCTAGTTGAGTGCATGAGGTAGTTACCCCCGTTGGTACCTTAGGGAATCGCGAGGGTGCTACGGATCAAGCTACTACACAAAAAAGCAGCCAGGAATTCATCGCAACCCCCCCCAAAAATTCTCAAAAAGGGTCGCGAACCAGTTTTCGGACGTAGCTGGTGCACTCCCCCTGTAACACTTTAGGGTAGAATTAGATGGAGTGGTACGCGATAGGTTAATATATTTGTGTTTTAATGATGAATAAATAAAATTGTGAATGGTTGAATACTTTACGAGATGGGAATGATTCCTTTAGTATGGATGAACGATCAAATAATGATATATTATTCGGCAGGCATAATATCAATAATCGGGGAGTCATGGGAGTCTTGATATTTATCTTGATATTATTTGTCAGTATCCGTTGTATGTGTGTACATACCGAATATACATACATGAATACCATATATATTGGAGTACATGCGGGAATCAATAATCATTTAGAGCCTCTCTTAGTAAGGCTATGCCAGCATGTTACACCCCCAATCCCACTCCCTTCTCCAAACCCCTCTCCAAGTCCTTCAAGGTTACACCCTCACTGCCAAGAGGCAGTGGCTTGCAACAATTCACCTTGCCAAGAAACAATTTGCAGCCCCTGTCCAACCAGTGCAGCCATACCAACAAGAGGCTTCCCTACTGCAAGCCTGGCTTAGTGGATCTTAGGGTTGCTTTTTGTACTTTGGTTTTTTGTACTTTGTCCCTGCTCCCCGTCCTGTACTACAGATCCTGGACCACCCAACCGGTGTTTCTGCTGCTGCTGCTGCTGCTACCATCAACCAGCATTTTTGCTGCTGCTGCTGCTGCTGCAATCAACTGGCATTTCTGCTGCTGTTGCTGCCATCAACCGGGGTTTCTGCTGCTGCTGCTGCTGCTGCTACTGCTGCACACCTACAAGTCTATTGCAACTGCTTCCAACTCAATCACCATTGTCAGGAGGAATTCATGTAGGACATTGGTACAGAGTTTCTACCTAGTAAATGAGGGAGTCATGCAGTAGACTCCTGTAGAAAAATCTACCACAAGACAAATATCAGAATGCCCTACAGTCCCAACTGAACAACATCAATCTGACCAGGGGCTTAGCTGATAAGAATTAAGTAGTAATCTTACCATAAAGAAAGTATGGATGGTGGTATGAGAGAAATATGCAACTGTAAATACACAATAGTACAAAAAACATGTGGGGATCTGCCCTACTACTAGTAGAGCTTGACACCTGGCTCTTATCAGACCATGACCACAAGACTGCTTAAATATAATTGGAACTGTACACTATTAGTGGGGATGCTCAATAGTATTATGCTAAATAGAATGCTAATACAAGTCCAAGGGAACAAGAATTCACTGGTAATTGAGTGAGTTCATTGTTGTCTTGTTCACATTTGCTGAGAAGAGCAAGCGCTGCATCTCCTTTCTCTACCTTCTTGCTGGCGGCCCTTTTCTTTTTTGCTTCCATGTCTACGATGATGGCAGTTTTGTGCCAAGATCCACTGGAGCTATTGATCTACAAATTTCACAGTCTTCTAGCTCTTGGTAGTATAACAGTGGAGAATGTGTAATAATAAATGGAATCCACCCAGTGGTTGCTGTGATATCTCTGTATTTGCCATACCCCGGGTCTACTAGTGATTAGAATAGTAGTGATATGCAAATTGTGAGCCCTATCGATTAGTCTATTTGCTACAGTTCTAAGAGCCCTCTGAATCGGCGATTCTGTCGACTCGCTGATTCTTTTATCCTTATCCTTAATCCAGTCCCGTGTGTACTGGTGACTGTATTTTTGGTGCACGGCAGTATTCAGTGAAGCTGCTACTGCTGCTGCTGCGTGCCCCCTTTTTTGATCCCCTTGTATTCCAGTTGCAGGTTCAAAAAATAAGCTTCTGCTGGAGCTATCAAGAAGAAGCACTCAGTCCAACATGGCTGGGCTTGCATAACCCCTACTTGTTGCACATCAATCAAAAGCTTGAAACCTTCCCAATTCTGGTGCAATGGATACCTTTTGATCAAAGCTGTCACTGACAAAATAGAAAAGGTCGAATATATTACAGCTAGTACTTCAAGGGAGCTTTGGCTCATTATCTGTCACAAAATGGTGGATCAGATTAACACACAAACTCATATCTCCTTAAATTAGGCACCTGTCATGCCCTCCCCTGAATCTCTAATAGGGGAGTATCTTCTTGTACTAGTATCTTAGTGTATCATGCAATAGTAGTCGTGCTTCTCAAACAGTATGCTTTGTAAACTCACTATTTGCCAGCACTTGGCATGCTGCTGCTGTTGTTCTTGCTCTTGCTATACTAGTATCTATTGCTGACAGGCAAATATCATTTGAAGGGGTACTGTATCTAGAATCACCATTGACTAATAGTGGATTGAAGTAGGGATGGAAGTAGAATCAGTGATTTCTGGTAGTAGTTGCTGATTGCAGTAGTACTAGTAATGGATCTACTAGACTGAGTGATAGGTGACAGTAGCAGTGGATAGTAATACTAAGGATGGATCTAGAATTACAATGTGTTGAATTGAAGTACCACTAGGTGGGATGGATCTAGACTCATCAATCAGGACTAGTACTAGGTGAAGTGGGTGAAAAGACATTGCCCATTGGCACCAGTATGAGTTCTGTGGATAATGGTTACTAGTACCAGCAATAGCAACAGTAGCACACTGAGTGCTAGCAAATAGTGATGCCGTGCACCAAAATACAGTCACGAGTCCACTCGGGACTGGATTAAGGATAAGGATAAAAGAATCAGCGAGCCGACAGAATCGCTGATTCAGAGGGCTCTTAGAACTGTAGCAAATAGACTAACCAATAGAGCTCACAATTTGCATATCACTACTATTCTGATCACTAGTAGACCCAGGGTATGGCATGATTTTAAAATCAAGCTGAGCGCTGATGACCATGAGCAAGAGAAGGGACCGATCGGTCGACAAACCGACGGGACCGAAGAAACTGCCGAAAAATGTAGGCGCATAGAAGCAAACAGGGGAAAGGACATCCGGTGTCTGCAGCACTAAGGAAGACCAACCCCAGCAACAGTTGGCTCCATTACAGGGAGCAACTGCAGCAACAGAGACACCTAAGGACCTAAACAGGACCATGGTCGACAACAGAAATAATCGAAAAATACGAAAATATGTGCCGAAAAAGTGACACATAAATCAGTGAATGGACTAATTGGACCAACACCGAGGGGATGGACAGACCGGAGAGGGGATGCCAACCACAACCGAAATATACGGATATCCGGAAAGGTATATAATAAATACCCGAACACCACTAATCCCACGGGAAACGGGAAGTGGGACCGGCCCGGTGACCGCTTAAAAGAGAAGCAACGCCGGAGAACCACGGGAATCGAATCCCACAAAATAAAAACAGAAACAACTCCGGAGAACCACAGGATTCCCGGGAACTAAAGAGAGAAACAACTCCCACCACTGGACAAACCAGGGGGAAAATCAGTTACAACACGAGTTATCACGAGAGCAGTGCCAAAGCCCAGCAAAAAGGACTGGAGGACCTGAGCAATCATTCTTGCTCAATTTCGACACAAGCAGCAAAGATAACAGAAATAGTGTAACTAGATTAAATAAAATAACTGATTAACCCACCATGGCGTCTAAAGGAACCAAACAGAAACCCTTTACCTTCACTCGCGAGGACTGGCCGGAAGATGCCAGTGCTGTGAAGATGAGCATAGACTCCGAGAAAGGGGGAGTGGCCTTCAGTGACTATCTGAAGGTACTCACCGGCACTGAAAGACCGGAACTCTTCATCATCTGGAAGCGAGACTTTGACCAGAAAATTGTTAACAACGAGAAACTCCAAGGAGACCAGAAACTGGATGTCCTCCAGAGAATCCTCTCCCTCGAGGCACTCTCTATTGTCCAGATGGTTCTGGGCCGGACTTACTACGCCGAACCGGGGCACAAGGTCCACAGCAACCAGCTGATCCAACAGAAACTCCAAAGGATTGCACTGAGGGAACCAACCGAACCCCCCTCGGACAAACCAAAGGAACCGGTGGCGGACACCGCCCCAACCGAGAACGACAACGCGACTGCTACGGCGGCGTCCGAACAAGAACCGGAACCTACCGTACTTGACGGTCCGGTCCCAAAGAAAAGGGTCTCAAGTACCCTCATCCAGTACTACCAAACCCAGGAGTACAGAAAGGATATCATTGAGGAGTGTATGCACGCCCTCAAGCTCAAAATCTTTGGCAATGACATGAATGGCAAACGGTCCTACATTCTGCTCCGGAGATTCACAACAACAGCAACAAGCAATTGTGCAAAACCTGTGGCAAGGTCCACGCCGGCAAATGCTGGAAACTAACCGGAGGACCCTCCAAGAAGGGGAAATTCAACCGGGAAACCATCAACATGCTCAAGGAGCATTTTGTGGCAAAGGAAGACTCAGACAATGAGCAACATTCCAAACCCCACTGGGGAAGGAACCTATTGAACCACGAGTACTCCTACGTACTGGCCACGGCCCAAGCGGACCACGAAGTCTCCGATGACGAGATCGACATCTCCGAACGGGAATTCAAAGAGTACAGAAGGAAGTACAGAAAGACCTTTAAAAAGAAAGGATCCCACAACTGAATGGCCTCTGATACCATCCACACCGGACCGCGCGTAATCAACCGATTCGCAGACGTCTGTGTGGAGGTATTGGACCACAAGGGAAGGGGGAGGATGCTCCGGGGCCTACTCGACTCCGGGTGCTCCAAATCCATCATACTAAGGCACTTTGTCGACCGAAGTCAACTAACGAACCGAGACCAAAGATCTGTCACCTATAATACTTACGGGGGCAAGTTCCGAACCAAGTCTGCGGCTTCAGTGGGACTGAGGTTGATAGAATTTTCAAACTCCAAGACCATTAAATGGACCTTCCAAGTGGATGAATATCATCACCACGAGGAAGTACCCTATGACATGATCATAGGGTCAGACCTGATGGCACAATTGGGACTGGATATAAAATACAGTTCCCGGACAATTGAGTGGCAGGGCGACTCCATCCCCATGAAAGGGATGGGGGAGCTCTCTGACCCGGACAAATGTGAGGCAGTATTTTTTGCCAACACACAAAGTCCAATCCTCCAACAAGAGGAAGAAAGGCAAGCCAAAATCCTGGATGCAGACTACTCCAAAGTCGACATAGACGCTATGGTCAATGACCTGGAGATTACAGACGCGTCCAAGGCAGCCTTGAAGAAAACGCTAAAGAAATTCCCAACACTCTTTGGAGGAGGATTGGGTCTTCTCAAAAACATAGAACCGGTGTCCATTGAGCTACAACCAGGGGTCAAACCGGTCCGGCAGAGGTACTATTCTGTACCCCATGCCTTTGAACAAGCCCTCCGGAAGGAGATTACTAGGCTCTGCGATATTGGAGTCCTGGAAAAACTCCCTCACGATGATGACTCTCCATGGGCATCTCCTACTTTTTGCCAACCCAAAAAGACAGGGGACATTCGCGTTCTAACGGACTTCCGGAAGATGAATGCAGCCATCCAGAGGAAACCGTTTCCACTACCACGAATAGGGGAAACAATCCAACGGCTCCAGAAATTCCAATCAGCCACGGCACTGGACTTATCCCAAGGCTATTATACAATCCCCATCTGCAAGGAGAGCCAAAAGATTTGCTCTACCATTCTACCATGGGGGAAGTATGCCTACAAGAGACTGGCAATGGGAATCGCATGTGCGCCCGATATCTTCCAATCAGTCATGATGAACCTCCTCGGCGATCTGGACTACGTCCTTGTCTATATTGATGATATCCTAATCATCCAGAGAGAAGGGGAATCTGAACAGGATCACCTCGACAAAATCGATACAGTCCTACAAAGACTGGATGACGCCGGCTTTCGAGCCAACCTCAGAAAATCCTTCTTCATGCAAAAAGAAGTGGAATATCTGGGATTTCTGTTAACAACAGAGGGCATTCAGCCCCAGCCAAAGAAACTGGAGGCGATGAAGCGTCTGGAAGCCCCCAAGAATACCAAGCAACTCAAGATGTTTCTTGGAATGGTAAATTTCTACCGGGACATGTGGAAGCGACGCTCCCACATCCTAGCCCCCCTGAACAAACTAGCAGGGAAAAAGGGCAAAATGAACTGGTACTGGGGTCCAGCAGAGCAGAAAGCTTTCATGGAGGCGAAAAGGATGCTCGCAGAGGAAGCGAAGCTCGCATTCCCAGACTTTACGAAACCATTTCATCTCTACTCAGACGCCAGCGACAGGCAACTGGGAGCAACTGTATGCCAAGATGGCAAGCCCCTTGGTTTCTACACCCGGAAGCTGAACTCGGCGCAGCTCAACTACACGGTTGGAGAAAAAGAACTCCTGGGCATAGTAGAAGGGCTAAAGGCGTTCGAAGGAATCCTACGAGGACAAGAGGTGATTATCCACACAGACCACCTAAACCTACTGTATCAGCAGATGCCGACGCAGAGAATGGTCCGGTGGAGACTCCTCATGGAGGAGTTCCACCCGGTAGTCAAGCATGTGGCTGGCAAAGACAACAATGCAGCAGATGCACTATCACGACTGGATATTACGGATGACCCAGCAGATACGGTGGAATGGCTACCACCGAATAAGCCCCTCACCTACGCGGATGAGGAAGAGCACCTCCGGCAACTCCTATTCCCGCTTGGAGAAGCGCCGGAAGAATTCCAGGGCAATAGTGCATTCCCACTTGCACCGGACATGATTCAGTTCTACCAGCAAAAGGACACAGGAATCATGAGTGCTCTGGAAAAAGACAATCGACTAACCACCAAAATGGTGGAAGGTTACAACCTAATCCACAAAGAAGGAAAGATTCTGACTCCCGACAAACTCAAGGACAGAGTCATGGAATGGTACCACAGCATGTTGGTCCATCCCGGAGAAAAGAGAATGGAACAGAGCATACGCTCAGTGTTCACCTGGAAAGGCCTACGAAAGGACGTTCAGGATCCCTGTAAACACTGTCACACGTGCCAGATGTTCAAAAAGAGTGGCCGGAAGAAGTATGGACTACTACCGGAGAAAGCAGTGGAAGTCACCAAATGGCAGAGGGTCAATGTGGACCTCTGGGGACCTGCAACTGTCCACAACAAAAATGGTAAAGACTACCACATCCATGTCCTCACCATGGTGGACCCAGTGACCGGATGGTTTGAACTGGCTCACCTGAAGGACTCCCCAAATGCAGCAGAAACTCAACGATTGTTGGATAGTACCTGGCTAGCAAGATATCCTCGACCAAAAGAAATCGGATTCGATGGTGGAAGTGAGTTCAAAGCAGAGTTCCAAGAGCTCTGTGACAACATGGGGATGAAAAGAAAACCCAGTGGCGCCTGGAACCCACAATCCAACTCAGTGCTGGAGAGAATCCACCAGGTACTGAAGGACTGCCTATTGTCCTTTAACCTGGAACAAAGAGACCTCCACGAGAAGGACCCCTTTGAGGAGTTCACTACCAAGGCGGCCTATGCTATTCGAAGCGCCATCCATACAACTCTGGGGTATTCCCCAGCACAACTGGTGTTTGGACGGGATATGTTCATGCCTGTGAACTTTCCAGTGGATTGGGAAGCAATCCAAGCAAGGAAACAAAAGAGTATCCACAAGAGTAATATCCGGGAGAATCAGAAGAGGATTCCCCATGTCTATAAGGAAGGAGACTATGTCACCCTGGAAAGGAAGGGCATTGTTCCGAAACTATCCTTCCCACGACAAGGACCTTACAAGGTGATCAAGGCCCATAACAATGGAACTGTAACTATTGAAACTGCTCCCTTTGTAACCGACCGGGTTAACATTAGGAGAGTACACCCCTATTATTGCAGGGATCCTATTAAATCGTAACAGTACCATGGAGGAGTATGCCGTGCACCAAAATACAGTCACGAGTCCACTCGGGACTGGATTAAGGATAAGGATAAAAGAATCAGCGAGCCGACAGAATCGCTGATTCAGAGGGCTCTTAGAACTGTAGCAAATAGACTAACCAATAGAGCTCACAATTTGCATATCACTACTATTCTGATCACTAGTAGACCCGGGGTATGGCAAGTGAATGATCCTACAGAAGGAGATAGTACTACTGCTCTCTAGTAGATACTATAATACAGCTACATCAAGAAGATACTACTTAGAATGATTGGTCAGATGGAAGGGTATGACAAGAAGTGCATTGAAATGGGGTGTGAGAGAAGAAAAGTGAGCTGAGCTGAGCTGAGCTGAGCTGGTGGCTGAGCTGTTCATCCATGCAGTATCATGCTAGTTGCTCTGGGTGTTGCACTGTTACAAGAAGCACAGTGCAGCATTGAGCTCTGATGTGTTTGATCATGTTTGTTGCTTCTTGCTTGCCTCACACACTGTAGGTGTGCTTGCTGCATGGCTGGGTACTACTTGGTTCTAGTTTATAGCCATAAGTGCAAGAAACCATCCCCTGTGGTGTATCCTCAATGCTCCAGCATGATACAACACGCTTCACCATGTAGCATACAGCATAATGTTGATTCAATGCAAGATGCTGTTCCTAAGTGGTGTGCTGTTCTGTAGACTGTTACTACTAGAAGTAAGAGCAAGGGTGTGTAGCTCTCCAACAGATCCCTACACTGGGACACAGCACCATGTCCAAAATCTCCACACCATTATCCACCATAGCAGCCACTCCTATAGCTTGTCCTGTGAATTTCTCATATTCAATTGTGTCTTTTATTGCATGCTTACTCCAGATCAGGTAGATGTATCCAGTTCTAATGCAGAATTGGGTGTATGGCCCATACCACATGGTACCATCCTATGGAGCGCATATTTCATAGTAGCACCACATGCATAGTAATACTATCTACCAATTGAGTGCTGGATGCTGTTCTTGAGTGTGCTGTTCTGGTGCAGACTGTTGTTTCTCCTAGTGAGAGATAAATACCTTCTCAAGCATCCTCCATGGCATCCTCCATAGCATGCTGATCCTCAATAGTATTTTCGATAGTTGCACCATACTAGCTACACCAGTGGATTTATCTCATACTGCTGCTGCTGGATGCTGTTACTGTGCTGCTAGTATGCGACTGCTGCTGTCAGTGCGTGGTTCGGAGATTGGATTTTCTACTGATCCTAGAAGAGACTCTAGCAAATGAGAGAAAACAACTCCCTTGCCCGTGCTAAAAAAAAATAGCACGTTTTGTTAGCATCTATTTCGCACTACACGTAGCATGTTTTTAAATAATAATGCGAAATTGAAACATAAAGAGTACATACTTCGTATCCTACTACCACCGTTGCGACCCTGGAGACGTGGTTCGAAACAACAATGCTTTGCGCCAAGAAGAATCGGATGCCCTTGCGTCCTCGTGCAGTCAAGTCTGGTCTGGTCTGGTCGAGTCTCCTGTCCCGACTGCACAATTTTTTGTTTCGTTCCGTGATCTGGTCCCACCCGGTGACGAGTCTAGTCTACTATTCCTGCCGATGACTCACTCACGAACAAAGCAACTCAGGTTTGTTATCCAGCCTCCCTCGTCCAGAAAAGTACGCCCTATCAATTGAATCCAATCCAATCCAATCCAATCCAATCCAATCCAATCCAATCCAATCCAATCCAATCCAATCCAATCCAATCCAATCAAATCAAATCCAATTCAATTCAATTGTAGAGTGGCATACCACTGCGTATCTCACCCCGACAACTCCAAATTCATGTGTGTATTCATTCGTGCATGCATGTGCACTGTCGTTCCCCGTACGGTATGTGTTGTGTTCCATTCTGATTCGTGCTATGCTGTGCTATTTTATTCTGCTGTATAGTAAGTATGTAGTGTATAGAGTAGTAGTAGTATTCCACTAGTCCGTTTCGAAAAAATCCTCGTCCATTTCGTCCCAGTCGTCGTCGTCGTCGTCGTCCAAAAAGTAGTCTTCGTCGTCGTCGTGGTCGTCGTCCGAGTCGCCGGCGCCGAGGAACTCGTGCAGCTCCGAAATGCTGGATTCGTCGCGCTTGTATCCCTTCGAGACCTTGTCGATGAGATACATGACGTCCGTGGCGGCCGCAACGTCGACCTGGTGAAAAGTCAGGCTCGGCGACGAGGTTTTCATGTGGGAGAGTTTCTGCGCCAGCGTGTGCTTGAGGGATCCCGAGTTGTCCACCAGCCAGGAAAAGGCCCGGCGTTTCTCCACCACCGGATCATCTTCGTGGTAGTAATTGTTGTAATTGTTGTTGTTGTTGTTATTATTATTGTTGTTTTCGCCGTTGCCGCTGCCGTTGTTGCTTCCGCTGCCAATGTGGTTGTTCACGCTAGGTTTGGGACCGCCGTTCCGGATCGAGACACACACCCGAGCCTGCCGCAGGTCCGGGCTCACGTCGACACTCACGATGCTGATGCGCTTGCGGAGGTCTTCTTCCAGGTACGTCGCGTCCCTTCCCTTGATGATACCGTTGTGGAGGATGGTGGCCAGTTCTTTCCGAACCAATTCTCCCACGCGGAACTGCCGCTTGGAGCGTTCGTTGTTGTTGTTGTTGTTGTTGTTGTTGTTCTTGCCGCTGCGGGGGGAGGAAGAGGACGATCGGCGGGGGTTATAAATGGCCGAGAGCTCCGACCGTGGCAGGGGCAACATCCTCAGTGGGGGGACCACAAAGGCGGCGGTCTCTAGAATGGTGCAAGAGCAGGCCAGGAGCACCAGTGCTCTCCACAAAATCACTGGCGATCGGATCGTGGTGGTGATCATCGTGGCTGTTGCTGAGGATATTGCTGGTTGTTTCTGGTTGTTTCTGTTTATTATATTTTTTGGGGGTTGTTGCTGCTGGTATTTCCTGGTTACTGCTAGTTGATGATGGCTTGGCGTTGAATTGATTGTGGTGATGGATTTTGTTTTGTTTTGTTTTGTTTTGTTTTGCTTTGTTTTGTTTTGTTTTGTTGGGCTTACCGGTAGAGTAAAAATGAACGGTAATAACCTTACCTGTTACGTACGGTAAGGTTACGTTTAACGAAATTGACCCTTTCGATCGCGGTCCGTGGTTTGCCGCCGCGAGTAACAACGACGTACTAGTAATTATTGGTAATTAAGGTTAACCTTACCGTACGGTGCATAAACTAAAAGTAACCTCACCAGTAACTTACCGGTAAGTTACAAGTTACGGTGTTGTGATTTTGATTGATTGATTGAGATTGATTGATAGTTGATTGTTTTGATTGATTGATTGCTGATGATTCATTCATTATCTTCTATTGTTCCACGATACAAACGATGGATGTTGATTGCGAGTACGTACGTACTCGTCTACAGTGTTAGTAAGGTTACTCGTACCTTACTTGGCTGGTAAGTTTAATTACGTTCAGTGAAGCTTAAAAAAGGCTTCCCGGTAACCTTACTGATCATAGTTTTTTGCTTTTTTTTTTTTGTTTTGGTTGGTTGTTGTTGTTGCTGGATGAGAGAGCGGAGAGAAAGAAAGAATGAGTGAGTCACATCACATCGTCCTCCACAGCGAGATACTGTCCGTCGTCCGTGTTCGCAATGAAGAACTGAAACACGGTTGATTTTTGTTTTTTTGACGAATTTCAAAATCGGCCCCCGGTGTCACTATGACACTTGACACTCGCTGATACTTTTGGGGGTCAAAATGACACCGGGTGTCACTTTGACACAGGGTGTCATTTTGACACTCACAAGAGAAGTAGAAAAAAAGTGTCTACAGTAAGGTTAGTTACGACGAGTGTCAAAGTAACACCTGGTAATAGAGCACGATTGATCCTACACTAAATTACGTAGAAATTTATACTACAGAGTTTTTCGAAGTTTTTCGAAGTTTACGTTGAATCCGCGGAAAAAGCTTTGTTTTTCTTCTTTTAAAAAAAAAAATAAAAGTGGAGGGGGGACAGCTGATAGGAATTCCGTAGTAAACCTTAACTTACCTACTAGTAAGATTTTTTTTCAAGGCTCTACCGTACGGTAACTTACAGTACGGTAAACTTACCACGAGTAAGATCTTAACTTGCGGTAAGTTAGCAAACTCGTCCTTTCCTTTTTGTTTTTTGTCGAGATACCGTAACCTTACTCGCAACCTTTTTTTTTTTCAAAAGGTACGTACCGTACGTAACCTTATCTTACTCGTAATTAACTTACCGTGACCTTGCTCGTGCCATCCCCCCGATGAGTTCCATCGAACGCGTCGGACGGCAATTTCGCTCCTCTCCTCATTCCTGGTTTGGTGAAGTGCGGTGAAGTGAAGTGCGGTGAAGTGAAGTGCGGTGCAGTGGAGTGCAGTGAAGCGAAGCGAAGTGCGGTGTCCCGAACAGAATGCGGTCGGGACACGCGACAAACAACACGGCGAAGGACGAAGCGTTGGCGCTGGCGTTGGCGTTGGAAACAACCGGAACCAACGGAAATAATAGCAACCGCAATGATAATAACAATGCCAAGAATGGAAACGGAGATGGAACCGTGCAGCAGCCCCCGCCCAACTCGGACTCTTCATCGTCGTCTTCTTCTTCGTCGTCGTCTTCTTCGTTGTCCAACGGGAATCCACGGCAAAGCATTGTCTGCGGAGGTTTGAACATTGGCGCGAACAGAAACGGCAATGGCAACACGAATCTCGACATTCCCTCCCTCCGAGCGCGAATCGATTGCGGAGGTTTGCTGGTCGAAACGGAACCCGACACGATCGAGTGGAGGAATGAATTGCTGGAAGACGAAGCGGAAGCGGAAGCAGAAGCAGAAGGACAACAGCAGCAACAACAACAACAGCAACGACAATACCAACACTACACAAACAGGAGGAGACTTTCGCACCCCTCGTCTTCGAGAACGATTGTCACCATCGACGATTCGAAGACTCCCCGAGTGGCACTCTCGGTGGGACGAAACCTCGGGCAAGACGACGATGACGATGACGACGACGATGACGACGACGATGACGATTTCCACGACGACAAGGAACACCAACGCGAACGCGACGACAACAATGACAATGAACACGGTGACCGCAAGACCGCGGCGGTGAATTTCGAGATTCTTCCCGATTCCAGCGACGACGAGGACGAGATCGCAGACCGCCAAAGGATTCCAATCGAACAAGGCGACGACGACGACGACGATGACGACGACGAAGATCCCGGGGACGAACAAGAAGAAGAAGATGCGTATCGCACGATGCTGCTCCGAATGGGAATCCTGAACGAAACGAGCGACGAAGACGACGATAACGACGATAACGACGATAACGACGAACCACCAAAAAGGTCTCACAACGAGCCCCTTCGCAGCAGAAGCATAACGGACCACAGATTTCCGGTGGATTTCTTTGGTCTCTACGATCGATCGAGCGCTATGGACGGTGACGACGAAGATGACGACGAAGACCGCGATAGCAGCAATGGCAACGGCAACGGCAATGGCAACGGCAATGGCAAGGGCAATGGTGACTCGTTCACGGACGACGACGACGACGACGACGACGATCGAGCCGGCAAGGGCGACTTCCAGGAAGCCTTTTCCTCGAGCTCGAAATTTCTTTTCCGGAGCATCAAGTCGAAACGCTCTCGCTTGCTCCGAGAGCAACAACACCAGCAACAGCGACAGCGCCGAAGCGCCGCTCGGTATCCTTGCGACGAAGACGCCGACGACGCCGCCGCCGACGACGACGACGATTCCTCGCCGTTGCTCCCACCCACGTCGGCAATCGCAAGCACAAACCCAAACCCAAACCCAAACACCAAGAGGCGATTTTTGTTTGCTCCCAAGTCGCCGAGATCCCAGCACTACGGAGGAACGTACCATCAAAATCAAAATCATTACCAAAATCAAAATCAAAATCAAAACCAAGGCAACCACCAGAATGCTGCTGGCGGAAAATCCGTTCCGAGCGGCAACGAACCGTACGGTCCGATCGAAAAGGAAAAACCCAAGCGGGGACAGCGTCTGTCCACAATGATTCGAAAAATAGCTTCCATCAAAGACACTCATCCGAAACAATCACAGCAGCAGCAGCATCGAGAACAAACCCAACCGTCGGACGCCGCCCCGGACATTTTTGCCACCGACAGCGGGATGATGGACGTGGACTCGTCGTCGGACGAATCCTCCTTTGACGACGAGGAAAATTGGTCCGGCGACGAAGAATCGCAGATCTTCGAGAGCGACATGGACGACCCCATCGATTGCTCCCTCCTGGAGACCTCCCTCCCCAACAGTTTCCTGGATCTCCCGCCCGACCTCTACGACTGCCTGGACTCGGACCTGGTGCGTTGCATCGACAACCAGGACCCGACCGTCTTTGCCTGGGAGCACCACCTCTTTGTCAGGGGCCTGCTCCAGCTGCTTGCGGAGCGGGACATGATCGGCGTCGAGGACGACGTCCGCAAGACCCACAACATCACCAAGATGGGCGTCCTGAGAAAAAAGGACGCCACCATCGGATGGAGCGTCAAGTACGTCGAGGTCCGGAGGGGGAACCTCACCTACTTTGCCGACAACAACAAGAAGGGGGAAACCGAGAGCGGGAGGACCGTCCACCTCCGGAAACGATCGTGCTCCTGCAAAAAGATCCGGAGCACCGCCCCCACCAGCCGGGAGGCGGCGAGCCAGGATTTCGTCTTTGCGCTCGTCGTCGACGGCGGCAAGCGCCTGCTGTGGACGGCGCAATCGGAGGAAGAGTGCTCGGGATGGGTCCGGGCCATCAACCACGCCATGATCGGTGACGTGGACGACGATTCCAGGGATCATCCCCTCGACCTCACGCTCTACCGAAACGCCATTGGCGACTACCGGTCGGTCCGCGAGTCCATGAAGGAGGCCAGCACGCGCCAGGAATACCTGGTGGCCACCAACACCCTTCTCTACCGGCAGACCTCGTCGTCGGCGCTCCGGGTCCCCATGAGGTGGATCCGGGACACCTACCTGGTGCCCCAGCGCGAAAACGAACGCGAAAACGAAAACGAACGCAGCAACGAACGCGACGAACCCATCGAGGGAGGCGCCGGCGCCGACGCCGAGGAGCTTCCGATGAAGGACCACGAGCGCATCAAGCGCGCGGTGCGGGAGTTCTGGAACAACCTCTGCGACCATCCCATCGTCCTCAACGGGAACTTTGTCGGGGCCGGAAGCCCCTACTCGGGGGAAATGGTGATCGGCGCCCTCTCCCGGTGCATTCTCGAATTCGACAAGGTGGAACAAAACAGCACCGACGACGCGGACAAGATCGTCGATTCTCTCAAGCGGTCCCGCCACTCGAAGCACCAGCACCAAAACCACTTCATCACCGAGCTCGAGGCGGTCTCCTACGCCCGAAACATTCTGAGCGGGGCCCTGCAGAGCGCGAGCGGGGGGGAGATCTCGTCCGCCGTGGAGGAACTCTTTCGAAACGAGAGCGTCCGAATCCGCGCCTTTTCGGAGAGCTCGGAACCCCTTCACGTGTACGTCTCGTACGCGGGGGACGACGACTTTTCGGAGAGCAAGACGATCCGGCCCACCGAGACGGTGGGGTGGATCGAGACAAAGTCCAGGAAGAGCAAGAAGTGGAAGATGCGCTACTTCGTGGCCACGTCGGAGGGCGTCCTGAGCTTTTTCGAACGGGCCGAGCCCCGGCCGTACAAGCTCGCCGGCCAGATGGTCCTCCGCGGGGACGAGACCAAGCTCACGATTCTGGAGGGGAACATCCTCTCCCTCGAGGTCCAGCAGAACCGGGAGCGGTGGCTGCGATTCGACGATCGGGGCG